>JAKOOJ010000009.1:67229652-67974652 GCA_022577455.1 Arizona elegans
ATCATGCCTTGATAAGGTCACACTTGGAATACTGCATCCAGTTTTGGTCGCCACGATATAAAAAAGATGTTGAGACTCTAGAAAGAGTGCAGAGAAGAGCAACCAAGATGATTAGGGGACTGGAGGCTAAAGCATATGAAGAACGGTTGCAGGAACTGGGTATGTCTAGTTTAATGAAGAGAAGGACTAGGGGAGACATGATAGCAGTGTTCCAATATCTCAGGGGTTGCCACAAAGAAGAAGGAGTCAAACTATTCTTCAAAGCACCTGAAGGCAGGACAAGAAGCAATGGGTGGAAACTAATCAAGGAGAGAAGCAACTTAGAACTAAGGAGAAATTTCCTGACGGTGAGAACAATTAATCAGTGGAACAACTTGCCTTCAGAAGTTGTGAATGCTCCAACACTGGAAGCTTTTAAGAAGATGTTGGATAACCATTTGTCTGAAGTGGTGTAGGGTTTCGTGCCTAAGCAGGGGGTTGGACTAGAAGATCTCCAAGGTCCCTTCCAACTCTACTCTAATTAGCTTTTAGATTCTCCTTATCCAAGACGGGCTATCAAAAATGACCTTGGAAGCTTCTGTAGAGAAGGCACTGTCCCTAGGGTAGGATAAATGGACTCTTGCCTAGCCAGCACCTCCCTTAACTCAAGAAAAGCAAGTTCAAAGCCACATGTTTGTGGAGATAACATTCCACCCTGCCATATTCAAGTTTAGCTGATTTAGGGTGTTTGCTTTCAACACAAAGCTCTGCTTCAATCTGTGGGTTAGAGATTAGGATGGAGATTAAGATCTCACTTTGAAGACAGGGGAGATGTTCTCTTTTTAGTGCTTCATAAGAAATCCATGTTCTTATTAGCATCACACCGTGAAATCATAACACTCCTACTCTGCTACAAATCCTTCATCCCTGCCTTGGAATATTGCACTCTGTGTAAGTTTCCGGTGAGAACATTATCTTCTTGTGAAGATGGGATCTTTCTTATTGGTATGTTAACCAGGGGGATTATAATCCAACACTTTTTCCTAAGCACCCTATGAATACAGCTATAGTCCGTGAATCGTTATTTGCAAGCGGTCACATTACATTTATCAGCACCTGTCAAGTAAATTCTCTGAAAGCTACAATGAATCATGTGTTATAAAAACACATTGATTACAAAGGTTGCTAGCCTTCTGGCTTCTGTCTTGTTGCTCCTGCCCTGACGTTTACAGCCATATCCCCAAAGGTCAATTATTTAAAACTGAATTGATTGAACTATTTATTTATTCATTCATCATATTTATATAGCTGCCCATCTCACGAGGCCATAAAATAAACGATATTAAAATAAACATACTACAATTAAAAACAACCATTAGTATCTACTATTAACAGATTTAACTGGCCACCTAATGAGAAGAAAGGACTCACTGGAGAAAAGCCTAATGCTGGGAAAGATTGAAGGCAAAAGAAGAAGGGGGCGGCAGAGAACGAGGTGGCTGGATGGAGGTGGCTGGATGAAGCAGTAGGTGTGAGATTAAATGGACTCCAGAGGATGGTAGACGACAGGAAGGCCTGGAGGAACGTTGTCCATGGGGTTGCGATAGGTCGGACACAACTTCGCAACTAACAACAACAACAACATTAATAGATTAGCAGAGAGGCTTTGGTGTTACAGGCAATGTAGTCTCCTCCCTAAGTCATCATTACCTTGAGATCTCCAAGCCTGTTGATGCAATCATGTTTTAAGGGACATCCACAAGGATGTCAAGGATGAGGCCAATCCCACCTTGGATGGAATGATGTTCCACACAGCAGGTGTCATGGCAGAAGAGGCCCATCTCCTGGGTCCCAGTAGATGCAACTCCTTCACAGGTGGGACCAGTCTCTTCTGCTGGACCTGATGGGATGGGCAGATACAATCGAGCATAAGCGGTTCTTCAAATAACCCGATTTTCAACTAGTACATTTTATACCATGATGCCCATCCCCAATCCCTGGAATTGACTCAGAAGAACACGGTGGCCAATATCTATGGAGATTCTCAGTCATCCAGGTCATGGTTGTCCCAAAGGTGCTTTTTTCAAGAGGCAACTGGGCTTTCTGGTTTTTCTCTGAAGAAGCGAAATGTCCTCAAAGAAAAAAACAGAAAGTCCAGTTGCCTCTTGAAAAAGCACCTTTGGGACAACCATGGCCAATAGTATTGAAGGCTGCTGGCTAATCAACCAGAACAAGGATGGATGCACAACCTACATCTCACCCTTGCCAGAGATCACTTAAAAGGCATTTTCAACTAATGCCATTTCCGTTCCATATCCAGGCCTGAATCGTGAATGAAAGGGGTCCAGATAATCCTAGTATTTTATAAAAACCTATTCATTCTGGACTCTATAAATTCAGTTCACTGTTCTTAAAATTATAATACATCTTTTAAAGATTTATTTTGGTTCTATTAAAAATAAAAAAAGATAAAAGATAAAAATATAAAAAAAATAGAATAACAAGAAGTAAGGAGCCTGGATAGCTCAGCAGACTAATGCATTGTAATTTAACTCCAGCTGTCTGCAATTAGTAAGTTCGAATCTTGCCAGGCTCAAGGTTGACTCAGCCTTCCATCCTTTCTAAGGTAGGTAAATTGAGGGCCCAGTTTGTGAGGGCAATAAGCTGACTTTGTAAAAATATACAAAAGAATGAAGGCTATTGCTTAACGCATTGTAAGCCGCCCTGAGTCTCCGGAGAAGGGCGGCATATAAATCAAAAAAAAAATTTTTTTTTAAAGTAAACATGTTACCAAAAATGTCATGGAGATTTTAGGATAACCGTTGTTATTTATAGAGTGACTTGTAAAGTTACTTAATAATGACTTAGTTTCATTAGTGAAGGAAACATTTCTTGTGGGAAAAATTAAGTCACTACATATTAAGCCCTAAACTAAGAATACGCAGTTAACATAACTATAAATCACAAATTGTGATGAATTACAGAAATACAGGAATCTGATTTTTTAAATAAAATTAACTTTAAATTAAAATATAGATTCTAAACATAAAAAAAGCCAAACATGGAATATTACAGAAATCTATGACCTAAATTATAGTCCGAGAATGACTTCTAGTTAGAGTTAAATTCTTCATCAAATTGATTCGTTTTTCAATAATACTTTATTTTGGAGATTAAAGTATAGTACCATACCTTGATTTACTATTGTTCCTAATTTTGTAGTGGTCTAATAGTCTTTTGTGATAAGTGGTAATATAACAATGATGGTAATGTACAGACAAATGTAGCTCTATCTTGATGGCATGACCAATAAAAATATGAAGCATCACAGCATATCTCAAGGTCTACATAATGGCCCAGACAAAAAGAAACAAACACAACTCACACAATAGATAGTATATCAAACTACTTATGAGTTGGGAAAAACACTACTGGATATACCGTGTTTCCCTGAAAATAAGACCCTGTCTTATATTTTTTTGAACCCTGAAATAAGCACTTGGCCTTATTGCCATGTGCTCAAAAGGTTGATTGGGCTTATTATCAGGGGATGTCTTAATTTGTGGGAAACCGGGTAATTATTTAGATAGAAAATACTTTTCTGGGAATAAAGGTAAAGGTTCCCCTCGCACATATGTGCTAGTCATTCCCAACTCTAGGAGGCAATGCTCCTCTCCATTTTAAAGCCAAAGAGCCAGGGCTGTCCGAAGAAGTCTCTGTGGTCATGTGGCTGGTATGAGTAAAAGCCGAAGGTGCACGGAAGGCTGTTACCTTCCCAC
This sequence comes from Arizona elegans, assembly GCA_022577455.1. Classification (NCBI taxonomy): domain Eukaryota; kingdom Metazoa; phylum Chordata; class Lepidosauria; order Squamata; family Colubridae; genus Arizona; species Arizona elegans. Next base: position 67,233,411 of record JAKOOJ010000009.1, read on the forward strand.
CAAAAGTGGTCCCTATTTTTCTACTTGCATTTTTTACGTGCTTTCGAACTGCTAGGTTGGCAGAAGCTGGGACAAGTAATGGGAGCTCACCCCATTACGCAGGACTGGGATCGCTGAACTGCCGACCTTTCAATCGACAAGCTCAGCATCGTAGCCACTGAGCCACCGCTTCCCATTTTTCTGGCAATAAACCCATGCAATTCAAGGGGGCTTATGGCTGAGTTGATATGCATGCAGTGAGCTGTAAACTTCTTTTTTAAAACTCTGGAATGGATTGGGAGAAAGAATATTAGCCAGAAATGAGTCTTTCGGAGAAAACAGTTAGAAAAAAATATGCTAGGCAATATTTTTTGAAATTGCTCAAAGTAGATTGGCAATTCCTGGTTCTTTGTCTTTAATAACTCATTATTGGGGAAAATACACCAGAGTTTCTTTTTCTTTTTTTTCTAATACAGAGCTACAGAGCATTAAACATATTCCAATTAACATCCTGGCAAAAATGAATATAGTCCAATTACATCCAGGCAAAAATGAATATCCCTTCGCATTATGCAAGAGATATGTGCAACGAACTGTGGTTAACAAACCTACTGCCCATATGGAAGCTCCAATGTACAGACGGAGTATTATTATTTTAGTATGTGCATGAAGTTCTGTTATTCCTGCTCTCTTTAGTGGAAAGCTCTGTGACTATGCAGTATGGAAGAACTGGATAGCGATACTGCAATAAAATACTTCAATTATGGAGTTTGAAAAGATAAAAAAAAAAAAATTCAAGCTAGCCAATTTTCTAACACTAGAACTTTGTCGCTTGATTAGTGGTTCATAAATTTCTTTTTTAACAAAAGAGGTTCCGTTGATTTAGATCCGTGATGGCGAACCTATGGCACGCGTGCCAGAGATGGCACACAGAGCCTTCTTTGTGGGCACGCGCACCGTCACCAGCTACTCTTCTGGTTTCCATGAAAATGGCCCTGAAATGGCCCAAAAAACAGCCCAAAAAACAGCCTGAAAAACGGCCTGAAAATGGCCCAGAAAATGGCCTGAAAACAGCCAAAAGCGGCCAAAAAACCAGCGTGCACATGCCAGCCAACTGGTTTTCGGGTTTCCGGTGCTCCAGCACAAGCACATGCATCGGGGTGAAATCCAGCAGGTTCTGGAGAACCGGTAGCGGAAATTTTGAGCAGTTCGGAGAACCAGCAGATACCACCTTTGGCTGGTCCCAGAATGGGGAGGGAATGGAGATTTTGCAATATCCTTCCCCCAGGAGTAGGGAGGGAATGGGGATTTTGCAGTATCCTTCCCCTGGAGTGGGGTGGGAATGGAGATTTTGCAGTATCCTTCCCCTGCCATGCCCACCAAGCCACGCCCACCAAGCCACACCACACCCACCAAGCCAGGCAAAGATAACAAAGCATATTGTTACGGCTTCTTTTCAAAAGGGATCCATTTCTTCAGAAGTTCCAAAGGTGCTTCTTCAAAAGGCAGCTGGACTTTGTTTTTCCTTGAAGACGTTTCGCTTCTCATCCAAGAAGCTTCGTCAGACTCAGAACTGAAGAAGCTTCTTGGATGAGAAGCGAAACGTCTTTAAGGGAAAACAAAGTCCAGCTGCCTTTTGAAGAAGCAACTTTGGGACAACTATGACCTGGATGACTGAGAATTTCCATAGACATATTTATTCAGAAGTTGGCAGGTCTATTTGTCCATCTCTGACCATATGCGCAATTAGAAAAACAGAAAAGAAGCAGAAAGCAAAAGAGAACAGTGCATCAAGAGATTATCAATTACCTCTGCAGCATAATGATCAACAATCCCTCGCATTCAGCGGTGGGTTACAAAATTCTTACCACTGGTTCACCGTGAGCATGCGCGCCTTCCGCCCATGCGCCCGGCCTTTCGTGCATGCGCTTTGCTCGCTCATGCACCTTCCACGCATCAGCCTGCCCTAGAAAACATGCCTAAACAGGACGTCATAGAGCCGCGGCCTCTGCTACCGGTTCGCCCGAACCAGTACGAACCGGCTGAACATGGACTCTGCTCACATTTGGGGTGCACTGTTTTTATACTGTACCAAAGAAAAGGGGCAAAGCCAGTGGTGAAATCCATATTTTTTTACTACTGGTGTGGGTGTGGCTTGGTGGGCATGGTGTGGCTTGGTGGGCGTGGCTTGGTGGGCGTGGCAGGGGAAGGATACCGCAAAATCCCCATTCCCTCCCCACTGCTGGGGGAAGGATATTGCAATTCCTCTCAGCCAAGGCTTCTGGTAGCCAACTGTTTATGATGTTACCTTCCCCACGTTCTTTTGCAACTATATTTGTATTTTGGTCTGTGACCGCAAATAAAAAATGTTATTGCAAAATCTCCATTCCCCCCCCTCACTCTGGGGACAGCCAGAGGTGGTATTTGTCGATTCTCCGAACTACTCAAAATTTCCGCTACCGGTTCTCCAGAAACTGTCAGAACCTGCTGGATTTCAACCCTGGGCAAAGCTAAGAACGGATCAAGAAAGATAGGCAAAGTCATTACAACAACTCACAAAATAAGCTGAGCTATGGCAACTAGTGAAAATCATAGTGCCATATTGGCTGGAAATTCAGGGTATTGAATCCAACGTCATTCTTAAGGTGCCAGGATAGCACTCTTTATTTATTGATAAGAACATGGTAAACACTATTCATTACTGAAGGCAGTGGTGGGTTCCTCCTGGTTCGGTCCGGTTCGGCCGAGCCGGTAGCGGTGACGATATGACATCACCAAATCGGTTCTCCCCCCCGCCCAGCCACCCCCCACCCACTCACGTTATTCTTACCTTTTATTTGGTCCCACCCCCAATCTATTGCTGCCTCCTGAGTCCCAACTGATGACTAGAGGGAAAAAAAACTGTTTAAACTCTTGCCGCGGGGCTTCAAAGGGCCATCCTACAGCTGATCAGTGTTAAAAGCAAACAAATGAGTCGGGTCGTAAGTGCGAGGACTGGTCGTAAGTGCGAGGACCTTCCAAAAATGACTCTGACCAGCTAGCCATGCCTACCTAGTCACATGACCTCCAAGCCACACCCACAAAATAAGCCACGCCCACAGAACCGGTAGTAAAAAAATTTAGAACCCACCCCTGACTGAAGGATAGATGTAGCTAAAGAGCCGTGGTGGTGCAGTAGTTAGAATGCAGTGTTGCAGGCTAATTGCTGCCAACTGCCAGCAGTTTGATTCTCACCGGCTCAGGGTTGACTCAGCCTTTCATCCTTCCGAGGTTAGCGAAATGAGGATCCAGATTATTGGGGGCAATAGGCTGACTCTGTAAACCACTTAGAGAGAGCTGTAAAGCATTATGAAGAGGATATATAAATCTTATTGCTAATGCTATTGTTCAAACTATGAAATCCTCTCCATATATTTTATGGAGATGATTTAATAGTTTGAACAACAGCTACATCTATCGTATATACTTTATGAAACATGTTTATAAAACTTTATTAGCTGGCTGCAATATGTTCATTGGCCAAGACATATGTTTATAGGCAGAACTTCCTAACATTCACACTTTGTGCTATGATTTTGCTGAATAAACCTCCACTGATGGAGTTGATACATCATACTAAGCCATAAACATGCAAATCATGTTATAGCTTAATTATTGTGCACTCGTTTACAAGGCCCACTCATTATGTCAGTATGACAAGATGCAAATATACAGATTTCAAGCTCAGCTTTCTTTCCAAAACAGACTCTCATTTAGTAGATTTAGCAGGGGATAATGAGTGCCACAATAAACACAGCTGGGGCATTTCCCTCTCATCCCATATATTAAAAATAATAGATTTCTAGCTAAGTGGGAAGAAATGTACGCCGAGATATCTTGTGTTATCCAAGACGTACCTATTAAGGATATAATAAAGAACAGGTGACTCCTGGGTTTCTGTGTGATTTCTAATTATTATTTGGGTATAGGTGAAGCAGATGTACAAGCTATTCTAGTTTTCCTTTCCCCCTAGTCTATCAAGGTTATTCCTTGGAAAAGAAATCACAGTTCACATCAAATTTAAAGACGTTTTTACACTTAATTGTTCTGACCTAGGCTCCCTTAACAAGCAGGAGGCAGGAATTGGTCCCGGCAAAACCTCTTTTATTTACACGACTGTGAATTACGTTCATTCACAGTCAGCAAGGTTTGTCCAAGCGGTTTTGCAAAGGGATATTTCTCAACACACGTTATCTCGTTTGTCAAGCGGCCACGTAACTTGTTCCCAACCGCAGTACAAGGCAAAACTTGGCACAGAGTCTCTCAGAGTCATGGAACGAATGAATTGTTTCCTGCAAAAGCCCACTCCCTGTTCGCTCCTCTTTTATTTCCTATGGGAGGGGCCAATCACCTCCAAGGTGTGGCTTTACTCCTGAGTCGACCCTGCTTTCCGAGTTGTTCTTGTCTTCTGGCAGCTCTACGCATGCGAGCACTGGGAACGGGCTCCAGCTGTTCCTCTGCCTCACTGCTGTCTAACTCCCTCTCTGCCTCCGGCGCAGAGCCCTCGTCCGAGTTTTCCCCAGCTTCCAGGACTGGCCCAAGTTCCTCCCCAACCTCCTAACTGTCTGACTCTGCTGCCAGCTCTGCTGGCCGCCAGTAGGCCATAACATTAATCGGCAAATTTTAAGAATTTAAAGAAGCAAACATGGTCCTTGACAGAGAGGGGAGGCTTGTTGCCTATCTTTCAGTAGTGCTTATAGGCCTCAGTTAGTGCAAAACACATGACCCAGGCCAGGGGTCCCCAACCCCCGAGACACAGCCCACTACTAGGCGATGGCCTATTTGGAACCGGGCCCTGTGAGCAGTGGGCCAGCAAGCACAAGTTGAGCTGTGTGTGCAGGTGCGTGCACACCAGCCCACCACTCGCATAAGATGATCTGTGCGGGCCTCTTACTCATCAGCCCAGTTCCCCTCTCCCTCCCTGCCAGTTATGACGGTTGCAGTGTCCTCTGTGTGTGTGTGTGTGTGTGCGTGCGTGATGTGACCACTTTTACAACCTTCTGATAAGCAAAGTCAATGGGGAAGCCAGATTCACTTAACAATCGGGTTACTAACTTATCATCCGCCATGATTCACTTAACAAATGTGGCAAGAAAGATCATAACATGGAGCAAAACTCACTTAACCAATGTCTCCCTTAACAACAGAAATTTCGGGCTCAGTTGTGGTCATAAGTCGAGGACTACCTGTACAGTGTTTGTAAAGTGTGATCCTATCTCCCAATGATCTTCTCTTCTTATTACTAAACCTACTCAATTCAATGCCTCTTCGGAGGATTTAATTCCTAGTCTCCTGTTTCATCCCTGCTCAAATCTGTTTCAGCTTGCCTAAATCTTATCTAAAGCACAGGGAACAGAAGTGGGCACAGTTAAGAGATTGAATGGCTTTATTAATATGTATGTTTAAATAATATTGTGATTGGCATTGGAATAATAGACTGAAACATCAAATAATTAAATAATGAAAAAGCAAAACCTAACATAAATATGTGTATTAATACCATGTTTCCCTGAAAATACGACCTACCCCAAAAGTAAGTCCTAGCTTGATTTTACACATGTGCCCAAAATAAGCCCTAATTAAGAGCCCGCTCATTCCGGGGTGCACAGGTAAAAATTAAGCTAGGGTTGGGATCGGGAGATGGAGGTGGACCTGTCCTATTATTTACCTTCGGAAAGTTGCAGCCAGGCCTAGCACACCTGAAATCTGCCTTGCCGGACCATTTCTTCTGCAGCTGGCAAGGCTTTCCTGACGGCCTCTGCAGCTGATAACAGAGCTCCTTGTGAGCTGCAGAAGAAGTTCCTGATGGCTTCTGACAGTGAAAAGGAGGCTGGGGGATGATGGACGCAAGTGAGATGAATCAGTGGACGACATCCCCCCATGCCAAAAATAAGACCTGGTGCCTTTTTTGGTGGCAAAAAATAAATAAATAAGACAGAGTCTTATTTTCGGGGAAACATGGTATTAGAACTACATTAGCTTGATGAATGTAATGAATATGATTAATATTATTATTGTTTTTTATTAAAATGAAAGCAAAAAAGAATTAAAGTATTAATCTGGATAAGAGATGAGGGGTAAAAAGGAAATGTCTTTTTTTAAATATAATAGTGCCATGATTAAAAATTAGAACGGAGATAGAAATAAGAGAGGGGGATTATTAATATACATATTTTTATACAATCAGATAAAAGTAATAATTAGAGGGAAGATTAGGAATTGAATAATGGAATTATCATGTAAGTGTAAACAATATTGTGATTGGCATTAGAATAATATATTGAAACATTGAATAATTAAATAACTAAGGACTATAATTATAGACATATTTGTGTATTAACATTAGAATTATATAAGTTTGAGGATGTAACAAACGTGATTAATGTTATTATTCTGATTTGCACCAAAATGTATGATATCCGGGTGCCACACAGTCCACACATTGATGTGTATATGTAAAATAAAATTAAAAAACTTGGGGAAAAAAAAGAAGTGGACACAGCTCTCGAGGTGGGATTTGAACAATAAGGAATCAGCAGAAGTCGTATTTCCCATTTGTTGATGCAGCCCAAAATTGCTCTTGCTTGTTTTTCTGCAGTACCTTCTTACTGCTGACTCACATCCACCCTGCAATTAATTAGTATTCCAAGCTTTTTGTCACAAGTTCCGTTGCCTAGCCAAGCATCCTCCGTTCCATACCTGTGCACTGGATTTTTGTTTCCGAAATGCATATATTGGATTTAGTCCGTTACATTTCATTTGTCTCCCCCAAAAAAGGCAATAAGCGATGTTAAGGGTTTAAGTTTTACTTTTTTAAGGTAACTGTTAGCCACTGATTTACAGGATATGGTGGACAAGCAGCCAAATCAGTAATATTTTCTGCATAATAAAACAGGCATATCTGTGATCTTCCGGGAAGTACATGTAGTCCTTGATGTACGACCACAATTGACCCCAACATTTCTGTGGCTAAGCAAGACCTTTGTCAGGTGAGTTTTGCCCCATTTTACCACCTTTCTCACCAGAGTTGTTAAGTGAAGCACTGCAGTTGATAAGTCGGTAACCCAGCTGTTAAGTGAATCTGGCTTCCTCTTTGATTTGCTCATCACAAGGTCGCAAAAGGGGATCATGTGACCCCAGGACATGGGAACCATCGTAAGTATGAACCACTTCCCAAGCATCTGAATTTTGATCACATATTCATGGGGGGTGCTGCAAAGGTCATAACTGAAAAATGGTCATAAGCAGGGGTGGGCTTCAAATTTTAGCAAGGGGTTCTCTGCCCGGTTGCTGGGCGGGTGTGGCGATGGTAGGTGTGGCCTAGTTGGCCTCCTGCATCACAGCAGGGGGGCGGTTTGCCCTCCCCAGGCTCCAGAGGCTTTCCTCGAGCTTCCAGGAGGGCAAAAGCGGCCTCCCCAAGCTTCAGAGGCCCATTTCCGGCCTTCCTGAACTTCCGGTAGGCCCGTTTTTCGCCCTCCCCGAGCCTCTGTGAACATACCGGCATCCAAAACGGGCCGTGTGGGGACTCCTGGGCGGGGCTGGGTGGAAAGGGCCAGCCAGGAGTGGGATTTGGGGGTTCTCCGAACTGCATAGAATCTTAGCTAGAGGTTCTCCCGAATCCCTGCGAACCCCGAGCACCCACCCCTGGTCATAAGTCACATTTTTCAGTGCCGTTGTAACTCTGAATGACTTATAACGAACTGCTATAAGTCGAGGCCTACTTGCAATTGGCACCCTTGCCGTGAAAAATAGATCTCGGGATCTTTAAAGCTCTTACGTCTCGCACAGGAGCATGATGTGGGCTAAGGAGCTAAAAGAAAGCAATCCATAATTCAAAGTTAATAGAGAGTCATCAACAGGAATCAGAATACTCTTTGATAGCTGATTATAGCAGTTGACTTTGCATAACTGAATTATTGAGGAAATGTTTGCTCCCCATGACACGCCAAGAAGCATGAAATTAGAGTTTCCCCTGTCCAATCTACTTGCAACTCGGTGTGTAAACACACAGTATTAAGACTGTTCTGTGCAGAAAGACTGCTTGGAGGAGGCTTGTCATATAGCAAAGGTCAAAGAAATACCAGATGAATTACTGCTCTATTATATTGCTAGGAAAGAGCCCAGCAGGAGGCAAAGTTATTTTCTCAGCAAACAAGAGGGAAATATTTACCAACTAGTCATTTAACACGGGGTGTTCACAAGTCACTGTGGTTAGTTACAAGCTGCTCATGTCATCATCCTATCAAATACTTTATTCCACGTCTTCTTTTAAAGTAGAGACGTTGAACGCCGGGATGAGTCAAAAATCGTACCACTGAAAAATTTGGAAAATAAGTCTGCCCCTGCTTAGATATTTAGGAAGAAAGACTCCCGACTCAATTTAGTTGAAATGATAGGTTCTTTTACTAAAGTTTTATTTATTTATTTATTTATTTATTTATTTATTTATTTATTTATGATTTATATGCCACCCTTCTCCGTAGACTCAGGGCGGCTTACAATGTGCTCAGCAATAGCCTTCATACTTTTGTATATTTATACAAAGTCAGCTTATTGCCCCCACAAACTGAGTCCTCATTTTACCTACCTTAGAAAGGATGGAAGGCTGAGTCAACCTTGAGCTAAGTTAAGTGGTTGCAGGGAAAGTGAAGCCGGATCTGAATATTCCTGCCCAAAGGTTACACTTTTTCCCTTGTCCCTGGCCCTCACCCCCTTGACCAGTCCATCAGTGTCCAATAGGATGCTCTTTTGATGTTTTGGGAAAGGCTTGGATGCTTGGCACCTCTCACTCCAGTCCCAGGCCAGGTGTCCTTGAAGTCTGGTTCATTCAGGTTGGGCACCTCTCGTCCTTCTCAATGTCTTATCCCTCCCGCCATTTGTCTTCCTGTTCCCAAGCCCACGTTACTACCCCAAATTCCTCTCCCCTTGCAGTTTATGGCCCCCGTTCCCAGGTCCACATGTTACTACCCCAAATTCCTCCCCCCATCCTTGCAGTTTATGGCTCCCGTTCCCAGGTCCACATGTTACTACCCCAAATTCCTCCCCCCTTGCAGTTTATGGCCCCCGTTCCCAGGTCCACATGTTACTACCCCAAATTCCTCCCCCCATCCTTGCAGTTTATTGGCTCCTGTTCCCAGGTCCACATGTTACTACCCCAAATTCCTCCCCCCATCCTTGCAGTTTATGGCCCCCGTTCCCAGGTCCACATGTTACTACAAATTGGAGTGTATGTGTTTTAACGTTTTAATGTTTTAATGTCTTCTTTTAACTTTTGTATGGGATATTGTTGCATTGTTTTATTCTCTGTTGTAAGCCGCCCAGAGTCCCTTGGGAGTTGAGCGGCATAGAAATGCGACAAAATAAATAAATAATAAATAAATACTACCCCAAATTCCTCCCTCCATCCTTGCAGTTTATGGCAGGATGCCAGCGAAGTGGAAAGCTGAAGATGGCGGACCTGACAAATTACACCTGCTAAGTATACGGATTTAATCCGATGCCTGTATAACAGAATAAAAACAATACCTATACAGGCAGCAACTTTTTCTAGCTGGGCTTTCTGCCTCACTGGGCTTTAAGAGATGTGGTTAAGGGCATCCGTTGGGTTGACAAGGAGTTGAAAAAACCAAGGTGGCCATCTCAATCACACAATGAATCCACCATCTTGATTTTTTGAAACCCCTTGCAGAATCTCTGAATGCAGAATCTCTGAGTGTGGTGATGTTAATATAAACAATACTTGAGAGGGTGGGGTTGAATGCTTGTCTTTTTTCTGACCCTTCCCTTTTTGATACCTTAGTTATTATTTTATTTGTAAAATTTGGGATAAAGATGCTGTGTGGTTCGTCCTATTTTTGATATACCAGCCTGGCAATGAAAATCAAATCTTTTGGAATACGAGCAGTCTTCGGCCTAGGGCCAAAATTGAGGCCAAAATGTCTGTTGCTAAGCGGGATATTTGTTAAGTGAGTTTTGGCCTATTTCACGACCTTTCTTGCCACAGTTGTTAAGTGAATCACCGCAGTTGATAAATTAGTAACATAGTTGTTAAATGAATCGGGCTTCCCCATTGACGTTGCTTGTCAGAAGGTCGCAAAGGGGATCACATGACCCGGGACCAGTGGTGGGTTTCAAAACTTTTTACTACTGGTTCTGTGGGCGTGGCTTGGTGGGCGTGGCAGGGGAAGGATACTGTAAAATTTCCATTCCAACTCCACTCCAGGGTAAGGTTACTACAAAATCCCCATTTCCTCCCAATCAGCCGGGACTTGGGAGGCAGAGAATAGGTGGGGGCGGGGCCAGTCAGAATTTTAACTACCGGTTCTCCGAACTACTCAAGCTTTCTGCTACCGGTTCTCCAGAACTGGTCAGAACCTGCTGAAACCCACCTCTGCCCAGGACACTGCAACTGTCATGGATATGAGTCAGTTGCCAAGTGTCTGAATTTTTGTCACGTGACGATGGGGATGCTGCAACAGTCATATGTGTGAAAAACGGTCATAAGTCATTTCTTGCAGTGCCATTGTAACTTTGAATGGTCACTAAATGAACTGTTGTAAGTGGAGGATTTCCTGTGTACTATCCATTGTCCAACATTAGTAATGAAGCAATCCCGGAGAAGCTCAGAGCAAGCAACTCTACAGTTTACTTAGGCTTATATACTGCACAAGTATTTACTTTTTATTTGTTTGAAGGCTGGGAACTAGCGCAGCTTTGGAACGATAACTGATTTCTATTTTAGGTCCACAAAGAATGGAAAACATCATCCATCATGGATAATTAACCTCTTTGCATATTTGTGCAGTCAAAAGAAAAAAAAAGAAAAGAAAAAAGAAAGAACGAAAGAAAGAAAGGCAGGAACCAGTCTGAGATCTTTGCGTTGTATACAATACATCTATGTGGAAATCAGTAGTAAACAAGGCTAGTAGAGAACAATAGTGAAGGAGCCGGGAAAAGGCCCGGCTACTTTAAAGAGTTGCAAGAAAGGACTCGGTAGCACAGACGGGAGGGAGGGCAAGATGACGGACCCACAAACAGTGGTGGGATTCAGCCAGTTCTGTCCGGATCGTGCGGACCGGTGGTGGCGACTGCGGGAGTCTCCGCCCACCCACCCGGATGTAATGCGTGACTACTGAGCATGCAGAGGTGCGTACTCACATTTGTGAACCAGTAGGGAAGGTAAGTGAATCCCACCTCTGCCCACAAACCCCAGACATTGCTGTGGGTGGTACATGGATGAATCCATGATGCATTCTGCTCTAAAGTAACTCCAACCTACAAATGAACAAACTGTAAGGTGTATACTTTTTAAAGGCGAATATACATGTCTCAGGATAGTATCGCAGGATCCAATCTGGTTCGGTCACCTGGATTTTGTCTTCTGACCTTCCGACTCATGCTGGAGCCCCTCTTCCGGAAACTTCTCTCGAGCGGAGTGCATGCTTTGGGCTGTTCGCAGTGGTGGAATTCAAATTCTTTGGCTACCAGTTCTGTGGGCGTGGCTTTGGTGGGCGTGGCTTGGTGGGCATGGCAGGGGAAGGATACTGCAAAATCTCCATTCCCATCCCACTCCAGGGAAAGGATACTGTAAAATCTCCATTCCCACCCCATTCCTGAGGGAAGGATATTGCAAAATCGCCATTCCCACCCCACTCTGGGGCTAGCCAGAGGTGGTATCTGCCGGTTCTCTGAACTACTCAAAATTTCTGCTACCGGTTCTCCAGAACCTGTCAGAACCTGCTGAATTTCACCCCTGGTTGTTCTATGTGTGGTGTTTATATGGTGCCTGTTGTGTATGTGGCTTTTTAGAAGGGCCCCTCATCAGTCAACAAGAGTGCTGATTTACCACCAGTTTATCAAGTACTTAGGAGGCGAGGGATTGACAGCACAAGCAGAACAACTTAATAGCCAGCTACCAACACCCCGATCAACATCTAAAAAGCCACATACAATAGGCACCATATAAATACCACACATAGAGAGAACAGCCCAAGGCGCACACTCTGCCAGAGAGAAGTTCCCTGAGGATGGACTCCAGCACGTATCCGAAAGCTCGGAAGACAAAACCCCTGGTCCCCGGGTTACCGAGCCAGTTTGGATGTTGTAATACTATTTAAAAAAAACAAAACACAATCCTTAAAGTTATACCCACAAGCCATTCAGAGTGCAATATGAGTACTCATTATTATTTCATTATGATATTTCAGATGGAGGACAATTATGAGACGTGCCCGGAACTATCAGCCATTTTTGTGCATCGGACATTTCAGCATTGCCATCGGTTGACTGAGACAGAATTGCGATGTTCATCTGTTCGCTCCCGATGGCTCTTCAGAAGAATTAACCTCTGCGATAGATCTCTTTACTTGGGCAGAACAAATACCTGTTCACGTACCTTCTTTGTTCCTCTGTTTATTAACCTCCTGGCAAGGCAAGTCATTTGCCTTAATTAGATATGATTTGGCCTACTGCAAGCAGTCTGTTCAATTGTTGTTCCAGGGAATACAAAACAAAATTGTAAATAATTCAGATATAATATGAGAATGGCATCTGGGTTGTTATGTTTAGTTCCATCACTAATGTCTTCTACTACTACTATTACTATAACTCATGGGTGGGCTTCAAAAATTTTAGCAAGGGATTCTCTGCCCGGTTGCTGGGTAGGCGTGGCCATGGTGGGCGTGGCCTAGTTGGCCTCCTGCACCATGGTGAGGGAGGCGTTTTTGCCCTACCCGGGCTCCCGAGGCTTTCCTCAGGGCATGCGCGGAGGTTCGGGGAGGGCGTTTTTCGCCCTTCCCGTGCTTCTGCGCATGCCCTGCACTTACCTGCACCCAAAACGGGCCGCATGGGGACTCCTGGGAGGGGTGGAGTGAGGTGGGAGGGCCTACCAGAAAAACGGGCCTACCAGACGTTTCGGGAAGAAACGGGCCTCTTTCTGGCCTCCAGAGGGCCTCTGGAGCCTAGGGAGGCCATTTTTGCCCTCCCGGAGGCTTGAGGAAAGCCTCCAGAGCCTGGGGAGGGCAAAAACTCCCCCCACCATGGTTCAGGAGCCCGATTAGGCCACACCCACCCAGCAACTGGGCAGAGAACCCCTTGCTAAAATTTTTGAAGCCCATCCCTGAATAGAACAACTTGCCTTCAGACGTTGTGGGTGCTCCATCACTGGAGGCTTTCAAAAAGAGACTGGACAACCATTTGTCTGAAATGATATAGGATCTCCTACTCGAGGAGGAAGTTCCTCAGAGCTTCCTTCCAACTCTATTATTCTATGTTCTAAAGCAGAAAACAGCACCCAACTGGCTTGAATTATTAAATGCTTATGTGTTAATGATTTAAAATATATTTACACCATCATTCCAAAATAAAACGGCCAAGAAAAGAAGGCAATTTAGTAGTTTTCTAAAAGAAAACAGTCTAGACCAGTGCTTTTCAACTATGTTCCTTGGACCCCTAGAGAGGCTATGATGTCGTCACAGGAGGTCCATGAAGGCTTGAAGAAATTGTGATTTAAATCTTGAGGCCTCCCACCTCACTCCACCCCTCCCAGGAGTCCCCATGCGGCCCGTTTTGGGTGCAGGTAAGTGCAGGGCATGCACGGAGGTTCGGGGAGGGCGTTTTTCGCCCTTCCCGTGCCTCTGCGCATGCCCTGCACTTACCTGCATCCAAAACAGGCCACATGGGGACTCCTGGAAGGGGCGGGGTGAGGTGGAAGGGGCCAGCCAGGAGTGGGATTTGGGGGCTCTCCGATCTGCACAGAATCATAGCTAGAGGTTCTCCCGAACCCTGCGAACCCCCAGCAGCCTACCCCTGGTTCTAGTGCTTGATTGCTTTCACTGTTTCTCCTTAATTCTAGGTTGCTTCTCTCCTTGATCTGTTTCCACCCATTGTTTCTTGTTTTGCCTTTTGGTGCTGTGGAAAACAGTTTGACCCCTTTATTCAGCTATTCTACCTGCTGCTCCTTCAGTTGTCACTAGATACCAATTCCCCTTTCCGGATTGGAGGAATTAATCTATCAACATCTGTCTTTCAACTGGTTCCCTCATCCCTGGACTAAATAAATAAGAGAGTAATGTTTGGGTGGTGGAAGCAGCTGTGATGGAGGAGACCATTTTAAACCATTCCTGGAAGCAAAAGCATAATAATTTGCTTGGCCAACTCAAGAGTCTGCCTAGTCCAGAGCTACAGATCTCATGTGACAATGCTGTTTGAATGGAGTGAGCAGGTAAATTTTCATTTTCAAGAAAAGTCCTATTCAGGCATTCAGAAACGTCGGAGAATTTTATCCTACAAGGACTGCCTTTGCCGATATCAATTTTCTCAGCCTTTCAAAGCATTTTAGCTTCCACTCTAGTAAGAAACAATATACCACTGAGTCATTGCATGCATGGAAGGTCACACACGCACAGGTACATATCAGAAGTTTCACTCTGCATGGCCACCAGATTCATCCCTTGTGTTTTTGTACAGGAAGACCTCTGTATAGGAAGTACATCTCCTGTATAGGAAGTAGAGGAAGTCCTCAACTTACGAGCGCAATTAGGAGCAGAATTTCTGTTGCTAAGCAAAGCGGATTTTAAGTCAGTCGTGCATAATTTTATGAGCTTTTTGCCATGGTTGTTAAGCAAATCACTCCAGTTAAGCAAATAACACGGTTGTTAAGTGATTCCAGCTCCCACACACACTTTGACTCTGGTTGTCAAAAGCTGGCTAGGAAGGTTGCAAATAGTGATTACACAACCCCCTCCCTGGACACTGCAACCGTCACAAATATGTGTTGGTTGCCAAGTGCCCAAATTTTGATCACATGACCCTGGGGATGCTGCAATGACCATAAGTGCAAGGACTGGTTGTAAGCAGGGGTGAAATACTCTGAAGTCTGCTACCGGTTCTGTGAGTCTGCTACTGAGTGCACGCTTCACGCATGGATGCGCACCTGAGGCACGCCCACAGTGCTAAAGAGGGAACATTTTGAAGCCTTCCGAGTCTGCAAAGGTAAGTAGAACAGTGAGGGGGGGGGGAATCCACTGTGCCACGCAATTTAGATTAGCTAGAAAGCAGGAAATCTGACGATTCTAGCTAATTAAAATCGTGCGTCACACCTGATCATCACCCAGCTGATCGCCGGAAATACCGGTTCGCCTGAATCAGTAGCATTTTTTACTACCGGTTCATCTGAACCGGTCCGAACCGGTAGCATTTCACCCCTGGCTGTAAGTCACTTCTTTCAGTGCTGTTGCAACTTCAAACAGTTGCTAAACGAACGGTCAAGGACTACCCATAAGGGGTTTTGGTGCCACTAGACAGGGATCCCTATACTTGAAATGTGTTTGAATATTAGTAGCTCGGGTTGGTAGTTAGGCTGTTGGTTTGAGTTCCGAGCTTGGCAATTGGTTGCAAATGTTTCATCCCTATACTTGGTCCTCAATGTTGCTAGACCTCACCCCTGCCAATTGATGAAAGAGAAGGCATAAAAAGTGACAGCCAACTAGCAAACTTGCTTACTCCTCATCCTGCCCTTGTTCTTTCTTTGCTTGAATTTTCTTTTTATAATAAAGAGAAGCGGGCAGGCATCAAAAGCATCCAACCACTGCACAGGACTTTCCATCATGGGAAACCAGTTCCTGAAGAAATGGAGAAACAGCAACAGACACAACGAGGCTCCTTTCTTCCATGAGGAGACACTTGGGAGATTTCTCTCTAGTTTTGAAAACACCAGTAGGGATTTCCCAACCTTGTGTATTCAACTTCCTGCCACCGCACTTTTAAACCTTTCTTTCTATTAGCAACTAGGAGTCCTCGTGCCCTTCAGGCTAGCAAGCAGAATTACCAGTAATTAAGGTAATGATTCTCCATGACTCCTGAGACATCCTAGCTATTAAAAATGGGAATACATTTTGCAAACTCTGAAACACAGAGAGTAGTTTTTTTTTTTAAAAAAAAGAGAGAATGAATTCCCTAGATCAGGGGTGTCAAACTCACGTCATCATGGCGTCATCATGGGATGTATCGGGACTTTTTTCCCCTTCACTAAACCGGGCGTGAGCGTGGCCGGCATGTGACGCATCCGGCCCGCAGCCTGGGAGTTTGACAGCCCTGCCCTAGATGGTTTTCAGGACAAAATAGTCACTGAAGATGGTCCCAATGAGACAGGGTATGAAAAAGAACTGATTTATAGTGATACTGGCTTAAGGAGTCAGAAATTTTATTTTTAAATTAGATTTATAGTCTAGCTCAGGGGTCGGCAACCTTAAACACTCAATGAGTCACAAAGATCCTAACCGGAAGCCCCCGTTCAATTCTGGAGCCGACCGGAACTCCAGTTCCCCCATCATAGTCTCCTCCTAGCGCGGCGTCCTTTTTCCTCTACCTGTCCTAACTGAAAGCCCTATCAATCGTGGAGCTGACCAACAACAGGGACCACAGCAGAGGGATGAAAGAGCCACATGCGGCTCCAGAGCCACAGGTTGCTGACCCCTGGTTTAGCTTTTCGAAAGGAGCTCAAGGAGATATCCATAGTGCTTCTCCTATTAGTTATCCAGAATAATAAATTTGTGAGGTAAATTGGATTAAAATTTCTCAAAATCACCCAATGAAATTCCATGGGTGATGGTAGATTATAACCTATGTCTTCCCCTTCCTTATCCAGCACCTTTACCGCTACACCGTATTTGACATCTCAAATTCATCTAGAGTTTATCAGGGTGCGGAAGATTGCTCAAGTATTGGCAATGAAGTCTAACACATCTGGAACCCACCAGTTTGGGAACAGCTGTTGTTTTTTTAAAAACATTCATATATGCTTGCTGCCATCACATATACAGCACTGTTTTCCATGGATCTAATGAATCAGATATTTTAATTTATCTTTTTTGGTGTGCAACAAATCAACCAGGAATAGTATTCACTTACCTTTGCTACCGGTTCGCAAATGTGAGTGCACCTCCCACAGCTGCTGCTACCAGATCGCGTGATCCAGATAGAATAGAACAGCAGAGTTGGAAGGGACTTTGGAGATCTTCTAGTCCAACCCCCTGCTTAGACAGGAAACCCTACAGCATTTCAGACAAATGGTTGTCCAATCTCTTCTTAAAAACTTCCAGTGTCGGAGCATTCACAACTTCTGGAGGCAAGTTGTTCCACTGGTTAATTGTTCTAACTGCCAGGAAATTCTTCCTTACTTCTAGCTTCTCTCCTTGATTCCTGTTCCTTTACTAGGTAGTTATGGGTCTGAGAGAAATGTGAACAGCAAATTTCCTGGGTTGTATGGGGAAAATGTTACAGGGATAACTGGCCCACCTCATGTGCCAATTTGACTTTTAAGAAGGCACTCTGCCGATAGGGATGGAAGCAGCTGTTTGGACTGGCTGAATACCACCACTGAAATCAACTAATCAAATCGAATCAACTAATCCAATGAGTTTGAGAATCAGGAGGAAAAAAAAACTATTTTCTTCAGACATTTTTTTTAATTTCATAGGCTTCCATCACTTCAAATCATTGTCACAGCAGCCTTCTTATAGCTTTGAGAAGACCCTTTTTTTTTTTTTACCTCAAAGAAGCAGGAAAGTGTCCTTGGGAAAGGACGACGCTTCCTACCACACCACTATTTAGTGCACCATCTGGAGAAATCAGTGGAAATAAGCACCTCTCCCTACCCAAAGGAGAAAGCAATTATCTACAGTGCTGACAAACAAGAGATTTTTGGGAGGCAAATTGTGATTCAGTCCTTGAAATCCACTCCTCTGCTCGCAGCAGAATACCTTATGCCACCAGACTTGAAATTTTGGGCTTAAGACAATTTAGAACTTTGCCGCCTTCGGTCCGACCTAAGCGTAGTACATAAAATTATCTGCTACAACATCCTACCTGTCAATGACTACTTCATCTTCAACCACAACGCACGAGCACACAATAGATACAAACTCAGGTAAACCGCTCCAAACTCAATTGCAGAAAGGATGACTTCAGCAACAGAGTAGTCAATGACTGGAATGCACTACCTGACTTTGTGGCTTCTTCCCCAAACCCCAAAAACTTTAACCTTAGACTGTCTACTGTCGACCTCACCCCATTCCTAAGAAGTCTGTAAGGGGCGTGCATAAGCGCACCAGCGTGCCTACCATCCCTGTCCTAATATTCCTTTTTACTTACTCTTTTCATGTATTCAAATTATGTTTATACTTTTACCTGTTATCTAATACATGCTTGACGACAATAAATAAATGAAATAAAATAAATAAATATTTCTAGGTCTTAGAGTAGCGTTAAGTGAGGCTCTTTTTCTGTCCTCTGGTACATGATTTGCTTTCTTAGGAATTCAACTGGTGTTTCCAGCGGTGTTTACAATTATAAGGAAGGGTGTTGCTGAGTGGAAGAGTATAGATTTTTCTGGTATGAAATCCTTGACTTCCATCGGTTGAGTTGGCTTAACTCCTGCCTGGAATCTGAACAGTCACTGCTTTGTATTTAATTGTGCTAATTCTCAGGAAAATATTAATGGAATCTCCCCTAGAGTGTAGCTCAAGGACCCTCCAGAGAAGGCAGTCATTAATTGAGGTAGTTGGAATTTGAAACCAAAATTATATCTTCTGGTTTCCTCCAACTCTTTGCAACTGTTTTGCTCATTAACCGTGTGTGAGGGAAGATAGAAGAAGGCATTGTTAATATGACTCAGGTTAGCAGGTTCCACCATTCCTTGAGATAATAGATAATACTATGCCATGTTTTCATATTCTAAGCCAGAGGTGTTAAACTTGATTTCATTGAGGGCCGCATCAGGGTTGTGTTTGACCTTGGGGGGAGGAGCTGGGTGTGTGAGGCCAGGGGGGCATGGCCACATCAATATCACTCATCAAGGCTCCGTTTTTGGCTGCAACGGCCTCCTGCAGCCCTCTGCCAGTGAAAACGGAGCCCGGGAGGGCCGAGTGCAGTCCTCCCAAGCTCCGTTTTTACTAGCAGAGAGCTGCAGGAGGTCGTCACGGCCAAAAACGGAGCCTGGGAGGGCCAAGTGTGGCCCTCCCAAGCTTCATTTTCACTGGCAGAGGCACCAAGGGGCGGTCCTTTGTTGTT
Organism: Arizona elegans; assembly: GCA_022577455.1. NCBI lineage: Eukaryota > Metazoa > Chordata > Lepidosauria > Squamata > Colubridae > Arizona > Arizona elegans. The sequence goes on from JAKOOJ010000009.1 coordinate 67,252,497, forward strand.
TCCAGTCCGAACCGGGAGCATTTCACTCCTGATACTTCCCCTGCCACGCCCACCAGGTCACACCATGCCCACCAAGCCATACCCACAGAACCGGTAGTAAAAAAATTTGGATTTCACCACTGACCTGATCCCCTTTTGTGACCTGGCAAGCAAAGACAACGGGGAAGTCAGATTCAGTAACAACTGAGTTACTAGCTTAACAATTGCAGTGATTCACTTAACAACTGTGGCAAGAAAAGTCTTAAAATGGGGCAAAATTCACTTAACAACTGTTTTGCCTAGCAGCAGAAATTTTGGGCTCAATCATGGTCATAAGTCAAGGACTATCTGTATAAGCTCCCCCAAAGATAGTTTGCAATCGTCTAAATTCCACACAAACCCCCTCTTCATCAACAGATATAAAGTAATCCCACTTTTTTCCCCGTTCCCTTTTCACAGAATGCCACCTCCTTAAATCCCAAGATGTAAAGAAATGCCTGATTTAGAATCGTAATGTTAAGTAAACCAAAAAGGGAAAGGACAAACCTCACCCTTTGAGTAATCAAAGCAAAACGGGATCCTTTGCACTAAATATTAGCTTCTATTTTAAACGCTTTGATTCTCACACCAAAGATTACACACTGCCTTGGTGATTCCACAAGTCACACATTATTGCACTATTTCAATTAACTTGACAAGGTTCGTAAGCTGAGATTTCCATTCTATCCCTGTCTAAGAGCTAAAACCACCCATCTGGATATGATTTAGTATCCCATCCCGGAGGGAAAGTCTCAACTGGATGAGCAGAATAAGACTTTACATTATAGTTCCAACCTCTCATCAGCCTTGCGAGCATGAAGGAGAAAATGATTATTCTTGTTTGGAGATATGCATTTAATAGACTAGCAGATGCATCTTTCTCTTGGAACAGGGGTGTCAAACTCAAGGTCTGGGGGTCGGATCCAGCCTGCGGGGTGCTTAGATCTGGCCCACAATGTCAGGGGTCCAAGTAACACCCCCAACGAAATCAAATTCCAAAGGCTTGAAATTCCGCAAAGTTAACTTTTATTCGAGATGTCATATTGGCACAGCTGGGAAAACCCGAATCTGAGAGCTTCCGGGTTTTCCACACCCAAAAGAAAGTTCAAGACCTTGCCACATGTCCGCCACACGTCCAATCAGGTACCGTCCGGAACAGAAGATACCTCCTCATTGTTCGCAACATAGCTGCAGGGCACAATGGCCTTGACTTTCTATAAAGAATTTTATTTTGACTGCATATCTTCTTCACTCTATACAATCCCCCCTCCCAATTTCCCACAATAGAATTTGTGGCAGGCCTGAAGCCTGAAAGCACAAAGGTAGAAAGATGGCTTCCAGGTCTGACACATAGGGCCACCCTGGAAACAGCAAAGGACTGGCCCACAGTGCCTCTGCCAGCGAAAACGGAGAGGGTTGCAGGGCACCGTTGCAGCCGAAAACGGCGCTTGGGAGCCCGTTTTCTCTGGCAGAGCACTCGGGCCACAGGCGTCCCTGACACGAGTGACATCAAGATGGCCATGCCCCCTGGCCACGCCCCCCACAAAGTCAAACACAACCCTGATGCTTCCCCTCAATGAAATCGAGTTTGACACTCCTGCCTTGGGAGAAAAACAATATCGAGTGGTATAAAAATCACATGTGGTATGGAGATGTCCCAGAATGCTAGAATCTGAGAAAAGATGATCGGAAATAAACTTAAGCCAAAGAAAGCATTTCTTCACCAAACTTATAATTAAATTGTGAAATTCATTACCACAAGCAACAGCAATGGCTCCTTTACCTTGGGTGTAAAAGGAGAGCGAGTAAATTCACAGAGGACAGTTCTAACAGGAGTAACCGATCTACAGGTAGTCCTCGATTTATAACAGTTCATTTACTGACCGTTACAAAGTGACAAAAGTGACTTATGACCGTTTTTCACACTGACAACCATTGCAGCATGTGAACAAAATTCAGATGCTTGGCATATATGATGGTTGAGGGATCACGTGACTATCTTTTGCGAACTTCTGACGGTCATATGTCTCTTTTCAGTGCCGTTGTGACTTTGAACAATCACTAAATAAATAAAGGTATTTTGCAACACCTAATTGCCAAATGGTAAGGCCAAATCAACACCTGAATAACAACTTACAACTTTTTCCTTCTCTCATTCATTTTCTCCCGGATTTTTTTTAATGTGCCACATCACACCAAAACCCCATCCTTCCTGCCTCAACCCTTATTTTGACTGACATGCTAATTCGATTTTAATTGCCCAAAGAAATTCAGGTTTTAGAGGAATTGATCCTACACAGCAGAAGAGCCTGTTAATCCACGATGAATCTTGGTGTACAACAATATTGTCTTGTCGTACACACTATATTGCTTCTAAACAATAGTATAGAAACTAGAAATGTTAACTATAATCAGTGGTGGGCTGCTGCCGGTTCAGACTGGTTCGGGCAAACTGGTAGTTCCGATAATCAGCTGGCTCCGCCCCCCGCCCCCACTCTATCCTGTCCTATATTTCCTTCTGTCTGGCTCAGCTGATTCGCGCGGCACAGCTGATTTCCGCACTTCCACTGTTCTACTTACCGGGGCTGCCTTAGAAGGTAAGCAGCTGAGTTTCAATTGCTGTATTTTGAACACTGTGTGGAAGCATGTTAGGCGCACACCTGTGAAGCACACGTGTGGCTACAAAGCGCACGATCACCAAACCGGTTGCAGCCCACCACTGACTACAACTATCAAGAAATGGGTAGCAATTATATGTTTTCCATCTGGATTGATATTTCAAAAGCTAGAACCTAACAGGCATAGTAATTCTTTGATGTTATAGCCCTCTACAAATTGAGAAGCTGTTATTACTTCAAGACAATGGCCCCAGGATAGCGATATCATCATAGTTATCCCCAAAGATGGGAGGTTCTACAAATGAAAAACAGCGATCATACACAGTAGTAATTGTTTCACTTCACCCATGTTAATTTAAAATTCCCAGCACTTGGCAAGCATTCTTTTCTAATCTTGTTTACAAATGTACAGTCGTCTAGCCTAATTCTTGCAAAAAAAAAAAAGGTGAAAATACTTGACTTAGCATTTGCCCCTTATGGGAAATCAAATTGCCACCACTGGAAAGGTGCTTTTAGGCGGTCAAAATATTTTATGCTCAACTTCATTTCCTAGAGTTTGATTGTTCTTATAAGCAGTTTTTCCAAAGGTGTGAACAGCAGGCATCACATTGCTTCAGCTTAAGAGTTTGCTATGTAAATTTTGATAAAAGACAAAAATGCTCCCCTCCCCCAATTAAAGTTCTATTTTTACTCCAATCGTGGCATTAATTAAGCGGTGTGAATCAGGGGTGGGTTCTAAAATTTTTTACTACCGTTTCTGTGGGCGTGGCTTATTTTGTGGACGTGGCTTGATGGTCATGTGACAATTCTTTAGGATTTAGCAGAGGTACTGGTCTACCAGGCTTTTAACTGCTTGCAGAGCTGTACCGGTCTACTCATTTGTTTTTTGCAGGCACTGATCTACTCATGTATTTTTGCAGGCACTGATCTACTCATGTATTTTTGCAGGCACCGGTCTACTCATTTGTTTTCTTTTAACACTGATCAGCTGTAGGGCGGCCCTTTGAAGCCCCCCAGCAAGAGTTTAAACAGTTTTTTTCCCTCTAGCCATCAGCTGGGACTCAGGAGGCAGCAATAGATTGGGGTGGGGCCAAATAAAAGGTAAGAATAACGCGGGGGTGTGGGGGGTGCAGGGGGGCAGAACCAGTTCAGTGACGTCATATCGTCACTGCTACCAGCTCGGGAGAACTGGGCCGAACCAGGAGGAACCCACTACTGGTGTGAATCTCCTCTAAGTATACCAGGAGATTACACTGACTGAGATAGTAGTTGTACTGGCAAAATTATACAGGTTTATTATTATACAGGTTTATTATACAGGTAGTCCTCAACTTATGACTGGAACTTCTGCTGCTAAGTGAAACAGTTGTTAAGTGAGTTTTGCCCCACTTTATGACCTTTCCTGCCACAGTTGCTAAGTGAATCACTGCAGTTGTTAAGTTAGTAGCATGGCTATTAAGCTTCCTCATTGACTTTGCTTGTCAGAAGGTCGCGAAACACGTGACCCTGTTGCTACTAGTTCGCTCGTGGGCACGCGCACAACACTTCTGCGCATGCGCAGAAGCATCCGGGCAGGTGGGCGGAGCCTCCCGCCGCCGCCGCTATCGGTTTGTCTGAATCCGGGGCAAACCGGTAGCAACCCACCTCTGATGTGACCCCAGGACACTGCAGCTGTCATAAATATGGACCAGTTGCCAAGCATCTGAATTCTGAACATGTGACCGTAGGGATGATGCAACGGTCGTTAAGTATGAAAAATGGTCATAAGTCCCATTTTCCACTGCCGCTGTAACTTTGAACAGTCACTTAACAAACTGTTGTAAGTTGAGGATTACCTGTACTGCATAATGGAGTTAGGTAACAAAATAACAACAAACAAGCTCAATTCCACATTTCAATCCTGAACTATATGTATTCTCATCTTTCGGAAGTGATTATTCCTTACTGCCTCACTAAATCAAGTAAGTACCAGTGGTTACAGTTTATTTTTATTTTTATAATCTTACACAAAATGGACAACAATTCATGCAGGGCAGGCCTCTGCTTTCCAATAGTTACAGTCTAATCAGGTAATGGAAAATATGAGTAAATGTCACTAGGATACACTTGAAAAGGGTAAATCAAAAGGCATGACATCTATCTTCAAGAAATACTTTCCAGAAAATAGGAAGGGATGTGTAAATATCCAGAAAACAGGCCAAAGAAAATGATGCTCTTTGAATATTTTTATATGTTAACAACCACCATTAAATAGTGAAGAACATATGTTTGTGAGAAAAAGAGCATGTAACTCATTGCAGGTATTAACATACAACAACATAGAAATGTATACACTGAGTTTTAAAATGGACTAAACAATCTGTGTTCCATTGAGTCATTGTTTCAGATCCTTCTTTCTTTCCTTCCTTCCTTCCTTCCTTCCTTCCTTCCTTCCTTCCTTTCCTTCCTTTCCTTCCTTCCTTCCTTCCTTCCTTCCTTTCCTTCCTTCCTTCCTTCCTTCCTTCCTTCCTTCCTTCCTTCCTTCCTTCCTGTCAGGAAATTTTGAACAATTAATCAGTGGGACGACTTGCCTGCAGAAGTTGTGAATGCTCCAACACTGGAAGCTTTTTAAGAAGAGATTGGATAACCATTTGTCTGAAATGGTATAGGGCCGTGATGGCGAACCTATGGCACGCGTGCCAGAGGTGGCACGTGGAGCCATATCTGTGGGCACACAAGCGTTGCCCTAGCTCAACTCCAGTGTACATGCGCGCGCCAGCCAGCTGATTTTTGGTCCTTCCGGGACCACTGGAAGTCAGAAAACGGGCTGCTTCCGACCTCCGGAGGGCCTCCGGGGGAGAGGTGGGGAAGGCTGTTTTTGCCCTCCCCAGGCTCCTAGAAAGCCTCTGGAGCTTGGGGAGAAAAAAAATGAGCCTTCCAGGCCTACCATGCCAAAAGCAGGGGGAGCGTGGGAGGGTTGCACGTGCATGTGTGGGTGTGTGTGCATTGAATTACGGGTGTGGACACACATGCACGCAACTCTCCATACTGCCCCCCGGTTTTGGCACGCAACCGCAAAAAGGTTAGCCATCACTGGTATAGGGTTTCCTACCTGAGCAGGGGCTTGGACTAGAAGACTTCCAAAGTCCCTTCCAATTCTGTTAAGAGCCTTGGTAGTACAGGGGTTTAAGGCACCCTGTTATTAAGCTGGTTATTAAGACCAGCTGCCTGCAATTACTGCAGGGTTCGAATCTCGCCAAGGCTCAAGGTTGACTCAGCCTTCCATCCTTTCTAAGGTAGGTGAAATGAGGACCCAGTTGTGGGGGCAATAAGCTGACTTTGTATAAATATACAAAAGGATGAAGGCTATTGCTGAGCACATTGTAAGCCGCCCTGAGTCTCCGGAGAAGGGCGGCATATAAATCAAATTAAAAAAAAAAAAAAAGTCTATTATTCCTTCTTTCCTCCATCCCTCTCCTCCACCTTTCTTTTCTTCTCTCCCTCCCTCGCTGTAATTCTGCCCCTTCCTTCCTTCCTGCCTGCCTGCCTTGGTGTCTGGGGTGCACAAGGAAAACTATTCAGGTCAGGGAAGGCAAGGAACCTGAGTGGCGTAGGAGGCTACCTACTAAGGCAGCATTTAACATCCAGCTGCCTGCAATTACTGCGAGTTCAATTCTCACCAGGCTCAAGGTCGACTCAGCCTTCCATCCTTTCTAAGGTGGGTAAAATGAGGACCCGGTTTGTGGGGGCAATAAGCTGACTTTGTATAAAATATACAAAAGTATGAAGACTATTGCTTAACGCATTGTAAGCCGCCCTGAGTCTCCAGAGAAGGGCGGCATATAAAAATAAATAAAATAAATAAAAAATAAATAAAATGTGGAAGAGTGACACAGGTCAAGAGGGATGCATGGGTCAGGAAAGGCAAATGGGGGCTGACAGCTCAGGGAAGACACAAGAGGGGTGGCACAGATCAAAGGAGCTCATGGAGGATGGCATGAGTGGGAGAGAGAGTGTGACAGTTCCTTTCTTCCTTCCTTCCAGCCTGCCTGCCTTGCCTTGCCTTGCCTTTGCTGCAGGCAGGTAAGAAGCTGCTGCTGGGTGGGGGAGTAAAGGATTGCAAAAGCAAAATAGCACTGAAATCGTCCAAACTTCCCCAAATTTCATTCTCTCTGGAGTCATGGGTCCAGGATTTTGGACCCGTCTGAAGCAGTGGTGAAATCCAAATTTTTTATTTCTAGTTCTAGGGTGTGGCTTGGTGGGCGTGGCAGGAGAAGGATGTAAAATCTCCATTCCCACCCCACTCCAGGGGAAGGATACTGCAAAATCTCCATTCCCACCCCACTCGGGGACCAGCCAGAGGTAGTATTTGCCGGTTCTCCGAACTGCTCAAAATTTCCGCTACCGGTTCTCCAGAACCTGTCAGAACCTGCTGGATTTCACCCCTGATCTGAAGTGTCTTGGTTCAAAAATGGTTGCTCTACGAAGTACCAAATTTGCCTAGTTAAAGGTCATGACAAGGAGGTTTTAGTAGTTATATGGACTGCCAGGCTTCAAAGCCAGCCACTAATGAGACATACTGTACATATCCCTCTCAGACAATAAAAGCTCTCTATAAATTTTATTCTCTTTAGCAAAACATTTTCATCTGTTTGTAGTTTGATATACAGGGCTCTAGATAGGAGCATCAGAATGCAAATTGCTTGGAGCAGTGGAATTATTCTCTATTCGTCTGCAATAAAATGATATATTCCTGAAGCTGCCATATAGCCCTTCATTACCAAACACACCGTTATCATTACTGTACTTCTGATTAAGCAGTTCTTAAGAACCAAAATCTCAAAATACAAAGTCTGCTATCATTATAACACCAAGCGTGTGTTTTCTGAAGAGTGATTATCTCCAAGCTGCTGGACTTCAGTTATACATTTACAAGGTGCAATCCTAAAAGCTTTGGAAGCCAACAGATCTGAGAAAGAAAGACAAGGAAATTGATTTGCACTCAATGTATAAGAAACGCACACAGAGGTTGACCATCTTATTTCTCGGTGATGCAAGGCCTGTTCATTTGATCCCATGCCAGCCGCTGCAATATCATTATATTGCATTCCCAGAAGCGTTTAAAGTCACTGATAAGAAAGTTATTAGTTGCGTGAAGAGCAGCAAGCAAAGTAACCTTCCCACTCTTGCATGTTTCATTGTAACTCCCCTAGAACATTCCTTTGTATGGAATATTCCTCTTAGTTCGTGGGGGAGAATTTTAATAATTGTTAGTGAGCCTTTTTAAAGGATTCCCTCTAATATTTTCAGGCAGTCCAGCTGAAGTATGTTCATTATATTAAAACAATCAGCTCTCATTGTTAAGTCTTTCTTTATCTGTTTGCAAATATATATAATTATATGCACATATGGTAGAGTTTCATTGTCAATCATTAATCACAAGGAGAAACTCTCTCAGATACAGATTTTTCATTAAATGCAAAAGACATTCCTAAGTGACAACAGTTTAGACACATTACTTTTTTACTTTTTTTTTTTTCTGTAGAAAGAATTTCTTTGCCCGATATTTTTTCCAAAAAACTTAAGAGCCGTGTTTCTCAACTTTGGCAACTTTAAGATGGGTGGATTTCAACATGACTGTTGCAGTGGTGGGTTTCAATTTTTTTTACTACCGGTTCTGTGGGTGTGGCTTGGTGGGCGTGGCTTGGTGGAAGGATACTATAAAATCTCCATTCCTACCCCATTCCAGGGGAAGGATACTGTGAAATCTCCATTCTGTCCCCAATCCGGCCTCAGGACAGCCCCGGACCTCCTCTCCTTCTGCCGCGAATTGAAGACGTGGCTTTTTCACCAAATGGGCTGAATCCGTAGGGCTGACTTCAAATAATTTTAATAATTTTTAATTGATTTTAATTTAATTTTAAACTAATTTTAATTGTTTATGTAATTCTTGTTTTGTTTTTGTAAGCCACCCCGAGTCCTACGGGAGAAGGGCGGCATATAAATTACATCAATCAATCAATCAATCAATCCAGGGGAAGGCTACTGCAAAATTCCCATTTCCTCCCGATCAGCTGGAACTTGGGAGGCAGAGAATAGATGGGGGCGGGGCCAGTCAGAATTTTTACTACCAGTTCTCCAAAGTACTCAAAATTTCTGCTACCGGTTCTCCAGAACTGGTCAGAACCTGCCAAAACCCACTTCTGGACTGTTGCACTCTTTAAAGCTCGCATTGTCTTGCTCAAACCGCACAGTTTTCTCCATTCCTCAGCTTAAGAATCACTTCATACAACACCTAAAATAGAGTTTATTCCACAAAATTTATGCTACCAAAAAATCTGTTAATCTGTAAAGACAGAAGACGGTCTTTGAAAAGGCCTGGTGAACAATGAATCATAAAAGAATGGTGTTTTTTTTTTTAAAAAAAATCAGCTGAATGTGTCTTCAAAGCCAAAATGCAGCTGGGTAGGATTTGCGTATACCTGCAGTTCCATGTTAAACCGCCTACATGAAGGTCAAAGAGATAATTAACCTGGATTATTAAACACAAATGGTGAGCATTTATAAAAGTATTCCTGGCGTGCTAATATTTTCTGCTAGCTTTCGCGGCAGCTATCCCTGACTACAAATGACTCCTGAGAAACCGCTGTAGAAAACTAAATATGGCTTTACAAATTAATGGACCCAGAGCTCATGTTTCCAGAAAAGAAACATGAAAAAATCCAACAGTTATTCTTAAAAATATCTGAGGCAAAACATATGATACATCACACGTACATTCATATCTATCGGTTATTGAGAATTTCATATTCACAAGTTCAGTGAAACATCTCAAAAACTATCATAACATACCACTCTGGGAGGTCAAGTAAAAAAGAATGACTTGCAACATAAAAGTTAACATAACAGTACTCCAAAAGTTGGTATGCTCAGTATTTTTCCTGTCCTGGTTTTCCTACCCACCAAATGCACTCATTTAAATATCTAAGATTCATAAAGAGCTGTGGTGGTGCAGAGGTTAGAGCGCAGTACTGCAAGCTACTTCGGCTGACTGCTAGCTGCAGTTCAGCAGTTCAAATCTCACCGGCTCAAGGTTGACTCAGCCTCCCATCCTTTTTTTTTTTATCAAAGTTTATTTTAATTTTTTAAAATACAATACTTTACATATATACATACAAGGTTATTGCAACTAACGTACACAAATATGCGCCTATACCACTAATACAATCCATTTCATTTCCCTCTCTTTTCTTTCACCCAATTATACCATGAATTCCAACATTTGTAATAATCAGAATCTTTTTGGTTCCTAAGTAATTTCGTTAACCGGTCTGCCTCTGCGCATTCTGTAATTTTCCAAATCAATTTATTTTCTGTGGGTATTAATTCGTTTTTCCATTCTTGTGCGTTTATTATCCTAGCTGCAGTAGTGATGTGGAGGATCAAGTACCATTTTTCCTTTGTTATTTTGTCTGGTTTCATTCCTAATAAAAAAATCTCTGGTTTCAGCTCTAAATTATATCCTGTAATTTCCAGTATCCAATTACGAACCTTGGACCAATATTTGCCTGCTGTGGAGCACGTCCACCATTGGTGGTAGTACGTCCCACTACCATTCCCACACTTCCAGCAATCCTTCTAAGGTTGGGTAAAATGAGGACCCAGATTGTTGGGGGCAATATGCTGACTCTGTAAACCACTTAGAGAGGGCTGTAAAAAGCACTATGAAGCGGTATATAAGTCTAAGTGCTATTGCTATAAATTATCCCATCTGGGCAGGGGTGAAATCCAGCAGGTTCTGACAGGTTCCAGAGAACTGGTAGCAGAAATTTTGAGCAGTTCGGAGAACTGGCAAATACCACTTCTGGCTGGCCCCCGAGTAAGGTGGGAATGGGGATTTTTTTTTTTAATTTGATTTATATGCCGCCCTTCTCCGGAGACTCAGGGCGGCTTACAATGAGCTAAGCAATAGCCTTCATCCTTTTGTATATTTATACAAAGTCAGCTTATTGCCCCCACAAACTGGGTCCTCATTTCACCTACCTTAGAAAGGATGGAAGGCTGAGTCAACCTTGAGCCTTGGCGAGATTCGAACCTGCAGTAATTGCAAGCAGCTGGTCTTAATAACAGGGTGCTTTAGACCACTGTACTACCAAAGCTCTATATTTTGCAGTATCCTTCCCCTGGAGTAGGGTGGGAATTGAGATTTTGCAGTATCCTTCCCTTGCCATGCCCACCAAGCCACACCACACCACGCCCACCAAGCCACGCCCACAGAACCAGTAGTAAAAAAAATTAGATTTCACCATTGCATCTGGGCAACTATCCCATAGCAATCCTGCTTTCTTAGGAGCTTTTCCATTCATTGTTCTTCCTCTTCTCAAGACTTGTGCAACCTCAACAAACAGATTCCCCTGACAGCTTCCCCACCTCCCTGCTCACCATCAGGCTAAGTCATCATCACTTTTCCCAACAGATCTTGTGCAAAACAGCAGAACGGGTTTAATGGTAGGCTGGTTGAACCCAGGTTTTTATGCCTACTTGCCTGGGCCACTTCCTGTATAAGCATTCCTCACCTAGCCTGATTCCTTTCTCGATCTGCAACAATACACCCAAACTGGGTGCAGCATTGCCATCACACCCACCTTCTGGCAGCTGGAAAACAAGTGAACAATTGTGCATTTTCTTGAAGGAGCAAGCTTCTTGGCATCCAACTAAAGAGGCCTACATGTATTCTTCTAGAAAATTTATGACACTCAAAATATACATAGGCAAAAGCTAAAAAGAAAGAAACATGTTGCAATATGTCATCAGTCATCGCTGTTATCAAAACTCTTTTTTTAAAAAAAAATGAACTTCAACCTGGTGTTTCTTAACTTTTTGACTGACTGATTCTTTTTAAACGTCTTGCTGACAAAAATCCTCCTTTAGGAAATCTCAAAAAGTGGCATAGAATGAAAAGAAGGACTAGGGGAGACATGACAGCAGTGTCGCAATATCTCAGGGGCTGCCACAAAGAAGAGGGAGTCAAGTTATTCTCCAAAGCACCAGAAGGCAGGAGAAGAAGCAATGGGTGGAAACTAATCAAGGAGAGAAGCAACTTAGAACTAAGGAGAAATTTCCTGCCAGTTAGAACAATTAATCAGCGGAACAACTTGCCTCCAGAAGTTGCGAATTCTCCAACACTGAAAGTTTTTAAGAAGAGATTGGATAACCATTTGTCTGAAGTGGTCTAGGGTTTCCTGCCTATGCAGGGGTTTGGACTAGAAGACCTCCAAAGTCCCTTCGAACTCTGTTATTCTAAATTCTAGCCAGATGTAATAAATACATTAAAAAAACTGGGGGGAAATTTCCCAAATTCCAACAGAATGGGACAAGCCATAATAAATGTTACTTCTTACATGCTGAAATTCTTGGATTTCTTCCCCCCCTCCCCAGAATTCCATTAAGATTACCATGATATAAAATACAAATGATAATAAAGATAATAGGGAAACAGGGAAGTGGGGAAAAAAGGTGAAAGAGATATTTGGGGCAAAAGCGGAAAGAAGAAAAAAGCATGGACTTCCAACTTTTTTCAGTGCAGTAAAGTACAAAATAGAAGTACATCCTCAACTTTTTACTTTACCATCAAGCCCCAAGCCATTTCTATAACTAGATTAATCGACAAAACCCAAGTCAAAAGTTCATTTTTTTTCTGCACAAAGTCCAGAAATGGTTTCCAAGTAGAAACAAAACTGGATATATTCTTTTCTCTAATTGAAATAGTCAATTTTGCCATCTCTACCAGCAATATTGCTTTTTCCATCCATTCTTCTGTTATGGGGCTTAATATAGCTTTCCATTTCTGTGCATTTAGCATTCTCGCTGCAACCAACATATAGAAGAACAAAATTCCAAATCTTTTTTCCCAACTACTTCTCCAACAATCCTTCAGGTTTCAATTTTATGTTAATTTTAAGAATCTTCTGCATTACAACATGGGTCTGGGGCTGAAATGCTTGGATTTCTAAAAGTTATTTGACTGGTACCTAATTCTATCACCATTGTCATCGGGTTAATAAACACATTTAAGAAAAAGAAGAGACGCTTCCACCCAATTACTCTCTGAAATCTAATATTAGATGGTCGGAGGTTATAGTACAAGTTTTTGGACAAATTCATGTACTAGTTGGAAGATAAACTTTCAAGTGTAGGAACAAGTAAACACCTAAGACCTTTAAAAAGCAAATAAAGTCAAAAGGGGGAATTTTGTTTGAGAACATTATCAAATCTCAAAGGTGAGATACCAGGAAACCAAGACATCATTTTTAGGGAATAAATATGATGAAAGACTGGGAGAGGAATCAGAAAGATAAAAGTTATATCTTTCATCTATTTTTAGAAGTTTGTTCTGGAACATTGTTCTTTGATGGTACTGCACAGCTGTGTACTCTCAATATATTGAACTAGGTTAATTCAAACCCTACTTGCCATATTCACACAGCATGCTGAGCATGGATTCAGCCACATCCACCGCAAATTACAATAATGTCATCGTGACACCATGTTGTTCTGCCCCAGCTATGGACCCCAAAAAACACAGCACACACAAAGTTTGTACAAAACTTAAATTTACTAAAATAGCTCAGTCTTTTCCAAACAAAGGCTGTTAATAAACTTCTTTAACAGCCTACAAGAAAACAAAGATAAAGTAATCACAATCTTACTAAGGTTGGCAGAAAGCCCAAGAGCAATTCACAGAGATCCAGACGCGGAAGAGAATGAACTTAAGTTGTTCCCTACAAATTGCTTTAGTCGGTGTTCCTTCTTAAATAGGCTAAGGGAGTGGCCAATTAGCTCCAAGCCTTACTCTTGAGGAGACCTCCTCCTGAGGAGCCACTCCTGCAGGAGGCAGCTCTGCACACCCGTGCATCGAGAAGAGGCTCCTCCTCTTCGTCCTCTTCACTTAAGGGAGCTTCTGGAGGTTCTGAAGGCCCTGGCCGAATCCCCGCCTCTGGCATCACATCTTCTCCAGCCTCCTCATTAGACAATGTGACTAGAGATGTGACTCAGGTGCCAGCTGCATAGGCTGCTGGCGCAACAGCACACCAGCCTCCTCGCTGTCAGAATCAGCTACAATCCGCACAGGCCACTGACGGGCCACAACACATGTGTGCATTGACATCGTCACACAAATGTCTGCATTATATTTTTATCATGTATTTAATATAAAGTATGTATATGTATTTTATGGATTAAAGGTATTAATGGTCATGCCTGTTTCGTAATTTATCCCCCCCACAAACACTTAACCCCCATGGACATTCATATACATTGACATGCGTAGAAGGGGGACAAAGCAGGGGTGGGTTTCTGGGGGTTCGGCAGGGTTCAGGCGATCCTCTAGCCAAGGATCACCGGGGTTCGGCGAATGCCCAAATACCACCCTTGGCTGGCTACGTCCACCCCGCCCCCCCAGGAGTCTCCACGCGGCCCATTCATCATTCCAGGTAAGTGCAGGGCCGCGCAGAGGGTCTGGGAGGGCAAAAAACAGGCCTACTGGAGGTTCCGGAAGTCCAGAAACGGGCCTCTTTCTGGCCTCTGGAGGGCCTCCAGAGCCTGGGAGAAGCTATTTTCGCTCTCCCAGATGCTCAAGGAAAGCCTCCGGAGCCTGGGGAGGGTGAAAAATGGGCCTCCTGGAAGTTCCGGAAGTCCAGAAACGGGCCTGTTTCCAGCCTCCGCAGGGCTTCTGGAGCCCAGGGGAAGCAGTTTTCATCTTCCCAGATACTCGAGGAAAGCCTCTGGAGCCTGGGGAGAGTGAAAACACCCCCCCTGCTATGGTGCAGGTGGCCACCATGGCCACGCCCACCCAGCAATAGGGCAGTGAACCTGTTGCTAAAGGATCTGAAGCCCATCCCTGGGACACAAGGGCAAGTGATGAAAAATTTGTCCTTTCATCATAATACAAATTTTGCCCTAATATCATACTTAAGTATGATGTAAAAACAAAATGGCAGTGCTTATAGTGTGACTTCACAATGCACATTTATTTTTTTATTGTGTTATTTTGTGTTATTGTGTTATTTTTTATTTGTTATTAGCCATCATTGTGGCTGAATTTTAAATAACTGAATTTTCAGTTATTTTCCATGTAACTTGATTTATAATTATGTGAGTTATTCACACATCTTAGGACGTTAGCCTTTATCAATACTAATTTAATAAATGACCACGATGATAGATTGAAAGTATGGCTGAGGGGTGGGGGGCGGGTTTGAATGAAAGGTGAGGTCTGTGGTTCACTATATTTTGCTGGATTACAAACTCTAGCACAGGGGTATCAAACTGGCGGCCCATTGCCAGATGCATCACATGCAGGCCACGCCCACTCCAGCTCCACGAATGGGAAAAACGTCGCAAATCATCATGTGACGGCAACATGACGCGCTGAGTTTGACATCCGTGCTCTAGCACCTCAGACAACATGGCCAATTGTAAGGTTTGAGGGGCTTAGTTCAATAACATCTGGGAGGCCAAAATGGCAATATTTCTCTTATTGCTAGTCAAAACAAATCGATTGTAGTATAAGTAAGTTGAGCTTTGAGCATTGTAGAAAGAGTTTCTAATGATCCCGTTCCGGTTTCTATATTGTCTGCTAATCTTCTTTAGCTGCTTGGCTTAGTTTCTTTTTTTGAAATTAGTATCTCCAGCCAACTTAGTTCAACGCTTCTTTAATTTGTCTATTACCTATCCAATCACAAATTTTGAAATTTGGCACTGGAAAGGGCTCCCGAGAATACCATGAAAACAAACAAATGGGTCATCGGACAAATCAATCAAGTTGAGGCACACATGAGCAGCCTCAAATTATCCCATTTCAGAAACATTAAGCGAAGGTCTTTTTCTCTCTAGAGCAGGGGTCTCCAACCTTGGCAACTTTAAGACTTGTGGACTTCAACTCCCAGAATTCCTCAGCCACCAAAGGAAAGCTGGCTGAGGAATTCTGGGAGCTGAAGACCACAAGTCTTAAAATTGCCAAGATTGGAGACTCCTGCTCTAGAGAAAGCCCTAGTGCTGGGAAAGGTGGAAGAAAAGAGGGAAAGAGAATGACCAGCAGCAAGGTGATGGGTACTTCATTGGAAGCCCTAAAATAATCAAGTTATAATCAGATTCTCTTTTACAATAATCTATTACTTATTCCTTCTTTGTCTCTTTTAGTTCTGGGCTGCAGTTAATGATAGCACCTAGTGAGATTGGCTCTTCTTAAAAAAACTAGCCAAATTAATGTCTAGTTAGTACTTGGATGGAGGGCTTCTAGAAAACCTCAAGGCTGTGGTCTAGACAATCACAACCATTTCCATATGCCATTTGCCAATGTTGACAGCCCTAATTAGCCACCAACTGTCAAACTCAGCTCAAAAGAGTTTTAATAAGGGCTTAGTAACACAATCTGGCTATTGAAATAATCCAATTTTTGGTTTACGTTTTTATCTTGTCTTTATTACTCTATAAGTAACTCAATGCAGCAAACATAAATAATACTCAGTCCTCCTGTCATCTCCTCCCACCCAAATAGCTCTGTGAGTTGGACTGAGAGAGAGAGACTGGCTTAAAGCCACCAGGTGACTTTCATGCCTAAGGCAAGACTAGAATTCACAGTCTCCTGGTTTCTATGCAGTACCTTAACCACTACGTCAACCTGGTTTATCAAGTGCACACAATGAACTAATCCATGTTTGTCTCCTAATGAGTTGTACTGTTGCAGCCTTATTCCTTTCCGTTATAGCTGAAGTGAACCCAAAGACTTAAAACGACATTTTTGAATAATAGTTCTCTTGGTTTCATAAATCAATACAATGATTTCCTCAAATCTTCATTCAGAGACATCACCATTTCTACTTACACATCACCATGAACCTACTTTTTCTCCCATTAAATACATTTCAGGTTCCTCTCGAGGGTCTAGGTTAGATTTAATAGTAAGGATTCTTTACTATTAAAGCAGGATTTTTAACCATTGTTCATTAAACAAGACACAAAAGTCTACACCAGATTTTATAAATCCTAGGGGCCCGGCTTGCCAAATTAGGCTAAACCAGAACCAAGCATCTTACATTATTTTTTTTTACATTAGTATAAAACACTTGTTTAAAGTATTCAGCACTTTGAGCTCTAAAACATGTCTCTTTAATAATTTATTCTTCAGACTGAATGACTAGACAGCGCATGAGATTTAAGGCACGCAAACCTAAAGTGATCTAAACCAACTGCTAGTAACTCAACAAGAATTTTCGAGCTTGTGATACTACCATCACAACTACCCAGCTGATAGACAGGAATAACAATCGATGAGAAGAATTTTAACAAGCAGGGATTTCTACTGTACGGAGTAGAGAGTTTATCTCCGACAGAAAACCACTTGAAGAAACTAGAAGCATTTCAAATGTGGATTTACAGACGGCTGTTACGTATAAACTGGGTTAACAAAATCACAAATGAGGAGGTGATAAGCCGCCTGGGAAAGCAAAGGGAAATCATCAAAGCCATTAAAAAGCGAAAGTTAGAATATTTTGGACATGTGATGCGATACCCAGAAAAATACGGCATCCTTCACTTAATTCTCAGGATTGAAGAAGAACGAGGTCCAGGCAGAATAAGAACATCATGGCTTCAAAACCGAAAGGACTGGTTTGGACAAAACTCAGCAGCACTTTTTCATGCGGCTGTTGACAAAAAATAGGATTGCCAACATGATCGATGACAGATATGGCACAAGAGGAAGAAAAAAGGGACTTTAAATTTTAAAAATATTCATGTGCCATTTTTCAGAATTGGAATATGGAGGTGTTCAATTCTTCGTACACACGACATTTAGTTTAACCAACTGGGCAAACTGTTTAAACCAGGCCTGTCAAACAGGCCGCTCACGGCCCAGATACATCACCTGAAGGCCACGCCCACCTTGGCTCCGCAAAAGAAAAAACACGTCACACCACATCACGTGATGCTATCGAGTTTGACACCCTCGTTTAAACTAAAAAGCACCAACCACTACAGGATATCTCTGATCTATTTCCCCCAGTTACCAGGTTTTGCAGAGCTCAAAACAAATTCCCAAGGCAAATTTGTGATCATAGGACAAGGGTGTTAAACTCAAGGCCAGGGGGCTGGATCCGGCACGCGGGGTGTTTAGATCTGGCCTGCGGGACCACCCTGGAAACAGCAAAGGACTGGGCCGTGGTGCCTCTGACAGGGAAAACAGAGGGCCGCGGACTCCGTTTTTGCTGGCAGAGGGTTGCAGGAGGCTGTCGCAGCCAAAAACGGAGCTCGGGAGCCCGTTTTTTCCGGCAGAGCACTCGGGCGCTCAAAGGTGCCCCCCGAACACGAGTGACTTCAAGCTGCCAATGCCCACACTGGCCACGCCCACCCCAGCCCCCCAAGGTCAAACACAACCCTGATGCAGCAGTCAATGAAATTGAGTTTGATACCCCTATCATAGGAGATTTAAAAATATCTTACACACAATTTGATAGATGGCTAAAAGGCCACACCACATGCATAATTGCCAAACTTGAAACTACTAACCTAAGCCCATTCAGACCAAGATACTGAAGGTTACACCACTTCTAACACTTTTTACTTTTGTAGTGATAATCTGATCCTGCAACAAAGTCATCTTTTAAAAAAAATTCCCTAGCTCTTCCCCTACTTGGGAAGTCCTTCCAGCTGCTTAGCACCTCATTTATATAGCAATCTTTAATCCTGTATTGATTTTGGGTGATTCGATGGTCTGCTTTTAATAGCTGAATATTTGGCAAAAACTATTAACATTTTCTGCATTCAGCCACAGAATATAATTCTTACTATGTGAAACTTTTGACAACTAGCTTCCTCTTTCTAACTCCTTTTTAGAGGGAAAGAGCAAAAGGGGGTCAAAAAAGTCCAAATGGCAGTTACAACTTATAGTGTCAAAGCTCCACCTATTTTGTGTGTATCATGTATAAAATGAGTGGTGGCATAGAGATGGAGCTCTCGCCTCACAATCAGGAGGCTGTAAACTCAATCCAATGTAGCAGCAGCTATTTTTCTCTCTGAGTACATAGAGATAATATCTGCTACGAACTCTACATAGGCATCAGGAAGGGCATTCAGCCAGTAAATGCTCAACTCCATTCAGTTGCCCCAACTCCATCCTGATGCAACGGATTACATCACGGGTGTCAAAATCGGTCATGTCACATAACGTATCGTGACAGATCATGACACTTTTTGCCTTTGTGGAGCTGGGTTGGGCGTGGCCTGCGCATAACGCATCTGGCCCGCGGGCCGCCAGTTTGACAGGCCTGTATTACAAGATTGTTAAAGGAAAAAAAATGTAGAAAATGAGTGGACTTGGATCACACCCAGGGGTGAAATCTACTTATCTTCCCTACCAGTTTGGAAGTGTCCGTGCGTGCATCATGTGTGATTTTGGTTAAAACCAGGAAGTAAGAATGTCTGGGCAGGTGGGCAGAGCCTCGCACTGCCACCGCTACCAGTTCGCCGAACCACCTGCCGTCGCCGCTACCAGTTCACCCAACCAGTGTGAACCGGTAACATTTCACCCCTGATCACACCGTTGTAGCTGCCATCTTGACCTTTTTGACCCTCTTCCCTGTGCCCAGCATGCATGTGGGGATGACAATCCAACCCTGACAGGAAGGCAGATAAAAATCACCTCATAGCCAGTTTCTGCTGAATAAAACCAGCACGCGATTTCTGATTTTCTGCTTCATCGCGGTTTCCCACAGAACTTACTATGCTGGATTTATTCACCATGTACCTCTGTGTTCACACAACCTGTTTTTCAGTAGCTTCAGGTAAGCCTCCTGCCATGGAAGGCTATGCCTCCTGAAAAGCAGGACATCGAGAAGGGTAAAATATAAATAAAAGCTCACAGACAAAAAAAAAAACCCACATATTCGAACAGAGTCGGTAATTACCTCCTGCCCTCCTTCATTTAACAAGTTGGTTCGGCTACAATTCAACTTATTATTTTGTTGGCATGTTGAAATGCCGCCTGTGTGAGCCTGTGTGACTTTGCCTTGTCATCGCCCGGGGGGGGGGGAGGGGGGGGGTCTCTCCACTGCGAAGCAAAAGCCACATTCCCACCCCATGGCAAGTGACTTTATTACTCTTGGGTTGCAAAAGACACTTCCCTCTCCCTACTAACATCTCTTCCTCCTCCTCCTCCTCCTCCCTTAAGCAGCTCAGGTTCAGCACACCTATTGCGAACCTTATTAAAATTGCAAGAGGGAGAGTTGTGGTTTCCAATTTTCTTTCGATGGGAGGGGTGTGGGGAGTTTGAGGGATGGGGGGTGCGAAGCGACACCTTTTTCTCCCTTTCCCCTTTCTTTCACCCATGCCCGGTCCCCCCCTCCCTTTCCTCAGGGCCCTCCGGAGGCCAAAGCAGCAGCAGCAGTGAGATTCCTGCAGGTGAGCCTTTCCAGTTTTTTTGAGGGGGGGGGGGGGACGGCGGAAAGAAGCCGCGCTCCTCTTGACAGACGCGTGTGTGGCAGTGCGAAGCTTTCCTTCCCGCTGTGCAAAACCGGGGTGTGGGGTGTGAGGCGGCAGAAAGAAACCAAAGGGGGTCGCTTGGGAAGGGTCTCCCGCCTATCTTCCCGCGGGGGGGGGGTGAAGGGGAGGATGCGACCCCCACACACACCACCAGCAGATCTTAACTTGCAGCCCCTTTAACACCAGGCACCAATGTCCTGTGAGGATTTGAGGTGGGAAGTGGGGGGGGGGGCTGTTTCCAGACAAAGCAATGCAGCTCCAGAGACGGGGAGGGGTTGGGAGACCACGCGAGAAAAGTCACCCCTTCTTTTTTTCTCTCTCTCTTTCTCTCCCCATCCCCCGGGGGAAATTAACAGGGGAACCGATCGAGTGTGGGGGGGGAAAGGGAGACGTCAGTAGATCTCCCCCAAGGCATGACAGGCAGAGAGAGAGAGAGAGAGGAATGATCCCTCCCACCCACCCCAGCCTCCGCAAGGCTGGCTCGATTGTAATCCTTTCGGGAGCAGCGCTGTCACTACTACAGTATTACTACAGCGTTGGCCACCCCCGTTCTCCATCACAGACGCGGCTTCTTGCTCCTAACGCCGCCGCCGCCGCCGCCTTTTTCCCGGGATCCAGAACCGAGGATCTTTTCCCCTGCGCGGATCCATCCCCTTCTCATCCCTTGCCTTCCCCAAGCAAAGTCGGGGGCCGCCCGGAGAAAAACACCCCCTTGTTCGGTAGAAGCCTGAGAAGAAGGGTCGGGCGGCTGCGAGGTTTTTGGGGCTGGCAAACTTCTGCTCCCCGGCGAAGGAGGCTTGGAAAGAGGGGAGCGAGGGGGCAGGCGGGGTGGATCCATTCATGCAAGCGCGGTTAAGCTTACCTTGTTGGGAGAGAGAGAGAGAGAGAGCCTTGATTTGGCGGACGGGAATAAGGAGCGGTGGATCCCAATGAGCAAGTGAGGAGCAGCAGCAGCAGCAGCAGCCCAGCCCGCTCTTCTCAAGGAGCCTCCATTCAGCTCCGCGCTGCTGCCACACCATGGCAAGGCGAGCGAATTCGAGACCCGCCAGCGATCACATGCTCCCTTCCTGCAACCGGGCAGCCTTGAGTCGAGGAAGGGAGGGGGAGGGAGGGAGAGAGAGGGAAGAAAGCGGGAGAAGCCTCGCTAGGGATCCATCCAGCGGCATTGCCGGCTTTGAAAAAGGTCCTCCTCTCCCTCAACCCGCCCAACTTTCACTCAAGATTCACCTGACACAGCCTATTGTACCCTTGGTGGTACACTGAGAGCATATGCACCAAAACAAATTCCTTGGGTGTCCAATCACACTTGGCCAATAAAAAATTCTATTCTATTCTATTCTATTCTATTCTATTCTATTCTATTCTATTCTATTCTATTCTATTCTATCCCGGGGGTCAGCAATCTGCGGCTCTGGAGCCACATGTGGCTCTTTCACCCCTCAGGCCCGTACGCTCTCATAGAGAGGGGCTCCTCCGGGTGCCGTCGGCCAAACAATGTTGACTGGCAGCCCCCAGGGGGAGAGCCTTCTCTGTGGGGGCACCTCCTATTTGGAATGAGCTCCCCTCCCCCGGAGATACGGAGGATCCCGGATCTGCACACCTTCCGTCGTGCTCTCAAGACTTTTTTATTCCATCAAGCCGGCCTGGCCTAAGTCTTTCCCCTTTAAAATGTAAATTTTAATTTGTTTTTAAAATTATTGGGTGTTTTAAATTTGTCTCGGCCAAATTGTTTAATTCGGTTTTATTCTGTTTTTAAATTTTGTATTTATGTGTTTTATTCTGTGGCTGTTCACCGCCCTGAGTCCTTCGCGAGTAGGGCGGTATATAAATCCAATAAATGAAAATGAAAATGAAATATCCCGGGGGTCAGCAATCTGCGGCTCTGGAGCCCCATGTGGCTCTTTCACCGTTCTGCTGCGGCTCCCTGTCACTCAAAATATGCATCCCAACCACCAATGTGCGACACCCGCCGGCACGCGATTTATTGAGCTTTTCAACCCCCGGTTGAGGCCAACCATGGATAAATCCAAGAAAAGAAAGGTTTCAGAAGGAAACAGAACGTTTAATTCAACTACATATGCTAGTTTTGTGGCTGCTCAAGAAATAGGCACGGGAAGGGTTTTGTGGCTCCTGGTGGTCTCTTTTCTGTGGGAAACGAGTCCAAATGGCTCTTTGAGTGTTTAAGGTTGCAGACCCCTGTCCTATCTATGGGAGGGGGGGGGGAAAAACAAACCCCAATGTGGCATCCTCATTGATTTCTTTATATTTGGTTTGGGTGAAAGGGAGCTTCCATACTTTAAGGCCCTCTGAAGATCAGAGTAGGAACAGGCAGTGTCTTCCCTCCCAAAGTGACCTGGCCTTACTAGAAGTATTCCCTTTTGTTATTAGTTGCGAAGTCGTGTCCGACCCATTGTGACCCCATGAACAACGTTCCTCCAGGCCTTCCTGTCGTCTACCATCCTCTGGAGTTCATTTAAACTCACATCTACTGCTTCAGTGACTCCATCCAGCCACCTCGTTCTCTGCCGTCCCCTTCTTCTTTTGCCCTCAATCTTTCCCAGCATTAGGCTCTTCTCCAGCGAGTCCTTCCTTCTCAATAGGTGGCCAAAGTATTTGAGTTTCATCTTCAGGATCTGGCCTTCTAAAGAGCAGCCAGGGTTGATCTCCTCTAGGACTGACCGGTTTGATGGCCTTGCAGTCCAAGGGACTCGCAGGAGTCTTCTCCAGCACCACAGTTCAAAGGCCTCAATTCTTTGGCGCTCAGCCTTCCTTACGGTCCAACTTTCACAGCCATACATTGCAACTGGGAAAACCATAGCTTTGACTATACGCACTTTTGTTGGCAGGGTGATGTCTCTGCTTTTTAGGACGCTATCTAGATTTACCATAGCTTTCCTCCCAGGAGCAAACGTCTTTTAATTTCTTGGCTGCAGTCCCCATCTGCGGTGATCTTGGAGCCCAGGAAAATAAAATCTGTCACTACCTCCATTTCTTCCCCATCTATTTGCCAGAGAAGTATTCCCTAGCATCCTTAAATTAGGTTGCAGTATTGTCAAAGGGTTTCCCCGGCTCCCTCTGGAGTTTAAAGGTGAGCATAAATCTATCTAGGGAGATTCTCAGTCATCCAGGTCAGGGTTGTCCCAAAGGTGCTGGTTTTTTTTTCCTTTCTTTTCCAAAAGGCAACTACACTGTTTTTCCTGGAAGACATTTCGCTTCTCATCCAAGAAGCTTCTTCAGTTCTGACTTGAATGGTGGTCATCTGCAGTCATATGCAAAGGATAGAAATCCTTCCATCCTTTACCATTCAGAAATGATGAGAAATGAAATGTCTTTTTAAAAAAAAAAAAAAAATCAGTGGCTTTTTGAAAAAGCATCTTTGAGATTTTTTTTTATTATTATTTGATTTATATGCCGCCCTTCTCCGGAGACTCAGGGCGGCTTACAATGCGCTCAGTAATAGCCTTCATACTTTTGTATATTTATACAAAATCAGCTTATTGCCCCCACAAACTGGGTCCTCAATTTACCTACTTTAGAAAGGATGGAAGGCTGAGTCAACCTTGAGCCTTGGCAAGATTCGAACCTGCAGTAATTGCAGGCAGCTGGTCTTAATAACCATCTTAATAACAGGGTGCCTTAGACCACTGTACTACCAAGGCTCTTTCTAAAAGCTGCTTTTTTTCAAGAGGCAACTTGTCAACCATGATCTGGGTGACTAACGTAACCTGTGGGAATGGAGTCTGTGGTATTCTGGAAGTAGGTCAGTGGGAAATAGCGTACAGGAAAAAAACTTACCAAATTTTAAATGTGTTAAAAGATCTCATAACAAAATTATTTTACAATTTAGGTAAAGCCATGCAGCTCTGAGAAAATGAGATACGGTATGGAGAAAAGTAAAATTTCTGCTTATATGAAATAGTTCTGAGAAAATGAATTCGCTTTGAAAGAAAACAAGTAATAATTGGGAAAATATTTCCTGCACAATCTGTTATTTCCCCCCCACCCCAAAAATAAGCTTTTTATTTGTACTAATTCTAGAATATCATGGGTTTGTCTAAGGTGGGAGCTTTGCATAAGATAAGATTAGCTTTGAAGACATAAAACAACTATGATGTTGATAGAAGTGTACAAAACAAATTAAACCGAATGTTATTTCAAATAGAACCACATGGCACAATTATGAATATAAACATGGGCACATATAAAGCAAAGGGAGCTCAGTGGCAGTCCAGGGTGGCACATAATGTGAAAGTTAATTAAATATTTAAAACTTACTATAAGCGTAGTATGTCAATAACTAACATATAGATGTCTTTCTCAGGAAGAAGAAATGGCAGATTAAAGATGGCTCTGCAAAGAGCCAAGCTGACAATCACAGCGAAGAAGGAAGAGCCAGTGGGTAGACAGTTCTTTGAAGTTTCTCCAGATAAGCAGAGGATGGCAGATCACCCACATGTGCTTCAAACAGTTGCTCTTTGCCAAGAAACTGCAAGGCAGCAGATCCTGGCAGGTTTTGAGAACTGGGAGACGATGGGAATAGTTGCCTTTCTCACAACTGTGGTTGGCACCTTTTAAAGGGCACTACATTCTCAACCTTCCTTTTATAATCACATTCAGAAATATCACTCCACATTGTTGATTGGGGCTCACACAACAGGTTTTAATCCACATTAATAGATTAATGGAAAAGTACAAAGATAATCAAGGTGTAAAACTGATTTCACTGATGCCGGCTGCCTTGCTTGTTGTCTTCTGTGTGAAGGTAAGGTCACGTACCAAACCCATTCTGTTGTCTTAACTCTCCGAAATCTTCAAAAACATTTTTTCCCCTCCAGGAACTAAGTCACAATGAACAGTAGCATTCTGCTTATCTTGCAAGCAAATCAGAATTTTTTTGGTTATCTAAACAATGCAAAGTGGGGATAATTGCAAGAAAAAAAAATGAAATCCCATTTTCCATTATGTCTGAAGGAATTTTCTCATCACTCATGCTTACTTGCTTTAGATGTGTCTACCCAAGTCCAAAGACGTCCTTTACATTCCTAACTTCTACCAGTCCACCTGCCTTCCCAACAGTGGTTTGTTTGTTTTGTTTGTTTTATTTGATTTATATACCGCCCTACTCCCGAAGGACTCAGGGCGGTGAACAGCCACAAGATAAAAACACATTAGTACAAAAATTAAAACAGAATAAAACCAAATTAAATAATTTGGCTGAAGACCGATTTAAAACACCCCAATAAATTAAAACCAATTTAAAATTTGTATTTTAAAAGGAAAAAAGGGAAAAATTAGGCCAGGCCAGCCTGATAGAATAAAAAGGTTTTAAGAGTGCGACGGAAGGTGCGTAGAACCGGGATCCTCCATATCTCCGGGGGGAGCTCATTCCAGATAGCAGGTGCCCCCACAGAGAAGGCTCTCCCCCTGGGGGCCGCCAGTCAACATTGTTTGTGGTAGGTTTCAAATTTTTTTACTGTGGGTTCTGTGGGTGTGGCTTGGTGGGCATGGGATGGCATGGTTTGGTGGGAGTGGCTTGGTGGGTGTGGCAGGGGAAGGATACTGTAAAATCTCCATTCCCTCCCAATCAGTTGGGACTCGGGAGGCAGAGAATAGATGGGGGCGGGGCCAGTCGGAATTTTTACTACCGGTTCTCTGAACTCAAAATTTCCGCTACCGGTTCTCCAGAACTGGTCAGAACCTGCTGAAACCCACCTCTGCTTCCCAACCAAGAAGTTTCAGCCTCTATCCTACAGAGGAATTCCAACATTAAACAGAAGTATTATATCTAGGCTTGTGATGGCGAACCTGTGGCACACGTGCTGGAAGTGGCACACAGAGCCATCCACCCATCTGAGTCGTCACCCATTGCTCTTCCGGGTTCCGGCGCACCAGCCAGCTGATCTTCACACACACGGGAGCGCCGGAAACTGGAAGAGCAGCCGCCCAGTGCGCATGCGTGCACTGGGAAGATAATCTTCCAGTTTCCAGTGTCTGCATGCGCACCAGCCAGCTGGTCTTTGCATGCGCACGTGTGCCAGAAACCAGAAGACCAGGTGGCCAGTGCATAGGCGCGTGCCAGAAACCAGAAAATCATCTTCCTGGCGCATGACTGCGCACCAGGTGGCTGCTCTTCTGGTTTCTGGCACACACACGCGCCCCCGTTTTGGCACTCGGTGCCGGAAAGGTTCATCAACACTGATCTAGGCCAGGTATCAGCAACCCACAATGCAGCTCTTTGGGCCCTCTGCTGTGGCTCCCTGTCAGGTGATCCCACCACTGGCTGGCCCCACCTCTTGCCCTCCCCTCCCAGTCACTCCTCACCTGGCCTGAGAAGGTAAGGGTGACGGTGGGGGATGGAGAAGCAGCCAGGGCAGAGACAGGGAGATACAGGGGGGCGGGGGGAGAGAGACATAGAGAGATACAGAGAGAGTGGGAGAGAGAGAGACATAGAGAGATACAAAGGGAGAGGGAGAGGGAGGGAGGAAGGGGGGAGAGAGAGAGATGTCAAAAGGATTTTGTGGATCACGGTGTTTTTTAACAGGTTTTCTGCCCTAATGATTGGCTGGGTAGGCATGGCTAGGGGGTCATGTGACTGGTGGAAGTGAGTGACATTGAGTTGGCCACACCCACCCAGATTTTGTGGTTCCTGGTGTTTTCTTTTCTGTGCGAAACAGGTCCAAATGGCTCTTTGAGTATTTAAGGTTGCAGACCCCTGATCTAGGCTATACAAAGCCCTGACACTTCAATGCATGATATATTTATCAATGACTATTAGTCGTAATAGATAAGTGTGTCTGTATTGAACTTATATTGCCAGGTCGTTCTATCTTTTATAAGGTCTTTTGCAGTAGTGAGTTTCAAAAAAATTTACTACTGGTTCTGTGGGTGTGGCATGGTAGGCATGATATGGCTTGGTGGGCATGGCAGGGAAAAGATACTGTAAAATCTCCATTTAGAGCAAAAAAATTATTTTCTTTTCTTAAAATACTTTCTCACCAGTAGGATTTGGTCAGACAGAAATATTCACAGCATGGAAGTTCAATTTGTCCAAATTTCCAGAAGGAAAGTGGAACCCCTTCTGTCAGGCCTCACCTGGTATGTGACCTTGGTACGTGACCTTGCCTTTGCACAGAACTTGCAATTTGCTTCAACAATCTTCCTTTAACATGACTTCTGAAACCACCGGGCAGAGTTTAAAGTGGCTAGCTGGGTCTCAGAAGGGCACTTTTCTGAATTTAGTACAGGCAGCAGCAGTTGTGCCTACCGTTCAGGAATGGTACTTCAGAAGTTTTTATCTGAACTTTATCATTTATCTGAAATGGTATAGACAATCATTTATCTGAACTGGCGTAAGGTTGCCTGCTCGAGCAGAGGGTTGGACTAGAAGACCTCCAAGGTCCCTTCCAACTCTATTATTTTGTGGTCTGTGTTCTATCAAAGGAAGGAGTCTTCAAAGAATTGCTGGTAAACTCTCCCGAGTCAATCCAATCAGCGGCTACTGCTAATGCGCTTAAGCATGTCATTCCTTGAAAGATAAGAAGTGGCACAGAGACAAAAAAGAGTATCAACAACTAAAATCTCTCTAACCATCAAATTGGTTTAAATCCAAGGGCCTGAATCCACATTCACCTCTTGTTTTAGCTGACTTTTGGAGAAAACCATGTAAGAGACTTAGATGATGGAACTTGTTATTATGGGTGATGTCTGTTTTTTAAAAAACACAGACATCCAGGTATATAATGAATACCAGAATTCACCTCCTCTGCAATGCAGTAAGAATATAGGTAACACACACTTGCCAAAGGTAAATTTCCTTGGTGCCATAAAAGAAAGCAGATACTATATGTTGGAGCCATGAAAAAACCATTTCTGTGTAAAAAGGTAAAGGTTTCCCTCACACATATGTGCTAGTCATTCCCGACTCTAGGGGGCGGTGCTCATCTCCATTTCAAAGCCGAAGAGCCAGTGCTGTCCGAAGACGTCTCCGTGGTCATGTGGCCGGCATGACTAAATGCCAAAGGCTTACGGAACTCTGTTACCTTCCCACCAAAGGTGGTCCCTATTTTTCTACTTGCATTTTTACGTGCTTTCGAACTGCTAGGTTGGCAAAAGCTGGGACAAGTAACAGGAGCTTGCCCTGTTATGCAGCACTAGGGATTCGAACTGCTGAACTGCCGACCGTTTGATTGGCAAGCTCAGTATCTTAGCCACTGAGCCTATTTCTGTGTAGAACCCTTCAAATTTGGTCCACTATATTAAAGCAACTTCACTCTATTTATTAAAATTGCATCTGTGCATGCCAATCAAATTGGTACTGTTCATTTATAATCAGATGTTTGTGTCATTTTCAACTTGGTCTTAAGTTGAAAAGTTTTCATTGCATAAATATTTTTAACTCATTTGTTTTGATTTGGTTTCCATTTTGTAGTTTTAGGACTAGTATGGAGAACAGATTACATTGTAGGTTATTTATGTAGAAATATTGAACAAGGATTCACAAAAGTGTTTAAGTACCATTATAAATTATATGGAGCATTGTACTTATTTGATCTTGCTTTCGTCAGGAAAGGTTTCCACCAATAAACTATTAAAGAGAATCAAAGTTACAGGTAAGGAACCTTGGCTTGCCTTTAAAATTAGTATTTTTAAAAGGTGAATAGCAAGTATTGAATGTTTGATGATAAAGTTTTACTTCACTAGGAATCCAGCTATATCTTTATATCTTTCAGTGGTTTAAACCATGTCTGATCAGAATGCCTGGTTTTAAGAGGTAAATGCTAGGAATTTTCCAATCCCTAGTTTTTGTAGATGACCAGCTTCATCAGCTTCGAGCCCCTTCCTTCCCACATACAACAGACCTAAGTTCAGTCCACCTTGAATTTTGTTGACTCGTACCTACCACCAATTTGCTTTGATTGTTAGTAGTTCAAATTCTTGTAGACAGCTTCAGTTTGCAATAAACCTATATATTCATTTCACTGGCAGAGGGCGGCAGGAGGCCATCACAGCTGAAAACAGCGCTCAGGAGCCTGTTTTCACTGGCAGAGTGCTCGGGCCACCATCTAAGTCCCCGACACAAGTGACGTCGAGCTAGCCACACCCACCCTAGCCCCCGAGGTCAAATTCAACCCTGATGCGGCCCTCAGTGAAATTGAGTTTGACACCCCTGCTGTAGTGGGTTGAGAACGTATTCTAGTCTGATCTGAGATCACTGCCCATATTCTTGGAGGACCAACAGAAATTACTAGATCCAGCTCCTGCACAAGGGAAGGGACCTCTTTTTCAAAAGTTACCAATTAATTCTCATGTCACTTTTCATGTTAGGTCAGCCTCATTGTAGACCAGACACAAAATGCAGCCACGCGAGCTAATTGTACTCATTTGTAAGGTTACGTTAACAGAAGGTTGCAGGTCTGAAAGTAATTTTCTGTCTCTTCTCCTATCCCATTTGCAAAACAAACCAGGGTCTCTTCTGAGCCTATTGTCCCACCCACATTCTTGCCTTTTATCTGACCTTGGTTTTATCTCATTGTCCTGTCTCCCAAAGTCATTCCCACATTATACAGTAGGAGGCTTTTTTTTTTTTAAAGAGAGATAACACTTAATTCTTTTGATTAACAAGGTCGGAGGACATTTAACTAGAAACATCTGGTTGGTGAGATCAATTTCAATTTCAATTTTCAATTTCAAGATTTTTTTTTCCCTTAATGGGAGAAAAGTAGACTTTGCATTAAAAAAAAATACGTTAAGAGTTTTATATGGGATAGTTCCTCCTATTTTAACATCAGCAAAGATCACCATGACAAAGAAGGCTTTAAAATGGGCCTGGATGGGCAGTTTGGCCTTAATTGTATGGCATATTAAAAAACACTAATGATTTTTTTTTTAATTTTTAAGAACAGGAGTGACATAAAATGATACCATGTGAATTATCAATCAGTACTTAAAACTGTATGTTTTGAATTCTTCTACCGAGACCATTGTTCCAGTTTATGTATATACTTTATTATAATAAGCTTTCACTACATTTAGGAATTGGCTTGTCGTTCTCTGTTGAATGGCATTTTCTGTTCTTCTTGCCAGTGTCTATAAGGAGAACCGGAAAATATATTTCTTCTTCAAAGGATATAAATCAATCTGCAACTATTCCTCGAAAACTGAAATTACTTTATTTAGTCATAATATCTTTAGTATCGTCTTCTTAGTGATATCAAGTACATTAGTAACAACATAATCCAAAATTAATGCTATAAAATAACAGCTATTATTATGGCATATATACCCCAATTCAAAATTCCATGAACTTTTGGTTACACAGATGGCCCAAGAATGTTCCTGCTGCTTTAATTCATGGATTTTCTTCAGTAATTAAAATTGTGTTCTTTTAATAAAATATCCACATAGTCAAGTTATGCCCAAAATAGCTCTGGATGTTAAATGTTTTAGTGCTTTGTGCAGATTGCTTGTTGATAATATCAAGATGGTACAAAGCTTTGTCAATTAAGGAATGTACTGTACTGTATCTGACAACTTGTTACTATATTGTGACAAAAACTACAACATTAGTTTCCTTGCAATAAAATTCATTCTTACCTAATTAGTTTTGTATTTTAAACTGCCTCATTTTGTCTTTAAAAGCTGGAACTCAGGTGTGTCAATTCCTCAAACTTTATTTCCGAACTTTAAAGAAAGGAACAACATTGCTAGATGACTCTTGAGACAGATATGATATTAACATTATTTATACTATCATAATTTAATGTATATAAATTTGTTTTTTAATATAAAACCATTTTTAAAATGCAGAGATACTTCATTTTAGAGATAACATTTAAAAGACGCCTTTTAACTAATGATGTAACATTTGTACTCAGGTTAAAGGACATTATTAAATTAAACTTTGCATAATTTATTTATACATACATACACACATTTTATAAAATTACTGGTATAAAAACAACCTGAATAACAGATATATTTCATGATTAAAGGACTTTTCTTCTTCCATATTTATCTGTTTTGCAGTCAATAGCAACTACAGACCATAGCTGATTAACTGAAAATAAATAACCTTGAAAGAAGAGATAACAATTACAAACCACACTATTACCACCAATTCAGATGTTTAGTCTTAAACTGCAGGGCAAACTTATCAGAATTATTAAAAACCAACCCAGCCTATGTGTGATAGCAGAACGTTGCAAAGTTTGATTTACATCCTAAGTGCTCCCACACAGCTTCTTGTTGTTTCAATAATCCTAGTGTTAATGATTTAACATTTTAGAGGTAGAATTCATGTCAACGCTGACAGTGAGTCCAAACATGGAAACATCCCATTATTGTTCTGCTTTTAAAGTAACAGATTAATCCTTGAAGCCCACATTTCTAAGAAGAAAGAAAATGGAATGATTATATTGAAAACATGCCGATTAAGAATTAATAATCTTAGAATATTGTGTTTTTCAGAATGTATACTTTGTGCCTCGTTAGATCATGTTAGATTAGCACTATCTTCAAAATAGCCATACTCACATGATTTTAATTACACAAAAGCACCCAGTAGCTATTAATTATCTACCTGCCCTCATCTCTCCCACATTAAAAATGGTAACTATAAGATTCAGAGCTTAACTTTCTAAAAGTACTTTGTCTCTGGGAAAAAAATGCAAAATACAGATCCAATCTCACATAGAATTTTGAAATATTATCTAAATTAACCATATGCCTAAAAAATAAACAAAGGCCTAAACTACTGATTTAATTACTTACATTTCTGTTCGTTCTGTTGTTCCTGAAAATGCCCTTTCTGGAGAATGTGATGGGGATCTCAAAGTTGAGCTAAGTGGTGAAGAGGTGGGGAGAGAAGAGGCAGTGAAGCCAAGCCTTCGCATCTCTTGAATGGCCCGTTCCCTACCAAGTAGAAAATTACAACTGAATTCAAGTTGCACTTCCAAATATTTTCTCATGCAGAAAACAAGATGGTTCACCATTTTTCTACACAATAAATTGGAATCACTTTTTTTAAAAAAAATATTTTCTTTGCTAGCTGTTAGAATTTTGTTTTTCTTAATGTTCAGTCAGAATTTCCTTTCCAGTAACTCTAGATCACGGATATCAAACCTCGCATCGTCACATTGCTGTCATGTGATGTTTCGTGACATTTTTCCCCTTCATGGTGCTGGGGTGGGCATGGCCTGAATGTGATGCATCCAGCCCGTGGGCCGCCAGTTTGACACCCCTGTTCTAGATAATACAGGTAGTCCTCAATTTACAACCATTTGTTCAGTGGGAGTTTGAAATTACAACAGCTCTGAAACAAATGACAATTTTTCACGCTTATGACCGTTGCAGCATCCCAATGGTCATGTGATCAAAATTCAGATGCTTGGCAACTGCAAAAAAACAAATATTTATGACAGTTGCAGTGTCCCGGGGTCATGTGATCACCCTTTGCGACCTTCTGACAAGCAAAGTCAAGGGGGAAGCCATAGTCACTTAACACTTGTGTTGCACAACTGCAGTGATTCACTTAACAACTGTGTCAAGAAAGGTTGTAAAATGAGACAAAGTGCACTTAACAACTGTCTTGCTTAGCAATGGAAATTTTGGATTTAATTGTGGTCATAAATTGAGAACTACCTATAGACTATAGGTGGTACAGAAATTAGTTGAAAAGAGCTTAATAAGGATAGATCTGATTTCCAGTCAACATTTTTAATTGAATTATAAAATACAAAATAGAAAATAAATAGAAAAGCAGTGGGGGGAGAAAAGGAAAGGAGAAGTGAGGAAAGATAAGAAAAAGAAGACAAAGAAGCATTGACTTCCGACTCTCTCTGTTACAGTAAAACAAGGTATTAACATCAAATCACAACTTTTTGCTTTTTCATAATAATATGAACAAGCCATTTCTATAAAGATCTATCGGTCTAATCGGTAAAACCCGAAGTCAAATTTTCATTCTTTTCCCACATCAAGCACAAAGTTTCCATGTGGAAACAAAAGTGCTTATGTTCTTTTCTTTAATCAAAGTAGTCAATTCTGCGAATCAGCCAACTCCATCAATTTCTAAGATAGATCTGATTTCAAAGTGAAGTGAATTTTTTTTTTCTCCTGGCTAGGACAAGAAGGATTGGTATAAAGGTGTTGTAAGCAGAAATCTGGTTTACTTCAGGTTTCCTATATTCATTGCTTGGCTGGGAGATGTGCCTAAATGTCTTAAATGTCCCTGTCTTTCTCTTTCCTAATGAACCTGAAAAATATTAAATGAAGGGAGGAGGAAGCAACAAGCATCATTACTTGCAGTAAATCTAAGAAGGGATCCTCAGCAGATAGCACTAAAAGTGCCCTCCTGCCAGCCTGTTAATCAGCTACGTGCAGAAACCAGCAAATCGTTGGTTTCCCAATGCTATTTGCACTGGCAAACTATTTGGTTACTGGGAGGAAGCCTTGTTCAATCGAATGATTGATCACGGTTTTGTTCCCAATTTAAGAGGTTTTTTTTAAAAAAACATATCAATTTCCACAGTTGCTTAACTGAAAGGTCTTATGGTATTTACTGATAGACATTAGTTTATTTTAAATGGTAATATTTAATCTAACACATTTTGAATATGCCCCTTGTTTGCTTTTTAGGTTGTAAACCGCAATAGTATGGAAAGAAGGGTAAGAAATAGATTGTATAACTAAGAAACAGAATTGAAAATTAATTATTAAACCAGTTTTAATATTTTCTGTACAACACTATAAAGCGTGCTTTTATGGTTTCCTCCTTACATGGGACTCAGAACAGTTGCCTTTTTAATGAAGCTAATTCACATACCGTTCAAATTGCTCTGTTGTCAGCTGTCTTTTCACAATATCATAATCAGTCTGCAGCTGTGCAAGCTTATTTCGCAGTATAGAAACTTCTCTACTAAGGCTTGTTCTAAAAATATTGTAAAACAAAGAGAAAAATATCTATTACATGTTCACAGATGGCATTGTACAAAAACTTTAAAAATAGCTGCAAACAGATAAACAGAGACCTAGAAATTAAGAAAATATACCCATATTTGGGCATCCACATACAAAAAAGTTCTTAAAATAAAGAAACCACCAATTTACCACAAAACAGTCTACTTAAGATATATATATTTGGGAATGCATTCACCTAAAACTTAAAACAGTGCATCCATTCGACATATTGCTGACAGAATTTCTTCGGTATTGCAATCTTTGAATTTCCAAGGGGCCATAATGAATGAGATACTTGCATATGAATAGGCAGTACTACATGCATTTGTAGTGACAACTGTAATAATCTAAAACAGTGTTTTTCAAACTTGGCAACTTTACGTTGTGTGGACTTCAAATCCCAGAATTCCCAAGTCATCCTGACTAAGGAATTCTGGGAGTTGAAGTCAACACATCATCAGTTTGCTAAGTTTCAAAAACACTGATCTAAATTATTTTTCATTCTTCAGCCTGAAGAATATAGATTGACATATGTTGTTTTAGCATATTATACTTATTATAAAGGGTACATGCAAGGTAGGAAAATAACCATACTTCCATGAAAGAAACATATAAACCAAAGATGAGTAATTTCATCTTTCAATGCAAGTTAAGCAAATTGCAATTCCAGGGGAAATATTTGAAGCCTGTTGTTTCTTACAAAACTTTTCTCACATTACTAATGAGAAAATCTGGATTTCATTATGTAAAAAAATATATTATTATTATTTTTTCAAGAATGGAGACATTTTTGACCTAAATTAGAAACAGCTGAAAGAAAAATATTATAAAACTGTTCATTTTATACTTTTCAACATACAATTTACTCTCCGAGAGCGTTAACTTGTCTTTGAGCAATTGTATCTCTGAATCTTTTTCATGGGTTATCAAATGGTTCTGAAAATCTTTGTCTCTGCTGGTAGACAAGAGGGTTTCCAAGTTTTGTATTGTAAGTCGCTCACTTGACAGTTGCTTTTTTAACAGCTCTGTTTCTGACTTTGTATCTTCAAATTCAGACATAATCTAGAGCATAAAAAGAATTTATTAAATAAATAACCTCACAGTAACTAAGTAAGTTTGCTGTTCCTGTCCACCTCTCCATTAAGCCCTTCCATATGCTTTTCCTCCCATCTTTCCCAGGGCGGATTTTCAAGCCACAGTGGCTTGAGGATGATTTTTTTTTACCTTAAGAGTATCTATTTATTTTACTGTCAACATTTTACCTTAAATAATATATATATTATATATATAGAGAGAGCAACGCAGAGTTGCAGTTTGTCAGCAGAGGAGGAGCTCTGAGGATGGTGAATGAGATTTCACACAGTCAGAGCTGCAGAACAACCTAGCTTACGTAGGTAAAACCTGGCTAGAAAGAATATGCATATATATATATATATATATATATCCTGTAAGAACAACATTTTTTCTCTTTTACCCTTTCAAATTCCAGAGATTTGGATGTTAATTGACGTGAGAGCAGATCTTTGCTAGATTCCAGTTTGACACATAAATCTCTAACAGCAGACACATCGTGATTTATTGAAGATTTTTCTTCTTTTTCACGTCTCAGAATTTCTTCCAGCTTGGCCATATTTTTTGCCATTGAAGAAATTTGCGACTCATATGTTTGATGTGCAATGATGTGCTATGTGAAAGACAAAAGTAGCTCTTTTTACAAGTACGGATGAGGTGTTCCTATTACATTTTCCTATTGTACTCGGTTATTTGGAAATAAACAAAAAAACATATCGACTTGGAAGTTCCAAAATACATTTACAACCATTTGCAAGACTTAACAATTACTGGGCAAGAGCAGGCATAAATCTGAAATTAGTTTTCCCCTTGAGACCATACAGATGATTAATGCCATCTGCTCCTTGTACAAATTTCCAATTAATGTCAAGGTATTTGATTAAGAAAAGCACATTAAAATGGTCTAGGAAGCTATAATTTTATAATTACCTCTTGAATTTCTTTTTCCAATAATTCTACTCTTTCTCTAAGGTGTCTTCGTTCAGTATCAACTGAAAGGAGCTCTAATCGTACAGAGCTGTTTTGTCCCTCAGCTTGATGAGCCTTTACTTCCCAATCTTCGGCTTGGCTGTGAAGCATCTGGAACTTCTCCAATAATTCTTTATTTTCTCTTTCCTAATATTAAGAGAAAATATATCCACTGAGCAATAAATCGCTGAAACAAATGTCTCAGCTACTATTCCGCCTCTCTTCTGTTTAGAAATTGTCAGCAATTTGTTCCACTGAAGAAACCTGAATATGTGTTATTTTCAATTTGAGATAACTTCAAGATTAAATGATTATACTATTACAGTTAACACTTTAAAAGATTTCAGGCAAATTGTCAGCCCTGGAACCTGACAGAGATATTACATCAATTGATCATTATACATAAGAATGTAATATCTTATATCAATTTTCTATACTGATTTTACAATAAATAATTTGGATTTTTTTGATGTTGCCTAGGTGTATGTATAAAAAAGCAAGGAGATCAACCTGGCAATTAAATGTATGTAGTTAACTCCCTTGTGTTCCCCTATGGGTGTGAAGATTGGACCTTAAAAAAGCCAGACAGGAAGAAAATTGACTCGTCTGAGCTGTGGTGCTGGAGAAGGCTCCTGACTAACAAGCAAGTACTGGAGTACATAATACCAGACACGTCACTGAAAGGCAAAATCACAAAACAGTGTCTCAGTTATTTTGGCCATGTCTTGTGGGGAAATTCACTGAGAAAACAATTATGGTTGGAAGAGTTTGTGGTAAAAGGAAACCAGGCCACCAAAGAACATGGTAACTAGACACCATCAAGGCTGACACCAGCCAGAGCAGAGAACCACTCAAAGAAGTGCAAGATCAGAAGATATGGAGAAACCTGGCCCATAGAATCGCCAAGAGTCTGACACAACTGAATGGATAACATCATCATCTGTACATATGTCCACTATTCACATACTGAAGGTTTTAAATACAACTATCCTAGACATCTATATATGCCTAGATATATCTACCTGTATGTGTGTGTTTCAATGACTCAATCACAGTTGTGCATTTGTGACAAAGTCCCAATTTGTTTTAAATCTAATGATAATTCTAAATAATACCCCTCCAACTTTCCTAGAAATGATAGAACCCGGCAAAATGTAGCTTAAATGTTATAGGGCTAAGAAAGGACATTTCCCTCAATGTTACTCTTTTCTCTTAAAGAATAGATTGAATAATAATAATAAAAAAAAAATAATAATAACAACAACAACTTTATTGTCATTTTACGTGTATACACAGTATACCCATACAACGAAATTCACTTAATACCCAAAGACCAGGTCCAACACACATAACAATACCCAAACACACTCCCATCCACCACAATTTCCCACCTCTAAACCACCCAAACATCCACACAACAGACCAAGTGTTACTGTCCAACAGCTCACTGATGGTGGCCCTTTAGTTCATTGTTGAATTTTTATTTGTGTACTAACTTGGCTACTTTACTTCAGCTTACTTTTAACACTTAAATAAGGTATATTTTATTTTTCATTTTATACAGTAGTTAAAGGCACTAGGCTAGAAACTGGGAGGCCATAATTCTAGTCCTACTTTGGACATGAAGCCATGGGTGACTTTGGGCCATGGTATACTACTTCTAAAAATGTTGCCAAGGAAACTGCACGGACTTTTCCATGTAATGCCTGGGAGTCTTGCAGTGGCCAATAATGATTTGAAAACCCAAAACCAAAATTGATTTATTAAAAAATAATATTTTCATAATATTTCTCACCTTTAAGGACATTAAACTTTCAAATCTGGAGACTTCAGTAATATAATTATGAACTCTAACTTTCAGTTCTTCTTTTTCACGTAAAGTTACTTCCAATTCAGTTGAGATTACCTGTTTATATTACATACTGTTAGACATATTACTCACAAAATAAATAAACCACCTGATGACAAAGCAGTACAATTAAATATGATCTATTCCATTACAGAGAGGCAGCTTGTAACAGCGTTTCTCTGTTATGAGTTCCTCATATTCAGATTAAAAACACCCCAAAAAAAGCAGCATTCAATCTTGTGATTTCCAACCTATGGGTAAGTAAATTTCCTTATGGAAGATTTGGGACAATGCCTATTTTGGCATTGATACTTGGCACTGGCAATGCCCATATTGGTATTAGCACTTGGCACTTCAAAAAATTTAATTGATACCTAATTAAATATTTCAAATGATATAATTATTCAATGTTTGTAGTAGTCAAGATTAAACTAGAACAGTTACCACACCATTAAAAATACCCATAAATGGGATATACATACAAGCAGGCCATTAGAAAATCTTTTCTGGAAAAATTGTGAAATATGTTGCCATAAGGGATTTATCTTTACCAGTAAAATACAAAGAAGAATAACTATGAGTCTCTAATGTTTTAACTATGATAGGATAAAATATTGTCGTTCAGAGTTGGTTGAAACCATTGGAAAAAAATAACTGGAAAGGAGAATTTCCAGTCTAGCTATCACAGTTAGCTAACCAAGAAATACATGTTCCAGCTGGAATGCTAGTAAAAGAGTGGTCATAGGTGAGGAAGGAACATGAATTCACTACAGCCACTTGATACGAGTTGTACACAGATAGTCCTTGATTTATGACTGTAATTGAGCCTAGAATTATAGTCATAAATCAAGGTGATTGTTAAGTGGGTCATTATATGATTGTGCTTGCTTTTGCAAGCTTTTTTGTGGCTGTTGTTAAATGATTGCTATGATAAGTGAACACTGCAGTCATTAATTGAATCCATTAAACTTGGTGGGTTTTTTTGCCAGAAACCATAAGTAAACATCAGAAACTAGCAAAAAAATGCTGAAAACTGTGGTCAAGTGACCACAAGATGCTGCAAATGATTGTAAATACAAGCTGGTTTCCAAGGGCCCAAAATGTTATCACGTGACCATGAGAATTACCTATACTGATCTCTATTCTTCTTTTACTGTGAAAGAACTAAATATCTGATCATCACTAGGTACATAGTCCATGACTGCTGGGTGAAAATATGAAGAATCTTTAATTTTTTTTAAAAAAAAAATCATTTAATCTTCAAGTTTGCTATTAAACATTAGGAAAACCTTTTTTTAAAAATGGACTATTATTACAAACACACACAATTCCCAATTGGTGTAATTTATTTGATAATTAATAATCAAATGACGAGATTGTTTCTAAACAATACATCTTTTTAAAGATCTTTAAGTAGCTTATAAAATTTAGAAAACCTACAAGCAAAGTACTTTTTTTTAGGAAGATAACCTGGGATATTAATGTGTAGTAGTATTAGAGAGCATGATATTGGAATCTATAACTAAAAGAAACAGGAATACGAACAAAATAAAATGCTTACAAAAACTCTTTACGCTCCATAATATGTAATACAGATAGTTGTAACTGAACAACCACAACAAGCATTCAGTTGTTACAAGGGTGCCGAACACAGCGGGCTTATGGCAATCTTCCTAGTTATGGCTCTTGCAGCCCGATCTTGATTCGGGCACATGACAACCAGCTTGCAATTATAACACAGCAGTGTCTCACAGTCACATGATTGCCATTTGCAACCTTCACTGCCGATTTCCAATCAGAGAGGAAGCTGGTACGAAGTGCCAAATGATGATCACATGATCACACAGGATTAGCCTAATCACAGCAACTGAGACTGCCACATAGGTTGGTGTGGTCACATGATGTCACATTGTATGACATCGCTTAGCAATGGAATGGTCAATCTCAGTTATCATCATCAAGTGAGGACTACCTATATTTTATTTTAAATGTTGACATTGTTTTGGTTACAATGATGTTTCCGACATCACATCCTTTGTACATACAATTAGTAGCACAAAATAAATCACGATGTGCTTTATGAATTATTTTATACCTGGTTTTCTCTTGTCATTGTAGCTAGATCATCCTGTAATCTTCTGTTTTCCTTCAGAGCCATTTCTTTCACTCTGACGGTTTCTCCAAGCTCTGAGTGTACCGCATCAAACTGGCGGTGGAGACTGGCAAGGTCACGGTCTTTCCCATTTAAGGCATCCTTTAATTGGCTAAAAAATGTGGGATTTTTTTTACATAATTCATTATGTTTATCATATTAAACATCATTCATCTTTTTGCAATACAGTGTATACATGATGGCCATAATTTAAAAATTATAGCAATTAACTAAAATTTATGTTTGTACTGAATAGTACCAAAGATATTTTGCATATTACCAACAAGTACAGAACTGTTTGTGTGCCTGAACATGGTTCTGTCTTGTTTCTTTAGAAGAACTAAATCACCAAGCAATTGTGAAATTATACCTGAATTTCTTGCACTATGGCACAAATGGCAGCATTGGTAGAAGACAGGTATGATGCTAAGTCTTAATTAATTTTAACCAAGTTTGTAGAATAAGCTAGATCTGGTTCATAGTCAAGAAAGTACAGGGTACTTCCCTATTAAAATTAGTCATTGCTGCTTCTAACTATCCTACCCTTGAAACTCTGAAGCACTTTCTGGAGCCTGAAGAGTGGTAGTGTATATTCCCTGCAACCAAGCAGTAGTACAAGGGGCAAGTAACAAGAATATTTTCTTTTGAGATCTTTTGACAAGAGGAAAATTGACACTCTCAAGAATGCCTCCCATACCTTGCATTCTTTTTAAAACTGTTAACTTTCATTTGAAAAAGTCTGAAAGTGAATAATTTTAATTAAAGTTTTCAGAAATGTAATTAGATACCGTACTAAAAAAGAAATTAATAGCAGTTTAGCAAAATTGGAAAACAGTTCAGAAAAGCTAAGGAAACAGCTGTACAGTGAAATGTTATATCTTCAGTGAGATTAAAGTGAATGGTTATTAAAGTGGTTTGAATAAAGAAAGTATAATTATTTTAGAAGGTAACCAGCCATTTAAAAAAAAAGATACAGTATAAAGTATTTTGGGCTCCCATCATCTTACCTTAAATAAGCATTACATTTAATAACATCCCTGATATATAACACAATTATCTAAAATAAAATTAGCTAAACTACACATTTCAATTTTTTTCCCCATCTCTTTTACCTCATGAAGTATGCAGTAGCTCAGTTAATTTTATAATCTTATTAAAATTACCCAACTTTGATTTCAAAATCAGTTTCAGAATAGCCAAAACTTATAATTTTATTACTTACTCTAAAGACAATTCCAACTGAGCAACTGTTTTTTGTAAACTGAAGATAGTTTTTTCCTGTTTAAAGAGAAGGAGTTATGCATGTTGTGTATT
The DNA here is from genome assembly GCA_022577455.1 of Arizona elegans. Lineage (NCBI taxonomy): Eukaryota > Metazoa > Chordata > Lepidosauria > Squamata > Colubridae > Arizona > Arizona elegans. Next base: position 67,293,961 of record JAKOOJ010000009.1, read on the forward strand.
TTCTTTTCCTGTAATTTTAAATCTAACATAGCATTAATGAAACTAAGTAATTTGACAAACTATTCTTTCTCTATCCTAACCAAATATTTCGTTCAAAGCTCCCACAACAAGCACAGGACACTAATATACATAACATTATAGAGACATACTAATACAACTTTAATATACATTTACAGTTCTCTGCCAACCACTTATAAGCGATTTTATTTATGATTTTACAGGCAATAAAGTGGCAAAGTTGTTAACTGTAATACTCCTAAACATTTACTACATATAATTTTGTTCTTATTGTCTTTCAAATAATTTTTTGCTTGTTTTTTTTTTTTAATTTGATTTATATGCCGCCCTTCTCCGGAGACTCAGGGCAGCTTACAGTGCTTTAAGCAATAGCCTTCATACTTTTGTATATTTTATACAAAGTCAGTTTATTGCCCCCACAAACTGGGTCCTCAATTTACCTACCTTAGAAAGGATGGAAGGCTGAGTCAACCTTGAGCCTGGCAAGATTCGAACTTACTTTAATTGCAGACAGCTGGTGTTAAATTACAGTGCTTAGTCTGCAGAGCTATCCAGGCATCAAAATATTTGGCAAGTAGCTGGGGGAGAATGGAAGATAAAAAAAGGGACACTACCAGAATGTCCTTTTTATTTTATTTTATAATAACTTCTTGTTACCAAAGGTAATTTACATATAACCACTTGTTATATGTTATCTCTCACTACCTTCAAGCTAGGAAGCAAGGCATAATATGAACTGGGCAAAAGTACTATATTATCTACATCTGGGAGGACATGATCATTCTTGGCTAACTTTTTTTTTATCTTTTGTGTCCATATTTTCCCATGAATTCTCTAAGTAGGGAAGATTCTCTGCCGCTTAGAACGTCTACACGGAGCTTAAAATATTCTATATAACAGAGTTTCCCCAACCTTTCCAGCTTGGCGGATTGGTGCAGACTGTAGTGGCAACAGTGCAGGGAGAGGGGGAAGAGAGGATGGTTTCGCGCATGCGCGCCCCACTTTCACAAATGCAGCTGCATGCTGACCACGCACTCACTTGCTCACCATTTCCGTAGACCGGTTCCAAATGAGCTGCAGCCCGGCAGAGGGCCACAGTTTGGGGCTTGGCGACCCCTGCTATATAAGACATCTGTGTCTGTGTGGGTGTGGATGGTGGTGTGGGAATGGGAGAATACCTTTGCTCCATGGGAAGAATGGAAAAGAATTTACATTAGCCTTACTTAAAGACTATCCTTTTACTGAGAGCTGGGAACAGCCATCTATCATCAAAGTGGGTAATTGCTGAATTCTGCTTTGATACTCTCATCAATTTTATTGTGGTTCCAGCACCAAAACTGAGATCAGATGCCCTCTATTAACCAGAACCTTATCTCTCCATCAGCCATCGTAGTAATATTAAGTTACAAAGGGAACTTATGTCGTGCATGCTTTTCCTTATCAGGCAGATACAACTAAGTTCTTAAGAGTCCCACATAACACCTTGGGGCTAGCTTTCTCAGATTAGATGGTTGTTTGTTCCCCTCTTTCTGTAAATCTTCTTAATATTTTTTTTAAAAAGGTTGTTAAAAGAAAGAGAGAGAAATTAACAGAAAAAGAGCTATAGGAAAACAAAGCGAAAACGGCCTGTAAGCCTTTTTGAGTGAAGCAAAAATGCAACTGAAAACAAATTACTCCCCTAGGACAGGGGTCCCCAACTCCCAGGTAGTGGCCCATTTGGAACCAGGTCGCACAAGTGGCAGGCAAGCGTGCACGTGTGCAGCTCCATTCGCGGGAGCTGTGTGTGCTCAAGCACATACCTGCCGCGTGCATGGAACCATTCCCTCTCCCCTCCCCATGACTCTGCCTGGCTGCCAAGCCAGAAAGGTTGAGGACTGCTGCCCTAGGAGAAAGGGCAGCTAAAGTCTAATTTGCAAATGCCTGTCTTTTGGGAAGAAATGACCCATTCAAGAAGATATTTCTACACTGCAATAAAACTGCCATATTTGAAGGGAATCATACATGAGGGACAGTTGTTTTCTATATAAACCATGAATTTGCTGTAGAAACAATCCCTTTGCCGTTCTAGGTATCTATCATTTTACCTTAAATATCCCAAATTCTTCCTTGGTTGCATGTCTACCGTGTTTCCCCAAAAATAAGACCCTGTCTTATATTTTTTGAACCCCAAAATAAGTGCTTGGCCTCTTATTATTTTGGGGTGTGTGTAGCAAGATGGGGCTCCTCTTGCTGTCTTACCTGATTTCCAGCTCTGTGTTTAAATATTTTTGGGGACGGCTTATTTTTGGGGGAGGCTTATTTTAGCGCATGCGCTCAAAAGCCCAATTGGGCTTATTATCAGGGGATGTCTTATTTTCGGGGAAACAGGGTAGCAAATAACATTTTTCCCTTGATACAGTAAGTATTAAGATAAAATGATTCTGATAATCCATTTCCTATTTTGTATAAATACCTTGTTAGCTAAATTGTCTTCTAGATATGCAATTTTTTCAGTTTTTTCATCTATACTTTCCTGAAGGCTGTCTTTTTCCTTATCCAAGGCATTAACGGTACTTCTGAGCAGCATAACAGACTCATTTTGTGATAAGCTCTTAGTTTGGAGTGTCTCTGAAAACAGCATAACAACAACAAAAAAAATTTTAATTGGCTCATTTGCTTTGGCCATGCAAAACTCTAAGCCCTGTAAGCACACCAGTGTTGGTGTATTTGTTCTGGGTTCCTCTGTTCTGAATTATAGGACTGTTATTGATAAATTCTTTTATTGTTACATTCAACAAATGATTGGGGGAAGAATAGTCAGTCATCCCAATTTAACTTAAAAGTATACTGCTTTTTACAAAACTTCTGTTGTTGCTAATTTCCAATCAGCTATGTGACCTTGGAAAGTTAAAATCCTGGTGAAGTTTGGAAATACCTGTCAGAGAATGACTGCCATTTTTTTAAAAAAAAATGATTTATAAGCCGCCCTTCTCCGGAGACTCAGGGCGGCTTACAATGCATTAAGCAATAGCCTTCATACTTTTGTATATTTATACAAAGTCAGCTTACTGCCCCCACAAACTGGGTCCTCAATTTACCTACCTTAGAAAGGATGGAAGGCTGAGTCAACCTTGAGCCTGGTGAGATTCGAACTTACAGTAATTGCAGACAGCTGGTGTTAATCACAATGCTATCAGTCTGCTGAGCCACCAGGCCCTTTTGACTTTTGTTTCCCCCTTCCCCCAAAAGTTCTATTTATTTATTTTTTAAATATATAAAGGTGTCAGCTCTATGATGACTCTGGGCAATGTAAAATAAAAACACCAAGAAAATATAGATTGTTTTTTATAATCTATATAGAAAAAGATTGTAAAAACACAAAAAACATAAGTTTACACAAATGGAAAGTCCCAAAATCTAGAAAATCAACACACACACACCCATTATATTTCAATAGCTTGTAATCTACACTGTATAATTATTAATGGCACGCTCTCTCTTTGATTTAAGTATATTTTCAGGTAGTGAAACAAATGGAATTTTTTGTGTGTGCTTTTTCCTTAATTAAGCTTTAGAATCTGTAATGCACATAATTAGAATTTCTGAAAATGCTAATGGAATTAGAGCAGAAGGCAGAGCAAAACAATGTACTCAAGGCAGATTATATTTTGTAGAGAAAGGGAAAATTTCTATTCCTGATTTTATTTCTATACAATGACTCTATGAATTGGAGCAAACTAGACTTGATGTCCTCAGTCAAATCAATAATTTTGACATGCAGGAGACACAGTATTTTATGTTGTATTCTATCTTTTTGTTTTATATAAGAACTCCAAGAACTTTTATCCCACTCTTTTATTCAAAGATTAAAAAGACAATTAGTGTGTCTATAATTCCTTTGAGTATTTGGGTTTTTTTTTTTTTTTTTGCTAAAGGGGCCAAAATGACATTCAAGGAATATGTTCACAATTTTGTAGTTGTTTATACAATGGCTTTTTATACTTAATTTTGAATCATTTTTCATTAATATTGTTTGCATGTATATTTTTACTATTAATTAATTTGAATAACATAAAGTTTAAAAAATACCTGTAGAGAAGGAAAAGCCAGGAGCTAGAATAAATTCAGCCTGAATGCTAAAGTATTCAACCTCAAGTTTGACCTGGAAATTTATTATTTGTCTTATTTATATTCTGTTTACTCCTGTTAAAAACCTGACTGTGGATGATTTTGTGCAGAACTGAACTAGATTATTTGTACTTCTTTTTCTTAATAATACAAGTCAATCTCATTCACCTATTTTGTCCTCTAATATCTCAATTTCCTCTTGAGCTGATTGAAGTTCATTTTCTTTAAGAGTTAGTTGATGCTGTATCTCATCTAGGGATTTCTGAATCTGTTCATTTAATAGTCTGTAAAATCAAGACAGTTGTGTTAAATACAATATTGGGCACAGGATATGAATCCATTTTTACTGAATCTTCAGTGGTTATTATAATTTATAAAGAAATAGTGAGTTAGATTGTGTAAAAGACCAATCAGTGCTATACCTTTGAGTCTAGATTTTCAAGAATTAAAAATCCTGTTTTCCTAATGAAGGTCCAAAATTATCCTTTTAATTTTCTTAAGTATGGGTATCACCAAACATAATTACATATAGAAACTGAATGGGATACATTTTAAGAAATACAGTCCTCAACTTTCCAATGAAACAGGAATTTTGCGGAGACTAAGGACTGTTACCAACTAGGTAACATCATCTGTGCGAGTGAATGTGGAATTGACTAGGACTAGGTTGCCCTGCCACTAAATATTAATTCCTGCATATCTGGTCATATAAACCCTAAAGTTTCTGTTTATCACTATCTAGGAACTCACATCTAAGAAATATCTGTGATATTAATCACTGAATTAATATTAATCTCTAGCATTGTCTCATTTCTAATCTTTTCTCATCTTTTCCCATCTTCTCATCTTTCCTACTATCTTCTCCTATTGATTTATGATTTATCAATTGTTGTTTGTAACTTACGATTAATGGTTGTAACTATGATTATGACCTATTACTTACTATTACTTATTATTATTATATGTATGTGAGCTTATGCACTGGAGACAAATTCCTTGCTTGTCCAATCACATTTAGCTAATAAAGAATTCTGTTCTGTTCTAGTCTAGTCTATTCCTATCCCACTCCATGTGTGTAAATTAATATAAATTTTTTCTAAACAAATTCAGCATAGGTTTTACTTACTACTCAATTATCAGATTAGCCATATTATTACTTCCAGTTTGATTAACAGGCAAATGCAAATTGGAGACCTCTTTTTAGGGCCTTATCACTGAAGCCACAGCATCATAGAATGATACGAATTACAAATGCGCATTTACTAGTTATAAAATACACAGCTGAGCTTACTTTAGTGAACTCAATTCTGACTTAAACTGTGCAGAATCTTCAGATGTATTCAAGAGCTGATGAGTCTTCATGTTTAGTTCATCTTCCAAAGAGCTTATTTTGTCTTTTAACAGTGACGCTGTAGATACTTGATCAAGACGTTCTGTTTCCAACTGTAGAGCAAAAGAAATTCCAAACCTATGTGACATTTTTAAACCTAACGTATTTTAAAGACTGCAAGATAAAGCAACCCTTCTCAATATGTTCCACTAAAATGATAGTAAGGATCAATGGCAGTGAAATCCACAATAAGGTAAATTGCCTTGTAGTAACAGGAATTATTTACATATTTCATTTATATGTGGCCCCTATGATATTTTCCCTTTTTTATTTTTTTATTTATTTTTTAAATTTGATTTATATGCCGCCCTTCTCCGGAGACTCAGGGCGGCTTACAATGCGTTAAGCAATAGCCTTCATGCTTTTGTATATTTATACAAAGTCAGCTTATTGCCCCCACAAACTGGGTCCTCAATTTACCCACCTTAGAAAGGATGGAAGGCTGAGTCGACCTTGAACCTGGTGAGAATTGAACTCGCAGTAATTGCAGGCAGCTGGATGTTAAATGCTGCCTTAGGAGGCATTAACCTCCTACGCCACTCAGGCTCCTTTTCAAATAATCATGAAATAATCATTTTTCTTTCCAAATAATCATGAAATAGCGACTACATAAAAAGTTATAGCTCCAAATCCAATCAGAATATTTGGGCAAAATACTTACTCTTTTAAGAGTGCTTTCCAATCTTGATACTTCCTTTTCCAATTTTAATTTATCTAAAGTATATTCCTCCTGCAGGATCTAACAAAACAAAGTAGACAGATCAGTAATGAGCCCTTTCATTAATAATATTAAAATATCCACAAATTCCCCTAAATTTCTTGACAATGAAATGACCCAATAGTACATGAATGTCAGAAGGAAAATGGCATCTATTTTATTTAATCAATATATAAATATCTATAATAAAAAAATTGCCCAAATCTTTATTTGATTTACACGCCACTTATCTCACTCTGCATAGCAACTCTCAACTCAAATGATGACAAACAATATACTGTATATCAACGATCAATAACTGCAAATCAGCTGTAAATTTCTTTTTCCAATGTTGCCTAATATTTAACAAAGCCCCAAACTAAAATTACAACAGAAAATGTTTGCCATTTTGAGAATTTATACTAAATTAACATTACTGTTCATTATTAATTTTAGCAATACTCTTAACAGAATGATTATGAAAGAAAATCCAAAATGCACTTTTTGATATCCTTATGATGTTATCAGTAATAGTCTGAAGTGTTACAGGCCCCGGAGATAGCCACTTTAAATAAGAAACTAAGACCAAAATTATTTCATTACTGAAAAGTACAGAAAATATTATAAGCTGACCTTTAATTTCTCCCTCAGTCCTTCTTTTTCAGATGCTGCTCTTCTGAAATCAGCCAATGCATTATTTCTTTCTTCTTCTGCATGATTTTTTGTTAGAAAACAGGTTTTTTTCTCTCTCCGTAGTAGGTTTAATTCATTCTGAGACTAAAAATACAAAATTAATTTTCCCCCCTGCCTTTATTAATTTAAATAAACAACTCAAGGTGTGAGCTTATGCTTTGCCCTCTTCCTATTTTCCCCACAGCAACCAAGTGAGTTGAGACAGTGGTGAAATCTAAATTTTTTTACTACCGGTTCTGCGGCCGTGGTTTGGTGGGCATGGCATGAGAAGGTTACTGCAAAATCCTCATTCCCTGCCCACTCCTGGGGGAAGGATATTGCAAAATCTCCATTCCCACCCCACTCGGGGGCCAGCCAGAGGTGGTATTTACCAGTTCTCTGAACTGCTTAAAATTTCCGCTACTGGTTCTCTGAACTGCTCAAAATTTCCACTACCGGTTCTCCAGAACCTGCTGGATTTCACCCCTGAGTCGAGATAGGTTAAGAGGCAGTGTTGGGCCCAAAGTCACCTGGCCAACGTTCATAGCTAAAGGACTAGAGGTCACAGTGTCGTGGCTCCTGGTCTAGTGCCTTAACCACTAGACCAAACTCGCTCTCTAATTTTTAAAAAATTATAATTGTATTGCAATTTTTAAAAGGCAAGCAAAAAAAAAAAAAGAAAAACAAATTAGAGGAAAACAATACCCAGCATGCTACTTATGAAATGTATAATACTGAAGTGAACAAAAAAATAATAGAAAATTAATCAGAAACACTAAAAAAATGTTGATATTTAATATTATAAAATTTATAAAACTAATATATATTTATGTAAAATATTGTCTCCCAAACAGAAATCTATTATTTTTTTATTATTAGAAAATGCAGCCGCTTGAAAAATGGGTTCATTCAATCTTTGATAATTGAAGTAATAGTACTTTCCAATATCTCAATATAAATTTCTTAAGTATTCTCCATATAAAATAAAACCAATACACTTCAAAAACTCTCTGTTTCCACAATATTGGAATATTATTGAAAATAACTTTTGACATTTTTGACTTAAAAGCATTTACACAGACATACATGCTACATATTCTTTTAACAGAAACTGGGCTTGACCAAATTAGTTAAATACTGTATACCTTCAAATTTCCTACATTGCAAACCAAGAATATCCTATATGTAACATTACTAAATAATTAATTAAAAGACTGTCTTTCTACCTATGTTTAAAGTATTTTTTCCTTCGTGGAAAAAATTAAAATGAAATATTAAATAATATTACACATTGTTTCAATTGTGTGTGTGTGTGTGTGTTTCCTCTAGCCAGGTTTTCCTACGTAACTAAGGTTTTTCTGCAGCCCTAGCTCAGTAGAATCACATCCACTAGGGAGCTAGGGCTGCAGAAAAATCTTGGTTACGTAGGAAAACCTGGCTAGAGGAAAAACACACATAAATCCTACGAAGAAGTAAGAATATATATATATGTGTGTGTGTGTGTGTGTGTGTGTGTGTGTGTGTGTGTGTGTTTTCTCAGGTTTTCGCGGGTGTTTGTATGTAGGTCTTTGGTTATTCGGGTCTTCTCCCACGTAAAATTGGAAGTGTCTTGGCGACGTTTCGACGAAGTCTCATTCGTCATCTTCAGGCTGGTGTTCTCGGCTTCGTGCTTCCAGGAGCAATGTGAGATCGCAGCTGTCTCTTCCTTTTAACTGCTAGTGGGGGTGTGAGCTGATTGGGTGGGAACTTGGCTGTGTTCTGATTGGGTGGAGGTGTGTTCTGATTGGTTAGGGGCTTGGCTGTGCTCTGATTGGATGGGGGGTTGGTTGTGCTCTGATTGGCTGGGGGTGTGTTCTGTTTGGGTGGGGGCTTGGTTGTGCTCAGCTTAGTTTGAGTTGCAGGGGGATTTGAGCTGGTGAGCTGTGTTGTTGTTGTTTGGCTTCGTGTTTGTGGCCGTGCGAGCTCTTCATGGTGGGTGTCAGTCTGCTTCATGTATGGATTGGAGAGGTTTAAAGTGGCTAATGATGCAGCTGCAGTCTGGCTTCTGGTCCTTGGTCGTGGCTCATTATCAGTGTGGGTTTGAGTCTGCTTTCTGCGTGGATGTGTGGTGGTGACATCCTGTGTGGCTCTCGTGAGTGTGGGGCTGGTGTCATTCGTCGTGTTAGGGACTCGTTTGTCAATAAGGGCGGGTTTCCAAATGGCTGGTAGGGGGGAGGTATCGTCTCGTTTGTTCATGCTGTGTGGGCGTTTTTCTATCTCGATGGCTTCTCTGATTATTCTGTTGTTAAAGTGTTCAGTTTTGGCGATAGTTCTGGTCTTTTTAAAGTCAATATCATGTCCTGTGGCTTTAAGGTGTTGGACCAGGGAAGAAGTTGGTTCCTCTTTTCTGACTGAGTTCTTGTGTTCTTCTATGCGTGCACTTATTCGTCTGTTTGTCCGATGTATGTGGTGGGGCAGGCGGTGCATGGGATTTCATATACTCCTTGATTTTCTAACTCAATTTTGTCTTTGGGGTTCCTTAGGATGGTGGATATTTTTCGGTTTGTGCAGAATGCTGTCTTGATGTTATGTTTGTGGAGGATTTTGCTTATTCTGTCTGTGGTGCCTTTTATGTATGGGAGGAGGGCTTTGCCGTTTTCTTGTTCTGTGTCTTGGATTTTAGTGGGGGTTTCTTTTTGGATTAGGTTGGTGATCTTATTTCTTTGGAATCCACACAAAGAAGGAACCCCACTTAGACCCATAGTCAGCTCCATAGGCTCACCTCTACAAAACCTAGCCAAATTTCTCGCCAAACAACTACAGCCTTATGCAGAATCCATCACCTCATACGTAAAAAACTCATTCCAGTTCATTGACATCATAAAGCAACAAAACCTACAGCCCAGTGACCTACTCGTGAGCTTCGATGTCATATCCCTCTTCACCCAAGTACCAATCAAAGAAGCCTTGACAGTTATCCAAAACAAATATAACCCCCCCCAAGCACATCTTAGATCTGACCAACCACTGCCTATCCAGCACATACTTCATCTATAATGGACAGAAATACAAACAAACAGAAGGAGCACCCATGGGATCACCCCTCTCACCTGTCATTGCCAACCTCTATATGGAATACTTTGAAACCCAAGCTCTAGTAAAATCTGATCACAAACCCAAACTCTGGCTCAGATATGTGGATGACACCTTCATAATCTGGCCACATGGGAAAGAAAAACTGGACAACTTCCTCACACACCTCAACAGCCTACACCTCAAAATACAGTTCACCATGGAAACAGAAGCGAACAACCAACTTCCCTTCCTGGATGTCTTAAGTCTACAGAAAATCCAATGGCTCCCTAGGACACACAATCTACCAAAAGAAAACACACACAAACCGCTATCTGCACGCACTCTCACACCACCACCCTGCCCAGATCAACTCTGTAGCCAAGACACTCATTTCCAGAACAAAACGCTTAGCTGACGAACAACACCTAAAAACCGAACTACACACTCTCACTAACGTACTAACATCCAATGGATTCCAAAGAAATAAGATCACCAACCTAATCCAAAAAGAAACCCCCACTAAAATCCAAGACACAGAACAAGAAAACGGCAAAGCCCTCCTCCCACACATAAAAGGCAGCACAGACAGAATAAGCAAAATCCTCCACAAACATAACATCAAGACAGCATTCTGCACAAACCGAAAAATATCCACCATCCTAAGGAACCCCAAAGACAAAATTGAGTTAGAAAATCAAGGAGTATATGAAATCCCATGCACCGCCTGCCCCACCACATACATCGGACAAACCAACAGACGAATAAGTGCACGCATAGAAGAACACAAGAACTCAGTCAGAAAAGAAGAACCAACTTCTTCCCTGGTCCAACACCTTAAAGCCACAGGACATGATATTGATTTTAAAAAGACCAGAACTATCGCCAAAACTGAACACTTTAACAACAGAATAATCAGAGAAGCCATCGAGATAGAAAAACGCCCACACAGCATGAACAAACGAGACGATACCTCCCGCCTACCAGCCATTTGGAAACCCGCCCTTACACGACGAATGACACCAGCCCCACTCTCACGAGAGCCACACAGGATGTCACCACCACACATCCACGCAGAAAGCAGACTCAAACCCACACTGATAATGAGCCACGACCAAGGACCAGAAGCCAGACCGCAGCTGCATCATTAGCCACTTTAAACCTCTCCAATCCATACATGAAGCAGACTGACACCCACCATGAAGAGCTCGCACGGCCACAAACACGAAGCCAAACAACAACGCAGCTCACCAGCTCAAATCCCCCTGCAACTCAGACTAAGCTGAGCACAACCAAGCCCCCACCCAAACAGAACACACCCCCAGCCAATCAGAGCACAACCAACCCTCCATCCAATCAGAGCACAGCCAAGCCCCTAACCAATCAGAACACACCTCCACCCAATCAGAACACAGCCAAGTTCCCACCCAATCAGCTCACACCCCCACTAGCAGTTAAAAGGAAGAGACAGCGGCGATCTCACATTGCTCCTGGAAGCACGAAGCCGAGAACACCAGCCTGAAGATGACGAATGAGACTTCGTCGAAACGTCGCCAAGACACATCCAATTTTACGTGGGAGAAGACCCGAATAACCAAAGACCTACATAAATATATATATATATATATATATACACACACACACACACATATACATGTGTATATACATATGTATATACACATATACACACACATACATATATATATATATTCATATTAATATGAGCTTGTATTAATATTAATATAGTAAATTTGATAAAGATTAATGTGTATTAGCATTAATATTAAATATTAATAATATTAAATATCTATGAGACTTAGCATCAAAACTCAATAGGCTTCCAATAAATGTCAAATGCCTAATTGCACTAGCCCAGGAAATGAATAATTTATTAAATTTATATGCCACCTGACTCTCAAAAGCTCTGGGCAGCTCACACAAATCAAAGCAATTACAATACGCCCTACTGAGTAATTACTAAACTATTAACAGAGATGCATAATATGTTTTTTTCATGCATATACTTATGCTCGTGCATTCACAAACTGCAAAACATGAAATTATGTTGGGTGGAATCTCAGGTTGTAACTATTCCTTTCATACATAGCAACATATGTGTCATAGGATAAATCATTATCCAATATCTATACAACTAGTTTGTTCTGCATTCACATTCTTCTTTTCTCATTCCAAACTGGAGTTTGCAATAAATCTAGCTTCTTTCTGATGAGACTGCAGATTTTCATTGTTATATATTGCTTTGCATCAAGGTTATATTTATTTACCTGTTCATAAAGGACACTTAATTTGTCTTTTTCTACAGTTAATAGTTTGACATTAGACTGAATGTCTATCATATGCTTTTCAAATCTGTCAAGCATAGACTGTAGCTCATCTCTCTCTCGTATAACTAACCTAAGATCTTCACTCTGCAAAAAGAGGAGGGGAAAAGAAAAAGTGAGAATATGCTTTATACATCCACATATGTATTCACCCATATTCTTAAACATTTCAATAAAATACATTTTACTAATGACAGGATTGCAGTCCAAAAACAATCATCATTCCATGCTTTATAAATCATAGTTCATGTAGCACAAAGAATCATACAAAATTGGCCCTGACAATATTGTTAACATTGTCCAGAACTGGGGAATTCTGATTTTATGTCAGTTATCTAGCCAGGATCTCAACATTCAAACATAGCACTAAAACTGTTGAATATATTCTGAACCTTCAGCCCGTAGATCCGTCCCACCGCCTCAAGTAGTGCCATGAAACACCCTATTAATATATTTATTATGGTTAGTCAAAACAAGTCATTTTCTAACCATTTGCTACCCAGATTCAAATGCAAATTTCAAATTGCAGTTAGGCTAAAAGAGTTTCTTTCCATCTTCTCCTGTGGCCATGTTAGAGAGGGAAGAGAAAAATACACAGACTTGGTGTTCACATATGTTTGTTAATTACAGGGAAATTATTAGATGTCTTTACAAATGATAAATGTTTTTCTATAGTAAAATTGCGTGGAGGAAATAGTAGCATTTTTAAGCATGGCTTAGAGGTTAATACATCTACCTAATATGCATGTAGCTCAGGTTTGAATTATGGCTAGCTGATGAGAGCTAAATAGTTTGAAATAGATCTATCTATACTAGTCTCCCTTTATTTCTTTGTCGGTAAAACATAAATTCAACACAGTAGCATTTTCTATTTTGCCTTTGTTTACTGAAATCTTTTAAGAATTTCATAAAAAAATATGTGAAGAAAAATAGGTAAATCTAGAGCTACAAATAATTTCTAACATATTTACAGGAAGTCCTTGACTTATGACCATAACTGAGCCCAAAACTTATGTTGCTGACGAGACAATGGTTAAGTGAATTTTGCCCCATTTTATCACATGGTTACGTGAATCTGGCATCCCCATTGACTTTGTTTGTCCAGAAAGTCACAAATGATGATGTAAAACTGATTCATCAGTTGCAAAGCGCCTGACTTTTGATCATGTGACCACGGGGATGCTGCAGCGGTCGTAAGTGTGAAAAACAGTTATAAGTCACTTTCCTCAGTGCCCTTGTAACTTCGAACGATCACTAAACACACTGTTGTAAGTTGAGGACTACCTGTAACTTGAGAGAGATTAATCATGCTTATTAAGAAGGAAATATCACTGAATCCAATAAAGCTGGGAATTAAAGCATGCTAATATTTTGATACTAACAAAGCTACATTGCCTTGTATTTAATGTTAAATGGGGAAAACTAGCTTTTCCCCCTTATTAAAGTGTGCATCATCATCATCATCATTATTATTATTATTATTATTATTGCATTATATGTCTAAATAGTTGAGGATGCTGCCTGACTACATCATTTCTCTTTTCACTTTATTGGCTGTTAACAGCTTTTTTTTGGTGAAGTAATAGGCAGCTGCGATCGGGATCTCCTATTTGACTTCTTAGGAGTGACAAGAAATTGAATGCAGGTGAGTGCAGAGGAGGAGACCTCTAAAAGAAATGAGCCAAGAAATGAAACCCAGCACGCTGCCAAAGTATGAAAGCAGCCCTCCTCCTAGTAAATAATCAGTCTGCTACAAAAGGAATCATCTGACCCCGATCTGATGGCTAAGAGCACGCTTTATAAAGCTAAGAGTTGAAAAGATAATTTGATGAGTAATTGGACTATGTGATACCATTGAAGTATGAAGTCTTAAGCACAGTAAAGCCTTACCTTTTCTGAAGATTTGCGCAACGGGCTAGATCTCCTTTTAAATATCTTTTGGAGACACTCTAGTTCTCGCTTATAATAGTCCCTGTCTTCCTCTATGGTCTTTACAAATGCATCTAGGCGAGAAGGTGACTTGTCTCCAAGGGCTATGCCACCCTCCAGCCTCATTCTCTCTAGCTCTATGACAAGTTCACGATCTGCAACAGACCACAATCGGCAAGGATGAAATTTCCATACACAAGAAGTCTTCAGCTAAAGCATTCGTTATGAAAATGATGAAGAAAAACTCTTTCAAAATGTTTCTGTTTTTAATGAAAAAGGGGAGGGGAAAGGAAGGGAAAGGAAGATTTGTGATAATCCCTGTCAGTTTTCCTGCAAGTAAACTCAAAGGGGAAACTGGCAGGAAGTTCAAAATTGCATGCCATGATTTTTTGCCCGTCCTTAGTCATTCTGTTTCTCTATTTAGGTAGGTAAATATCTCTGAAACGATGATCCAATGGTTTAGGATTAAGGTTAGAGTTTATTTAATATTTGTCAGTTTTAGATAAAGGTAAAGGTTCCCCTCGCACATATGTGCTAGTCGTTTCTGACTCTAGGGGACAGTGCTCCTCTCCATTTCAAAGCCGAAGAGCCAGCACTATCCAAAGACGTCTCCATGGTCATGTGGCCGGCATGACTAAACGCCAAAGGCGCATGGAACACTGTTACCTTCCCACCAAAGGTGGCCCCTATTTTTCTACTTGCATTTTTTACGTGCTTTCGAACTGTTAGGTTGGCAGAAGCTGGGACAAGTAATGGGAGCTCACCCTGTTACGCAGCACTAGGGATTCGAACCGCTGAACTGCCGACCTTCGATCGACAAGCTCAGTGTCTTAGCGTCTTAGCCACTCAGCCACTGCATCCCCTTTGACAGTTTAATGCAATAATTATATTATTTTAATATACAGAAACCAAATATTTAAATTTGTAAAATAATGCTATACTTTATACAACACTAACAAGTTGTATAATGGACTCTGCCCGAAGAAAGGAACCAAAATCTGAAATAATTATAGGGAAACTATTTAATAAACAATTTAACAATGAATTATGTAAAAGTTCCTGACTCTCCTTATTTAGTCCGTCCCCCCCCGCCCCCCCAAGATTTAATTTGAGGCTGAAAATCCATCTCCTACAGTGCATGGGAATGTAAATACTTACTTATAATTTCAAGGTTTTCAACTTTTTTGGACCATCTATGGTTTTCTGCTTGAGTCTGGTTTAACAGTATCTCAAGATTTTGTTTTTCCTCTGATTTTCCAAAGAGTTCTTCACTCAATTTTTCTTTTTCTCTGCGATAGGAAGATAACTCCTAACGTGACACAAATATTACAAAACTTAGAATTGTGGCTACAATAAAAATACTTTTTTTTTTAAAAAAAACCAATTTTTTAATCACATAACATTTCCATATACAGATAGTCCTCGATTTACGACCACAATTGAGCCCAGAATTTATGTTGTTATGTGAGACATTTGTTAAGTGAGTTTTGCCTCGTTTTATGACTTTTCTTGCCACAGTTGCTAAGTGAATCAGTGCAGTTGTTAAATTAGTAACACGGTTGTTAAGGGAATCTAGCTTCCCCATTGACTTTGCTTGCCAGAACGTCGCAAACAATGATCACATGATTCCAGGACATTGCAACCAGTTGTCAAGCTTCTGAATGTAAATCACATGACCATGGGGATGCTGCAATGGTTATAAGTGTGAAAAATGGTCATAAGTGTTGTGGCCCGTATGCGGCCTGTGCAGCTGGTGACTGATTTGGACAGCGAGGAGGCTGGTGTGGTGCTGCGCCAGCAGCCTGTGCAGCTGGCACTTGAGTCGGACAATGAGGAGGCTGGAGAAGATGTGGTGCCAGAGGTGGGGATTCAGCCAGGGCCTTCAGAACCTCCAGAAGCTCCCTTATGTGAAGAGGACGAAGAGGAGGAGCTTCTTCTCAATGCATGGGTGCGCAGAGCTGCCAAAAGGCAGGAGTGGCTCCTCAGGAGGAGGTCTCCTCGAGAGTAAGGCTTGGGGCTAATTGGCCACTTCCTTAGCTATTTAAGGAAGGATGACGACTGAGGCAATTTGCAGGGAACAACTTCGTTCACTCTCCTTCGTGCCTTGATCTTAGTTCTCTGCAAATTGCTTCTGGGCTTTCTGCCAATCCTAGTAAGATTACGATTATTTATTCTTTGGATTCTTGTAGGCTGTTAAGAAAGTTAATTAACAGCCTTTGTTTGAAAAAAACCCCCTGATTTTATTTTAGTAAATTAAGGTTTGTACACACAGACTTTGTGTGTGCTGCATTCTTTGGGGTCCATAGCTGGGGCAGAACATTAAGTCACTTTTTTCAGTGCTGTTGTAGCTTTGAATGGTTACTAAATGAACTGTTGTAAGTCGAGGACTACCTGTATTCAAGTTAAATGCACCAAGTATTCATTGTTCCCTCAACACTGTCAAACTATTCACTAAGTCTGCATTACTATTACTATTAATCTTCTCATCGTTCCTCTCATCCATCTCCTCCCACTTATAACTGTATGACTGTAACTTGTTGCTGGTATCCTTATGATTTATATTGATTGTTTCCTAGTATGATTTGATTGCTTATTTATACCCTATAAGTGGTGTAGCTTATGATTCTTGACGAATGTATCTTTTCTTTTCATGTACACTGAGAGCATATGCACCAAATTCCTTGTGTGTCCAATCACACTTGGCCAATAAAAGAATTCTATTTCTATTTCAAGTATTCATTGCATATCAGAGAATTTGACTTAGATACAATTTATTTTGTTGATATATTATTTATAAGCTGACAACTAGTCAATTTATATTATTTATAGCTTGTTCAACACCCAGAAGATGCCGTGGTGGAAAACCATCTATAATAGCAATTAGACTTATATACCGCTTTACAGTGCTTTACTGCCCTCTATAAGAGGTTTACAGAGTCAGCATATTGCCCCTGACAATCTGGGTCCTCATTTTACCGACCTCAGAAGGATGGAAGGCTGAGTCAACCTTGAGCCTGGTGAGATTCTATCTGCCAAATTGCAGGCAGCCGGCAGTCAGCAGAAGTAGCCTGCAGTACTGCACTCTAACCGCTGTGCCACTGTGGCTCATAAAAATGAGATAAAATAATAAAGACAAATAAAATAAAAACATAGCAGTTAAAATATACTGTATCAAATAAAGATTATTAATAGAAAAGTGATTAAGAGATCCAAGCAAGGGTGAACTAAATTTTACATGAACAAAACCGCCAATTTCTTTACCTTATGCAAAGGGATATGTATAGCCAGCACTTGCCTAGTCTCTGGGGAAAGGCATTCCAAAGTCTTCTCCTGCATTCCCACAGAGTTCACTCTTCCCAATCATGAAACAAGGAAGAGCTCCTGCACTCCAGATCATAGGCAGGTATATACTAGGGGTGTTCTCCTCAAGTACTGCAATCTTAAACAATTAAAGCATTTAAATGGGGTAACGAGATGCAGTTGGTAACAACTGCCCTCCCAGTGCAGTTCTTTGAGAATTGGTGCTATTTAGTCGAGCCAATATAACAATAACTTTGCTATATAGCCATATTCTGCACCAGAAGGCTTGAAGGGCAGACTCATTATGCAGTAGGACACAATACAGTGCAGCTAGCCAGATGACAACTCAAGTGACAAAATGGATCCAGGAGTCAAATCGGGCTGCAAATGATCTTTCAGAGAAAATGCAACCCCATCCAAAATGGACACTGATAACATTTTTACCTACAGTATTTTTAATTCTAGGATTGAGAAGAGTGAAGAATCTTACTCTAGCACAGCTTTATCATTTCTCTTTTATTATCTGATCTGTTACTACTTAAAATATATTCAAATAATAGAGAAGAGCCTGTAGTACAGTGGACTAAAGCACTGTTATTAACATCTGCTGCCTGCAATTACTGCAAGTTCAAATCTCACCAGGCTCAAGGTTGACTCAGCCTTCCATCCTTTCAAAGGTAGGTGAAATGAGGACCCAGTTTGTGAGGGCAATAAGCTGACTTGTATAAATATACAAAAGTACAACGGCTATTGCTTAACGCATTGTAAGCCGCCCTGAGTCTCTGGAGATGGGCAGCATATAAATTAAAGCAATAATAATAATAATAATAATAATAATAATAATAATAATAATAATAATATGCCAAATTTTGTCCTCAGTGAAAAACCAGATATACAAATTAAATCAATACAATATTGAAAGTTTTCACCTAAATACTGCAAGGTATTTTAATTCTACCAATTTTATTAGAGGGAATCTTCAGTAGGATGGATATTTAAAATATTTGTATTGGGCTTATAAAACTTACTAATAAAGATCTACTACAGTAGTGTCAATATAAAAAAGCAGAATTTTTATAAATATATTATTGATTTACTTTCTTATGATATTAATAATTGTCATTAGCAAACATGCATTAAATTCAAACATAAATATTAAAAAGTTTTAAGTACTGTAAGCTAAACTCAGTTCAATAGGCATGTTACTTACTAACTTCAGTCTTGCTATGATCTCCTCGCGATCTTGTACTTCACTGCGTCTTTTTTTAATTTCTTCCTGATTGCATGAAATATATGTAAATATTATTTTTTAAAGTAACATTTTATTATAAAACTTGAGAAGTAAAATATTTATTTCTATATAAATTGTTGCACGAGTATTAGGACAGTCACTACTATAAATAACAGTCACCAAATTATTATCTCCTGCACATACATATTTGCTATATTTTTAAAATAAGATTTAAATGTATTTTTTTCTGGTTTTATTTTATTATGCATTACTTCTGGAATACTGTATTTTAAAAACCTAACGGGCAAACGACTGTAAATAAACTGACTGGTTCCTACATAATTGTGAACCGTTTAAGATTGAAGAAAGGGAGGGAGGGAAAAAATACCAAGCTATCTAAAATATATTAGGGAGTTTTATATCTTGAGAAATCAGCTATTGAAGTAAAATAGCTGAAATAGTAGAAATCAAATTGAAAACTATCTGCATTCCCTAGCTGGTCTCAAGTAATTTCAATATTTCATCTGCAATATGGACTTTACAGAACTGGTGAAGGATTGCAAATATTTGCAATATATATATATAGTGGTCAGGAAGGGCTCTCCCAAGCCCAATACCTAGAGACTGTATAGCAGCTGAAAAGAGGGTGGATGGAGTCAGGTGAGTGTCAAAGTCATTTTCCGGGAAGCAATCCAGAGCATCCTGAAATACATCAATAAGCTGGCACCCAAAAATGAACTGCTGAGAGAATGCCTGGGGTGGCAGCTGACATAGAAGGAAGATCAAGCAGAGGAAGTGCCATGCAAGACCTGCATGAGATGTACAACACCTAGCTGAGGTGGCTGACATTGGAAAAGCTTATCAATGGTTAGAAAGAACTGGAGAGCACTGAGGCACTGATCATAGCCGCACAAGAATAGGAACGAAGCTCCTAGAAGATCCATAGAAACAGGACAGGACCCAAAGTGCTGACTATGCGGAGAAGCCTCCGAGACCATCCAACACATGGTGGCAGGATGGAAGATGCAGGCAGGAACAGCATCCACTGAATGGCACAACCAAATAGCTGCAATGGGCCCTATCCAATAAGAGGCCATTCAGTAGTGAGAAAAGCAAGATCCTGCACTGAGGCCGGAAAAAGCAAATGCACAAGTATAGAATAGGCAGTACCTGGCTCAACAATAGTAACTATGACAGGAACCTAGGTGTACAACTGGACCACCGCTGAAGTCTGAGCCAGCAGTGTGTTGCAGCTGCCAAAACAGCCAATTCAGTCCTTGGCTGTTCTGCCCCAGCTACAGACCCCAAAGAACGCAGCACACACAAACTCTATACAAAGCTTATTTTACTCAAATAACTTAGTCTTTATCAACCAAAAGGCTGTTAATAAACTGTCTTAACAGCCTACCAGAATTCTAAGATAAGGTAATCAGTCTTACTAGAGTTGGCAGAAAGCCCAGAAGCAATTTTGCAGAGAATCCAGACGCGAAGGAGAGTGAACTAAAGTTGTTCCCTACAGCTTGCTGCAAGTGGTGTTCCTCCTTAAATAGGCTAATGGAGTGGCCAATTAGCCCCAAGCCTTACTCTCAAGGAGACCTCCTCCTGAGGAGCCACTCCTGCCTTTTGGCAGCTCTGCACGCTCATGCATTGAGAAGAGGCTCCTCCTCTTTGTCCCCTTCACTTAAAGGAGCTTCTGGAGGTTCTGAAGGCCCTGGCTGAATCCCCGCCTCTGGCACCACATCTTCTCCAGCCTCCTCACTGTCCAACTCGAGTGCCAGCTGCATAGGCTGCTGGCGCAGCACCATACCAGCCTCCTCGTTGTCAGAATCAGCTATAATCTGCACAGGCTGCTGACGGGCCACAACAATGGCTGCATCAATAAAGGGATAACATGAAGATCATGAGGCAACAATACCGCTGTGTACTGCACTAGTGAGGCCACACTTGAAATAGTGTGTCCAATTCTGGTGCCACAGGGCAAAAAAGGTGCTGAGACCCTAGAAAGAGTGGAGAGAAGAGCAACAAAGATGATAAGTCTGGAAACTAAACTGTACAACGAACAGTTAAGGGAACTAGACGTGTCTAGCCCAGTGATGGCTAACCTTTTCCGGACCGAGTGGCCAAAGCATGTGCGTGTGAATGCGTGTGTGCGCACCCGAATCCCTAAAATACAATGCACGCGTGGGCCCTACACATGCGCCCTGCCCCGTGCATGCATGCTCACCCCCAAGTGCCCCACATGCACGTGCAACCCCCCACGCGCCCCGCACATGCGCTCGCAACCCCACATACCTCACACCCCCATGCATGCGTGGCAGAGACCCGAAGACCAGCTGGAGGCGCAAGCGCAGGTATTCCTAATTTAGCAACTGCCTCGGACAACAACGGTTTCCAGTTACGACTGGAATGAAAAAGTGCAATCTATGCCCACATTTATAACCTGTGCAGTGTCTCTATCTCTCGTTCACATGTTTATCATTACAGCCAACCAAGAGTTGCCCCATGATATGCTCCTGCCCACTCCAGAGCAGAAAGAATGACTAAACAAGCTCTCTCTTCCTTTACTGCTTTTCTCCATCGCCCAAAGCTTCCCTAAAAAGTCCTAACTGCTAATTAAAAAGCTCAGCTCTGTGACCTTAACTGAATGCTGGGCCACTGGCAGCTGCTGCCTGAAAGTGAAAAGCTCTTAACCAGTTTCATACTAAAGACTTGTTGCTTTCTTTTGGTTGGATATTCCCACAGAGTTCTATTAAGTAATCTTTATGTAGCTTTATGAAATGCTAATCCTCTTCAATATTTTAAGAAACTCTTAATTAGTTTCTGGGCTAACTTCAGAGCTTTCCCACTTATCAAATCTAGAAAGATGTTATATACATTCTAATTAACAGTAAAATATAAAAATTCTTATTCATTTATGCAGAACAATTGCACAAAACCATTAAAACTAACATTATTAATTTCATTTAATTAATAAAAATATAAGAAAACTTTTTCAGCATACAACTTTATAGTATGTAAGATTTAAAACAAAAATGAACTGTGAAAGAAAACAAAGTGTGGAATGTTTTCCCAAGGAATTGGAACATATTCTTGATGTTCTAGCAATTCCCAACATTTTCTTACCTTAGCCTCTCCAATTTCTTTATCTGCAGTTTCAAGCACAATTTCTTTATGCCTCTCCAACTGTTGGGCCAAGTGATCAATTTCTGTCAATTCTTGACATAGTTCTTCATTTTTGTTGCTTAAATGAGCCACCTCACTGGTCATATTTTGCCTGCTATCCAAAAGATCTTCTATGCGCTTTTCAAGCTCTTTGTTTGTTTGCTGTAGAAATTCAACCTATAAATATTAACACCATGTTAAATTCACCTGAAAAAATTTAGGAATTCCTTCAAGGATCTTCCCTAATGAACAAACAGTACTTTCTGCCCTTCGAATACAAATTAATACATTAAATCTGTGAATCATAAAAAAGTCTCCTGAATTATATATAATTGTGTAAGTTATATGTTAGACCTCAGACATTTCAAAAGAGAACTGGAAAGGCATAAAAAACGTAATTAAGATAACCTTAATTACAATCTGCATGCATTCATCAAGCCAAGATACCAAAAGTAGTTCTCCAGGAAATGACAATAATTACAGTGAAATCTCATTTGAATGGACTAATTGTGTCTGTTATTCACTTGTATGAAGATGCCATTATCCTGCAAAATTACATAAATTGACACCTGGCCTTTTGCATTGTTTATGTAATGCTATCATTATGCCAAATGGCATGGAAATTTTACCCATTTGCATTGGGAAGTCCATTTAATCAAGGTGTAGAAAATGGAAATTTCACTGTACTTTGGCTAATGTTAAGAGGATCCATATTTTAAAGTTTTAGGTGATGCTTTAGATGTAGAAGCTGAAAGACAGTCAACAGTGTTACCTGCAAATTCAAGTGATCAATAATTTTTTCATTACTTTTGCTTTTGGCTTCCAGAGATATTACATCATGAGAACGACCGCCATCTAGTGCGAATGCTAAACGTTCAATCTCATTGTCTCGGAGCTCAACCTTCAAAGGAAAAAAATAACTGCGTTAATCCAGTCAGTGCTGTAAGTCTTTCCCTATGATATAATCACACACATGCACTACTTGAATAGCAATAGCACTTAGACCTATACATCACTTCACCACCTCTCTAAGTGGTTTACAGAGTCAGCATATTGCCCCCCACCACCACAATCTGGGTCCTCGTTTTACCGACCTCGGAAGGATGGAAGGCTGAGTCAACCTTGAGCTGGTGAGGATCAAACTTGACAGTCAGGAGAGTTAGCCTGCAATAATGTATCCTAACCACTGAGCCTGAAGCCAAGAACACCAGCAATAGTAGCTCTCCAACCAATTCACCCACACTCATTTCCCAGAGTTTTCCTTTCTCTCTACCTCCCCTTTGCTGCTGCCAATGTTTCTTGACCTCAAGTGCAGCATTTTAAAAAAAGGAAATAAGGACTGTGGAAAGTTAGGAAAGAAGTTGAATATGGTGCACCTGAAGCCAAGGATATTGGCCATCCCATCCCATCCTTCCCAACCCCAGCGATACCACTCTTTTCTTTCCATATCTCCCCCAATTGTATCCAATATTTCATTTTCCTGCTTTTCCCTTCAACTCTCTTGCCCTTTCTGTCCAGGACTTGTATATTTCAGTTCAGACATAGAAATGAGAATATTTTAACCTGGAAACAAACCATGAGAAACTAGCTGCTCTGTGCATAGAATGATCTCTAATATTAAGAGATGAAATCCAGTTTGGTGAAGTGGTTCAGGTGCTGGCCTAGAAACTGGGAGACTGTGAATTTTGGCCTCCCTTAAGCATGAAAGCTAGTCGTGTGACTTAGGGCCAGTCAATCTCTTTCAACCCAAATCACCTTATAGGGTTGTTGTGGGAAAATACTGTAGGAGGAAGGGGTATTAGATATGTTCGCCATCATGAGTTGATGGTGTATGTGGTATGTGTAGATACAAATATATATGTATACTATAGCTCTAGATGTACGTATATAGAGAGACAGGACAATAGTAGTAAAAAACTCACTTCTTCAATATTACAGAAACTATAGATATTAGCAAATATGTACGCAAAACTATTAAGAGTTTAATATACCTGTTTGCTGTAATTTTTCATTTCACGTTCAGCTATCTCTAGTTTTTCCTGCAAGTCATCTACTTCAATCTGCAGCTCATGAATTCTGAAATATTCAATACATACATAAACCACCTTCATTTTGGCTCTGTCATGGACACAATCTTCCAGTTTTAAATACATTTACGAAAAAATGTTTTCCTTAGAAATTTAGAATTTTGTAGAGATAATCTCCCTGGTAAGGAGATTCACAATTAGATAGGGGCCTGCACTGTCATGTTCGTATATTATAGTATGAAAAGTTTCCACAATTTATGGCCAAAGATCATCCAGGGGAAAAAAATGAACTGGTAGAAGATTGAGAAAAACATGGTTTCACAAAATCTAAATTCCCTTTACTCTTAAACAGGACTTCCAAGTATTTATTGGTTCAATTTATATTTATTTATTGGTTCAATTTATACTCGCCCTTCTCCTGAGACTCAGGGGAGCTTACAATGTGTTAAGTAATAGCTTTCATACTTTTGTATATACCTGCTTAGTAGGGCTTTTTGGTCCCCCCCTAAGCGGTGTTCTTTTTTATACAAAGTCAGCTTATTGCCCCCACAAACCGGGTCCTCATTTTACCTACCTCGAAAGGATGGAAGGCTGAGTCAACCTTGAGCCTGGTGAGATTTGAACTTGCAGTAATTGCAGGCAGCTGGTGCTATTTAACAGCACTTTAGTCTGCTGCGCCACCAAGGCTTTTCCTTTCAAGTATGAAAGAAACTATATCACTTTTAGATCTCTTATGTATAAAAGGGGGAAAACAAGCAGATGAGCTATTATAAGATCTCCACTATACTCTTCAAATCTAATCTACATAATTGATAAGTAAATAAATATCTCTGTAGAAATGTTCAGTTTCTCAGTCAAGGATAGGATAATATAAATATGTATAAATTATGCATTTCTTCTAAAACTGCACACACACCCTATCCACCCCAATGCCCCTAATGATTGAGATGACCCTTGAAATATTGCTAAAGCTTAATCACCTGTTGTCAGCCACTTGAAGAAGATCTGCAATATATGGGTCATTTGGTTGAGGAACCGGATAGGCGCCAATCCCTGAAGGAGGAACTGGCTGATCTATTTGCATACGCTGACGTCGAAATGGAATATTTCGTTTCTTACCACCTTCAAAGATAAATGCGTTTTACTAGAACTTTGGGCAGGTCATGTCTTTTCATACATAATTCATATATAAAGTGGAAATTACAAGGTTTTGTGTTTTTGAAGTAAAACTATTTATCAGCAACACTTTAAATAGGATCTTTTTTGTGATTATGGGCACAGTAAATAATACATTTATTCATGTGCTAATTAAAAATCGGTAACATAAGCAATCTTGGTGCTGCAATAAAAAAATTATGCACGATTAAGAAACACCAAGGACATACAAATACATAAAATAGTGACAAAGCAACCTGCAGTCTTGAGGGTAAAGGATGACTTTAAAGAGTAAAATGACTATCTTAAACCTTGCTAGTGGTTAAGGCATCATTTCACCATCTAAACATCCCGTTCTTGGGATAATTTTAAGTACAAGATGTAAGGCATCTCTTTACCCCCTAAACCACCCCCTCCCAAAGACTCCAATTTTGCCCCCACCTTTTCATGCTGCAATAGAGTTTTTGTGCATCGTGCAGACCAGAGGCCACAGGGGTGGGGGAGGCCCTGGGACGCTCAGTGAAATCAAGGCCTAACTGCCCAGGGCCTGACAAAGTCTTCCCCATCCTCTGAAACATCCTGGGCTCTGATTCCCACCCCTAAGGGTCTGTGCATGCCTTGGACCTGTTTTTACACCACCAACCCTAGTGGTACTTGTGCCTACTTCGCATTTCACCATATCACAAACCCTCCTCCTACTCAATCACCAATTGTGCTCAATGCAGCCACTCCAAAAATGGCACTTGCTTCCTGGATGGAGACACGCGACCTAGAGACAACTGAAGAGCGGAGTGGCCTGCTTTCTTTCCCACCGCAAACTCCAGAGCTCTTCCAGTGGTAAATGTGTGATCGATGATGAGAGTTGGGGAGGAGGATGTGAAACCCAGTTCAAGGCTGCAGGGGACCCAATTGGGGAAGGGGGAAGCAGGTCCAAGGCCTATGGACCCCCAATGGGGCAGGATGGGGAAGATAAGTGGGGGTGCACTGCAGCATCCCTTCGGTCAGTTGTAAGGGCAAATAATCACAAATTTCAGAGGTCAGGGGGATCCTGTAGCAGTTATAACTTTGAAACCAGGTTGTAAATAGCATTTTGGGGGTGGGGGGTGAGGGTTCCATTGTAATCTCAAATGATTGCTAAACGACCAGTCATAAATCTATTATCTGGGATTTCCTGGAACTCTCATCCAAGTACTAATCAGGCCTTAGTATTTTTGAGTTCCACCAAAATAAGCTAAGAGGCTATTCCCTGACATTTTCAAGCAAATTAGTAACTATGAGTCACTAAAATAGGTTTTAAAAAGTAAAACTGAGAATTGAAGACAGCATAAAAATAGGAAAACAGAATTTGTACTTGGTATTCAGAGAATAAAGATAGTTTACACCTTCTTTGAAGTCCACATAGGAAAGTTACTGAAGTTTTTAGAAAAACAGTACAAGAGTCCATTGAAATACTCATTCATTTATTTTGCCTGTGCTCTTCGGGATCAAGTGCTTAAACTGATACTTTGCTTCTAAAGGAGCTAAAGGATCCAGAAGTAAGCTAAAGTTACTTCAATAGTAGTAAGAGTGCACAGAATTACAGTCCAATAAAAGGATCATCAGACCAGAATGGTGAGCACATAGGTTGTCACTGTACCTGGCGTCTGTACCACAGCTTGTAGATTTTTCTCTTGAAGCTGTTGAATTTTGTCAGTCTTGGCTTTGTTTTCTTTTTCTAATGACCTCATTTTATGTATATACTGATTATTCAAAAATTTCATATCCGAATTTTCATGTTCAAATTTCCTCAAAGTAGCTTTCAAATCTGTAAGGAGGAGAACAATTTGATTCCATGCTTCTGTTTTAACTGCACAAGGCTAACAATAAGAAATGCTATTTTCTTGTACCTAGAATTATCATAAGGCTGTATACCACCCTGAGTCCTTCGGGAGAAGGGCGGTATAGAAATAAAATTATTATATTATTATTATATTATATAAAGCTGCCAAAAAAACACGGCATCTGGACATTATCAAAGCCAACACCAGGCAGAGCACAGAACAACTGAAAGAAGTCATGCAAGATCAGAAAATGTTTAGCGGAGAGAGAGAAAACGCACACAAGAGCGCTGGTGGACAGAATCACCAAGAATTGGACATGACTGAACAGAAAGCAGCAGCAGCATCTTCAAATTACATTGACATATTTATGATTATTGATCATAATCATAGGCAACAGTATGCTAACAGAGCTCATGTATACAGTCATCACCCTTAATAACCCCCAAATTCTTTGTTCCATCTGGAATTTTTTAAAAAATAAAAAATGAATAGGAAGCTAGCACGTTGAAAAACAAAATGTTGGAAATGTCTATTTCCAAGAACGGCAGAAGAGCAGCACTGTTAAGAAATAAGAATGGTATTTGAAACAGCCCACTTGGTGAGAAAGAAAGGAAGGAAAAGTAGAGGGCATTCGTGGAGCTGTAGACCAGGTCTGTGGACCGGCACTGGGCCGCAGCATGCCAGAAACTGGTCCATGCAAACAAGCAAAGCCCCATCCATGGAATGCAGGCAGCACACAAAACCACGCCCCTTCCGGCCCATTGAAAAACCTCTCTCCACAGAACCCGGTCACTGGTGCCCAAAAGGTTGGGGTGGGGGGGGCACTGCTGTAGACAATATGGAGAAAAGCAAAGGAATATTGCATGACCTGCTGCAACCATTTTAGCAGATTAGACTACTAGAGCATTCATTCTATGAGCCTCTCATATTGAGTATACATGCTCAGGACTCCAAAAATATTGCATTCATTATGATGACAAAATTGTTAAGCAAGAATTAAATCACTGGCATTATCAATGATTTAATGGAAGGTATTCCTCAACTTAATACCCATTAGAAGTTATGACAGATTCCCCCTCAAAAGAGACTTACGACCTGGTTTCAGAGTTCTGACATCGCCTCCCCTTCCTCATCTTCTGATTGCATTTTGAACACTTGGCAACCAGCTCACATTTATGGTTGTTTGCAACGCTCCATAGTCACATGAGTACAATTTATGACATTTTTTGCCAGAAATCAACATTTACTTCTGGCTTCCAGCCAAAACAGGGAGCGCTCCTAAT
Source organism: Arizona elegans (assembly GCA_022577455.1). Lineage (NCBI taxonomy): Eukaryota > Metazoa > Chordata > Lepidosauria > Squamata > Colubridae > Arizona > Arizona elegans. The sequence goes on from JAKOOJ010000009.1 coordinate 67,322,145, forward strand.
AACCATCGTATTTGCTTAATGTCCAGGGAATTATATGAAGTGTTTTTATTTCTCTTACAAAATTTGTGCATTTAAAATGTTAATTCTGTACAATATACGGCTGCCTTTGTTTAAGTCCCATCCATTTAGCCACCATTTGAAGTTTCAATGGTCAGCTTGGCAACTGGTTTGCAATGACATTGCAGCATCCCATGGTCACACAATCACCATACGAAAACTTCACTGCCAGCTTTCAACAAGTAAAATCAATGGGGAAGCCAGCAAATAGAGATGCTGCGACTACTTGCAATTTGCTTACCAGCACCAACTTAAATTGCTAGAATGGCCATCATAATTCAGCACGGTCACTTAACACCGTGACATATGACATCAGTCAGCAATGGCATTTCCGGTCCAATTACTGTTGGTAAATGAGGACTTTCTGTATTTACAGACACCAGATTAAGGTTTAGCTCAAAAGTAGTTTCTTAAAAACTGTTTCCAGATTCCTGGTCTGAATCTGCTTGCCCCCACAAAAAATTCAGTGGTTTCCTAATCTTTTAAATGAAACTTAATTGTATAACCAGAATTTAGCCTCTACTTTCATCTTCTTCCCAAATTAACTGAAAATTGAAAAAAGTAAGTGTGGTATTGCTGTTTCCCCTTTGAGCTTGGTATAGAAGAGGGGAATAGGAGATGTTATTTATCTTTGACAAAACCCTTAGGTGTAGCATCAAGGTAGAAAATTTGTAGATTTAGGGACAATACTTAGTTAAAAACAGATAGCAAAGACAAACGGCAAAATCTAAAGTAGATTTTTTTTAAAAAAATTGTATTACCTTTGACCTGATCTTCCAATTGCTCTTTCAATTTCAGAACTTCTAAGTGCAATTCATTATTTTCACGTGTGAGCCTAGCATTTTCTTCTCGATAAGGTTCCAGAACAACATCAAAGTTACTGCATTCTTTTTCAATTTTTCCAGCAGATAACTTCGTGCTCCGGAGGCTCTCGGTTGTATGAACAAGGTCACTAAAATTAATAAAAGAAATAATCAAAATACGGAATATTGAAACTGTATTTATAATTTCCTACAAGTATTCTATTGAATCAACACATAATAAATAGTAACCATATATTTTGATTACTAATCAATTCTAATGTTTTCTTTCTCAATGTGCATGCAAAACAATAGGTTCATATTAATTTAGCTCTAAAAAAGATGCACAAGAAAAATCTTACATCCTGCAAAAAGGAATAATAATACTTTATAAATTGCTAAACTGGGTCCTCTTCCATAAAGAATTGCACTGTTCCAAGCATTTTTTTTTCTATTCCTTTTTTAATACCTGAAAAGTTTTTCCACCAGAGGCAAACTTTCTATTCCCAGTGGTTGTCGATATCCCAACTGATCCAATCGTTTCCTTAAATTAACAAACTTCCGCTCTACCACTGTAGTCATTGTGAAGATTCTCTATAAACAAAAAAAAAATGGGTTCAGAAAGGGGACCAGTAAATAATTAAACCTATACAAATTACCATGCACTTATAACATTAACTTTTAAGACCAAATCACATGTTTGCCAGCACTGAGTGAATGCATTGCAAAGATGGGAATGGTATTTGGCAATTCAAATTAGTAAATGAAATCAACAGGGGAAGGTGTGGATCCAAACAGAACCCTGATATAATGAAACGAGTCACACCTGGCTATAGTAACAACATATAGCATTATTAGCAACAATACTTTATCATCATCTTTTTATTTTTTATTATACATAACTCAAGGCGTGAGCATGCCTCTGCCTCCCATTTTCCCACAACAACAATCCTGTGAGTTCAGAGAGCGCAACTGGCTGAAAGTCATCCAGCAGCTTTCATGACTAAAGGAAGTCTAGAACTTGCAGTCTCCTGGTTTCTAGGCCAGCACCTTAACCACTACAGATAGACCTTGACTTACAGAAGAGATTCAAACTAGTTCATCCCAAAGTGCATAGCTAAATGTCTATGGAGATTCTCAATCATCCAAGCCATAGTTGTCCCAAAGGTGCTTTTTCAAGAGGCAACTGGGCTTTCTGGTTTTCCTTTTCTAAAAAAGATGTTTCTCTTCTCATCCAAGAAGCTTCTGAAGACAATTTCACTTCTCATCAAAGAAGCGTCTTTGAAGGTGCTTCGCTTCTCATCCAAGAAGCTTCTTCAAAGACATTTCGCTTCCCACCCGAGAAGCTTCAAAATGTCTTCAAAGAAAAAGAAAAACAAGAAATTCCAGTTGCCTCTTGAAAAAAAAAAAAAAACATCTTTGGGACATATTAGTTACTAAAAAAAAAAGTCATTTCACAAAAACCACCAGTTCAAATACTATTTAAGCTCTTGCGAGGGAAAATAAGGACGCATGTCATTTCTGTCTTGGATTAAAGGACCAGAGCAAATATATATCAGGGGTAAAATCCAGCAGGTTCTGACAGTTTCCGAATGAACCGGTAGCGGAAATTTGGAGCAGTTCGGAGAACCGGCAAATACAGCCTCTGGCTGGCCCCAGAGTGGGGTGGGAGATTTTGCAGTATCTTTCCGCCAGGAGTGGGGTGGGGATGGAGATTTTGCAGTATCCTTCCCCCTGCCACGCCCACCAAGCCACACCATGCCCACCACGTCACGCCTACAGAACCAGTAGTCAAAAAATTTAAATTTCATCACTGGAATACATATATTCTCTGGAATATATATATCGCTCAGGAATGGCAGGTCCCTTGGACGGTGTTTTATACAGATTGACAGATAGATAGATAGATAGATAGATAGATAGATAGATAGATAGAGATAGATAGAGATATGTTTCTCTTTAGCCAGGTTCTACTTACGTAAACCAAGATGTTATGCAGCCCTAGTTCAGTGAAATCTCAATTCACTAGTTTCTGGGCCCTTTTTTTTTTCCCCCCTCTCTTCTGGCAGCCAGCAGACCCTTTGCTGCCCATTGGGAGACTAAGAAATTAGTGAATTGTGATTTCACTGAACTAGGGCTGCATTAACATCTTGGTTTACGTAGGTAGAACCTGGCTAAAGAGAAACACACGTAAAACCTACGAAAAAGAAAGAAAAACATATATATATATATATATATATATATATATATATATATATATATATATATATATATATATAATATTTAATATAAATAAAACACCGTCCAAGGGACCTGCCATTCCTGAGCACCGAGGCTGCTTCTAGAAATTACCTGCCACAGAGTTGTTGGAAAGCATATTATGCAATAAAGCCAGGGGTAACCAACCTTGGCCGCTTTAAGCCTGGCGGACTTCAACTCCCAGAATTCCCCAGCCAGCTTTGCTGGCTGGGGAATTCTGGGAGTTGAAGTCTGCCAGGCTTAAAGCGGCCAAGGTTGGAGACTCCTGCAATAAAGGGATGAATACAGAAGCGAAGGAGGCAGAGTAGAAAGGAAGAGGGGAGGTGAAGACTGGATAAAGGGACGTCCTGGAGACGAGGGTTTAAAAGGGGGGCTGGTTGAAACACCTGGCAACCCATTAGCCTGGGGAGGGTCCTTGGGGAAGCTTGGCTACAACCGCACCAACCTGCTGGGGCCTCCCCAGGCGCCCCGCTCGCTCTCAAGGCCTAACTCGCTTCGCTTGACGCCCCCCCCCCCCTTTCGGGTGCTACTTCCAGCCGGGCGACGTCATCCTTCCAACGTCATCTACGTCGTCATGGAAACGGGGCCCGCGGCCTCGTTCGGAGGCGGGAGGGCCTTCGCTGCTGTCTCCCGCGCCTCGCCCCTCGTCAAGTCCTGGGAGATAAGGGCGGCCTTTGAGTCGAGCTGCTTGCCTCTTTCTTTCTTTCTGTTCTGCTCCTCCTCCCGCCGCGCCGACGACGACGAAAAGCCAGCGGGACTGACCAAAGGAGCCGTTTGAAAATGGCGCGCGGAGGACGGGCGACTTCCTCTTCGGGTCGCCCCAGCAACCAGCGTTTGGAAAGCAAACGGGGAGGGGGGGAGGAAAGAGTCTCGCGTCCGCACAGCGGCCCCTGCTGGAGCTTGGTGGGAATGGCACATGTCTATGGAGCTTCTCAGTCATCCAAGGTGCTTTTTTTAAAAGAGGCATTTTTTTCAAGCTTCTTGATAGAATAGAATAGAGTAGAATAGAATAGAATAGAATAGAATAGAATAGAATAGAATAGAATAGAATAGAATAGAATAGAATAGAATAGAATAGAATAGAATAGAATATAGAGAATAGAATAGAGAAAAGAGAATAGAGTAGAATAGAATAGAATATAGAGAATAGAATAGAGTAGAATAGAATAGAATAGAATAGAATAGAATAGAATAGAATAGAATAGAATAGAATAGAATAGAATAGAATTTTTTTTAGAATAGAATTCTTTATTGGCCAAGTGTGATTCGACACACAAGGAATTTGTCTTTGGTGCATATGCTCTCAGTGTACACAAAAAGAAGAGATACATTTGTCAAGAATCATAAGGTACAACAATGATAGTGATAGGGTACAAATAAGCAATCAAATCATATTAGGAAACAGTATAAATCGTAAGGATACAAGCAACAAAGTTACAGTCATGCATTCATAAGTGGAAGGAGATGGGTGATGGGAACGATGAGAAGATGAATAGTAGTGCAGACTTAGTAAATAGTTTGACAGTGTTGAGGGAATTATTTGTTTAGCATTTAGTTTAGTGATGGCATTTGGGAAAAAACTGTCCTTGTGTCTAGTTGTTCTGGCGTGCAGTGCTCTATAGCGTCGTTTTGAGGGTAGGAGTTGAAACAGTTTATGTCCAGGATGCGAGGGGTCTGTAAATATTTTCACAGCCCTCTTTTTGACTTGTGCAGTATACAGGTCCTCCATGGAAGGCAGGTTGGTAGCCATTGTTTTTTCTGCAGTTCTCATTATCCTCTGAAGTCTGTGTCTGTCTTGTTGGGTTGCAGAACCTTGGATGAATCTTGGATGAGAAGCGAAATGTCAAAGAAACGAAGAAAAACCAAAAAAAGTCCAGTTGCCTCTTGAAAAAAGCCTCTTTGGGAAAACCATGCCCTGGATGACCGAGAAGCTCCATAGACAATTAGTTATGCGCTTTAAAATGAACACCCTTTGAATAGTGTGGGAGTAACAGAGCAGAAGAAGCTTCTTGGATGAGAAGCGAAATGTCTTCGAACAAAAAAGCAGAAAGTCCAGTTGCCTCTTGAAAAAGCGCCTTTGAGTGGGAATCGCAACCTTTTTCATTGGAAGGAAAACAAGACTTTTTGGTCTTCAACTCTATTGGACTGCTGGCACAGCTGGATTTTTGTTTTGTTTTTAAAAATCATGCTTTATTTGAAGCTTTTGAATCTCTTGCCTAGGAAATGTTATTTGCATCCAGATATAAATCTACGTATCTAAGGGTAGAGGATGCGTTCATTCCGTTAACGTTTCTAATTGGTTCACTGTCTCCTGTTAAATTTCACGCAGCTTTAAAGGGAAGCAGAAAATGACAAGTGGATTTACAAGGATGTGAAAAGTAACAGTAACAAAGTTGGAAGGGACCTTGGAGGTCATTTAGTCCAACCCCCTGCTCACAGAGGAGACCTGTACTAGGGATTCGAACCGCCGAACTTCTGACTTTTCTGATCGACAAGCTCTGCGTCTTAGCCACTGAGCCACCTCATCAGACCATCAAGGTGTTTGTTCGTTTTTTTTTGTTGTTAGTCCCGGCAAACCTCTTTAATAACCTCTTTAACCTCTTTAATTCATATGAATTATTGTCATTCCCAGTCCGAAAGGCTTCTCAAACAGTCTTTCAGGGGAATATTTACAAACACCCACCTTATCTCCCTTGGAATGCTGCCAGAGAACTAATTGCCAAATGCAGGGCAAGGCCAAACTTAGCACAGAGTCAAACAGAACTTTTCCAGAGCTTTTATCAACCAGATGAACTAATTGCTTCCTGCAAAAGCTCACGTCCCATTCGCTTCTCTTTTATGTCTTATGGGAGGGGCCAATCATCTCCAAGCCTTACTCCCAAGTCGACCCTGCTTTCTTAATTGTTCCTGTGTCCTGGCAGCTCTGCGCATAGCATATGGGAACAGGCTGACGCTGTTCTTCTGCCTCGCTGCTGTCAGACTCTGGAGACTCTGGAGACAGCAAAGAACTATCAGATGGCCTTGGCCCCCCTCTCTGCCTCCGATGCAGAGCCCTCGTCCAAGCTTTCCCCAGCGCCCAGGACTAGCCCAAGTTCCTCCCCAACCCCCCCACTGTCCGACTCTGCTGCAAGTTCTCCTGGCCACCAGCAGGCCACAACAATTTCATGGGGATGGATTTTGTGCTGTAGGGGACACAGGAAGAAGGCAGCATTGTCAGTTTTCATCAATGATGTGGATTCGGACAATCACTTCTGTGCTCAAGGAAGGAGAACCTCCATCAGATGCTCTCACAGTAACTCTATCCATAGTCCAGGGATCGGAGGGCATAACATGTTTCCAGTTTCAGAGATGATCGTGATGAAAGTGAGCACGAGGCCCCTCTCCTTTCCCAGGCAAAAGTGAGAAAGTCACTTTAGCATTCAGCTTTGTGTCCAAATCCACAGCATGGACTAAATCGATGAGCAAGCCTGGACTATTTATTTGGCCTGAAATCTGGGCTTCAGTACATGTCATAATAGAAAACACGGGCACCCAGAATTCCAAGAGCACCTAAAATCAAAATTATTATTTTGTAAACCTTGAGTGATGAGCAGGTAGTTCTACTTTTTTTTTAAAAAAAAAATCTCCCTTCTGTGCTGCTGCCTTGACCTTTCAGGTACAGGTAGAAATTTGAGGGTATCTTTTTGATATCATGGTTGTGATGACCAGTCTCTAGAATCCCATTGAATCAACCATCTCTCCTTGCAATACAGCAGACCTAATTGTGTTCGTTTCCAATTTTCTAAGAATGCTTCAGGGGTACCTATGCAGAATCCAGAACAGAAGCCATCTGGAATTTATTTGATTCAGATTCTCTCTCCTCTAATGAGGTGTTGAAAATCAGGATCATTAGTTGTTTGATGCTGGTGGTCTCCTTTCCAGTAGGCTAACCTACTGGAGCCTTGGTGGAGCAGCGGACTAAAGCGCTGTTAAATAGCACTTAGTTGCCAGCTGCTTGCAATTACTGCAAGTTCGAATCTCACCAGGCTCAAGGTTGACTCAGCCTTCCATCCTTCCGAGGTAGGTAAAATGAGGACCCGGATTGTGGGGGCAATAAGCTGACTTTGTATAAAAAAAGAACAGTTTAGGGGGGGCCAAAAGCCCTACTAAGCAGGTATATACAAAAGTATGAAGGCATTGTAAACCGCCCTGAGTCTCCGGAGAAGGGTGGCATATAAATCGAACCAATAAATAAACAAACAAACAAACTCTTTTTTTAAAAAAAAAAATGTAAAGTGTATTTGACAAATGTGGCACTTCAAAATTTGGCAAGTACCAAGATTCTGGATAGTTAGATATCAATGAATTTCCTAATGGGTACTCAGGATCTTCCCAATCATGTAAGAAATTGTTTTGTTAAGCTGACTGACACACTTATCGCTTCTTTTGATTCCCAAGCTGAACTATCAAGGAAACCAATGAACTTTCTCAAAATTCTATTGATTACCGATATTGGATAGCACATATTAAAAATAAATATGAGAGTCCCCTATCATTCTACATCAGTTTAGTGCAAACTGAAGGGTTGTTGTTGAGAATTTTTTTTTTGGGGGGGGGCAAATGCAATTGCTTTTTATGACACTTTAATGGCATGAAAACATGTGCTATTAAATATATCAACAATTTTGTAAATGCAGGACAAATAGATACAGTGTCATCGGTATGGTAAACATTTATTCACATTTCATTCTCCAACACACTTTCTCCTTTTCACTTGAATCAGGAAAGGCTGTACAAATATTTGACACTTGCCTGGATACAGAATAGTCTGAGGACCAACAAACTGAAGCTACACAACTAAAATAGAATATAAACAAATGGTTCTTAGGCCTAAGAATTAGAAAGGTACATGTTGAGTTCCTCACGGAGCGGGGAGGAGAGTGGCATGGCATATTGGCTCTTCAAAAGCAGGGTAACATTTAACAAATTTAACATTTGTGTTTGTAGTGTGGTCAAATAGCATGACAACTGTTACCATCACATGCTAGTTCAGCTTGCTTTTTTTATATGCTCATTGCAAAGTAGCATGGTGAAAAAACAGCTTTGTGAGAAGGAACAAGCCAAACATTTCTACAAATTCCTTTCTTGCTACTAAATAGAAAGAAGTTCTGCAAAGAGGTAGTCCCGTTTCCACACCATTTCCACCAGTAATAATTATAAAACCAGGAGGCGAGAAAACATAATTTCCACAGCGTCTGGAATCCTCATTGACTAAAGATATATGTAGTAGCTTGAGCGAAAACAGTGCAGTAAGGAAGAAACTGAGATAGGTAAATACATTGGCAGGTGCCATTTTGTGTCATGTGAGTTAAAGATTACAATAGGAGGACATAATCTAAAAAAGACATTTTGAGTTGCAATAGTTCTTTTACAGAAGAGTAGTATCTTGCATTTTTGTTTCTAATTACAGCCATTCAAACAGATTTACCATTATGATGCTTAAATCTAAAAATTTCAGAGTTGCCAAGGAAACCTCAATCAATGCACTGAACATTACTTCATGTACAATCACTGGCTGCTTCTTCTGGAGAAATAAAGCATTTTTTTTCCTTTGTGCCATGCTGAGGCACCATTAATAATCTCCCTCAGGAAATAAGTACTTTCTTTGTAAAGAGCTTCAAATCAAAAGAAATGCAATTACATAATCTTGTAAATTGATTCTCAGAAACTCAGCCATCTTATTAATCTATATATTAACATGCACTTTCAAGGGGAAAAGGAAACACCGTAAATTGATATAATATCTATACTTATTAGTTTCTAAAAGTAAAGGATTAGGAAAGCAGATGAACTTAGTATAATAAATATACATTTGACATGCCACTTACATGTGAAAATGTATAGTTCAACACTCTTTATCCAGCAATTAGGCAGTACTTCTGCCTAGGCCAATTTTCCAACTGAGTGGACTAGAATTCTCAAAATTGTTAGCCAGCAGGACCAAGGAAAATCCTGCTGTGAATTCTCAGAGCTGTAATCCAATTTTATATACGACAGCAAGTTATATTAAGGAAAGTCGGCCTAAGCCAACTGCTGATATGTATGACGATAATTAAGAACATCCTGCGGTTCCTCAAAATGACAGCTTCCAGTGTCAACGATGCTTTCCAGCAATTTTGTGTGCGGTTGCTTGATTTGCGCCAGGTAAATTTCAGTGTGACTGTGCAATACTGGAGAAGTAATCTAAAATATCCTGAATGGTAAATTCCATAGTAATTCCAGAACCAGGATAGCAACGTGCTATTAAGCCTTCAAAATGCTTGTATTGCCGTATGAATTCGTCTTGCATGGAATGCCACACCACCTATCAAAAGGGGGAAAAGGTGGAATCTTTAATAAATAAATGAAAAGCTCGAGTCCAAAACTCCACAGGTGAAGTCACGTTAAATGTTTTCAGTGTTAAGTTCCAGAAGTACCTGGGGAATGTGAATTTAATTTCATGCACTAATGTCTGAGGCATCGATGAGTTTCCACTCAGATGCTAACCTATGTCTGAGCTGCGTGACTTAAATGGTAACAGGGTCTGCCAGAAGTTGGCAAACAGACCGTTTCTGGCCTCTGGAGGGCCGTTTTTGCCCTCCCCAGGCTCCTAGAAAGGCTCTGGAGCCTGGGGAGAGCAAAAAATGGGCCTACCGGGCCCACCGTGCCATCACGGCCAAGCGGGGGGGTCGCACGCATGCATGGAGGGGTGGGGCGCATATAATTATGGGTGTGGGCACCCGTGCGACCCCTGCTCTTGACACGCGACGGCAAAAAGGTTAGCCATCACTGTCCTATCACTACATATTACATACTAATCCAAACTAGTATAATTCAAATTTCATTCTTGTGATATGTCATTCAGATTAAAAGACAAATGATGGAAACCATCATAGAGGTCCTTCTTTCAGCCTGCTTTCTTACATTACCTGAAGTAGGTTTTCTTCCTCACACAGATGTTTGTCCACCTTTCTATAAAGATTGTCCAATCCCTTTTTGACTTCTTTGCCAGGGTACTCCTTAATAACTTTTCTTAGCTCCTGTTTACTGAAAGCCAGCTGGTAGCTCACTTCCTCTTCTCGCACTCCTTGAGCCACACGGGCTTCAACACCCTCGAAGAAGTGCTGCAATGAGATACAATTCAGATCAACTTCCACGTTGACACCGCTTCCATGCCCCAACGCTTCCAAAACTGTTGCAAGGCAATTCGCCTGCATCTTCCAACCTCTTACAGGTAGTCCTTGATTTACAACAGCTCGCTTAGTGACCGTTCAAATTTAGAGTGGCACTGACAAAAAGCGACTTATCACCATTTTTCACCACTTATGACCGTTGCTGCATCCCCATGGTCACGTGATTTACATACAGACGCTTGACAGCTGACTCAGATTTATGACGGTTGCAGTGTCCCGGGGGTCATACGGGATCGCCTGTCTGACAAGCAAAGTCAACGGGGAAACCAGATTCACTTAATAACCGTGTTACTAATTTAACAACTGCAGTGATCCACTCAACAAATGTGGCAAGAAAAGTCGTAAAATGGGACACAACTGACTTAGCAAATTTCTCACTTAGCAACGTAAATTTTGGGCTCAATTGTGGTCATAAGTTGAAGACTATCTGTAGTTTCCAGAGAAGTCTCCTGTGGATTTTACTCCACTAATCATTGCGTAGGGGGCGGGTGCTCATCTCTATTTCAAGGCCCTAGAGCTAGTGCTGTCAGAAGACATTTCCGAAATCATGTGGCCAGCATGACATCACAGAGTGCTGTTACCTTCTCACAAAAGTGGTACCTATTTATCTATTTGCATTTGCATGTTTTCAAATGGCTAGGTTGGCAGAAGCTGAGGCGAGGACGGGAATTCACCCCATCACATGGCGCTCAGATCTTGAACCTGGGCTGCTGGCTTTCCAGCCAATAAACCCAGCATCTTATCCACTGAGTCACCGCGCTGCTAGGAGTAAAAAATCATTCCTCCACCCGAGCTTCCACAGATTCTCTAGTAACAAAAATCCCATCCTCCCACTCCATGTAATAAAGTACATTTTATATTTCCTAAATACCTAAATTATATTTATTTAAGGTAAAGGTTCCCCTCGCATATATGCTAGTCATTCCCAACTCTAGGGGGTGGTGCTCATCTCCATTTCAAAAACGAAGAGCCAGCTCTGTCCGAAGACGTCTCTGTGGTATTGTGGCCGGCATGACTAAACGCCAAAGGCGCACAGAACGCTGTTACCTTCCCACCAAAGGTGGTCCCTATTTTTCTACTTGCATTTTTTACCTGCTTTTGAACTGCTAGGTTGGCAGAAGCTGGGACAAGTAACGGGCGCTCACCCTGTTACGTAGCACCAGGGATTCGAACGGCTGAACTGCCGACCTTTTGATTGATAAGCTCAGCATCTTAGCCACTGAGTCACCTTGTCCCTTATATTTATTTAGATATTTCCAATACCTAACTACAATCCAATCAATTTCTATAAGGGGAATCCGAAAAGAGGCTCAGCCATACTCTCCCATGAAAGATCTGAAGCCTAAAAGATAGGCGGAAACTTTTGTAAATTGGGAAATGCTCATAAATTCTATAGAGGTTTGATTTCTGTTTCTTTTTTTAATAAAAAAGCTAGATTTGCTGCAGTTTCATCCAACCAAGAAATACATTAGTTGTCAAACAGAGCCACTATCATAGAATCACACAGCTCCAATGCAAATTTGCTTCCTTAATGCTCACATTCACAAACACAGAACAGTTATTTGGTCTTCAGTATCTAAAAGCAAACCATACTGTCATAACATTAAAATAGAATGGCACAGACTTAATTTTACCCTTGAGTAGAGAGTGGGAGCCATACTTCAGAAACTAAATTTGATTGGCTTTAAATTACAGAGAAACTTAATTTAAAATTACATAAAAAACAAATATACTGTATTTTTCGGACTATAAGACGCACTATAAGAGCCGAGGTGGCGCAGTGGTTAGAGTGCAGTACTGCAGCTACTTCAGCTGACTGCTAGTTCAGCAGATCAGCGGATCAAATCTCACCGGCTCAAGGTTGACTCAGCCTTCCCTCCTTCCGAGGTGTGTAAAATGAGGATCCAGATTGTTGGGGGCAATATGCTATTTAGTATACTGTCTTTGGTGTAAGCCACCCAGAGTCCTCGGACAGTAGGCAGCATAGAAATATGACTAATAAAAATAATAATAATACTTTTCCACCACAAAAAAGTGGGTGGAAATGTCAGTGCGTCTTATGGACCAAATATGGCCATTTTGGCGACCCGAAAACCCCGTGTGTTCCATTTTTGTCAAAAAACAGGATGTGCAGAGGGTTTGGGAGGCCTGCAGAGTGCTCCTGGGGGTTTGGGAGGAAAAAAAATGGGTCCATTTTTCACTAAAATAGGCCTGTTTTTAACAAAAATGGGGTGCACAGAGGGTTTGGGAGGCCTGCAGAGTGTTCCTGGGGGCTGGGGAGGGCAAAAACGAGACGTGGGGGGGTGGTTTGGGAGGCCAAAAACGTACTTCTTAAAAATGCTATTTGTGGCTTCTGCGTTTTTGTGGTATGATAGAAAGCACTGAAGGACAGCAGAAGGTCATCAAGTATGAGGGAAACTGTGCAGTTTTTCGAACACTTAAAAGAGATTTTGAAAATATTCAATTTGTTATCAGCAATCATGTAACCATTAATCCAGAGCTATATTAAGAAGGAATACTTTATCACTTCTTCCCCACTCTCAGAAACCTGCTCTTAGAAATTAGTTTCGCATTATTTGAATGATCTGGAAAATAGAGTATTTAATGAAGGAGAGAATACTTTATTTGTGTTTTATAAAAATATATATTTTTGGTTTTAACCCAGAATTAAAGAATTAAAAAAACCCATTTCTTACATTTAATTTCTCAAGCGGCTGTCCCAAAGAGTAGATCACATATGACTGTAAGTAATCTGTGTATTGCTGTTTGGCTTCCTTTTTCTCGGCCTCTAGACAAGAGATCTTCAAACGAGAGAGCGTTGCAAAGATATGGTGAAAGTTCTCCATCATAACCACATCCCGAGGAGTCTTTTGGCTTTCATTTGCTACTTTCTCAACTACAAAAATAAAAAGAATGCATCCATGTAGACATAACCACCATGAAATATCAAAGAGCAATGATAATGATATACGAGACCGCCTGCTGCCAGCAACAGCCTCCCACCGGCCAATACGCTCCCAGAGAGAGGGGCTCCTCAGGGTGCCGTCGGCCAGACAATGCCGATTGGCGACACCCAGGGGGAGAGCCTTCTCTGTGGGGGCACCAGCCCTCTGGAATGAGCTGCCTCTTAAGATTCGTCTCATCCCTGACCTGCGTACCTTTCGCCGCATCTTGAAGACCCTCCTGTTCCAGTAAGCCGGCCTGGCCTAATACGAATTTTAGAATGGGTGTATGTGTGTTTTAATCTATAGGCCAAATTTTTATATATTCAATTTTAAATTGTTGTAAATTTTGTATATTTATATGTGTTTTAATATGGCTGTATACCGCCCTGAGTCCTTCGGGAGAAGGGCGGTATAGAAATCTAATAAATCAAATCAATCAAATAACTATGCTTACTTTCTAAATCAGAAGATTATTGTGATAAATTTGGAAATACAAGCAAAGAGTTAACTGTAAAGGATAGCGGACAACAGATTAAAAAGTTCTTAACTAGTACTTATAAAACAGAAAAAAGATGACAGTGAAAGAAAACTAATAAGAGAAAAAGTAACATTATATTATTTTAGTTACTACACAGTGGTGAAATCCAGATTTTTTTACTACCGGTTCTGTGGGCGTGGCAGGGGAAGGATACTACAAAATCTTCAATCCCACCCCATTCCAGGGGAAGGATATTGCAAAATCCACATTCCCTCCCCACTCCTGAGGAAAGGATGTTGCAAAATCTCCATTCCCACCCCACTCTGGGGCCAGCCAGAGGTGGTATTTGCTGGTTCTCCGAACTGCTCAAAATTTCCGCAATCGGTTCTCCAGAACCTATCAGAACCTGCTGGATTTCACCCCTGGTATTACAGTATACTTAAAATCAATTATGTCTCTCATTGTTATCATCATTAAATTATTTGAATCAGAAGTGAGTCTTCTGTCTCTTCACACTAGCCCATGCTTTGGGGTGGAGTCTGGGCAACTGAATGGAGCTGAGTGTTTACTGGCCGGATGCCCTTCCTGTTGCCAAAGCGGAGTTATATTCAGCAGATACTATATTCTCATCATGCCCAGAGAGAGAAATATCTGATTCTACCTAGGATCAAACTCACAGCCTCCTGATTGTGAGACGAGAGCTCCACCTCAAGGCCATCGCACCATGCTTTGTTTAACTATAACTGGTGAGAATAAAACTAACTTACTAAGCGATAGATAAGGATTTGGCCTGAACAGCATGTAAAGTCAAAATCAAACAAACCGCATTTATAACTTAAGAGTTCCATGCAGCTATAGTATTCAGTGGGTATACATGTCCAAATCATAATTCCTTGAAATTCCCCAGATTCAGATAGATTATGTCTTAGTTTTGCTTGTGGACTCTCCCTATAAGATAAGTACCTCTAAATCAGAATCTGGAAATTGACAACAATTGCAAAAAAATGGGATGAAATACCGAAACGCTTCATCCATGATTGATAGGTACAAACTCTCAAGTAACAAAAATGATTTGGAAGTGACTTGTAGTGCAATAATGCATAAGCTTCAGCAATACAAGACTTTAGCCCAATTCTTCAGTAAAATGAGATATTATTTATGACACATAGCAGATCACTGACTTTCAGAAAAGAGATTTTACCATTAGCAAAAACTGCGCGAATAAGTTTCAGGTAAGCTTTATCTAGATCTCCTCTGCGTTCAGCATTTCTGAATATAGATTCAGCCAAGGCTGCGAACTCTTCAAATTCAGCAACAAAAGGAAGAATTCCAACTTTGCTCTTCTTGGATATCTTTACATCTTCCATCTGCTTTATCTGATTACTCTAAAACGATATTTAAAAAAAAAAAGATTAGCCATGTTTTTAATCTTAAACTTATATTTCCATGCAGGAAACCGATTTCCGATAAATAAGGGGATCTCTGATCGAACGGTAAAACAAAGGGATTCTAGTTACATTCAGAAAAGGAGATTGTCAAGGCATGTTCGTATCCCTCTGCATTTGCTACACAACAATATGAATGCACAAGATCAGTGTGTGTCCATGTGTGAGTGTGTAATATTCATTCTACAGGTTTCATCTTTCTTCGTCTTCTCATCCACATGAAATGGAGGGGAAGGGATCAGGAGTGGGCTTCAAAAATTTTAGCAAGGGGTTCTCTACCCAGTTGCTGGATAGGCGTGGCCATGGTGGGTGTGGCCTAGTCAGCCTCCTGCCCCATGGTGGGGGGGTAAGGCATTTTTGCCCTCCCTGGGCTCCGGAGGCTTTTCTTGAGCCTCCGGGAGGGCGAAAACAGCCTCCCCAGGCTCCGGAGGCAACCCCGAACTTCCGGTAGGCCCGTTTTTTGCCCTCTCCGAGCCTCTGTACAAGCCCTGCACTTACCTGTATCCAAAACAGGCCGTGTGGGGACTCCTGGGAGGGGTGGGGTGGGCAGGGCCAGCCAGGAGTGGGATTTGGGAGTTCTCTGAACTGTACAGAATCTTAACTAGAGGTTCTCCCGAACCCCTGCGAACCCCCAGCAGGCCACCCTTGGAAGGGGCTCCATTTAAAGGGCTAAATATTTGTACAATATTGAGTTGTTAAACACTCTGGCAATACCAAAGCACAACACAGGCCGCCCCCCCATTTTAGGATCTCACTTTGAATCTTGAATTTTATCCAGAATCCAAACTGCATGCAACCACTACAAACAAATCATCTAATCTATCAAAGCGCTTAAAACTTACAATGCATTTATCAAAGTTTCGTTTGACAGTCACTAAAACATTCCCAAGGGTTGTGCTAAGGAAGGAGGTTGGATCCACATTCTGGGCTGTCCACACATGATGACTCATTTTCACTAGCATATAGAGGGAATTAAAGCTGTCAATCTTGTCTCCCAGAGCAATGAGGTTATTCAGTTCTGGTTCAACACAGCGAAATATTTTTATCATCATTTGCCGGATCATGTGATTCCTGCAACAGATGGCACGGAGTATTACAATATTAACAATACTTATAAGTATTAGATACAAATACTGAGATTTAACATATATTTTAAGGACTTGATTTGATTATTTTTAATTTTCTAAGTCACCGTTCATTCACAGAGCCTTATGATGAAACCAATGCTGATCTATTTCAGTATTTTTCCAACTGAGCAATTTTAAGATGTGTGGACTTCTATTATCGGAGTTCCCCAGTCAATGTAAGTTGGAAAAACACGAATGAAACACTACTAGTGTGGTGACAAGCAGATATATGACTAGCTTCATGTTGCTCCCAGCTTATTTTTTTAAAATCGTCTGGTCATGATTGAGACTACAGGAACTGTGATTTGCTCCTTCCCTGCAGCCTGGCATCTTGGGAGATAAAGAAAACCAGAAACAGAATACGGCTCTATTTCAAGACATTTGTGATTTTAAAAAATCACAATTCTAGTTCACAAAAAGTTACCTATTTATCTATCCAACTGAGTGCTGACTGCACACCAGAACCAAGAACAGTTTTTTCCCCCGAATGCCATCACTCTGCTAAAGAAATAATTCCCTCAACACTGTCAAACAATTTACTAAGTCTGCACTACTATTAATCTTCCCATCGTTCCTATCACCCATCTCCTCCCACTTATGAATGTATGACTGTAACTTTGTTGCATGTATCCTTACGATTTATATTGCCCGTTTCCTAGTATGATGTGATTGCTTATTTGTACCGTATGACTATCATTAAGTGTTGTACCTTATGATTCTTGACGAATGTATCTTTTCTTTTTATGTACACTGAGAGTGTATGCACCAAAGACAAATTCCTTGTGTGTCCAATCACACTTGGCCAATAAAGAATTCTATTCTATTCTATTCTATTCTATTCTATTCTATTCTATTCTATTCTATCCTATCCTATCCTATCCTATCCTATCCTATCCTATTCTGATTTTACAACAATGCCTTTACCCACCAGGTAAATTAAGTATTATTTTATTCATTAAATGTGAAACTCAGTCGACTGAATATCTAAAAATGTATTACAAATATCCTTGACTGGCGCTGATGGTTGATACGGGTTGCTGCCAGCATCCTAGGTATCAACCAAGTATCTTCTTAAAATGTATGATGCTCCAAGCAGCACAGGTTTTTGCAGTTCCGCTGGTGTTATATCAGCAAGCTGCATTTTTTATTATTATTATTATTATTATCTCTTTTATTCATTAAACATGAAACTCAGTCAACTGAACATGTTTCTTACTTTCTGAACCCACAGCCATCCACCGGCTGCCATTTGCTGTTAACATGTCTTCATTATTTGATTTCAAATAATTCTGGGAGTCCAATGTTCTATACAAAATCCTGCCATTTTATTGGTGCAAATAAAATATGTTATGCTTAAGGCAACACTCAACCGAATTTCTGTGGCTTTTAATTTCAATTGTTCACTGCCACATGAGCAGCATATTTACCGTGTTTCTCCGAAAACACGACCCACCACAATAATAAGACCAACCCTAATTTTTGGGGGGTGGGCCTAATATTACCACTATCCCGAAAATAAGCCCAGGGGGGATGGGCATGACCAGCACGAGTGGTGGCGTGTGGGGGAGACAACTGTCCAGCTGCAGCACCCTGGCCCCTTGGGGCAGCGCAAATACCACTTTTGTCCTTCTCTTTCTGGGCACAAGGTTTCTGCTTGTTGGGCCGCTTCCCCAAAGCCGGCAGCTCCACAGCCAGCTGCTTTGTTTTTTCCCTCTTTTTGGGAGGCTCGTGGAGACCTTTTGGCTCGCGGGAGGAAAATGGGGAGGGGGATTTTCCTGCCTGTCATTCATTCCTCAAGCTCAACACAGACTGAGGGAAAGATGACAGGCAGGAAAATCCCCCTCCCATTTTCCTCCCGTTCGCCAAAAAGCCTCCATTCCGAACACTGAAGGTTCAGAATGAGGCAACGGTGCATCCGCGGCATGTCCAGCTCACTGAGTCTGACCTGCTGCACCTCAAAAAAAAAGTAAGACCGCTCCGAAAATAAACCCAAGTGCTTATTTTCAAGTCTAAAAGAAAATAAGACTCGGTCTTATTTTCTGAGAAACACATTATTTATGTGATTTATATGCTGCTAACTTCCAAAACAGTCCTGAGCCATAAAGATTCACAATTTATTCAAGATACAAAGAGCGTTTCATTTTCAAAAGATCCCCCTGCTAATTGGAAACATACTCTGAATATGCTGATTGCAGCCCACCAATATTGTGTGGCCTCGTTAAAGTTCCTCCATCAGTCTCCTCGGTATCACTCTGGAAAATAAATGGAAATGTAGAGGGAAATCAGGCTAGGGTTACAGCCATTTAGCTCAGAGTCAATAATTTCCAAATTGAGATTCATACCACCGGTGTTCCAGGAATGCTGAGATGCTGCTGAAGTTTGAAGAATTTACTAATGAAGTCTTGTTCTGCCAGACAAAGTGGCTCTAATTCACTTAAGACCTGTTCAAAAATCTATGAGGATCAAAACAGATATTTAGCACACACAAACACACATATACAAATGTCTTATTGCCACTATGTTCCTTTTAAGAGCAATGGAAGTGTTTTCAATTGACTGTACCTGTGGTCATAAGATGCTATTAGAGGAAGAAGGGGGGGGGGAGCAGAAATAGCTCAGAAAGTAGCTCTGCCAGATTTTTAAAAGGTGCTTAAAATATTAAGAGCTAATATTAGGAGATCAACTTGAGTGGTGCAGTGGCCTAGAGGTGAAGCTCCTACCTCACAATCAGGAGGCTGTGAGTTCGATCCTAGGTAGTAGCAGATATTTCTCTCTCTGGGCACAATGAGTACCATATTTTTCGGAGTGTAAGACACACCTTTTCCCCCCACAAAAAAGGGTGAAAATCTGGGTGCGTCTTATACTCCGAATGTAGCCCCACCCAGCTTCTCAAACGGAGGTTTCAGAGGCTGAAAAAAGCATCAGAAACGAAGCTTCAGAAAAAAAGCCCCCAAACAGAGCTTCAGAGGCTTTTTTTCTGAAGTTCTGTTTCGGAGGCTTTCAGAGGCAGGAAAAAAAGTTTTTTCTGAAACGGAGTTTCATAAGTTTCAGAGGCAGCAAAAAAAAGCAAGGTACAGAGCTCACAACCAAGGAACCTGTTGCTAAAATTCACCTCTGGGAGCAGCCGATTGGGGGTATTCTGATCCACCTGCCAATCAGCTTTTTTCTTATCTTCCTCCCCAAAAACAAAAGTGTGTCTTATACGGTAAATATCAGCTGCGAACTTTGCATTGGTGACAGGAAGGGCATCCGGCCAGTAAACACCCAGCTTTATTCAGTTGCCTCGACTCCACCCCGCAAGGGATTATGGGATCATTAAAAGACAAAAAAATAAAATAAAAATAGATCAACTTCTAGCCTACTCATAGGCTAGAAGCTGCTGTCATGTGGATTCTCCAAGTGCTGAAAAGGCCGCAGAGGAAGTTCTGCCAATCATTGTGAGCCCACCGAATATCCTTTTTCCATTGACATCAAGTTCTGAGAAACAATATGAAGAATTGTAGCCTGCAGATCTATTGGTCCCAGATATGGGAAAAAGCTGGGAACACTTGATTCGCGTGAAACAAGAAGGTTGCAATGGCATTTATATGTGTTAAATTAATATTTTTTTCGGGGGGAGGGGGGCAATAGCTGGCATGCAATTATACCCAGAATCGTTGCATTACCTTATCAAACTTAGTCCTATCTGCTACATCAAGGTCAGAAGCGGACATGTTTCCCATATCTAGCAAGGAGGATGATTGAGATCTACGGCTTCCTGAACTCTGAACGGAGAGTTTGTTCAAGCTAGATGTAGAGCCGGTCAGTTTCCCAGAGCTTCCGTGAAGGCCTATGACATAACACAAGCTAGATAAGAAGTTGCAACACCGGTAAGCATCATACGTTAAAAACGATCTCCTCATCTACCTGCATATTATGAATAAACACCAGAACTGCTCTGGTGTTGCCCTATTGCTTCACCAAAGACAATAAACTGATTCAGAAATGCACACTTAACGATAGACATTTAGGATCAGCCAATACAAGAACTAGCACCTAAGGCTACTAGGAATCCAGAAAAGAGCACAAGTAAGGGTAGACAGAAAGGCCAGGAACAATTCACAAAGGGGCATCTTCTAGAAGCAAAGCAGAACGAAAGCCACGCATCACTATTTTCTTAGGAAGAAAGTAGAAGCAACCAACTCCTGAAAAAAATTAGGGAGATTAGTCTTCCCATTCTTGGGGGCCTTTCCAGTAGAAACCTCTCCTGGGACACCTACTCTTACAGCTTTTATCTGTTTACTGTGGTTTGATTGTATTTCATTTCAACTGGAAAGAAATGAGAAGACGACTATTCTTAACAGACGAGTCAAAATATTTTAAGGCTCCCGGTTTTGTGTTGCTCCCTTGCTTAAAAAAAAAGAAAGTTCCAGGAGTGAGTGTGGGCGGGTATGAGTGAGGGTGTGTCTCCATCCCCATATTTCCTGCTTCCAACCCTTACATCCTTCCCCACCCAAGGGGTGGTTGACCCTCTAAAATGGGCAAATGAAATTCTAAATTATGAGATGTCTCACTCCATCCCTCAGCAAGAGTTTCGAGCAGAATGCAATCCTCTGCTTTAATTCTAGACAAATCATCGTTTGAGACAGTGTAAGCAGTGGTGGGATTCAACCGGTTCGTACCCCTTCGGCCGAACCGGTTGTTAAATTGCTGGCTGGCCCCTCCCCTCCCTGTCCCTTCCAAAAGTCGTCCCCCGTCCCCGCGCCCCATTTTGGCTCTCAGGTAAATGCAGGGAGGCCTATTATGCCCAAAATGGGGTACGGGGGCGTAAGGCATTTTTAGATGTCTTGTTTCTCTTTAATTGTTTTTGGGCACCAATCACATCAGCCCAGACTGGCATTGGCAAATGGGAAGGGATTTGGAGTCACAACCAAAACATCTGACATTACTCCGTATTATTCTTTATTCACCCTACACTGCTGTTAATCATAATTACGATCAGTGAAAAGAAGCTAGCCTTCAGACATCATTTATGAAACTGGCTTGTTTCTGGTTATTATGATTAATCATTACCTGAACAGTGGTTAATTTAAAGTCTTCCAAATACCTCTTTTGCAAGTGTACTGGAGAAAGAAGGCTTATTGCAGGATCCAATCTGGGTCAGTCACCGGGACCAGAAGTTTTGTCTTCCGAGCTTTTGGACTCGTGCTGGAGCCCATCTTTAAGGAACGTATCCCTAGTTAGAGAACTTCTGAACTCAAAACCTCTGGTCCCGGTGACTGACCGAGATTGGATCCTGCAACATTATCCTGGGACACGTATATTCGCCTTCATTCAAGAAAGCTTATTCTTAAACTGAGAAACTATAATTCAGTAGCCCAGCATTTGAAAGGGTGTACGAAGTGCAATAGGACACTGGGTGGGAAATCTCAAGCCCTTGGAGATCATCCTTTGTATAGTCAAAAGTGCTTTACGTTACAGCAGAAGTCTTCAAACTTGGCAGCTTTAAGACTTGTGGACTTCAATTCCCAGAATTCTCCAGCCAGCTATGCTTGAATTGAAATCCACAAGTCTTAAAGCTGCCAAGTTTGAAGACCTCTGCGTTACAGCATTAAAGGACTGGAATTAAGGAAAATAAACATGTGAGTTGAAACAATTGCCTGCACTATTGTTCTGACCCCAACTCCCGAGTCTGTCCTAACAGAGGAAGAGGACTCAGAAGGTGATGGGGAGGAACTGACAAGGCCTCCCTCTCCAGGATCCTCCTTTCTGGCAATGCCTCAGGTCCCATCCGAAGGCCAGGAGGAACAGCCTGGGATGTGCCAGGAGGAAGGCATATCGGAACACCAATTGATAGGGAGCGAGGATGATGAATCCTGGCTTGATCCCAGGCAGCGTCGGAGGGAGAAGCGTGCGCAGCAACGGAAGAGGCGTGGGAGGGCCAGAGATTGAGCTGAGTCACAGAGCCACGTCCCACCAGGAATAAAAGTGGGTGGGATTGCTCTTCAGGCTTTGTGACGGACAAAGTTAAACCCTGAAAGTCACATCGTGATCTCTGAAATTCGGCTTGGATATATTTTGGACTGAACATTGACTAAACTCTTGTCTCGTGGATAATTTGTTGCTCCTGGAACGGACTGAAGATAAGTCCTCTTCTGCTTTATGGGAGTGAAAATGGTCTTGGCAGGCATTCGGCAGTTTTCTGCCAAAACCTTAGTCTGCCAAGAATTCTATTCTGTTTACCTAATAAAATATTGGCAGGCATTGGTATTATGTTTGCCTGTGTGAGGAAGGGGGACAGAACAACTATAGCGGTCAGGTAATACTCAACCCGGAGTACCCCAAGTCTCATGAAATGCTGGTCCACAATAGCCCCAAGCCATGAAACCTGATGTGTGTTGCCACAACAACCCACATTTGAAGAGCAGCACAATAGTTCTTAGCAAACAATGCATGGGGCGGGGGGGAGTTACAGATGACTTGATGCCCATGCAAATGGCAATGCCACTGAATACCAATCATGTCATAGATCTTAAGACTAACAAAAGTTGGGCGGGTGTGTTACTTCTGAAATAATTTACTTGGCCACAAGAATAGAAGTGGGAAAAGTCAGGTAGCACATTCCAGGGACCAAGTTTCTCAAAATTACCTGCTGGCAGCTAATTGAAAATGCAAATATAGGTAAAGATTCCCCTCGCACATATGTGCTAGTCGTTCCCGACTCTAAGGGGCAGTGCTCATCTCTATCTGCTCATGTAGCCAGCATCTCTAAATGCCAAAGGCGCACGGAACGCTGTTACCTTCCCATTGAAGGTGTTCCCTATTTTTCTACTTGCATTTTTTACGTGTTTTCGATCTGCCAGGTTGTCAGAAGCTGGGACAAGTAATGGGAGTTCACCCCATTACGTGGCGCTGGGGATTCGAACCGCTGAACTGCCGACCTTTCGATCGACAAGCTCAGCGTCTTAGTCACTGAGCCACCACCTCCCTCTATAAAATACAAATATGGAGGCATACATATGAGTTTATGAGTTCACATTGCTGAAAGTTAAAGCTGAAGTGTAGGGGGATGACGATGCCTGGGAGAAAGTTCTCCACCAGTCAGACTTTGTGTGCACAAAATGGTATTCCCATAATGAGTAAGGATGATGCAATGCAGAATAATGCATGCTAGCATTATTTAACCATTTTCAGTGCCTTGCATTGGGCTTGCAGCTGTCCTTTGTGTGCCCTGCCAATCCTCATGGATTAATTCACAGGGTCAGCATCCTGCACTGAAGGGGAGCCCCCTCCACCCCATCCGAACTGGTTTGAGCGGAGCGGTCTACTGGGGTCGGTACCCCAGGAGAGTCAGGGATGCCCAAGTCATCCAAGGCTCGCAAAAAGGTACCAGCTCCTACCCCTGTGCTGCTGGACGCTGAGGAACTGGCCCTAGGGCTTATTTGGTCATTCCCGCGTGGGACATATGGTGGTGGACTGGGTAATTCCTCGGGGGAGCTGGGGAGAATTGGGGCCTTGGCTTCTCCCTTCTTGTGTGGCAAGGTGCGGGAGACTAACAGCCTGCACCTTGTGGCTTTGCATTTTTGTAGCCATTGGGGGGGGTGTTGTACCAGATTAAGCCAGACATCGATATAAAGGGCTTGGTCCGGGTGTCCTAACGTGGGGTGGAAAACCCTCTGGTGTACTTGCAGTACAACCCCTAGGTCCAAGGACCCTGTCGCTGGCCAGTCAACTCTAAAGTCTGGCCAGTCCACCTCACAGAAAACCCTTAACTTTTGCCTGCTCCACCTTATGCCGTAGTCTTGGCTAATGTAGGCATCCTTAAAATGTTTTAACATACATGCCAAGGGGGTGAGTGGCGTACTTCCTCCTCCACCCATCTTCCCAGGGCACCAGACAAGACAAGTAGGGAAAGGGGTTTGAGAAGGAGGTAAGGGGTCCTTCCTTCCCAGGGAAACACCAAGGGATCTCAATCACACTTCCCCGGCTGCCAGTCCCGGACTCTCAACGGCCACTGAACAGAACCGCGGGGAACACTCACACCAGTCACACAAGACAAACCTCCCACTGTTAAACGTCCCACGTTTAACCTCTAGGGACGTCCTACGTCCCGGGACGTCCTACGTCCCCCACTTTTAGCCTTAGGGGAGGGTGATAAGGCCTTTCCCCTTTTTACAGGCTTGTGGTTACTCACCTGTCCTACAGGCTTCTTTTCTTCTACCTGTCCTACAGGCTTCTCTTCTTCATCCTTCTAGCTGGACCGAAGTGTTCCTGGTCTCTTGGTCTCCCTCAAGTGGTTCTTGGAGGCGTCAACCGATGCTGCGAAGGGGCCGGCTCCACAGGGAAGTCCCTCAGACTAAAAGATGTCTGATGGCGCCTGGGATGGTTCCCCGAGCCTCCGAGACCCTCCCACAGCGGGGTGACGGTCCAGAGGAATTTAAAAATTCCGTTGCCTCCTGGCTGGCTCGCCAGAAATGAAGCGGGATTCACTAATCCCAATCAGTACCTGTAAATAAGTCAGGAGACAAGACCACGGAGATCCAGAGAAAACAGGTTTATTGAGTATTGCTAGCAATAGGCTCAGTGCAGTCACCTGCCGAGGACTGAGCCCCGAACTACGCCCTAAAACAGACTTTTATAGTTTCCTGAGATTTGAAAGTGACATAGCATATTCAGTTCCGCTTATAGATGATACATTGTGTATACAGCTAGATAAATCTAAGAGAGATTCACTGGAAAAGTACAAAAGCAGAAGTTTATAGTTTTGTGATACATATTCCATATATGGGTATATCTTACATCTTACCCAATACATTCCAGTAAGCCTTGGATCCATTGGTCACGAGTCAAGGTTGCCGCGCCGTCTTCCTGGCGGGTCGAACCCAACCCAGCGCAGCCTTTACGCATCACCTTTCGTCGTGGGCGGTCCTCACCACTGGCTTCCCCTTCTGGTGACACCCCGGAAGCTGTCCCTCTACGAACGGGAGCCGAAGTTGGAACCCCTGCAGGTGTTACTCCGGAAGCTGACACCCATCGCACGGGCAACGACGTTCGCTACACCCTTCGCTCTGGCCGACAGGCCCCCTCGTAACATATTTTGCATCTCTTATGTGTTGGTTTTGTAATTGTGGATGTGATTGCTGTTGCTGCGCTCACTGTGTTGACTGTGTTTTATGTACCGGGTGTTTGCTTGAGTGTGACGTAAAAATCATAGAGGACGTACTCGCTCACTACTTGGTGATAGGACTAAACACATTTCACTATACACTTAAGGTTACCCCTACCGTGGAGAGAGCATTGCGGGACTGGTACAGAAAGCTTCGGGAGGATGGATGCTGCCCAGCGTATGCGTGAGACCGCTTGTATTCGCCGTGGCCTAATGCCTTCCATTTGGGTTGTTGTTTTTTTTTTGTTTGTTAGTATTGTCATTAACGCCCTTTATCTCTATCGCGTTCTGCTCGGAACAGGGGGGAAGGGGAGCTTGGACTTGGAGGGTCCTCTTAATCCCATTGAAGAAGGAGATCTTATACCTACAGATGATGACGTCTGGACCTGGTTGGAGGAAAAACCGACACCAGCCCCGACGCTAGCTCTGACGCCGGGTCCATTCTACGACCCGGTGTTATACGACCCGGTGTTGAGCCCTAGACAGAAACCCCGTTCCCTAGCTACTGCCATGGAACTTCCCCTATGTATTGATTGTTTCTTGCCTCTTTCGGGAGGAAGGCGTTTTGCTTTTACACTCCTTAATACTCCGAATTGCTCTACAGGTTATCTTCCCCCCTGCAGATACAGGGATCAACAATTCCTTCGCTGTAACGATGTCCCTTTATTTAAATGCCACCTCATACGCCCTTTCCGTCTTATTGAACATGGTACTTCGCACAAGCAGAGACCGCCACGAGATGTGCCATTAGGGAAAGGCCCTTGCAATTGTCAGGAAAAGGACAAACAGACCCTTAGGATCGAGTTTGGGAAACCTTCCTCGTGCACCCAGTTCGACCTAACTACCTGTATGAATAATCAACAAACTTTCAAACGATGTAATGGGACAAAGGGGATATACTGCTACTTAGAAGGAAACACACAAAACTGTGCCCCTTGTATGAGAGGCGCTTCCTTCCTTTACACCCCACTGAATACTTCAATGTGCCACTCTGGGCCGACATGTGTCCGGGACAATCGGAAGTATAAAATTTGTGTTCTTAATGGCCTTCCTTATTGTTATCTTATAGGTTCCCTTCCTAAATCCAAGCCGCCGGTGGCCAAACCAAGGCCGCCACCGCGTGACCCGACGCCACCCTCGTGCGCAGAATGCATTGTCACTACTCGATCAGATCAGGTAATTAGCAAAACATTAATCTACCACACTGCTAAACCTGATGATTGCCTCACTGAACTGTCATCCTGCACTCTGAATAGCACGGTCTATAGGAGGTGCAGGGACAAGAAGGCAACAGTGCAATGCTATGACCCTTCACAGATCACCAAGTGGACTGAACATGCAGTCCACCTTTATCACATGGGTGGCTCCGGCTTGGAATTAGTTGCTTCAAATTCCACTTCTATCAGACAACAATCCCTGACCCTGACTTTTGATGCTTGCAACCTTATTAATAGAGGAGGCTATTACCAAACCCGATGTGGAGGTTTAGATTGGGAAAGGGAGTATATGTTCAATAGTAAGTATATGTGTCTTAAAACCACGTCGAAACCTGACTGTCACCTTGCTGACACCTATAATTGGTGCCCTTATTGGAGTTGCATCACCAACACAGATGGTCATCAGGCCATCTCCCTTCGTACTGGAGTGGCTGCCAGTAACTGTCCTTTGGGTAAATGTAATCCCGTAATCCTTACCTTCCATCATTCCCTTTGGACTTTTAATAGGGACGGAGCTTATGCTGACTACGGTTTTCAAATCGATGGCAGAGGTAGGGATCCAGGTGCTAAAATCAGGATTAAGTTTACCAAACGGGCTCGATCCCGAGGTGACACCAAACATTTGTTCTGGTCTTTCTATGAAGAAATTGCTAAGCTTAACATTCCTGATTTCCCTGCCCAAGTACATAACACTTTTGTCCGCCTGGCGGAGGACATTGCTCATACCCTTAATGTTTCTAATTGTTTTGTGTGTGGAGGAACCAACATGGGTGATAAATGGCCGTGGGAAGCCCAGGAGCTTAATTATTCCACTGTCTTGGAGATGGAACAACGCAATAATCTCACTGCTACTCCGGGTAAGGATGGTACGTGGGCTCTCACTTCCAATCTCGTGGGATCTGTTTGCTACACTACAAATAGAACTAAAGGCTGTTTCTATGTGGGATCTATTCGCTGCCGCTCCGCCTGGAACAATGGCACCTGGTGGTCTGGTATCAATAGAACCTACACCACCGAGGACACGGCCTTGGAAAGGGTACAGCTTATGCAGAAATATATCTTAGACCCTCTTAACAAGACTCTTGCTTGGTTGGCTCCTGACGGTATGTATTGGTTGTGTGGTGCCTTTGCCTATGCTGAACTCCCTGCCGGCTGGTGTGGCTCTTGTGTACTTGGTATCATCCGCCCTGGATTCTTCTTGCTTCCCCTTCGTCAACGACAGGTCCTGGGAGTACCTGTCTATGATGAAATTGGGAACCTCATTAGGAACCGCCGACATGTCGACACTTCTCTTATTGAGAAGGTCAATGTTGGAGGCCCGCAGAAATTCCAGGAAGAAGAATGGCCACCTGAGAGGATAATACAATACTATGGACCGGCCACATGGGCGGAAGATGGCATGTGGGGCTACCGTACCCCTATATATCTTCTCAATCGCCTCATTCGTTTACAGGCCGTGGTTGAAATCATAACTAATGAAACAGTTAAGGGTCTTACTAAGCTTGCAAAGGAAAGTGTCAAGTCTCGCACTTATATCATGCAGAATCGCCTTGCTTTAGAATATCTGTTAGCTAAAGAGGGAGGTGTGTGTGGCAAGTTCAATCTCACTAACTGCTGCATTGAGATCGATGATAGTGGTCATGTTATTAAGGAAATTACTGATAAGATGGTCAAAATCGCACATGTCCCTGTTCAGACATGGAGAGGCTTCAACCTAGCAGATGCCTTCTCGGGATGGTTCCCGAAACTGCCGGGGTTGCAAGCTATAGTCGCTCTCATTGGCCTCATTGCGGCTGGATGTGTTATTTTGCCTTGCATTCTCCCTATCTTTATTCGCACAATCACGAGCACTCTTTCTTTATTGGTTGAGAAGAAAGCTACCGCCCAAGCTATGGCCTGGTGGGAATATCAGAAACTTATCGATATGGAAGAAGATAACCCCATATGTGAAACTTCGCAGTAATTGCATTACTTGGCTAAGTCTCAACAGGGGGGAATGAAGGGGAGCCCCCTCCACCCAATGGTATATAATCACATTTATATTGCTTATTGCACTTTTATATAAAAGGATAGAATCATAAAGCCCTTTCTCCTACTTCTGTACGCCTAAAAGGGAACTGGGCATATGTACCCTTCTGCTGTAACCAGTGTAACCACAAGATGAACCAAGTTGTATTACTGGAATGTATTGGGTAAGATGTAAGATATACCCATATATGGAATATGTATCACAAAACTATAAACTTCTGCTTTTGTACTTTTCCAGTGAATCTCTCTTAGATTTATCTATCTGTATACACAATGTATCATCTATAAGCGGAACTGAATATGCTATGTCACTTTCAAATCTCAGGAAACTATAAAAGTCTGTTTTAGGGCGTAGTTCGGGGCTGAGTCCTCGGCAGGTGACTGCACTGAGCCTATTGCTAGCAATACTCAATAAACCTGTTTTCTCTGGATCTCCGTGGTCTTGTCTCCTGACTTATTTACAGGTACTGATTGGGATTAGTGAATCCCGCTTCAGCACTATGGAAATGCTTTTCTCATATTCCAAGAAAATATGAGGAAGGTACGATACTTCCTAACTTTAAGATAAATTGTAAAACACGTTTTATTTTGCCCATGACTCAAATCCCACTGCAGCATTCAAGTATTTTTTTTTTGCTGCTTCCCCAACTGAACATTTGCTTTTCCTGTACCTCAGATCAAGTGCAAAAACACCGCATCTGACAATTCACAGGTTTTGCCGTGATAATTTGTGTGGATTTTTTTTTTTGTTTGTTTACCAAAACATAAAATGCACTGGCAATAACCATTTAAAAGCTCTGGCGATACTCACTCTCTGTTTCCTGTTTGACAGCACTTTCTTTTCGAGGCAGGGTGGCTGGGATGAATTAGGTTGCAAGCATCAAAGACAAAGACAAGTTAAAAATGCATTTGGCACAAATCATGCACGAGATGCAAGTTAAGCACTAGCTGGAAAGAAACATGCAGAGAACTGTAAGAAGCAAGTAACTACAAGTTGCAAACATACATAGCTGGGAAGGCACTAAGGTGGAATCTATTTAAATATGCAGGACATATGTATGTGTTAAGGAGCCTTTCCATGATTTTCCCCATTTTTTTTAATCTGGCATGGGGACACAAACAGAAATGATGGTGAGTCCTGAATGCAAGATAGTGCATCAGGTGCAGACAAGTTATAAGAGAAAGCAGATCTTGCTCAAAGAAAGCCACAAGATCTGAAGGGGACAAAGTGTGAGATAGGATTTTTTTACAACAGGGGGTCTCCATCCTTGGCAACTTTAAGCCTGGAGGACTTCAACTCCCAGAATTCCCCATTAGATCCTGGAACACATCTTTGGATTGCAGGCCATTTTATTAACAGGGACTAAACAGGAGGTCCTTGACTTACAGTTGGGACGAAGATTTCAGCTGCCAAGCAAGGAGTTGTTAAGTGAGTCATGCCCAATTTTATAAACTTTTTTGGCCATCGTTGTTATGTAAATCATGTGGTCTTTAAAGCGAATCGGGGTGCCCCTAATGAGTTGCTTGTCCGAAGCCAGCTGAAAATTATCGCAAATGGCTCTTGTGTGAGCTTGAGATGCTGCGGATGCTGCGACGATTGTTAAGTGTGAGGACCAGTCATAAATTCACTTTTTGTCAACTTTGAATCACTGCTAAACAAATGACTGTAAGTCAAGGACTATCTGTACACCTTTTTCTAGATTGCTGCAACCAAACTACACGGATGTGCCTTCTGTAGTCACCAGGTTTGATTTAAAGGCAATTGTATCTTTATTTCCCCCCCCCCCGATCTAGAAGTTGACCCCAACTTTCTCTGCAGCATGGCAAGGGGTGTGGATGCAGTTTTCTTGGACTGTATGAAGAAAACCCACTTTCCTTGGACATCTTCTAGACTCTAGTGCCTCTCTAACAGGCAACCTTCGTGCTTGAATTGTTAGGCTCGTTCCGACAATAATGGAACAACCCAAGTTGTGAGCCAAAAGATAAAATGCTACTTTAAACAGCAATATCAAATCATCATTTTCCTGAGAAATTTTCCTCAAAAGTCCCTGAGGCCCACCAAGGAAAGCTGTGAAAGGCTTAGCAAAATCTTTAAAGTGTAAGTCCTTGATCATGAGGCTAAGGTGTGTCTTGGTACCAAACCATACAAATAGCCTCATTTTTACAAATTACAATTCCAAAATTGTGGAAACCTTTTGGGAAAAGTGTATTTTTGAAGTTTGATGGCTAATAATACCACTTTTTTTTTTTTTTTTTGGAGTTTCAAGATAATCATATCCCACTGCTAGAATGGCCTGGGAATAGCCCAGACCTTAACCCAATTGAAAATCTATGGAGCTGACTAAAGAAACTTGTTAGTCAGAAGCGACCCAGCAATCAAACCCAGATAATAGAAACAATAATTCAATCTTGGTTTCACATTATAACAGCTGCAGAACTAAAAGACTTGGTTCACTCCATGGGAAGACGTAGTAAGGCCGTAATTCATGCTAAAGGTTACCCAACTAAGTATTAACTGACATAATAATTTTTGTGTATCTTGTTTTTTCTATGGTGATAATTTTGTATATCTTGTTTTTTCTATGGGGTTAATTTTTGTATATCTTGTTTTTTCTATGGTGATAATTTTTGTATATCTTGTTTTTTCTATGGTGATAATTTTGTATATCTTGTTTTTTCTATGGTGATAATTTTGTATATCTTGTTTTTTCTATGGTGATAATTTTTGTGTATCTCCTTTTTTTCTACGTGTTTCACTTTTCTTCTTTATACTGTAACTGCTATTCTAATAGCAAATCCTTCATGAAAGTTATTGCATTACATTCTTAATTAAATTATCTTTCATTGATATATAATTTTATGGTACTACTCCCAAAAAAATGGTGTTATTAGCTAATTTTAGAAAATATACTTTTCCCCAAAAGGTTTCCACAATTTGGCCACTACTGTAGGTAGCATTAAGTTTTTCATGTGTAATACAGGATTGTTTTCTATCCATGTTGCTGTAATGTAACTGTGGCTGGGTTTGAGCACAAATGGAGGGGACAAATATTGCGACTGCAAATACAAAATCAGAGACAATGTTACCTAAAACACTGTAAAGAAATCTGGAAATTACATTCTCAACTAGTACCAGGCTGACCAAATGATCAATGTATAGTTTAGAAAGTGCCCACAGGAAATAAAATCCAGTGGAACCCTGTACAGGAAGACTCATAGAATTCACATGGATTTACTTCCAAAGTTAGCATGCACGCCACGCAAATCTAAAATTTGCGCCATTTGTGCAATGACATCATGTTGCGCGTGACACAGCTTGACCCACTGCTGCGGGTACCCAGGACTATACCTATTTTGATCTATCACAGGAAGAAAAAAAGTTTGTTAAAACCAGCTAATATAAGAACATAATGAACTGTTAAGATTTAGAGATTATTTTTTTAGACTAGACACCAGATAAGACATCTGCAGCACACTATATAAAGCTAAACTTGGAAATAGAACAGAATAGAATAAACCTCGAAGGGACCTTAGAGGTCTTCTAGTCCAGCCCCTTGCTCAAGTAGGAGAACCTATACAGCAGGGATCTCCAACCTTGGCAACTTTAAGACTTGTGGACTTCAACTCCCAGAATTCCTCAGCCAGGCTGGAGAATTCTGGGAGTTGAAGTCCACAAGTCTTAAAGCTGCCAAGTTTGAAGACCTCTGCTATACGGTATCTCACAATCTGCCAGCTTCCAGTGCTGGATTTTTCCATCAAAAGCAAACAAAACGAATTAAAAACATATTTCAGACAATTCCACATCTGTGAACATAAAAGTTTAAAACAATGTAATCAAATACCGACTTTTTAAACAAAAACATCAAGGATGGGGACGTACCAGCATTTAAAAATGGGGCAAAGGCATTATAAGATTTCAGCTGCACCTATATTTTATTTATATAAATAAATAAATATTTAATATTTATATTTTATTTATATTTTTCTTAATCAGACAGGCTGTGGCTGGCTACATCGATGTTCTATTCCTGAAGGAAGGCAAGATTCTGGCTCCAACCTAACTCGAACTGCCTACTCTAGAAAAGATTCGCTTATCCACAGAAACTGAATTATATGTATTTTTTATTGCTTCTCCCTATGTCCCTGCTTGCTTTCCATGAAAAAAACAAAACAAAAAAGCAGTCTTGCTGATAAAAAAACCAAACTGCTAGAAGTACATATTTTCTTCCTTTCAAAAAAGTAGCTATATACAAGTAGTCCTCGGCTTACGACCACAATTGAGCTCAAAACAAAACCTCTGTTGCTAAAATGAGAAATTTATTAAGTGCGCTTTGCCCCATCTTACGATCTTTCTTCCAACGGTTGCAGTTGTTAAGTTAGTAACACGGTTGTTAAGCGAATCTGGTTTCCCCATTGACTTTGCCTGTCAGAAGGTCGCAAAAGGGAATCATGTAACTCTGGGAGCAATGGTGGGTTGCCCCCCCGGTAGTAAAACTGGCGGGAGGCTCCGCCCACTGACCCTGACGTCATCAGGAAGCCTCTGTGTATGCGCAGAAGAGTGGGCGGGCGCACAGCCCTGTTGCAAACTGGTAGGAAAGGTAAGTAGAACCCACTCCTGTCTGGGACTCATAAATATGAGTCAGTGGCCAATTTTGATCACGTGATTATGGGATGTTGCAATGGTCCTAAGTGTGAAAAATGGTAATAAGTTAATTTTTTCAGCGCCATTGTAACTTTGAATGGCCACTAAACAAACTGTTGTAAGTCAAGGACTACCTGTATATGGCTGGAAAGAAGTGTGTGTGTGTGTGTGTGTGTGTGTGTGTGTGTGTACATTCGATCACTGAGATATTTAGAAGAATCCATTCCCAGGATCAGTGGTGGGATTCAAATTTTTTTACTACTGGTTCTGTGGGAGTGGCTTGGTGGGCGTGGCAGGGGAAGGATACTGTAAAATCTCCATTCCCACCCCACTCCAAGGGAAGGATACTGTAAAATCTCCATTCCCACCCCACTCCAGGGGAAGGATTCTGTAAAATCTCCATTCCCTCCCCAATCCTGGGGAAGGATACTACAAAATCCCCATTTCGTCCTGATCAGCTGGGACTCGGGAGGCAGAGAATAGATGGGGGCGGGGCCAGTCAGAGGTGGTATTTACTGGTTCTTCAAACTACTCAAACTTTCCACTACTGGTTCTCCAGAACTGGTCAGAACCACCACCTGAATACCACCTCTGCCTAGGATCCATCAATAGCACCTAAGAAAAACCAGACCTCGTTGGAATCTCTGAACACAGATCTTTTTGGAGTCACTGGGATCACGCTGTGAAAATTTCCCAGAATCTCATCAACAGAAAATCAACAAGAGTTAAACAGAGCTCACTACTACTCTGCCTGTCAAGCAGAGTAGCAGAGTTTAGTTCAAAAAATCTTTCCAGCTCAGGCGTTATTATCTATTTTATACCACAATTCGTAACCTCCTCTCAAGCTCTAACAAATTTTTAACAACCTTGCAAAGATGTCAACCATTTTATTTCATTTCCGATGAACATGTTGCAGAAGATTACTTTACAGGTTTTTTTTTTTAAATTAACCTCCCTTTTTAATGCATAGGGCTGAAGCTTACCCGAAGCATAATTGCGACTAATGGGTAAATGATATTTATTTACATCTAGCAAGGAGATATTTTTTAAGTTGTTTGAAATAATTCTGCATTTCCGCTACATTCTGAGTAATTAACTGAAAAAAAAAAAAAAGATTCTTCGGTGTTTTGTTTTGTTTTTTTTAAAATAAAACTTACCAAACTTCTTTCCTTCCTTAGTTGCGCCTGTCATTTTAATCTTGGCCACTTCAAAGAAGTCCTTTATTTCTCTATCATACAAACGTGATAAACAATCCATATAATTCTTAAAAAAAAAAAAAAGCAGACATGGTTGGCTCCAAGAGATAATGCAAACTGTTCATCTGTTTTTACGTCCATACATTTAAGATAATTTTGACAAATCAGCATGTGAACAGCAGTGAAGTTATTAGAACAAAAGACAGAATGAAGAAAAGAGTATTTCATTTATCTTCAGTCTAGATCCGTGATGGCATGCCTGTGGCACGTGTGTCACACGTGCCACACAGCGACCTCTCTGTGGGCACGTGAGCCATCGCCCCAGTTCAGCTCCGCCGCGCATGTGTGTGTGCCTCCCGCCAGCCAGTTGGTTATTGGGTCTCTGCTGCGCATGTGCAGGAGGGCGGGGCATGTGTGGGGGCGTGTGTGCATGTGCGAGGCAGGGGGCATATGCGGGGGGAACACGCGCATTGCATTTTGTGGGTTCGGACACGTGTATGCGCATTCACACACACGCTTTGGGCACTTGGTCCTGGAAAGGTTAGCTATCACTGGTCTAAGTTATAAAACAATAAGTCTGGGGAATTTATTCTTTTTTTACTAATTTTATCCATTTTTCACTAACTGCTTAGGTACTCTAGCCAATACTCACCAGTTTACCTAAGCCAAATTCTTGCACCAGTCCAGAGCCATATGGCAAAACCCTCACATAAATTTAATTTTACAACAATATTGGTATGCTAAGCATGTCTACTTTAGCAAAAGATCACTAATGTGAAATCCATAAGTAGTCACTTATGCACAAAGCCCAGTTTTTTGCTTCTTTTCTGAACTTAGGTAAAGGTGAAGGTTCCTCTCGCACGTATGTGCTAGCCGTTCCTGACTCTAGGGGGCGGTCCTCATCTCCGTTTCAAAGCTGAAGAGCCAGTGCTGTCTGGAGACGTCTTCATGGTCATGTGGCCAGCATGACTAAACGCCAAAGGCGCACAGAACGCTGTTACCTTCCCATCAAAGGTGGTCCCTATTTTTCTACTTGCATTTTTTACGTGCTTTCGAACTGCTAGCTTGGCAGAAGCTGGGACAAGTAACGGGAGCTCACCCCGTTACGCGGCACTAGGGCCTCGAACCGCTGAACTGCCAACCTTTCGATCGACAAGCTCAGCGTCTTAGCCACTGAGTCACCATGTCCCTTTCTGAACTTACCACCTCTAATTGCTTGCAGATATGCAAAAAGAAATGTTAAGTATACTTAAAAACAAGTATGCCTATAAGAGAGAAGCATCTGTCCCTTGTCTGGTGCCTAGCAAAGATAAGCTGCCAGCCAAAGCAATCGAAATACAACTTGAAATCTAGTGAAAATGGCCCAGAAAAGATAAAAAGAGGGTTGATATGAGAAGATGCTTACGTCCTCCATGTAAATTGTATGCAATGTATGTATGTAATTTCATAGATTATGGGGAAAATATTAACTTGCTTGTACTTTTGCTTCCTAAATCAAATCAATCTTTATTCGGTCACAGACCACAATTAATTATGATAAAAGGAAAAATATACTTTTCTAAAGCGGGGGTCCGTGGCCTGTTAGGAACCAGACTGCATAGCTGTAGCCGAGCAGTGAGCAAGTGAGAGAAACCGAAACCATTCCCCCCCACCCCAACCCCCCCCCCCCCCGTCTGTGGAAAAATTGTCTTCCACGAAACCAGTTCCTGGTGCCAAAAGGCCCCCGTTCTAAAGTATCTAAAAAGGGTTGGAATTAATACTACAGGATACGGTGCAGCCTATAGGACAGTACTTGGCTATGGGCAGAGAAATAAAATAAGACTGTTCCAATAATAACATCTTGAGATAAAGCAAATCGGAATAACCCGGCTATTTAGTGAAGACTGGAAATAATAATTCCTGGCATACACCTGATTTGATTTGATTTGCTTCTTTAAATATTCTTTTTTCCCCCGTTTCTTTTCTTTTTTTTCTCCTTTTTCTTTTCTTTTCTTTTCTTTTCTTTTCTTTTCTTTTCTTTTCTTTTTTCTTTTTTTTGCATTTTGGGTTTCTATTTTTGGTCTCTTTCTGATTTCAGTTTTTTATTATTACTGTGTTTCTCCTTTAATAAAAAGTACTTTTATGCAAAAGAAAAAAAAAAGAATGGCCAAGAAAAACTGATTTCCCCCCCACTCTTAACATACAATCTTAAAAAAAACAGATTCCCCCCCCACCTTAACATACAATCATAAAAAGACCTTGTAAAAGAGAAGTAGCTTTCCCCAAATTCAAGTGCTGCACATTCTGGGAAATAATCTGAGATTC
Organism: Arizona elegans; assembly: GCA_022577455.1. Taxonomy (NCBI): domain Eukaryota; kingdom Metazoa; phylum Chordata; class Lepidosauria; order Squamata; family Colubridae; genus Arizona; species Arizona elegans. Next base: position 67,358,999 of record JAKOOJ010000009.1, read on the forward strand.
TGATCTATTGCAGGGGTCCCACAACCTTAGAGCTGCGGCCCACTACCAGGTCTTGGCCTATTTGCAACTGGCCCATGTGAGTGGCGGGTCGGTGTACACAGCTTGACTTGCAAGTGATAGACGCAAGTCGAGCTTGTCAGAATATTCATGAACTGGCAGAGAGATGGTAACAAGGTCAGCCAATGAATAGGCATAGCAACTGGATCAGCCAATGAGGGCTGTTTAGAAACAGAAACTTAAGCAAGAAGTCTGGGCATGGCTTAGCTCTGTGCTCAGCTCTAAAACAAAACAAGTCTGGGCTTGCCTGCTTTGCTGAATTGAAACTAAGAACTGTTCTCTCCTCTGCCTGTAACTACTACCATGTTGGAAGAATCAGCTATTGGTATTGTACATTTATCTTCATGTGTCATATGTATATAAAGAGAAGTTAATGAATCCTGCTGCATCAGTCTGCCTGTGTGTGCTTTCTGGATTTGATTTTGCAACAAACTCTGACAGAGCTGTACGTGCATGCGCGCACCTGCCCAACGGTCACGTGTCCTGGTTCCCCCCTTCCCGCCCCCAGCCAGTGATCTGGACCGCCGATTTAGAGGTTGCAGATGTGAGAAACGTGTTTGATTTTTGCAAGGGTGCCTTATTCTGTATTATCCTAATTTCACTCTTTGAGCGATTTACCTTCGTCAGCCCTTCGTATTTCCCATAATCCGTATTCTTTAACCACTCCATAAGTTTGGCATACCGAAGCAGGTCTCGGTGAAAAGGGTGATGATTTGGCAAGGTCAGCTCAGCCGAATGCTGAGCAAGAGTGGAGCTCTGGTCGTGGCCCTTTGTGGAAGGAAGCAACAGAAGGAAGCTGTTTGAATAAATTATAGCGGTAAATCTGCCAAGCCAGACAGATTGCCGTTTAATCATAGAAAAGAGGCTCTGCTTGTCATTGGTTAGTTAGGCCGTCCTGCTGTTCTGTGAAAAACAACAATGGCTGTAACATTCAGAAACAACATAAAAGACAAAATAAACACTGGATTACAGATTAACCACAATGCATCCTTCTTATCAGGAGTTGCTCCTTCTGCTGAAAAGTTCAAGGTGGCTCTCAATGAAACTTACAATTTGATGAATTAATATCAATTTATAGAAATATACAAAGGTTTCAATTATCTGCGAGGCAAAAATTAACCTTTACGTGCAATCTTTGCCTTGGCTCATACTCTTCAATCTTGTCAAGGACGATTTTTAAGTAAACTTCATTACAGGCAGTCCTCGATTTACGACAATAATTGAGCCCAAAATGGATGTTGCTGAGTGAGACATTTGTTAAGGGAGTTTTGCCCCATTTTTACGACCTTTCTTGCCATGATTGTTAAGTGAACCACGGCGGTTGTCCGTTTAGTAACATGGTTGCTAAGTGAATCTGGTTTCCCCCTTGACTTTGCTTGTCAGAAGGCCGCTAAAGTGGATCACATGACCCTGGGGCGCTGCAAGCTTCTGAATTTTGATCACGTGACTATAGGGATGCTGCAATGGTCGTAAGGGTGAAAAACGGTCATAAGACCCATTTTTCAGCATCGTTGTGACTTTGAAACAGTCACTAAATGAAGTGGGGACTAACTGTATAAGCGTTTGACAGGCAACTCCAGACAAGATGTTAACACAAAGCAGTGCTAGTTAACAAACACTATTCATATACATGTAAGCCACACTCTTGACCAATTATTTGTTTACAGGGCAAAAAAACAAGACCTTATCAATGTGATCTTAATGTGAATAATGTAGGAATAGTACAGGGTCAGCTATATGAACACTGAAGGACCCTCTTTATTCACATTATTATAAGAAAGAAATGTGCTTGTTTAGAGATTACACTAAGTCAGCTAAATTCCATTCTTGGTAATATATATCTTCTGAGGGGCCTAGCTGTCAAGGTGCAAGGACATCCATCTGAAACAAAAAGTTACTTATTATCCAAAGCAGCCATGAATCTACGCATCAGCAGTCACAGAACTGAGGAAGGTTGTTTAGCTAAGATAACCTTATGAACTAGAAAATAATGAAAGAATTTAGTAATTAGATAGTATCAATTATAATGTAACAAATATATGTTAACCATATATGGAAAACTGCTGTGCTCGCAAAATCCTTTGTCTTGGATATGTATAAAAGCAGTTGTATCAGAGCTCTTCTTGGTTCAGAATTGCAGATACAAATCTGATTCTGAAACTGCGCAATAAACTGTCTCTGGCTGACCCAGGAATGTTGTTTGGTCCTATCATTTCCTAACAATCTAGCTTCTTAACTTTTGTTCAATAAAAATTAAAAGGAAATCATTATCAATTTATCTTGGGCTTGATAAACTTGAATAAATTGCAAAATATGATTGACCCAACACTGATATGTAGAATTTATGCGGTATTTACTAGGATAGTCAGTTAATTTACACATTTTGCTATGTGGCGGCAGATTTCCTGCTTTCTAGCCTGGTGCCTTTGCTACTAGACCAAACTGGGCCTCCAAGGAATATCCTCACTTAGTTACTATCATCACAATAGTCATTTTACTGGAAGCCTCAGCAACATGCTTTCAAATTTTCCATGTTCCTTCTTGCCAAAAAATTTGTATACATTTGCTCTAGCAAATCTACCGTATTTTTCAGAGTATAAGACGCACAATTTCCCCCCTACACTGAATGTAGCCCCACCCACCCACTGGCCCCCACCCTTTGGCCTCTGCCTCCTAGCAATTTACCTCCTTGCAACCAGCAGCAAGAAGAAACAGCCCATTTCAGCTTCAGCACAGCCTGATTAGCACAAGTTGATTGTCCATTGGATCGGCCTCACGACTCTCAGCTGTTTCAGGCTGCAGGGATTGCCATTGCCTACTGCTGCATGGGCCTCTGCTGCTTGCTGCAAGGAGGTTAATTGCTGGGAGCAGATTTTTTTTTCTTGTGCTAATCAAGCTATGCCGAAAATGAAAGTAAAGCAGATTATTTGCTATTTGCTGCAACGAGGCAAAATTGCTGGGAGGCAGAGGCAGATTTCTTTTTCTTGTTTTCCTCACCCAAAAAAGTAGGTGCGTCTTATAGTCCGGAGCAATTTATATTCCGAAAAATACGGTATTTTCCTAGGGTGGATTCTTATGTAGTCAAAATTGAATAATCCATTCGCAACATGGGGAAAACCCATGTTTTGCAAGAAAACCAATGAATTAATTTTAAAAAATTCCTCAATTGGACAAAAGGCTCAAATGAGTCAATGAGAACCAAGCACAAACCAGCTTCTAGGGAGAGGATACGAAGGACACTATATATAATTTAGTAATTGGGAAGAATAATCTAATGGGGAAAAATCTACCTTTGGAGATGGTCCATTATGATAGAGCTCATAATGCATCCATGTGTAATTCTCAAACAACACACTTTGATGCACTTTAATCACACATTTCATATTAACCATCTTTTAATCATCGTCCATCTAAATTCAATATCTTCTCATGTAAGATATACTTCTTTACCAGGGGCTCAAAGCGTGAAAGATTTAAAGAAGACGTAGCAGTCACAAAGACTTATTCTTCAACTCATAAGCTGTATTTTGTACTTTAGAGAGGCAACACTGCAAGAAATAGTTAAGTTTAGCAAGCTTGGTTTAAAAAGAGGCCGAGTAGAATTCAAGCAGCTTGATTCAAACTCTATACTCACAGAAACTGAAACACAGTAGGACCTGTTATTGAGACCCTTCTCCAGTTCAATAAACTATTTGGAGATAAAATATAGGGATAAAAAAAAAAAACACAGAGAACTGAATAGATTTGCCCAAACAACCCACTACAGAGCTTGAATGGTGAATGTAACACTTTAGGATGAATTGCTCTGGAATAAATGTACAATTGCAGGGCCATTTGGAGATCATTATAAACTCACTTGTATATCTCTATATAAATTTGTTAACGACACACGTTTCAGTTAACCAACAGAAACATCTCTTTAACCGTCAGAATAATGCATATAAATAATCCAGAAAAGTGGTTTCTCTTTTAAAAAATAGGATATTGTTTTATATTTTTGCATCATCACAATAAGATTTCCATCTGTTTTCCTTTACATTATTCTAAATACCAAACTAAGGACAAATCCGAAAAGTCAAAAGGAAAAGATAGATTTGGAACTGAGTTGTTAGTAAAACTATCCATCGTGCCCTACAACAGCCCCCCCCCCAATATTTGGGGCACCAGGGACCAGATCCATGGAGAAAGGTTTTACCACCGGAAGGGGTGTGGTTTCATGTGCTGCCTTACACCTCGCGGATGGGGCTTTCCTTGTTTGCGGGGCCCTGTTACTGGCATGCCGCGGACCGGTGCCAGTATTGGGACGGGGGTTGGGGACCCCTGCCTTACAAGGCTGAAAATGGATTACGATATTCACAATTGGAATGTTATGTTTTTTGGTTTGGTCCAGCTCTTTGAAGAGCGTTTCTCAACCTTGACATGCTGGCTGGAGAATTTTGGAAATCAAAGTCCACGCATCTTAAAACAATCATGATTGAAGACAATACTGGCGCAGATATTTGGGCCAAGGATATAGTCTTTTAATGCAATGAAATTTCATTTTAATGTATGCCAATTAGTGTACATTCAAAGTAACAATAAAGTCTATTCTATTCTATTCTATTCTATTCTATTCTGTTCTGTTCTGTTCTGTTCTGTTCTGTTCTGTTCTGTTCATACTGTGGATCATTTATTTTCTCATTTATTCTAGAATGCTAGACATACCTCCAAAGAAGACCTCTTTTAGATGGCAATATATCATTCCATATAACTATACTAATCACTACCTTTTCAGAACATCTTACTATTGTTGAGTAAAATGCATAAGGCTTACATGGATAAAGGCTATTCTAGTCAACCTTAACGCTATTGTACAATAAAAAGTGTCTTCCTGGATTTGACTCATCACCCACCTTGATTCTATCAAAGCCTCACAATTAATACATTTTTTCCATACGGTGTAATTATTTAAAAATTTGCTACAAAAGAAATTCCATTCTTACCTACACCTGTTATGTTAACCCTGCCAAATCTGCAGTATGTTTATAAAGCTGCCTGAATTAATGCCAATTTCTGCATGGTTGTTTTTTTTAAAAAAACGAATGGATGCTGGATTCCCCACATTTTAAAAAATTCAGGCAGTCTGTTCATTTAGATCAGTGTTTCTCAACCTTGGAAGCTTGAAGATGGATGGACTTCAACTCCCAGAATCCCCCAGCCAGCATCTTCAAGCTACCAAGGTTGAGAAACACTGGGGCTCACCTTGAGGAGCACCCGGAGGCTCCAACTGGCGCAGGGTGCGGCCGCGTGGGTGGTAATGGGAGCGACATGGTGTTCCCATGTAACACCCCTCCTGCGCGAGCTGCACTGGCTCCCGGTGGTCTTCCGGGTGCACTTCAAGGTTTTGGTTACCACCTTTAAAGCGCTCCATGGCTTAGGACCTGGGTACTTGCGGGACCGCCTACTACCACCAATAGCCTCCCACCGGCCGGTACGCTCCCATAGAGAGGGGCTCCTCCGGGTGCCTACAGCCAAACAATGCCGACTGGCGGCCCCCAGGGGGAGAGCCTTCTCTGTGGGGGCACCTACTATCTGGAACGAGCTCCCCCCAGAGATACGGAGGATCCTGGATCTGCGCAACTTCCGCCGCGCTTTAAAGACCTTACTATTTCACCAGGCGGGCCTGGCCTAATTTTTCCCCCTCTTTTATAAAAGATTTTTAATTTTTAAATATCTTTTAGTATTTTATACATTCAATTTTAAATTGGTTTTAAAAGTTTGGGGTTTTAAATTTGTCGGGGCCAAAATTATTTAATTTGATTTTATTCTACTTTTAAATTTTGTATGTATGTGTTTTATCATTTGGCTGTGCACCGCCCTGAATCCTTCGGGAGTAGGGCGGTATAGAAATCAAATCAAATCAAATCAATAAAATAAAATAAAAATAAAATTTAGATGCACACTAGAAATCAGTTGATTTTACATAAAGGGTACTTGGCAACTGGAATAAATAATTCCATTTTGTTTTTTATTCCAAATTTGGTTATGGAGAAGTGTGCAAAGAAGGTGGTTTTTAAAAACAGCTATTACCAAGACAAGACTTTCTTGAAAACTCTGACAACTGAAGTGAGGAACCAACTACAAAGGGAGAAAAGAGAAAAGCAGCACCTGTTGAACGAAGACGTTGTTGAGGTGGCTGGTTAGTCTTCGGGCAAAGAGCTCACGCAGGTCGCTAAATCGCTGCTGCTGTTGATTGACCGCATGAAGCAATTCATGTCCTAAGATCGGAAGATGGAAAGAGGCCTTGAAAGCATGATCATTAAAGGTATGTCATTCTGTGAGGGAGAGGGGCAATTTCAAAATGTGATCCATAAATAAAATAAATCAGGACACGTAGAATCTATTGGTCTCCTCTATTGGCAAGTCTACAGGGAACCTGCAGAACCCCCAATTCAGTGCTGGGTAACCTTTTTGCTGTCGCGTGCCAAAAGCAGGGGGGGTGTCATGCGTGCCCACACCCATAATTCAATGCCCCCCATGCCCCGCCCTCCCCATGCATGTGTGTGTGATCCCCCCACGCTCCCCATGCTTTTGGCACGTGATAGCAAAAAGGTTACTGGTGGACCCGGTAGTCCCGTTTTTTCGCCCTCCCCAGGCTCCAGAGGCTTTTTTGGAGCCTGGGGAGGGCAAACACAGCTCATTTCCCGACTTCCAGTGCGCCCGGAAGGCCCAAAAATCAGCTGGCCAGCACACTGGAGCTGAGCTAGGGCAACGCTCACATAGCCACAGATATGGCTTCGTGTGCCATCTATGGCACACGTGCCATAGGTTTGCCATCACGGCCCTAATTACTCCTCCTTCTGAATAATAATTATTGGTTTTGCAATCCAGTTTCATCCATTTATATATGGCCACTCATACAAATTGCAGATACAACTTTGGATGGCTAACAATATATGAAAAATCATGAAAACCTCCAAGTGTCACTGAGAACAAACACAATAAACATTTGACTATGGAAACATCTCCCATGCCCCTTTAATCTCCCATCCCCATGTTCTGGAGGACATCCAAGTCTTCAGTGAAAGGCCAGCTGTCAGGGTTCCAAGTAAGACCCCCAATGAAAGAAAACTCCGCGGCTTGAGTTTCCTCAAAGTTCCATTTTATTAGAGATGTCCTATTGGCACATCTGGGAAAACCCGAATCTGAAAGCTTCCAGGTTTTCCCCACCCAAAGGAAAGTCCAAGTCCCTGCCCGGCACCCACAAGTCCATCACATGGTCCAATCCAAACACCATCCCAACTGGAGATGCCTCCCAGGTGCAGGGCAAGATGTCCTTGACTCTCTGAGAAAGGAATGTTATTGTGACTATATATCACCCTGGCTCCATACAATCCCCCCTCCCAGTTTCCCACAGTAGTAAATGTGGCAGGCCTGAAGATCCAACGAAAAAGATGGCTTCCAGGCCTGACACCACCAGGGTCAGGCCCAATCTAGTGTTGGAGGAATGGTGTTCTACAGGACCAGTGCTAAGACAGAAAATGCCCACTGGTCTTCAAGGGCAAAACCATATATATCTATCAGCCTTCGTAGTAGACCAGACAGGAGCAGGAAACCAACTCTACAGAAAGGCTGACAGTGAGAACAATTAATCAGTGGAATGGCTGACCTCCAAAAGTTAAAGGTGCGCCATCCCTGGAAGTTTTTAAGAACAGACTGGATAGCCATGTGTCCAGCCATGAGTCCATATGCTTGAGCAGGGGTTTGGAGTAGAAGAACTCCAAGATCCCATTGAACCCTATTATTCCATCTTCTAAGACAGTGTTTCTTAACCTTAGCAATTCTATGACATGTGGACTTCAACTCCCAGAATTCCCCAGCCAGCAAGTCTGGCTAGGGAATTCTGGGAGTTGAAGTCTGCACATTTTAGATTTGGCAAGGTTGAGAAACACTGTTCTAAGAATACTTGCCCATATTTGCAAGATTGGCAATAATAACAGAATCATGTGAATCTGATTGTGCTGCCCCACCACCTTACACCTCATGAATTAAGCAAATATCTCCCTGAGTTGCTTATAAATGTTATCTTGTTCTGGATTTTAAAAATGCTTCAACCCTTCTTCCTAGGCCAGGGGTGGGAAACTAGGACCCCTTTATGACCTGTGGACTTCAACTCCCAGAATTCCTGAGCCATGCTGATCATAAAGGTTCATAAAGGGGCCATAGTCCCCGTCCGGCCTACGCAATGGAGCCTACATATTGATGTCAAGATTATCTTCCTTTCTCTCTAAAATATGCAGAGCTCTTGCTACCTGATACTAATCCAGAGGCCACAGATAACATAATCAGGTTCTGCATGGTTCCACATAAAATAAGACACAAAAGCAGCTGAACCTGCCCGATTATAATAGGCTAAATATGGCTTATTCCTACAATAATAAACTGAGGACAAACGTACCTTTTCTAGCCCAAATCTCTCATATTTAAGTGAAAGTTTTCAACATTTATTGTAGTTAAAACCCAATTTGAGCTTTATACTGACTATCACTTATAGTTCCATCTTTAAGCCTTTTTAAAAAAACTTTATTTGGTATAACTATAACAAAGATTGATCCGATTTTAGGGGTTGTTTTTTTTTTTTTTTTGAGAACTTAAAGCAGAATATTTCAATCAGAGGATCTGGTCACAATATAGACTGCTGTTTTTTTTGTTTTTGTTTTTTTAAGATTTTAATTTTTTATTTGTTTAAAAGATAGAACTAGTGACAACAAAACATATAGAACAAAACACGTAAACAAAGATTTCAAATGTACATTTTGTCAAATATATATTGTCAAATAAACAACAGTAATGTATGTTGTTATTTATGTTTTGACTCTTCCTTGTTTTCTTTTTCTTTTTTAATGCCTACCTGGCTGAAGAGCTACATTCATGCATTGTAAAAGTGCATCTGCTGCGTTTGTGCAGGCCTCAATGCCGCGTGAAGAGGAGAGGTCTCCTTCCTGGAGGGCCTTGATGTGACCTCTGGCCAAATCCATGTGGTTCTGCAACAACAGTGGAGTCAACAAGTCAAAAAGAGGGCTGTGAAAGTATCTACAGACCCCTCGCATCCTGGACATAAATTGTTTCAATTCCTACCCTCAAAATGACGCTATAGAGCACTGCACACCAGAACAACTAGACACAAAGACAGTTTTTCGCCAAACGCCATCACTCTGCTAAACAAATAATTCCCTCAACACTGTCGAACTATTTACTAAATCTGCATTACTATTAATTTTCTCATCGTTCCTATCACCTACCTGCTCCCATTTATGACTGTATGACTGTAACTTTGTTGCTTGTATCCTTACGATTTATATTGTTTCCTAGTATGATTTGATTGCTTATTTGTACCCTATGACTATCATTAAGTGTTGTATCTTTTTATTCTTGATGAATGTATTTTATTCTCCTTATGTACACTGAGAGCATATACACCAAAGACAAATTCCTTGTGTGTCCAATCACACTTGGCCAATAAAGAGTTCTATTCTATTCTATTCTTTCTATTGACACCTACACAGAGTTCACACTATTTTTCTCTTTGCTCTCAAATAAACCTCTATCGCTGCCTAGGATTGAACTTGCAATCTTCCAAGTGGGAGGTGAGCATCTTCACTTCTAGGCCACTGCTCTGCTCATATTTATATGCTTTACATATTAGCTCTTATATCTTAATTATAGGTATATTGGGGTGCTCAAACCCTTTGATAAATCTGATCTAGTTCTTCTGAAATGGTCTTTTACTATTGTATAAGTAAAAGAGTATTTTAGAACACTCCTATGATAATTGAGTATTAGAAATGTCAATCAAAGGATGTAACACAGGGTAACTCCTCTCAGTTTATGTCAGGGATGGGGCACCTGTAGAAAGAGAGGTCTGGGAGATGTGAGTGGAAGGACAGTTCTGATGGAAACTCAAGTCTCACCTCTCCGGAAACCTCTTATCTATTAGTATGCCTTTTCTTGCCAAGAAAGGCAAGGACTGACAGTCAACAAATGAATTGTAAATTAGCAGTTACCAGAAATCATAAGCAGTTACTCTACTGTACTCTTTAACAAATCTGTTTACAACTCATTATATACCGTATTTTTTGGAGTATCACCTTTTTCCCCCTTAAAAGAGGCTGAAAATTTGGGTGCGTCTTATACTCCGAATGTAGCTTTTTCAAAGCTTTTTTTCAGCCCTAACGAGGCGCTAACGAGGTGCTAGCAAGTGAAGCGAGCTTTGCCTGGTCCGACTCTCCGCTGTGCTTTAAGGAGGCGCTAGCGAGTGAAGCAATCTCCATGCTTTGCTCCGACTCTCAGCTGTTTTTTAGAAGCTTTTTTTCAGCTCTAACTAGGCGCTAGCCGAGTGAAGTGATCTCCCCGTGCTTTGCCTGCTTTTCTCATTGCTGCTTCCTCTCAGCTGTACCTTAGAAGCTGCTTTTTATCCCTAAGCAGGGGATAAAAAACCAGCAAATTAATGTGCTGAAGCTGACCAGACTAAGGATGTTAGCCAGATGAATACCTGGTAGGCAAGATTTTTTTTTCCTATTTTCCTCCCCAAAAACTAAGCTGCATCTTATACTTTGGTGCATCTTATACTCCGAAAAATACGGTAATAAAAATTAGAAATAATAGAAAATACTTGTAGATCAGGTTTTATATTTTGGCAGAGATTTGCTCTCCAAACTTGTTTCAATTTACCATACTTTTCAGAGTATAAGATGCATTCCCCCCCCAAAAGACAGTGGAAATGTTGGTGCATATTATACACCGTATACAGCCATTTTTGGCTTCCCAAAACCTCACGTCACATGTCCTGTTTTTGCCAAAAACAGGCCCGTTTTTGCCAAAAACAGGCCCGTTTTTCGCAAACACTGGATGTGCAGAGAGTTTGAGAGGCCTGCAGAGTGCTCCTGGGGGCTGGGGAGAGCAAAAATGCAGTGCGTAGGGGTTTGGGGAGGCCAGAAATAGGCCTGTTTTTCACAAAAACGGGATGTGCAGAGGGTTTGGGAGGCCTGCAGAGTGCTCTTGGGGGCTGGGGGAGGCAAAAACTTTTTTTTTTCTTGTTTTCCTCTTCGAAATCTTGGTCATGATGATGTTACCTAGTTTGGTAATAAAACATTCAGAAAAATTGAAACCAGCTTGGAGAGCAAACCAACTACCAAACTAATAAAAGTTAATCTGAGCTTTATTTTAAAGATTAAAAATGTGCTGTGTTACAGGGATATTGTGCCTCCCCTCCGTTTATCATGATGTCTGAGAAATAGAGAAAAAACTCAAAAAGATTTTTAAAACAGAAAACTTTCATGGTGGCCACAAATCTAATGAACACTATTGTGGTAGCTTTAGATTACAGATAGTCCTCAATTTATGACCAATTGAGCCCAAAATTTCTGTTGCTAAATGAGAAGTTTGTTAAGGGAGTTTTGCCCCATTTTACAACTTTCCTTGCCACAGTTGCTAAGTGAATCGCTGCAGTTGTCAAATTAGTATCACGGTTGCTAAGTGAATCTGGCTTCTTCATTGACTTCGCTTGTCAGAAGGTCGCAAAAGGTGATCCCATGACCCCGGGACACGGCAAGTGTCATAAATCAATTGAATCAGTTGTCAAACATCTAGATGTAAATCACGTGACCATGGGGATGCTGCAACGGTCATAAGTGTGAAGAAGGGTCATAAGTCACTTTTTTCAGTGCCGTTGTAACTTGGAATGGTCACTAAATGAACTGTTGTAAGTTGAGGACCACCTGTAGTGGCATTATGTTTTGATTCTGATAAACAAGCAGACCAGCGGTGGGTTTCAATTTATGTTATTACCGGTTTGACTCGTGCGCGCCCGGTTTGTGTGCACGCCTGCCTTCCGCGCATGTTCCTGGACTTCCGTGCATGCGCTTTGCTCTCTCTCGTGCCTTCCGCGCATGCACCCAGCCTCAAAAACATGCCTAAATAGAATGGCACAGAGCCGGGGGGGGGCACCTGAGATTTCCACTACCAGTTCTGGCGAACCGGTCTGAACCGGCTCAATACCACCTCCGAAGCAGACTCATAAAACGTTAAAGTGCATCACTCCAAATATTTTGTATGGATAATACATGGAATTAAGAATTAATTCCATGTATTAATTCCATGGAATTAAGAATATTTCAATGCTTACAACAAGGAACTCAATCTCTGACAGCAGTTTTAGGTTGTTCGTGTTGCTAAGATGAATTAGATGGTTGCTTTCTGAAATCTGATCCATTTGTTCTTTGACGCTCCGGAGCATGTCTTCGTAACTGCTCAGCTTCAATTCGATTTGGTCCACTTCTTTCAGGGCCTCATCCAGCAATTTCATCAAAATGTTCACCTGTTTCTCAGAGGCCATAATCGACTGGATGTTTGCCTATAAAGCAAAAGCAGCAAAATTACCCAATCGTCAAATTGAAAGTAAACACAACAGGTGACTGCAGCAGCAACTATTGGCAGCAGGACTTCTATTATATTTATTTATTTGGAAAATGTATATTGCCGCCTACTCTCTCACAGTGACTCAAGGTAACTTAAACAGGGATCTCCAACTTCAACTCCCAGAATTCCTCAGCCAGCTTTGCTTTGCTGGCTGAGGAATTCTGGGAGTTGAAGTCCACAAGTCTTAAAGTTGCCAAGGTTGGTGACTCTTGGCTTAAACACAATATAAAAGAAATAAAAATACTAAAATAATAACCCCCGCATCATTGGTACAGAAGAAGACAGCCTTACCCCATCGAGAACTTGTAGCTCTCTAGACAACTTATCTGCAAAAGCTTCTGCATTAGAGATAGCATATTCACAGCCTTCCATCATTATTTCAATATCTTGCTCTTCTCTAGCATTTAATTCTTGATATTCATCCACCGCCTCTTCGTCTGCTCCTGCCACATTCTGATTTTCACCACTGGGAACAGATTCTAAAGAGGAGGGGGAAAGAGGCGGTCATAATTTATGAAAAATGGATACGGCTGCACTGGCCATCAAAATCATTCTGGATAATTCTAATTTTCTTTAAAAAAAAAAAGGAAATACCCATGTAATATAAGCTTCACTGTTAAGTCAAACACATTAAATAGGTTCTTTAATCTAACATCATGTAGAATAAAGATATTCTGCTTAAATTTCACCCTTGTTCTTAATTTGGTACTGAGCTATTAATAAATTGAAAATTGACAATGCTCTATGATTTTTAACCAAATTGCAAGAAATATCTATTTCTCTTGTTTCACTAAGAGAAAAATAGATACCTATTTTTCCCCGAAAATAAGACCTTCTCTTATATTTTTTGAACCCCAAAATAAGTGCTTGGCCTTATTTTCAGGGAGGTCTTATTATTTTGGGGCGCGTGGAGCAAGACAGGGCTCCTCTTGCCATCTTTCCTTATTTCCAGCTCTGTCTCCCTAACCCTAACCAGAGGAAATGGTGAGGCCCGGCTGCACATGCGGTTAAATATTTTCGGGGAAGGCTTATTTTCGGGGAGGGCTTATTTTAGCGCATGCACTCAAAAGTCCGATTGGGCTTATTATCAGGGGATGTCTTATTTTCGAGGAAACATGATATTAAAAATCATGGAAAAATTTAGAAAACCTGTGATATTTCCTTCAGTTGATAACAGTATCAATCTTTAGAGTGATAATGTTGGAAACCATTTACACTAGAAACAATAAAGTAAAGGCAGTAACAAGGATGCATAGCAACGTTCAGTGACAATAATAAAAGGACATTTCCCTGCAGTGCCTTCTATCAGAGAGTTATTTTAATCCGCATGTTATTAAAATACGGCTCATGAATTAATACTTCTCATAATTAAGGAAGCATAATAGCTAATTTCGGAACCTATCCTGTTTTTCATTTAAATGTAATACTGAGGAAAAATTAGGCCAATAATAATGCCTTATTATTCCTGCTTCTTTTTGCTATATCCTGTGTTAGCAACAATCTTTCAGACACAAGGTTAAATAATCTAGCTTCATAATTACTTTTAGTTATGAGTCATTTTTAAGGAGCATGGATTAATTACCCATTTATAGTGTGCTTTTTAATCCGACTCTCTAAAACATAATGTATACATCAGTCTCTTTAGGGAAAGAACTTTCAGCTTGACCCTCATCAGTGGTGGGTTGCCTCTGGCTCGGACCGGTTTGCAAGAACCGGTAGTAAAACCGGCTGGAGGCCCCGCCCACCACCCCAGATGTCATCATCGGCGATCTGCGTATCCCATTGCGAACCGGAAGTAAAGGTAAGTAGAACCCACCTCTAACCCTCATTAAAAAGGCAAAGGCTCCCCTTGCACATATGTGCTAGTTGTTGTTGACTCTAGGGGGTGGTGCTCAGCTCCGTTTCTAAGCCGAAGAGCCAGCACTGTCCAAAGACATCTCCATGGTCGTGTGGCCGGCATGACAAAACGCCAAAGGCGCACGGAACGCTGTTACCATCCCACCAAAGATGGTCCCTATTTTTCTACTTGCATTTTTTACGTGCTTTTGAACTGCTAGGTTGGCAAAAGCTGCGACAAGTAACAGGAGCTCACCCCGTTACGCGGCACTAGGGATTCAAACCGCTGAACTGCCGACCTTTCAATCGACAAGCTCAGCGTCTTAGCCACTGAGCCACCGCGTCCCTCTTGACCCGCATTAGTTCTCCCAAAAATAAAGGGATGGAAGAGTTGCATACAGATTTGCAAAACACTGTTCCTGTTTGTGTAACATCTTTGTGTGCCTGAGTATGCCTGCTGGGGGGACTGCTGAGTGGGGAATTCTGGGAGTTGAAGTCCACACATCTTAAAGTTGCCAAGGTTGGAAAGCACTGTTCCAGATTTACTGCTCCTCCAAGTCTGCATTTGTTATTCCAGTTTTCACGCTGCCCCTTTTAGGAAAGACCCGGAGGTGTTCAAGTGTAACTTTTCTAGCTTTCATTTACTAAAGGTATTTCTGTTATGTATCACAATTCTTTTTCTATCTCATTGCACTGTTTGTCCCCTTGCGTAAGTAGTCCTCGGCTTACAAACGTCCAAAGATAAGCCTCTGATAAAGGGATTTACGACCCAGATTCAAAGATCCAACATCTGTCCCAACCACATTTTGGCAACCAGCTCGTGTTTACAACTGTTTGCAGTGCCCCACAGTCACAAGACCACAAATTATGACATTGTTGCTGGAAACTGGTGTTTACTTCCAGTTTACAGTAAAAACCAACCTATGGTGAACAATGGGTTCACTTAACGACCACTGCAAAAATTGGTCTCACAACTGATGAATGAAATTGCAGGCTCAATTAGTTGTAAATCGAGGACTTTCTGTAAGTGTTCCCCTTAGAATTTTACCATATATGCAAATGCCTCCATTATTTTAGCAAGCAATCACATTCTTCTGCAATTATATCTTGCTCAATTTTAAAGAGGTGAGCTAAGCTGAGCCTGGTTGAACCTGTATATTAGAACTTGTAGGCTGGCTTTCAGCCCATTTATTTAAATAATGACTGAGAAACTCGTGGCACTCTGGATATTACTAAACCACAATTTTTTAATATTTCTCTTGTTCCCAGACTGAAAAAAATCACTGCTGGGAAATATATTTCAGCAATGTTTTAAGTTCATCACACAACATCTGATCGTAGAATACATGTTAGCTTATTTCTGAGCATATTTATGGAAATAGAGATGTATCTGTCCAACAGCAACTTTTATTTAAGGCATTGTGAAAAACCCACTGAAGCCCACTACAAAACAAATGATCACTCCATCTGGAGCATGTATTTCATAAAGCTGGAAAGGTTGGGGAACGTTCATGCAAATACTAGACTGACAAGAAGTCAACAAATTGAGTATTTATTTGGATTATTCCATGATTAGCTTCACCAGGAACACACTTCAGGATAAGCTTTTTTCTAACATTAGAAGCATAATTGCATGAATACATGTGGAATATGACATGATTTCAAGATCCAGTTAAAATGCTCCTCATTTTTGTTGCCATTTCCGAAAGGCAAAAAAGGATAAAGTAATCTGAAATCATTAAGTTTGATAAACTAAAACAGAGTTCCGTATTCAATCATGAATGCCAAGAATAAATCAGTTTCTTCAGCAAAATTAACAAAAAATGTGTATAATGTTGAATTTGCAGTACCTATTCCAAACTGACTAGCTGCTTTGACTCTATAAAAATATCCCAAAAGAGGACCAGCTGACTCTCAAAATGTTCCTAAAATACCTTCTACTCATAGCTAAATGTTATGGATCACAATCTACCATGCTGGTCCAGTCTTTTTATTTCCTAGTCTAGGCTTGGACGTCTGGCCCCCCAAAAAATCACCCAGTGGCTTCCATGTCTAAGGAAAAACAAGAACTGTGGTCTCTCCGTTTTTAAACTTTAACCAATAATATACCATACTAGTTCTCATTCCCCCCCCCCTCCGTGTGTGCATCCGTGTGTTCCATTCTAGGCAATTCTAGTCAAAAGTAAACTCAAGTCAGTTCAATAAAATTTATTCCCAATTTTGTGTGCTCTTGTTTAATATACATAATAACTTAAGTATGGGATGTGGGTAGAATCAGGGGTAGGCTTCAAAAATTTTAGCAAAAGGTTCTCGGCCCAGTTGCTGGGTGGGCGGGGCCTAGTCCACCCCTTGCACAATGGCGGGGGGGGCGGCGCTTTTGCCCTCCCTAGGCTCTGGAGATTTTTCTAGAGCCTCCGGAAGGGCAAAAATGGCCTTCCCAGGGTCTGGAGGCCCTCTGGAGGCCACAAATGGCCCCATTTCCAGCCTTCCCGAACTTAGGCCCGTTTTTCGCCCTCCCCAAGCCTCCATGTGCGCTATGCACTTACCGGTATCCAAAACAGGCGGCTTGGGGACTCCTGGGAGGGGTGGGGCAAGGTGAGTAGGGCCAGCCAGGAGTGGGATTTGGGGGTTCTCTGAACTGCACAGAATCTTAGCTAGAGGTTCTCCTAAACCCCTGCGAACTCCCAGCAGCCCTAATATATTCTATAGGTAGAATATATTTAAGGCACACAAACATATCATTTAAGATGCTTTTAGCACCAATTTATCTCTAAGGTGCATTATGAAAGTGGATTGATTAGAGATTGTGAGCAAAATATTGAGTTTCAAGCAACTTTGGATGAACAAACAATCAAATACTTATTTACTTGTTAACCAAACTTTCCACCAAAAACTTAGTCTTAACTTACACAAAAAGTCAACTCAATGTTGTACTGAATTATACTGAAAAGGCAGATTCCGAAAATTCTCATCAAAAAGTGTTTAAGTTAATGGAGTTTGGCACTCTGTCTTCATATTTAAATTCCGTTCAACTGCTCGTTGTTTAAAAACATCCAAGTAATATTTTTTTATCTGAATTTGCAAAGTATTTCTGACAGAAACCCGAATGAAATATCTTTTTAACAAAGTGTTATTCACAATTTCAGTGCAAAAGCAACTTGAATTAGTTACACAGAAAAAGAAATATGGAAGGAAAAGGTGTTACGCACCTTCGGTGACTTTAGGTAGCTCTGGAGGATTGAAAGTATGAGAAAAGCAGAGAAGAAGCAAAGAATATTAGCTAAGCAGGCAATGAACACAATTTTTTTTTCATTAAAATGGCAACAATTTGTCTCTGTTAACAAAATTTTTGAAAACTGAGAAGAACTTTAAACAAACCACAAAGCAGATTTCTTTGCAGCTACTGTATGTTGTAACTCCTGGAGGATCAGATGAATTATGAAGTTTTAAGATTATACCAGCTTAGAAGTTTAGTAATTAAGACTACCCTCGCTGCAACAAAATTGTGTTCAGTTATTGTGAGAGGAAACAGGTTAAGCCTGCCAACCTGGGTGTAGTACAAAGCGGATCTGATAAGTTGTTATAAGTGCTGTGTTTAATTTGCCAAAAGTCTCCCAAACCTACTAGCTGAGCACGTCTACACCAGTGGTGGGTTGCCCCCAGTTTGGACCAGTTTGCAAGAACCGAGAGTAAAACCGATGGGAGGCCCCGCTCACTGACCCGGATGTCATCATCAGCGATCTGCACATGCGCAATCCCGTTGCGAACCGGTAGTAAAGGTTAAAACCCACCCTGGTGTACACCATGGGGTTTGACTTAGATCTTACATAGTTGGCATCATAACCAAATTCCCAAGACATAAATGATAACAACTCATACTGCATAGAGAAGTAGGATTTCCCTTCAATAGGATACACAAGAAAAGGCTTCGTATATAATTTTATGTCTAAAGTTACATGCATATATCCACGTTAAAATCATAATTAAGGGGCAGATGTGTTATGTAAAAATAGTAAACGTTCATTCCCTGATATAAGTGAACTGGGATAGGAAAGATTTGTTTAAGATTGAAGTTGGGTGAGGCTGAGACTAGGTAGTTTTGGGGAATTTACTTTCATAGATTCTAATTCAGGGATCCATTCATTATAAGGTAAAGATAAAGGTTGCCCTCGCACATATGTGCTAGTCGTTCCCGACTCTAGGGGGCGGTGCTCATCTGTTTCAAAGCTGAAGAGCCAGCACTGTCCGAAGACATCTCCATGGTCATGTGGCTGGCATGACTAAACACCAAAGGCACACGGAAGGCTGTTCCCTTCCCACCAAATGTGGTCCCTATTTTTCTACTTGCATTTTTTACTTGCTTTCGAACTGCTAGGTTGGCAAAAGCTGGGACAACTAACAGGAGCTCACCCCGTTACACGGCACTAGGGATTCGAATCGCTGAACTGCCGACCTTTCAATCGACAAGCTCAGCGTCTTAGCCACTGAGCCACCGCGTACCTCTTGACCCTCATTAGTTCTCCCAAAAATAAAGGGGTGGAAGAGTTGCATACAGCCACTGAGCCACCATGTCCCTTTCCATTCATTATACCAAATGAATAAAGTTTGAATATTGTGAAAGTGACAAAGAATGTAACCTCCACTGAAATTATTCCATGTTCTGAATACAGGATCAGAGTTAAGTTGAACGACACTTGAAAGTCAAGGAAACTACTTATATTAGAGATAAGAAAAATAAGAGTGACAATATGAATGTTCTAATTGCTTAAACAAATGCTGAATTTAGAGACAGCATAGCAAGGATTCAGCTAAAATCTTTTACCTTCCAGAAGCTGAGAACTAACGTTGATGAAGTCAATTTTCTTTCTAATATACCGCTGATTGAGTTTCCAAATACACGAAATAAAAATGTTCTTTTCTGCTATACTGCTAGCAACCCATTTGTATACTTTCTCAAAATGCAGATCAAACTCAGAACTTTCCTGAAAAACAGAGATGACACAAATGTCAACTATCATACTCTCTTCTTTAAGCAACAAATTTGCAGACAAGTTTAAAGATGACACAGGACAGACTACAGAGCAAAAGTGCACCTAGAGCCATGATGGTGAACCTATGTGGCACGCGAAGCCATATCGGTGGGCACGCAAGTGTTGCGCTAGCTCAGCTCCGGCACACGCATCTGATTTTCGGGCCTTTTGGGCCCACTGGAAATCGGCAAATGGGCTGTTTCCGGCCTCTAGAGGCTTTCTTGGAGCCTGGGGAGGGCAAAAAACGGGCCTACCGGGTGCATTGAATTATGGGTTTGAGCACATGCCAACACAATGCCCCCCCCCGTGCTCCCCCCCCCCGCTTTTGGCACGCGATGGCAAAAAAGTGAGCCATCACTGACCTAGAGCATAGTTTTCCCTAGAAATTAAGGATGCAGCCTGGTCCATATAAGTAAATATTGCCAAGTTCACTTGGACACATTCCCAGGTAAGTATGCAAAACAACAGTAACCCTGATTTCCAATAATCATTGAATAATAATATACCGCTTCATAGTGCTTTACAGCTCTCTCTAAGCATATGGCCCCCAAGAATATGGGTCCTCATTTTATCAACCTTTTAACAGATTAACAGAGTTGGAAGGGACCTTGTAGGTCATATAGTCCAACCTAGGATGGATGGAAGGCTGAGTCAACCTTGAGCCGGTCAGGATCAAACTCCTGGCTGTGGGCAGAGCTAGCCTGCAATACTACATTCTAACCACTGTGCCACCAGGACTCTAGGATGAAGTGATAAAAGCATAACAATATATTCAGGTGAAAGTCCACTTATGCTTTGTACGGTGAAGATGGGTCATTGTATTTTAGACATACTTTGATGGCATCCTTGGCGTCAACAACAGTCAGATCCCGAAGCTCCCACGCAATCTGCCTCTTGTAGAAATCACCTTTATCAGATTTTTTCACCTTGATCACCTTCACCTGCACTGGGCGTTCAGTTGTCACTGTTTAAGGACAACAGATGGTTAAGCTCTCAAGAAAATACACATTTCCCCACAAATACATTTGGGAAAAAAAAATCAGCACTTAAACACATACTTCCCCCAAGTTGCTTTAAAGCAGGGGTGTTAAACTGAAGGCCCGGGGACCAGATCCGTCCCACAGGGTGCTTAGATCTGGCCCGTGGGGCTGCCCTGGAAAAAGCGAAGAACCGGCCCGCAGTGCCTCTGCCAGTGAAAATGGAGCTTGGGAGGGCTCAGTGCGGCCTTCACAAGTTCCGTTTCCACTGGCAGAGGGTTGCAGGAGGCTGTCACAGCCGAAAACAGAGCTCGGGAGCCCGTTTCTGCTGGCAGAGCGCTTGGGCCACCACAGGCGCCCCCGAAACGAGTGACATCAAGGTGGCCAAGCCCACCCCAGCCCCCCAAGGTCAAAAACAACCCTGATGCGGCCCTCAATGAAATTGAGTTTGACACCCCTGCTTTAAAGGAAAAGTAACCATAATGGACAAGGCAGAAAAATTACTCCAAGGATTAAATCAAGCAAGAGCCTCTCCGAAACATCCTCAGGTTAATTTGATAATCTTGATAAACAGGTTAATTGATAATCATCAATTTAAAACTAACAATGAGAACAAACCAGATGACAATGTGAACTACCAGAGTGTTTTTTAACCCAAAAACACGCTGAAATAAATAATCTAAAACAGTTGGCAGTTTTCTCTGGAATAGGAGCAAACTAAGAGTTGACACATTGGTAGCAGATAATCAGTAAACCAACTCCATGCACGTAAAACTGGGAGTGAGTATTCACAACATACAATTGGCCTCAAAACACTATTTTCCTCGCATGTTTGTGAATTCAGCTATGAATTGCCAGATTCAGTTTTTTATATATGAGACGCTTTCTATCGTTAATAAGAGATAAATATACCAGCTTTTTGAAATTTCCCCTTAGATATGTTTTAGTCATTGATCTTAAGATCTAAAGCTTTATAGCAAAATATTTTTGGGGTAATATGTAGCAATGTACAATGGCTTCTTCTAAAAGAAAATTCAAACTGTTTTGTTTTATTTAGTGTCACCAACGTACATAGTGTGTAATCATCTTTACGTTACACATGGAGTGTAGATGGTTATAACAAAACATTATTCCTAAATTAAGTTATCCTAGCATACTTCACAATCCAATGAACTAAAGACAACGTTTATCTATTATTTAAAATCTACATACCTGTAGCACATAAGAAACAGTTTCTCTTTTTTTTCCCTGCTTTGCAAACGTTAACAATGCTCAGTAAACGCTCATCATTTGGAGTGAAAATATCCCTCTGTAAGGCATGTTTGATGGCCGTCATTTTCTCCAAGCTGTAAGAAAGAGGGTAAAGTTACTGCATGCCTCATCAGGATCATTCCTAATTCCTCTAGCTTTGTACCAAGTGTAGCCCATAAACCATGATATAATACATGTGGTGGGCCTACAGAAATAACTCACAAATTTGCATTGTGTTATTCAGATATGTAAAAGATCTGTCCGACTAAATGGATAATACAATTTTTTTCCATATTTATTCTTTGAGATAAAATGCATTTTAAATGAAAGCTTGTCGTAACGAATATTGTTGCCAATTTTCACACTAGCTCATCATGGTATTTTGATAGTATTTAGGCAATGATGCACTTAAAATCAATGAATCAAAACATAACTGCAGTAGTAAATGTGAATTATATGAAACGCACACATATCACAAAAGTGGTACTTTATATCAATCCCAGACCGCCTAACTAACAGAACAATCAGAACTAAATCAATCACTAATTTACTAAAGAGTTACGTGAACATTTAAAGTATGAAATGCTGTTATATCTGAACAAAAATGGAAAGTACGAAATGTATATGAAGATTCTAAAACAAGTATCACATAGGTCAGTGATGGCTAACCTTTCTGCCATCGCGTGCCAAAAGCGGGGGGAGTGCGGGGGGGGTCGCACACGCGCTTGCCCACACCCATAATTCTATGCGCCTCGCCCCCATGCATGTGTGTGCGACCCCTCCGCGCTTCCCCTGCTTTTGGCACGCGATGGCATGGTGGACCCAGTAGGCCCATTTTTCACCCTCTCTAGGCTCCAGAGCCTTTCTAGGAGCCTGGGGAGGGCAAAAACAGTCTTCCCCATCCCCCGGAGGCCCACCGGAGGCCAGAAATGGCCTGTTTGCTGACTTCCAGTGGGCCCAGAAGGCCCAAAAGCTGAGCTCGCGTGCCCACCAATATGGCTCCATGTGCCATCTGCGGCACGTGTGCCATAGGTTTGCCATCACAGACATAGGTCATACAGCACTTCCATTTAATGGGCCCAAAAAGCAGGGGCAGGCAATTGCTTTGAGCCTGATGGGCACAGCCATAAAATACCTTAGCTGCCAGGAGCAGCTTCCCTATTGCAAAAGAACTGTCCCAGAGAGAAGGGCACATCACAAAACATCAGTTTACTCAAATGTACATGAAATGCTCTCTGTTATCTATGTAATTATCATCTACATTGTTCTACTGGGAATTTTCTGGACTCCAAAACACTCCTGCAAATAAACAAGGCATTACAGACTGATGCTTTAGATTACATTTACATTATAGGCTTTATGTAATATGCCAACTTCCAATTTTGGTTTGAAATTAAAAATCTTTTTTAAACGCCAGATAAGACAGAAAGAGCCAGGTGCCACCAAAGGAGGTATCCGGGAAGACACTAATATCTCCTGACATTGTATGAGCTACCTTGGGCATAAAATCTTGAAATAAGGAATAATTTTTGCAAGGGATTATTTATAGAGACTGAGGCAGCATGTAAGTTTAATACAAGAGGAGGAAGAGGAAGAGAAAGAGGAAGAGGAAGAGATAAACCTTTGATACCAATGTATCTTCAGGAAACAATGTAGTTAAAGTGCTCCACTTGGTCAATAAAAGATACAGCAGATCCTAATGTGTTTAGAAAAAATGACAGGACAGAAAATGGAATTCAAACCAGAACTATTTCTATTACCGTGTTTCCCCGAAAATAAGACCCTGCCTTATATTTTTTTGAACCCTGAAATAAGCGCTTGGCCTTATTGCCGTGCGTTCAAAAGCCCGATTGGACTTATTATCAGGGGATAATGTTTTGGGGGAAACAAGGTAGGAATTATAAAAGAAGGTTTAAGTAAAGGGTTAACATATTTAACACTGCATATCATAACAGCAGCAAGAATAGTTTACGCCCAACAATGGAAGAGTGAAAACATACCGAAAGAATGGGAAATAATAAAGAAAGTACTTAATGTGCAGAATGTGATAAGACTGACATTAGAACTGAAAAATAAAGAAGAGACAAAATATTATGAGATTTGTAATAAATTTTATCAATGGTTAGACCTAAGGAATGGAAGTCGGAATAGATAAGAACAAAGAGTATAGACTGAAACAAGATGCAATATATGTAATATAGTATATATCTGTAAATACGTAAAAGAAGTTAAGTATGTGTACAGAATCAGTAAGTAGTAATGCATACCGAAGATATATGAAACATAGGCTATATTTTGTACATACTGATATTTTGTATGGCGGAGATATCGCCAAGACGGTTCCACTATGTCCAACTTTGGTTTTAACAATAAAGGTTTATAATAATAATTAAAAAAAGATACAGCAGAATCATCTTGTAGGGGAGATGGGAGACATAAAAATTCAATAAATAAAATTACAACAGCATTTGCATAATATGGTACTCCTGATTGGGTTTACCATGGGGGGGTGGGAGCCTTTTATTGTGTGAATTCAATTCATCCGGTCAGTTTATATTCGGATACGTGGTCTGTATCCGAATATTAATCGGCCCAAAATGGGGCCGATTAATAATCATCAACATCATCATCATCAACATCCATTAAATTGATATGCTGTCCAGCTCCCACAGCCTCTCTGGACAATCCATCAACGAGTTTAATCCAGCACTGTGAATGTTGTCCATTTTGTATCCTATTTTGGCACTACCGCTTCCCCGGAAAACTGAGCCACGATTTTACATCCCACTTTTGGAAAAACAGCAACAACGACGATCCCTTTTCCTTCCTCGTCCCTTTCAATGAAGAAAACTGGCCAGGAAGAGAAGAGTATCTAGGTCAGAGGTCTTCAAACTTGGCAGCTTGAAGACTTGTGGACTTCTAGAATTAGAATGAGAAAGTCCATTAGAAAGGCCGGCAGTTTGGCGGTTCGAATCCCTAGTACAGCTCTCCTGCCCTGAGCAGGGGGCTGGACTAGATGACCTCCAAGGTCCCTTCCAACTCTTGTTACTTGTTAAATACTCCAGCCCTTCTGGGAGTTGAAGTCCACAAGTCTTCAAGCTGCCAAGTTTGAAGATCTCTGGTCTAAGGTGAAATTTGGAGAAAGCCAGCAAAGATGTTGACAGAGGCCCAGGGAAAGAAGGACCCTGCAAAGCGGCCGCCAGACTCAGGGGTGCAAAACGCCAGACAACCACCGGGGGCAGCAAAGAGCAAGCGGTTTTTTTTTCCCCTTTGATAAGAGGATTCGTGCTCCATCAAGCGGCAGCCCGGAGTTTTGCAGCCCAGATCCGGCCAGTCCTTAAAGAAGAAGAGAGAAGAACGCCGCCGGAGGAAGCAGCGCGTTACTGACCGATCTTTCCCCGCGTCCGTCTCCCCCTTCTTACCCGGCGCCCGGACAGACGGGTCTCCCTTGCAAGTCTCCGCCGCTCCCGCGAAACCTCAATCACTCCCAGGCTCTAAAGTCCCGCCTTCTCCATCCCGGCTGAACTTCCTGCTTCGGTCACGTGACAGAGGCGGAAGCATTCCGGAAGAGGGTTTTTTTTTGACAAGCGAGAGGGAGGAGGGTAGAGAGGCGCGTTACTAAGCGACGGCTTCGAGTCCTCTCTCCCACCCCACCCCCCGCTTTTCTTTTCTTTTTTTTCCCTTCTTCATCGCTCTCTTGCTGTCCTATGGGCTCTCTTCTGATTCCTTTATTGCAGGAGTGGCGAAGCATGGGACTTGTTATGATTTGTGCACTTCAACAAGGGATTAAAAAAAGGAGCATAAATAACATAACTGGTTTCCGAAGTGGTTTGGACGGCTTCATAGCAGGGGTCTCCAACCTTGGCCACTTTAAGCCTGGCGGACTTCAACTCCCAGAATTCCCCAGCCAGCTTTGCTTTTCCTTTTGATAGAGCTTTGCAGGCTGGGGAATTCTGGGAGTTGAAGTCCACCAGGTTTAACGTGGCCAAGGTTGGAGATTCCTGCTTCATAGTGATGGAGGGGTCCGTAAAGGGGGCATCCATAAGCACACCAGCATGCCTACCACCCCTGTCCTGCTATCTCCATTTCCTCCGTTCATGTCCACGTTTATATTTATACCTGCTGTCTTGTACATGTTTGACAAACTAATAAATAAATAAATTTCAATTTCAAACCTTTATTGTCAAAGTACATGTCTACAATGTGATTGGCTGAGCCTCCCTTCGTGCGCACACACACACACACACACACACACACAGACACAACCCAATGCAACACAGAGAAAGACAGCAAAAGAAAAATCCCTAACCCAGTGAATCCTACTATAGGAAGTTCCTGGAAGAATGAAATATTTTAGGAAATATTAAAAAGGCAGAATATTATGTTTCCCTGTTGAGAAATGGAAAAACATGTTTTAAAGACAAAGCAACTCCCACCTTCCTGACTCCCCCTCCCCTTTATTAATGGGCCAGAGGCAGAAACTCAATCTTTGACATAGGACCCATCTGCAACACAATAGCAACAGAAACTAACACAATGGGACCCATCTAGGACAGAAACTCACCACATGGCACCTGGGAAGATCACATCAGCCAGCAAGGCTAGCTAAGACCCCCACCCCTGGGAGTCTGACAACCAATCAGGATACTCTTTCGGGGCCCCAGGAAGTTCAAAGCCAGAGAAAGCATAAAACCCGGGGACTCGCTGTATCTCATCCCTTTTCTGTTCAGGAACTCAAATCATGTGATCCTGTCCACCATTAAACCATCTTTCCAAGCAGTCTCCATGTTTCCAGTGTCTTTTTCCCCACTTGGAGCAGAACCCAGAAGGATATTTCTTCTTACACTACTAACAAGCACACAATCCTACCGCACTATGTGAATTTATTGCACATCGTGCCGGCCCTGCAAGTCAATCATACTATGTTGTTGTAAAGTTATTTTCCATTCAGAAGCCCACGGATAAAAATCTGTTCTTCAGCCTCTTTGTGCTGCTGCCTATGCTTCTATATCTCCTTCCCGACGGCCAGGAGAATAAAGAAGTGCTGACCAGGGTGTGAGTTGTCCCTGGACTCTTAGCCTTGATGGTTATGGCTTGTGGGGCTTCCCCCAAAGGCTGCCTGCTGGGAGACCAGTGGGCTTCCTTGGGCGGTTGGTGGGCCGTGGGGAAAATAGGCTGATGGACTAGATGAGGCTTTCTTAAACTCAGCAACTTTTAAAGCTCAGGGATTCTACAAGTTATTAAGGGGCTATTAGTTCCCCAACTCTGCTTTATTGGCAAGCTGATGTACTGGTTCCTCCTTCCCCATGGCTATGAGACAGGGTTTGCAATTTCTCAGTCTCACCACTTCTTAAGAGGTTTTCAAATTTCACTAAAGTGTAAACCCTGAGGTTCTTATTTCAGTGTTTTTCAAACTTGGCAATTTTCAGATCTGGGAACTTCAACTCCCAGAATTCCCAGCCACCATGCTGCTAATGACTTGAATGCCCAGCTAGCAGGATTTCTAGAATTTTAGGATGTTAAGATGTTCTCACTTCTTAAAAGTTGTCAGGTATGAAATACATTGATTTTATGTGGAGAATGGGCTGGTTTAATCTACAAAAAGTTTATCAGCCTCAGGAATTTTAAAAATGAGTTACAGGAGCGCATCAGAGCAAATTTGGTGTACTGGTTAAGGCACCAGGCAAGGAACTTGAAGATGAGCAATGATGATTAGGAGATTGGAGGCCAAAACATAAAGAATGATTGTAAGAATTGGGTATGTCTAGTTTAAGGGTGACCTGATAGCAATGTTCCAATATCTAAGGGGGTGCTACAAAAAAGAGGGAGACAATTTATTCTCCAAAGCACCAAAGGATAAGAAACAAGGGATGGAAACTAATCAAAGAGAGAAGCAACCTAGAACTAAGGAGAAACTTCTTGACAATTAGCACAATCAATCAGTGTCAGAACTTGCCTCCGGAAGTTGTGAATGTTCCAACACTGGAAGTTTTTAAGAAGTGTTTGGACAACCATTTGTCTGAAATAGTATAGGATTTTCTGCCTGAGCAGGAGGTTGGAGTAAAAGACCTCCAAGGTCCCTTCCAACTTGGTTATTCTGTTGTTATTCTATTATACTATGTGTTCTAATCCTGCTTTAGACACAAAGCCAGGTGGGTGACTTTTTTATTTTATTTTATTTTATTTTATTTTATTTTATTTTATTTTATTTTATTTTATTTTATTTTATTTTATTTTATTTTATTTTATTTCCAATTTATATAGGACTCAGGGCGGTGTACAGCCAGAATTAAGAACATGAAATACAAATATTAAAAAACAATTAAAAATATATATAAATTTGGCCCAAAAATTAAAAATCACAAACCAATTAAAACATTTAAAAATTTCTTCTTAAGCCAGCCAGGCTTGCTGGAAAAAGTGGGTTTTAAGGGCACGGCGGAAGGCACTGAGGTCTTGGATTCTCCTTATCTCTGGGGGCAACTGATTCCAGAGGGTAGGTGCCCCCACGGAGAAGGCCCTCCCCCTGGGGGTCACCAGCCTACATTGTTTGGCTGATGGCACCCTGAGGAGGCCCTCTCTGTGGAAGCGCACGGGTCAATGGGAGGTCGTCGGTAGCAGCAGGCAGTCTCGAAGATAGCTAGGCCCTATGCCATGGAGCGCTTTAAAGGTGATGACCAACACCTTGAAGCGTACCCGGAAGACCACCGGGAGCCAGTGCAGCTCGCGCAGGAGCGGTGTTACATGGGAGCGCCATGCTGCTCCCGTCACTACCCACGCTGCTGCGTTCTGGACTAGTTGGAGCCTCCGGGTGCTCATCAAGGGGAGCCCCATGTAGAGAGCGTTGCAGTAGTCCCCATGTAGAGAGTGTTGCAGTAGTCAAGGCGAGAGGTGATGAGGGCGTGAGTGACTTGGGCCAGTCTCTCTCTCCCAGCCCTAGGAAGGAGGCAAAGGAAAACCACTTCATAACAAGAAAATTACAGGGACTTGTTCAGTCATCAGGAATCAATATTGACATGAAGGTTGTACAAATATGTACATTTGTATGTATGTATGTAATGTACAGCAATAACACATACTGGCTTTGTTGCCAAGGTTGTGATGGCAGTGTACACTAACGTACGATTTTTGTACCAATGTACCTCTGCTCCACCTTGAGGAAGACAGTACATTGGCATTGCAGTGTAGAGCAGTGTTTCTCAACTAGGGCAATGAGTTGAGAAAACTCATGGGTTACTCCCGGTTTGGTCCAGTTCTTGTGAACTGGTAGCAATGGCAGTGGGAGGCTCCACCCACCCACCCTGACATCATCACTGAAGATCTGCACATGCGCAGAAGCACATGTGCGCGAGTGAAGCAAGTGTACATACTCCAGTTGCGAACCGGTAGTGGAACCTACCCAACAGTGGGATTCAAATAATTTAACAGCCGGTTCTCTGCCCTAATGATTTCATCCAACAACCAGTTTGCCAAACCGTTCAGCAAGTTAACAACCGGTTCTCCCGAAGTGGTGCGAACTTGTTGAATCCCACCACTGAACCTACCCCTGGGCAATTGTAAGATGTGACTTCAACTCCCAGAAGTCCCCAGCCAGTGGATGTTGAAGTCACACATCTTAAAGTTGCCCAGATTGAAAACATAGTTCTACAATGATGCATTCCTAGGAAAGGAAGGAAACTGTTGATTTGATAGGTGAGTGGAGCATCAATTAAAGTGGTGCTGGACAACCCCCGGGATCGAAATTATATTTGCACTCATTAATTCAGAGCAAGCACCTCTTTCTCCAACTCTAATTAAATTAGATCACTTCATTAATTATTTTTACAGGACCAACATAGGCAGCAATTAACCAAAGCTGTTTCCCCCCTCATTGCATTATCCGGCAAGATTTACTTTGTCTAAATGTGTCAGGGGTCCTTTTAAGAAGGTTCTGACAGGTTCTAGAGAACTGGTAGGGGACATTTTGAGCAGTTCGGAGAACCGGCAAATACCACCTCTGGCTGGTCCCAGAGTGGCGTGGGAATGGACATTTTGCAATATCCTTCCCCCAGGAATGGGGAGGGAATGGGGAATTTGCAGTATCCTTCCCCTGGAGTGGGGTGGGAATGGAGATTTTGCAGTATCTTTCCCCTGCCACGCCCACCAAGCCACGCCCACAGAACCGGTAGTAAAAAAATTTGGATTTCACCACTGAAATGTGTGCTTTGGTTTTGTGGGAATGAAGCTTAGGTGTTTTTATGTGACTGTGTACTTGCCTACATTGCCTTAGTGTGCAAGAATGCAGGGCACTTAAATAAATATTTAAATCAAAACGAACACAGAGTTGACACAAATGTGACAAAACTAATATAGAAATCTCTTTTTAATAGTTTTTCGACTCATCCTGAAACCACGTCATAGCTGCAGACACCATAACTAAGTATAGGATCAGTTCTAGCTAAATGAATGACATCACAAAAAAAGATAATCATAAAATCTTAACAGAAATCTATCTCTGTCAATTAAAAGTATTTTTTTCAAAATATATTTTCATATACCGTATTTAGTTAACTGAATAACTTAAAGGTATTTGAATTATTGAACCTTGAATATGGAAACAAGTGTATCATCACAACAATTTAAAATTATTATCCAATTCCATATCCATTATATTTTACGATACATACTGAAAACATATAAAGACCAAAGCAATAGAGAAACAGTTGAAATTTAACAAGTATAGAGCCACATAATTTTCAGTACAAAAATAACAATTACATCACGTTTTTAAAAAAATGAATGGTGAGCATTTATAGTTGGCTAATTGATTTTGCTTCCAAAAAGTCTTAAAGTTCTCTTACAGCTATCACTATACTCTCTTGTCTTTTAAATATTGAGAATGTTAACTGTTAGATCGGCGCAGGAAAGGAAGACGTGACCAGCTCGTTACATTAGTAACTTTTATTGAGTACAAGAACAGTAGCAAGACTGGCTGTGCGCTGCCGGGGCTCTCCTTATATTCGCTCCGGCAGACGCACCGCCCCCTGACAGTGATTCAAATCTTCCCGCCCGGTGGCTGGCAGCCAATCCGGGCGGATGTCCTTATAAGGACATAACACTCCTCCCCCCTAGTCCAAAGAAAAAAACAGTTCAGAGTTCGTCAATAAACGTGACGTAGTCCCGCAGATACGTAGGACGCCTAGGCACCCTACTTGACCTGCGCAGTCTCATTTCTTCCGCGTCCCCGCCCTGGACGGACGGGGTTCCTGTGGCTCCTGGCTCCTTCCCCGGAACCGGGCTCGGTTCGGCTGGCGAGTGTGCGGGGTCACCCTCAGCGCCTCCGGCCGGACCGCAGACCTTGGATGGCTGGTTCTGGTGGTCTTCCTCCTGGCCTGTGGATCTTTCGCCTCGGCGGTGCTGTTCGGTCTCGACCCGGGAAGAGCGTCTGAGTCTCGGTAAGACCCCGGCTGTCACTTGCTCTTCCTGGGTCTCCCGGTGGCTGCGGTTCTGCTGCCGCCCGGTTTGCTGTGGTCCGGAGGGTGGTTCGGGCCGGTGCCCTTGGGTCCGGTCTGCTCGCTGTGGGTGGTGTTGGTTCAGGTAGCGGTGTCCGACCTTGCAGGGGTGGCGCAGGTCTCCTTTGCCGGGCTGGCGCTGGCCTTCCCCGTCGGGTTGGTGGTGGTCGACCTGGTCGGGGTGTCGTTGTGGGGCTTCCTCCTCGGGCTGGTGGAGGTCTCCCCTGCCGGGGTGGCGCAGGCCTCCCTGGCCGGGTTGTTGTCGGCTTTCCCTTCCCCCTAGTCCCTGGTCTACCGCCAGTTGGTGGTTGGGGTCGTCAGGGTTGGGTTGTTGTTGCCGGGTTGTTTCTTGCGTTGGGCGGGGGTCCCCCTTGCCGGGGAGTCGTGTGCCACCCTCGCCCATGTGCTGTGGTGTGCCCATCTGCGAAGGTCCCCGGTCTACTCGCCTTGCGTTGAGGTCTCCCTGGTAGGGCTGCCGTGGGTTGCCTTCACTGGTAGGGTGCGGTGCTCCCCTTCTGGGCAGGTCCCGGTCTACCTGCGGGCTGGGTCGGGGGTCCCTGGCCCTGCTGTGCCGGGTGCCCACCTGGTCGGGTTGGTGTTGCCATCCCCCGTGTGGTTGGCCCCGGTCTACCTCGCTGCACTGCCGACGTGACAGTGCCTGGTAGTGTGCTGGGCCGACCTCGTCGGGATGGCGTTGCTCTGCCTCGCAGGGGTGTGGTAGGCCTACCTCGTCTGGGTGTTGTAGGCCTACCTCGCCGGGGTGTTGCAGGCCTACCTCGTCTGGGTGTTGTAGGCCTACCTCGTCAGGCTGGTTTTCGTGTGCTCCCCCCCACCTTTTCCGGAGTTGGTCGATGTGACGTCTCACGACCTGTCCATCTTCCAACTCGACGGTGTAGGATTTGGGGCCGGTTGTGCTGGCAATCTTCCCCTTCAGCCACTTAGGAGAGCCGTTGAAATTCAGCGCGAAAACTGAATTTCCTTTGCTGAAGGCGCGAAGCGGGCGGCTGGCGGTTGCGGTCACTTCCGGGCTGTATTGGGGGTGCAGCCGGTCCAAGGGTGACCTCAACCTTCTGCCCATCAGGAGTTCGGCCGGGCTCTTGTGGGTGGTGGCATGCGGCGTGATGTGCTGGGTGAGGAGGAAGTTGTCGATGCGTTCTTGCCAGTCTCCCGGGCCCATCTTGGTGAGGGCTTCTTTTGTGAGCCGGACCATCCGTTCCGCTTGTCCGTTTCCGGCCGGCCTGTACGGAGCGGAGAGGGCATGGCGGATGCCCAGTCCTGCCAGGAAGGACTCCATGGCCAGGGATGTGAGCTGGGGGCCGTTGTCCGAGACCAGCACGTCCGGTAGTCCGTGGGTGGCAAACAAGCGGCGCAGGGCTCGGATCATCGCTTCTGTTGTGGTAGATGCCATGGGTACCACCTCGAGCCACTTGGAGAAGGCATCTACCACGATGAGGAGGTGCCGCCCTTGCATCGGGCCCGCGAAGTCGATGTGGACCCTCGACCATGGGTTGCTGGGGGTCTCCCAGTTCGTGACTTCGGATTGTGGCGGTGCTGGGCGGACTTCTTGGCACGGGTCACATCTGGAGACCCATTGTTCAATGTCTCTGTCCAGTGAGGGCCACCAGACGTAACTCCGTGCCAGGGCCTTCATGCGGACGATGCCTGGGTGCCCGTTGTGCAGTGTCTCTAGCGTCCGCCGTTGCAGAGTGCTTGGGATCAGCACCCTGTCTCCCCATAGCAGACAGCCCTTTATGGTGGACAGCTCCGTCTGTTTCCTGGTGAACGGGCTGAACCTCTCTTCCGTCTGTTTCGATGGCCACCCCCTGAGGATCCAGGACCTTACTTGGCGGAGGGTGGAGTCTCTCTGGGTGTGCGCGGCCACATCTGTGGAGGAGACTGGACAGCTGGCGTCGTCATCTATGTGGAATAGATGGAGCGTGGGGGCTGGGTCTTCCACCGGGTTCTTCGATGGGCATCTGCTGAGTGCGTCGGCGTTTCCTATGGCTGTGCCTGGCTGGTGCACGAGCCTATAGGAGTAGCCGGCCAGGAAGATGGCCCATCTCGTCATCCGCGGGGACATGAAGGTTGGGGTGGGTTGGTCGCCTGCGAGGAGTCCCAGGAGTGGCTTGTGATCGGTGACTATGGTGAAGCGCCTTCCATAGAGGTATTCGTGGAAGCGCTTCACTCCTGCCACGATGGCCAGGGCTTCTTTGTCCAGCTGACTGTAGTTCCGCTCTGCGCCGGACATGGTTTTCGAGAAGTAGGCGATGGGGGCTTCCGTGCCGTTGGGCAGCTCGTGGCTGAGGACTGCCCCCACCCCGTATGGCGACGCGTCGCAGGTCAGCTTGATGGGGAGCGTCTCGCTGTATTGGATGAGGACGCTTTTGGACGTCAGTAGTCCCTTGATGGCCCGGAACGCTGCTTCCTCTTCCTGGCCCCACTTCCAGGAAACCGATTTCCCCAGCAGGCGGTGGAGTGGCTCAGCAACTGTGGCTTTCTGTTTTAAGAAAATGGCGTAGAAGTTGAGCAACCCAAGGAAAGCCTGAAGCTCCGTTTTGTTTTTTGGGCTTGGAGCTTCATGGATTGCTTCCACTTTTGATTTGGTGGGGTGGATGCCTGTGCTATCAATGAGGTAGCCCAGGAACTCGACTTCCTGTACTCCTATGATGCACTTGTCCCGCCTGACCCTCAAGCCCTTGGCCTTGAATCGCTGCAGGACAAGCCTGAGCCTTTCAAGGAGTTGAGCTCTTGAGTCACCGGAGACGAGCACATCGTCGAAGTAAGGCACCACCCCTGGAACGCCTTGGAGGAGGCGTTCCATCATGGATTGGAAGATGCCGGGGGCAGCGCTGACTCCAAATTGGAGCCGGTTGCATTTGAATGCCCCCCTGTGCGTGACAATTGTTTGAGCCTCCGCCGTTTTTTCGTCCACTGGCAGTTGCTGGTAAGCCTGGGCCAGGTCCAGTTTCGCAAAAATTGATCCAGATCCCAGGGAATGCAGCAGGTGTTGCACCACTGGGACTGGGTATGCGCTCTGTGCCAACGCCTTGTTGATGGTACAACGGTAGTCGGCGCAGATGCGCACAGACCCATCATGCTTCAGTGGGGTCAAAATGGGGGTCTCCCATGAAGCATGATCGATCGGTTCCAGGACGCCCTGGGCGATCAGCTTATCCAGCTGCTCATCTACTTTGGGCCGCAGGGCAAACGGAACTCGGCGGGGCTTGAGCCTAATTGGGGTGATTCCCTTGTCCAGATTGAAGGAGATTGGCCTCCCCACAAATTTCCCCAGCTTACCATCGAAGACTTCCTTGAACTCTTCGATGAGGTAGTCGAGTTCGTCCCTGCCAATTTGGTTGATGCCCTCGATTGAGAGCCCCAGCGGCTTGAACCACTCCACTCCTAGCAGGTTCGGTCGGCTGTCCCGTACGACGGTGATGGGGAGCTTGCCTTCGAACTGCTTGTAGGTGACCCGGATGTTGGCTCTTCCTAGCACTCCGATGGGGTTTCCCCCGAAGTCGACGAGCTTGGAGTGTAGTGGCTTCAGCTCTCGCTTGGTGATGCTGGGTTGCAGGCGCTTCAACTGCTGCCAGTCCATGATGGAGTAGACCGAGCCGGAGTCTACCTCCATTTTGCAGGGTGCTCCTTCCACGTGGATGGTCACATGGAACTTGGTGGCACTGTCTGACGTCGTGTGAGCGATGGTCGTCTGGTGGACCGCTCCGCTCCGGGGAAATTCGTCGTCTCTGCGTCTGGAAGGGCCAGAGGACCGTTTGGATGACCTCTGGTAATCCTTCCGATTCTCGCGGGGACGGTGGCTGGAGGGCTCTGGGGCTGGTTCCTCAGCTCTGCAAGCTTCGGCAATGTGACCCCTTCTGTTGCAGCGTCGGCAGGTCGCATCTCTCCACTTGCAGGTTGCTCTGGCATGGTCCCCTCTGCAGCTGGCGCAGCGCTCCCCTTTGTAGTTCCGTTGGGCGGTTTCCCGCCTTGGGGGTCTGGATACCTTGTGGACGGTGGACTCTCCCTCCGACTCGGATCCAGCCGTGGAATCCTCTGTTGAAGATTGCTCTGTGGAGCGAATCTTGTGGATTCCCTTGGCTCTGCTTACTGCGGCAGCTGCTTTCTCCGAGATTTCGGATGCGGTGGCTTCCTCCACCACATCCTTGAGCACGAGCTTCTTCCTGCTCAGGAATTTCTTTTGCAGGCCTCTGTCCCTCATGCCGAAGACCACGCGGTCAGCGATGGCATTGTCCACGTGGTCGAACTCACAGCTGGCTGCGATCTGGCGTAGGGCGGCCACGAATTCCTTGATCGTCTCACCCTCCTTCTGGTCCCGTTGGTGGAAGGTGAAACGGTTCGCCACCGGTGTTCCTGTTGGGGCATAGTGGTCCTCCAGGATCTGCAGCAGGTCTGTCCATGGCACTTCTTCGATGTCTCGTGGTGCTACGAGATCGATTGCCATGTCGAGGACCTCGGAGCCGCAGTTGGCCAGGAAGATGCCCTTCTTCCGGTCATCATCGGCATCCCTGATGTTGTTGCCTCTCAGGTATTGCCGGAATTTCACTACGTAGGATTTCCACTTGTCCTTCCCTGGGCGGAAAGGAGCAAGGGCTGGCAAAGTGACTTCAGCGGATGCCATGCCTTTGGAAATGCCTACTGTAGTTCCCGGTGCCGGAGTCTTGTCTTGTTGGCTTGGTGCCGCGAGGTTCGTTCTTCTCTCAGTCCTTCGTCGCCAGTGTTAGATCGGCGCAGGAAAGGAAGACGTGACCAGCTCGTTACATTAGTAACTTTTATTGAGTACAAGAACAGTAGCAAGACTGGCTGTGCGCTGCCGGGGCTCTCCTTATATTCGCTCCGGCAGACGCACCGCCCCCTGACAGTGATTCAAATCTTCCCGCCCGGTGGCTGGCAGCCAATCCGGGCGGATGTCCTTATAAGGACATAACATTAACTATTTGCCTCATGTTTTGAGATTTGGATGTTAGATTTTGAAGATCTCTATATACATTTTTTTAAAAAAAACCTCATTTTTGTCCTGTTTTGACAAATGGATACATCCCAAAAATATTGATGTGACTCTGCTAAAATATATTCAAGTAATGAACATATTGTGGTATAACTTTTTGTGAAAAGGGATCAGACAAGAAATAAATATTTAAGTAAGTAATTCAGCACTGAGAATCTTCTGTTTAGTGGATGATTTTTTGTTTTGTTTTGGCATCCACTCACAAACTGGCGGCTTGCGGGCTGGACGCGTCATGCGCAGGCCACGCTACCCTAACTCAGCAAAGGCAAAAACGTTGCAATACATCACGTGACGTGATCGAGTTTGACACCCGTGCTTCAAAAGGGAATTGAACTTTAATAAGTAAATTAAAAGAATTTGGGGCACTGGAAGGTTTCAAGATTAACAAACAGAAGACAAAGATGATAACAAAATATATATGAAGATAAAAGATAAAAAAAGAATTGATGAATAAAATAATTCGGAAGATTTTAAAGACAAATGCAGAATTGGACACCAAAGACTTTTTATTTTAGGATTAAATGGACAGGCAGCTGCCATGAAGCTTTGTTTTAATATATGACTGCAGTGAGATTACTCCTATTCAAAAGTGGAAAAGTTCAACACAACCAAGGAATAATTAGTGAAGATGAGGGAATGTTCAGAGGTGGCTAAATGGACCTTATCTACAATTATGGAAACCCTTACAGACTTTTTTTGCATGAAACAGGGGAAAAAATGCACTTATCAGTTGTTTGATGATTAGAAAAAATATAATAGAAAAAAGTTTTTTGGTAATTATAGAGTAAGAGATAAGTTTGTAAGCGTATTTATATTTGCTGCAAAGGACAGAAATCCTTTCTATTTTATCTTTCTGCACTTTCTTTTATCTTTGTCTTTGTTTTATTTATTCTGTAATAGTTTATGTTAGTTTTAATGATCTTAAACTTTTAATAAAATTTATTTTTAAAAAATCTGTTTATCTAAATCTTGAGATCAAATCCCTTTTCAGACTTTAAGAGTTCTGTAATTTCCTAATTGGTGATAATAAGCAGATTTTTTGTCTCCTTACAAACACAGCAGTAGTGGATTTCAATTTCGGCCGCTACCGGTTTGCTCGTGGGTGCGCATGCCTCCCGCTGCTACTGGTTCGCCCAATCCGGTAGCAACCCACCACTGAAACACAGCATGCATGTAATCAATGTGGATATTCATTTATTAGTTTCACGGTAGAAAAAAAGGTTCGTACAATAACATAAAACACTTATATGTCATTATGTTAAGACTGGTAAGCTACACCCTGGCTAGTTCAGATGCAAATGGAGAGAAACCATTTGCAGCACCCAAAGTTTAGCACTCACAATTTTTAAAAAAAAAATAATGGAAGCATATAAAGGTGATAACATGCAATCCGAACACAATACAGCAGCTATAGTTTGGGATTTTCAAGCAAGCCAAACCTAATAGTTTGCAGCATCAGATGGGCCACGAAAAAAATGTTCAGCCTTAGTGAAGAGTGAAGAACAAAGTTCATCTTGGTAGGTTAGAAATTATGTAAACTAGTGTCAGCTAGTTCTCCCAAACTGGTATACATATGCATTATATTTTGGTTCTTTCAAAGACCAAAACATTAGTCATTGAGGGTGATAAAACGCATGCCATGACTTCATGATGCAAATAGTGTGGGTGTCCACCAGCAGCCTGCAGAGCTGGCAGCAGAGTCGGACAGTGAGGAGGCTGGGGAGGGACATGAGCCAGTCCTGGAGTCTGGGGAAGGCTCGGATGAAGGCTCTGCGTCGGAGGCAGAGAAAGGGTCATCTGAGAGGTAATTGCTGCCTCTGGAACCTCCAGAGTCAGACCTCAACGAGGCGGAGGAACACGGAGAGCCTGTTCCCAGTGCGTGCATGCGCAGAGCTGCCAGAAGGCAAGAACAGCTAAAACAAAAGGGACAACTTGGGAGTAAGGCTTGGGGATGATTGGCCTCTCCCATAAGACTTAAAAGAGGAGCAAAGGCACTTGGGCCCTTTGCAGGAAGCAACGTTAATTCTGTGCAGTTTAAAGTCTGTTTGATTCTGGACTCTGTGTGGCTTTGCCAATTAGGTTGTTGGCAGCGTGTCAAGGGAAATAAAGGTGGGTGATTATCAGCCTTATCCCGAAGGACTCTTTACAACTATTTGGGACTCATCTGTGAATGAACAGAATTCACAGCTGTTAAAATAAAACAGGTTTTTGGGACTACTCCTGTGTTTTCCTGACTCAGGAGGCCTTGGTCAGAACAGTGGGTTCCTTGCTTACATCAGAAGCTGAGATGCAAGTATGCAAGGCCATAATTTGTTTCATGACTTCATTTATTAAAATGCATCACTATGCATTTTGGGGTCATCACAACTTGCTGCAGAATCGTTGGACCAAAGGCAGTGGAAATGTTTTTATTCAAAAGTCCACAAAAGGGGAGATGGGAGCCGTTAGAAATGATATTAAAATGTTGAATGAGAGCTTGGAAGGTGTTCAGGGGGTGTTGACGCAACAGGAGAGTAAAATACAAGACATTGAAAGGAGGATGGGACGATGTGAGGAAAGACAAGATGGAGAGGAAAGGGAACAAATAGCGGTGAACAGGGTCCTAGAAGAGGAAATTATTTTTCTCGAAATGGAACGATCATCTTTCTATCTGAGGATTCAAAACGTGGTGGAAGAAAGGGGGTAGCCATTAAGAGATATAGTAGCAGAAATATTGGCTGGGACTTTGGAGATCACAAAGGAAGAGGTTTTGAGGGATATAGACGATGTGTTTCGGGTTCACACGAGTTATGCCAGGAGACAGAAACTTCCGACTGAGGTTCATATCAGACTATCTAAGAAAGCCCTTAGGGAAGATGTGATTGCGAAGGCC
Organism: Arizona elegans; assembly: GCA_022577455.1. Lineage (NCBI taxonomy): Eukaryota > Metazoa > Chordata > Lepidosauria > Squamata > Colubridae > Arizona > Arizona elegans. Next base: position 67,397,995 of record JAKOOJ010000009.1, read on the forward strand.
AGAGATAAAACAGTAATTTATAAGGACAAACAATTGATATTCTTAAGGCAACTCTCTAGGCGGGTTCGGGAAATACGGCGCAATTATCACTTTTTAACGGCCCAACTGAGAAAGCATAAAATATTATATAGGTGGCTACTCCCGGAAGGGTTATTATTTACTTGGGCAGAAAAAAGGGTGAGAATCGACAACCTTAGAGACACTAGAGATTTCTTTATTAGACATTTGAACCCCTCAGAATTAGATGTGGGAGAAGAGCTAGAGAGCAAGAGCAGGGAAGAAGTACTAGAGGAGGAAGAGAGAAGGGAAATAGAACAAGTAGGTGAAAGGAAGAAAGAGAAAGGACACTCTCAGACTCAGGTATAGAGGGGTGTCGAAACAAGACAATCAAAAAAGAAACCTCAAGCAGAAGGCAAGTAAGGGTAATAAGGAAGACGGGATGGGGGAAGAGATGCGTTTAATGTCTGTTAATATCAATGGATTGAATAGTCCAAATAAAAGGAAAAAGGTTTTCACTAAATTAATGAAAGCACGTTTGAATATAGTATGCCTCCAAGAGGTACATATAAAAAAAGATCACCTCTATTTATTGAATTATAATAAACTGGGTCAATTATATACATCCCTAGCAGAAACAAAAAAAAGAGGAGTAGTTATTTATGTACAAAAACATATAAAGTCGAGGCTGATTTTTGCAGACGAAGACGGGAGACTGCTGATGGTTGAGGTAGAAATATGTGATAAAAAATGACTATTGGTCTGTATATACGCATCCAATGGAAATCAGAAAGTTTTTTTTCAGACCTTGCACTCGAAACTGGTTGAATATGATTACCCACATATCTGTGTAGTGGGAGACTTTAATGCTATAGAGGATAAAAGCAAAGATTATACATCTGGAAAGAGGAAGCAGGAAGGGGAAAAGAATATGGTAAAGAAAAGGTTGCCTTCTATCTGGCATCAAATACAAGAAGAATTTGGACTCAGAGATATTTGGAGGGAAAGGCACCCAGATGATAAACAATATACATACTTCTCCGCCAGGCACTCATCTTGGTCGCGGATAGATGCGGCGTGGTTGTCAGGGGAATTGAGTCAGGGGATACAGAAAGCAGAAATAGGCGTCAATGAGTGGTCAGACCACAACCCTCTTTGGATAACATGGGGAAGCCGGAAAATAAGGCCTAAGTGGAGATTGGATATAAGAGTTTTTAAAGATGAGTTATTTTTAAAACACTTAAGAAAGAGATGGGGTTCTTCTTTCAGAAAAACAAGAGGGAGGATGCAAGCCTTTTCAACGTATGGGACACAGCGAAGGCTGTGTTTCGTGGTTTGGTGATTAATTATATGGCAGGGAAACGAAAGAAGGAAAGGGCTGAGTGCAATAAATTATTAGATGACTTGGTTATGTTACAGCAGGATCCAAGCAATATAGGACTTAAAATGAACTTGAAATTAGCACGACACCAAATTAATTTATTAGATCAACAGGATTTGGAGAAAAAAATAAGGTGGATGAAGCAAAGATACTTCGAAAGGGCAAACAAACAAGGGAGGTGGCTCACTTACCGTCTAAATAAAGAAAAGGAAAAGAATAGAATCCATAACTTGAGAGATGGGAAAGGCAATTGGATTACAGGGGAAGAAGGGAAGAAAATAATTGTACAGGAATTTTATACTAACCTACATTGTAAGGATGATAAGTCTGAGCAGGAAATAAAGAAATATTTAGAGGAATCAGACATACCCCAAATACCAGGTTTATCTAGGGAAGTATTGGATGAAGAAATTACAGAGGGGGAAATCGAAAGGGTCATGGGAAAACAAAAGACAGGGAAAACTCCCGGTACAGATGGCCTACCGATTGAATATTAAAAAGCACTTTGGGAAATACTAGGTACGCATATGACTGAGTTATTTAATGGGGTGATTCGGGAGGGACAGACCCCGAAATCATGGACAGAAGCACTAATAACTCTTTTGCCAAAGGACGATAGTGACCTATCTCAGATTCAGAACTATAGGCCCATCTCGCTCCTTAATGCAGATTATAAATTATTCGCAGCAGTTTTAGCAGAGAGACTCAAAGGGTTTCTTAACCAATTTATACATGAAGACCAAAATGGCTTCTTACCAGGCAGACAGATTAGAGACAATGTAAGAATAGTTATGAATGTTTTGGAATACTACAAAACCCATATTGATAAATAATTGGCCCTGGTATTCATGGATGCACATAAGGCCTTTGAGCTTTTTAATAGGTTTACTGCAACATATGCAATTTGGAGAAAGATTTATTCGGGCAATCCGTGCAATTTACTCGAAGCAGACTGCTAAAATTTCAATTAATGGTGATGTATCCAGTCAAATTGATATTGAGAAAGGAACTAGACAAGGGTGTCCGCTTTCCCCGTTGTTATTTATTTTGTCATTAGAACCCCTACTGAGGGAAATTAGACGTAATACGGGGATAAAAGGTCTTTATATCCAAAATCAACAATATAAGGTGCAGGCTTACGCTGATGACTTAGTATTTATATTAGAAGATCCGTTGATATCGGGACCGTGTCTGACCCAGGAAATAGAAAAATATGGTAAGGTGGCGGGATTAAAAGTCAATAGGGAAAAAACTAAAATTATTGCCAAAAATCTGACAGTAAAGCAAGGGAAAGAATTAGAAGCGAATTTGGGGTTCCAAATTGTAAATAAACTAAAATATCTAGGTATTATTATATCAGCCAAATGCTCCACGATCAAAGAAGACAACTATCTGAACCTTCTCAAGAGAACAGGTCAGGATCTAGAGAAGTGGAAGAACATGCAGATATCCCTACTAGGTAGAATAGCAATTATAAAAACTTACATACTCCCGAAATGGATATACCTATTCTATACAGCATCAGCTAGATTGGATAATATTTTTTTTAAAAAACTAAATTACTATGTCCTTAAATTCATTTGGCAAAATAAAAAACCCAGAATCAAACTTAAAATGCTTCAAGAGCTTAAAGAAAGAGGAGGATTTGGTGTTCCAAAATGGGAATACTACTATCAGGCCGCAAATTTAGTCTGGATTAGGGATTGGATATTGTTGAGAAGAAGGAGGTTGTTGATCTTGGAAGGGGAGGGGCTACATCAAGGTTGGCATTATTTTCTTTGGCAAAACAAAATCCCAAAGCACAGGTGCCTTGCAGGACATTATGTGAGGAATATTCTAATTGAGTCCTGGAGGAAAATTAAGGGTAAATTTTACTCTTCAATCCCCTCTTGGCTGGTCCCACTCGAAGCTATAAGGTATAGGCCTCTATATAACAAAGAAAATCATCTCTCTTACAGGGAACTTTTGGACCCCCATGGTAGTCTGAAATCAAGAAATGAGTTGGAGTTGCAGGGAAGACAACTGGATTGGTGGGCTTATGCCCAAATTTTCTCGAAATTTAAAAAAGATAGGGAACAAGATGGTATTAATTTGAATCAGCATGATCTGGACAATATCATTCTAGGAAAAGAGGACAAAATGTTATCAAGGATATATAAATTTTTAATAGACTATTGGATAGGGAATGAAATAGTTAAAGACTCTATGATTGCCTGGGGGAGAAATATTGGCTATCCAATTGATTTGACAAAATGGGAAGAAATCTGGCTTAAACATATGGAATTCCTGTGGGCAACATCATACAAAGAAAATGTGTACAAGATGCTGTATAGATGGCACCTTCCACCTGCTCGTCTGTTGTGGCCCCGCCCTCTGAGCCTGTCCCATCGGAGGAAGAAAGCTCCGAGCATGAGGAAGAGGAGTCAGCCAGGCCTCCCTCTCCAGGCCCCTCCCCTCTGGCATTGTCTCAGGTGCCGGCGGAGGGAGAGGAAATCAGCAGGGAGACAGCTGATTCATCTCAGAGTGATGAAGAAACATCATTCCTGGACGCACGCCTCCGAAGGCGTGATAAACGATTGCAGCATCTTAGGAGGCGTGCTAGGGATTAGAACTGAGTCATGGGACCACACCCCAGAGACTATATAATAGAGGGTAGTGGTCAGGGATCCTTGTGTCGAACAAAAGTAAACCTTGGATAGTCACTAAAGCCTCGTCCGGAACTGCTGGGAGGAATATTATTTCTGCTTGGACTTTTTTGAACATTAGTATCTTATCTTTTTGTTTGTGAAAATAAAGTCACTTGGCAGACGGTGTGTCTATCGCTGCCAAGTGGGAGATAAGACCTGGGTGCGTTCCAAAGTGTTTCCTTAACCCTCGGCTGGCTGTGTTTGTGTGTGTGTGGGGATGGGGACAGATCATCGTCTTTCTAAAATGTACTCAAATCTCTCACCAAACTGTTGGAAGTGTGGGGAGATTGGGACCTATTTCCACATGTGGTGGACCTGCTCCAGGACGACTGAATTCTGGAAAATTATACAGGCATGGATCATGGAAATCACAGGTTATAACCTAATTCTGAAACCAGAGTACTATCTACTGAACATCAGGCCAGACAACATAGGCACAAATATATGGTGTCTGTGTGTATTTATCACCACGTCAGCAAGAATATGTTTTGCCCAACATTGGAAGGGGAAAGATCTGCCGGCTGAAGATCTGATTTTGGAGAAAATTTTGGATTATGCGGAAGCCGACAGACTGACTAAAGCATTGAGAGATCAAAAGGACTCCGTATATTTCCAATGTTGGGACAAATAGTATGTTTGGTTGAACAACAGACGCCCAAAAAGTCAAGTATAACCAGGATTATGTTTAATATATGTTAAATCTGACTGAAACCTACATACCGTAGAAAGTGTAATTATCATGTAAAGTTCCTGTCGCAATCAATTGTTTGACTATTTCTTTTTTTTTTTGATGTATTGTTTTAAATAAATAAAAAAAATTATATATAAAAAAAGTCCACAAAAAATTATTGCAAAGGCAACAAAACTCCACAGAAATTCACTGCGTGCATAGTTACACAGGGTTTATATAATTTGTGCAAGTCTTTATGGCTTCTATTGGAAAGTTGGGGAAATAATATACAAAAGTAACACATACCAGAGTGCTGTGTAGCTTTGCAGCCGAAATAAATAAATGGCTGCTGAGAAGCAAGCCAGATAAATTCAGTGGAACTTACAGTTAACCTGAACATGCTTTGTGAATGCTGAAAAACATTGGTTTCAGGAAATTGGTACTTAAACCTATTATCAGGACTGAAAGAACAATTGGCTAAAAATGTTATGAAAATTGAAACCCTGATATAGTACTGAATATCGAGCTTTTTGGTAGCCATATTCAAATCTGGATGTAGCTACAACCGTCAAACTGGCAGGGGGCACAGAGATAGACACACAAGATTGAATGCGTAAAAGCAGATTCTCATAAGTACTAAGCAATCCCCATTATTTGATGACCAGAGTGCTGCGTCGTTAATGTAGGTAAAATCAAAGTTCACAATCTTCAGATCCTTTTGCAGGTACATCTCATTCAACTGGTTTACTATTCTTGCAAAGGCGTATTTAGATGCACAGCTGTAAGCTTCCCAAGTGTAAACTTGCTTGAAATGCAAATCGAACCATGGATTATCCTAAAAGGAACAAAAATAATGTTTTATTTGCTGCCTTTCTGCTCGGAAAGAAGATTCAGACTAACACAGAATTTAAAATAACATGCAGATATAAAGTAGCATCTATGAAACAATACAGGTGATTTCTAGACATAACTGAGCCCAACATTTCCATTGCTAAAACAGTTGTTAAGGGTGTTTTGCCCCATTTTGCAACCTTTCTCGCCATCGTTGTTAAGTAAATCACTGCCGTTATTAAGTTAGTAACACTTTGCTTCCCCATTGACTTTGCTTGTGAGGTCACAAAAACAGATAATATGACTCCGGGACACTGCGACCATCATAATAAATACATGCCAATTGCAATTGTCCAAATTTTGATCACATGACCATGGAGATGCTGATTGTTAAGTGTGAAAAATGGACTTGTTACTTTTTTCCAGTGCCGTTGAAACTTCAGTCACGAAATGAATGATTGTAAATCAAGGACTATCTGTAAAATGTACTATAGAGCAGGGGTCTCTAACCTTGGCAACTTGAAGACCTGTGGACTTCAACTCCCAGAATTCCTCAGCCACCTTTGCCTTGTTTGATCGTAAATCAAGGGCCTGGTGGCTCAGCAGACTGATAGCATTGTGATTAACACCAGCTGTCTGCAATTACTGTAAGTTCGAATCTCACCAGGCTCAAGGTTGACTCAGCCTTCCATCCTTTCTAAGGTAGGTAAATTGAGGACCCAGTTTGTGGGGGCAATAAGCTGACTTTGTATAAAATATACAAAAGTATGAAGGCTATTGCTTAACGCATTGTAAGCCGCCCTGAGTCTCCGGAGAAGGGCGGCATATAAATCAAATAAAAAAAAAAAATGACTACCTGTAAAATGTACTATAGAGCAGGAGTCTCCAACCTTGGCAACTTGAAGATTTGTGGACTTCAACTCCCAGAATTCCTCAGCCAGCTTTGCCTTGTTTGATCGTAAATCAAGGACTACCTGTAAAATGTACTATAGAGCAGGGGTCTCCAACCTTGGCAACTTGAAGACTTGTGGACTTCAACTCCCAGATTTCCTCAGCCGGCTGAGGAATTCTGGGAGTTGAAGTCCACAAGTCTTCAAGTTGCCAAGGTTGGAGACCCCTGCTATAGAGAACCATTGCCCTTCTAAGAACTGGCAAAAAGAAAAAAGAAAAGAGATTTGTGTTGTTTGTTCTTCTGAAAGCAGTGTAAGGACAAAAAGAGCTCTTATCCTCATGCAAAATAAGGAAGGATTTGACTGAGGCGGCAAGAGAGATGATTAGAATATCAGATCAATTGTGGTTGGAAACCAGCTGCCAATTAATGAGATCTTTTAGCAAGGCATGCAGTCTAACTACGATGTTTTGGAAGTTTTCCCAGTATAGCTTCAAATAGAGAAACAATTAACAATCAGCCAAGGATGTGGCAAAGACAGCATGAGTAAAGGCTCCCTTTGGTGATGCTGAAGTTATAGTGTCAAAATAGGCACATTCCTGCCTATTCACATTCATTTTCTCTTTTTCATTTTGCAACAATAACAGTGATTTGCAATTGCTATATTCATACTTAGTGATTCAATTACCTTGCCTGGACTGTATAACCCTGTACTTCCTGGTGTCCTGACTTCAAATGGGGGCAAAATCTTCTTGCAACTGCTGAAAGGACCTCCTTGTAGGCAGGAGATAGTTGGTGTCTTCTCCTTTCCCCTTTGTTGACACTGGACCAGTAGCGGGTTTCATTTACCTTCGCTACCGGTTCGGAACTGTGAGCGTGTGAGTGCGTGCGTCGCTTCTCTCATGTGTGGCACTTCTGCGTATGCGCAGAGCAGTGGTGGGTTTCAAACATTTTTACTACCGGTTCTGTGGGCATGGCTTGGTGGGTGTGGCAGGGGAAGGATACTGTAAAATCTCCATTCCCTCCCCACTCCAGGGGAAGGTTACTGCAAAATCCCCATTTCCTCCCGATCAGCTGGGACTCAGGAGGCAGAGAATAGATGGGGGTTGGGCCAGTCAGAGGTAGTATTTACCGGTTCTCAGAACTACTCAAAATTTCCGCTACCAGTTCTCCAGAACTGGTCAGAACCTCCTGAAACCTACCTCTGGTGAAGAGCATCCATGATGACATCAGGGTGGGTGGACGGAGTCTCCTATCACCACCACTACCGGTTCGCCCAAAACCGGGGCAAACCGGTAGAAACTCACCACTGCACTAGACTGCTCAATTTTAACATAAATGACCTCTTTTTGACCATTGGTTTGAAAGAGGGGTAAAAGAGGCCATTTATGTTAACTTCGAGCAGCCATCTCTCAACAGACACCATCTATCTCATGACTACAAGATGTCCTTTCAGCAGTTCCAAGAACTTTCCTCCCCCATTTGAACTCTGATACAGGTAATCCTGAGGGGACAGAATTGGCCTAAAGAGCTCTCAGGGAGAGTACTAATGACCGGATGACTGCAGAGAAATATGATCCTTCCAACCTCCCCACAATCCAGTCAGAACTAATCCTTCCATCACTCCCACCATCCTGCCTGAACTGATGAAGCTTCTGGGATGAGAAGCAAAACGTTCTCCTCAAGGAAAAAACAGTCCAGTTGCCTTTTGAAAAAGCACCTTTGAGACAACTATGACCCGGATGACTGAGAATCTCCACAGACATTTACATTCTAGCTATTATAACATCAACAACAGAATATATGCCTTGTAATAAAATGCAGCACTTACAGAATCTGCCTCTTTTCCATCTATCATCTCCAAATCATCTAGAAGCCATTTTTCAGATATTTCATAGTTCTCATCAAGGCCAGTTCGGTAGTGTTTTACCATAGATATTTGTACTTCTTCACCTTTTGACACTGCAGGATGAACATTTGGTTTACACACACAATATATTTTCATACAGAATGCAAAAATAAAATCTTTATTAAGAAAAAAAATGCCTTCTAATACTACTTGGTGAGTTAGGCCCAGCATTTCTAAGATTCAGCAATTGCAGTTGCTTTTAGCATTCAAGCCATTTAAACTAATTTAACCTAATTAATTAATTAAGCTCTACCTACGATATCAAAATGTACATATTTAAATAAAATGTACAAATTGCCCATATTTAAGGTGACCAGATTTTAACATTGGTAAAGAGGGACATTGTGGGCGTGGCTTATTTTGTCGGCGTGGCTAGCTGGTCATGTGACTGGGTGGGCGTGGCTAGCTGGTCATGTGACTGGGTGGGTGTGGCTAGCTGGTCATGTGACCGGGTGGCCATGGCTATGCGTATAGGGTAAGGTGAACAGATTTTAACATTGGTAAGAAGGACACCATTGTGGGCGTGACTTATTGTGTGGGCGTGGCTTGGAGGCCATGTGACTGGGTGGGCGTGGCTAGCTGGTCATGTGACCGGGTGGCCATGGCTATGTGTATAGGGACTACTCAGAGGGCTGAAAAGTCATTTCTGACAGGTCCTCACACTTTTGACTGGTCCTCACACTTATGACCATCCTCACATTTATGCCCGTGCAGTATTCTTAACAACCATGTCACTCATTTCACAACTGCTTCTCTTCACCATGGTGACAAGATAGGGCAAAAACGTAAAATGTGAGCACAGTCGTAAGTTCGAGGACTGGTCAAAAGTGTGAGGACCAGTCAAAAATAACTTTTTCAGCCCTCTGAGTAGTCCATATGCACAAAAGGACTAACCAGAGGGCTGAAAAAAGTCATTTCTGACAGGTCCTCGCACTTTTGACTGGTCCTCACACTTATGACCATCCTCACATTTATGCCCGTGCAGCATTCTTAACAACCATGTCACTCATTTCACAACTGCTTCTCTTCACCATGATGACAAGATAGGGCAAAAATGTAAAATGTGAGGACAGTCGTAAGTTCTAGGACTGGTCAAAAGTGTGAGGACCAGTCAAAAATAACTTTTTCAGCCCTCTGAGTAGTCCATATGCATTAAAGGATACAGCAATAGAGAGGGATGAAGGAATGGAAATTAGAGTAGGAGTGAGGGTAAGAGAGGGAGGAAGAGAGGAGGAGAAGGAGAAAGGAAGAGGAAGTAGGGAGGAGAAAAAGAGGGTGGGGGGAAGAGAAAGTAAGAAGGAAAGAAAAGAGAGGTGGTAGGTTTGAGGAGAAAGATTGCTGTACAATAAAAAAGATGAAAGGGAAGAAAGCCAACCCCAAGCAAATATAAAGATATTAAGATTAAGAATGAATTGTTAAACTTTAAAGAATAAAAGAGAACAAATATGAATAAATAGCAATAATTAGAAACACACATACAAACATGCAATGTATTTTCTTTGAACAGAGTATTTGGCTGGTTCACAAATTTAAACAGCGTTTAGTCATTTCAATTAAATTTACAATTTCTATATTTCCTTTTTGCCATATTTATTCCTCATCTATTTTTTTAAAAAAACAATATTACCCTTCATCCTCATCTCTAATCTTAATCAAATTCAATTTTTCCCTTCTATTCTATATTATACCCCTTCCCATTGTCATCTATTTTTATATCCATCCTCACATTGGTTAATTAATCATGTGATTGGTTAATCACATGACCAGCTAGCCACGCCCACAAAATAAGCCACGCCCACAATGTCCCTCTTTACCAATGTTAAAATCTGGTCACCTTAAACTATACAACTAAAATTACAAGTTTAAAAATTTAAACACAACAATTAATGCAGTGAGAATTGGTAAAGTTTAGCTGAAACTTTAAGTGATGACTAAAAATATTAAAAAGAGCTAATAAGAAATATAAAATCATTGTATTACTGAAATCTTAAAAAAATATGTTTAGTATTAATATTATGCCTGCAGGGATTATACAAATTAGTAGCAGTGGTGGGTTTCAATTTTTTTTACTACCAGTTCTGTGGGTGTGGCTTGGTGGACGTGGCAGGGGAAGGATACTGTAAAATCTCCATTCCCACCCCACTCCAGAGGAAGGATACTATAAAATCTCCATTCCCACCCCACTCCAGAGGAAGGATACTGTAAAATCTCCATTCCCACCCCACTCCAGGGGAAGGTTACTGCAAAATCCCCATTTCCTCCCAATCAGCTGGGACTTGGGAGGCAGAGAATAGATGGGGGCGGGGCCAGTCATAATTTTTACTACCGGTTCTCCGAACTACTCAAAATTTCTGCTACCGGTTCTCCAGAACTGGTCAGAACCTGCTGAAACCCACTTCTGATTAGTAGTAATAATATATACTGCAAAGGAGTGATTATGACATAGAGACTAATGAGCTAAAAGAACCATTGCAATAACTGAATATTTGCATTTTTAAAGATGGCTCTAACAATTGATAATAATTTAAAAAATAAAAATCAATAAGTCAATATAGTGATACCATAGAAATAACTAGACTATATCCCGCAGGTTAATTTTTTACTATGGGCAAATTACACAAGTAGAAAAATCAGAGGGATTGCATCAAGGATGAAATCCAAATTTTTTTACTACCGGTTCTGTGGGCATGGCTTGGTGGGCGTGGTGTGGTTTGGTGGGTGTGGCTTGCTGGACATAGCAGGGGAAGCATACTACAAAATCTCCATTCCCACCCCATTCCTGCCCGCGGCCCTCCTGAGCTCCATTTTTGCTGGCAGAGGCACCGCTAATGTGAATAGTACAGGGTCAGCTATATGAACACTGAAGGACCCTCTTTATTCACATTATTATAAGAAAGAAATGTGCTTGTTTAGAGATTACACTAAATCAGCTAAATTCCATTCTTGGTAATATATATCTTCTGAGGGGCCTAGCTGTCAAGGTGCAAGGACATCCATATGTAATATATATCTTCTGAGGGGCCTTGCTGTCAAGCATGAAAAGACATCCATATGTAACAAAAAGATACTTATTATCCAAAGCAGTCATGAATCTACGCATCAGCAAACCCAGAATTGAGGAAGGTTGTTTAGCTAAGATAATCTTATGGACTAGAAAATAATGAAAGAATTTAGTAATTAGAAAGTGTCAATTATAATGTAACAAATGTATGTTAACCATATATGGAAAACTGCTGTGCTCGCAAAATCCTTTGTCTTGGATATGTATAAAAGCAGTTGTATCAGAGCTCTTCTTGGTTCAGAATTGCAGATACAAATCTGGTTCTGAAACTGCGCAATAAAACTGTCTCTGGCTGACCAAGGAATGTTGTTTGGTCCCATCATTCCATAACACCGCAAGCCGGTCCTTTGCTGTTTCCAGGGCAGCCCCGCAGGCAAGATCTAAGCACTCTGCGGGCCGAATCCAGCACCCAGGCCTTGAGTTGACACCCCTGATGTAAGGAAAAGGCCAAATAATTAGCCTTAAACTTTCCAATTACTCATATTTTACTTATATGGAGAACTGATACAAGTCTCAGACTCCGAAGTGATTTCATTTGAATATTTGGGAGAAAATGGACATTAGAAAAAGAAACCAAGGTCTTATTGGGGAGTATAAGCTTTGCTTTTGTTTTTTACACCTGATCAGTATTTGCCCTGAAGTCAACTCAGCCTCTGGGGTACACTAGGGTCTGAAAGTCTCAAGAGCCTTGCAGAGGGAGGTAATGGCAAACTATTCTCCATGTTATTTGCCAAATAAATCTTCATCCAAGTAATTTTAAAAGTGACTTTATGACATTTAAAAACGGTTGGTGTTCCTACAAATAATAGCCTTGGATTAGATCCAGATTACATTAGCTCTACTTAGTTCCTGTTAAAATCAATAGACCGAGGTAGCACATGACTTAATTAAGCTCCAGTATGATTTTTATACGTAACTGCCTTGCCTCATTTGCAGAACTTTACTAGATCCAGATGACAATGTTTTCCTAGCCCCTTCTTTGTATTTTTCAATTTATTGTTTCAGCCACAAAATATATTAAGGAGGGAAAAAGCTTTGTGTCTGATTTCACTAAAGATTATAAATGCAGTTAATTTAAGTTGGAATCAAATTTAATGATTTCAAAAATTTACTAAGTAAACTTTTCTGGAATTGCACACGCACCTCAAACTGCAGTCACTTTCGTGACTTGAAACTCCATGTCATGAAGTTGTTTTGAAATTTTGTAAGTGATTTAGCATTGAGTGCAGGGGTGAAATCCAAATTTTTTTTACTACCGGTTCTGTGGCTTGGTGGGCATGGCAAGGAAAGGATCCTGCAAAATCTCCATTCCTACCCCACTCCAGGGGAAGGATACTGCAAAATCCCCATTCCCTCTCCACTCTTGGGGGAAGGATATTGCAAAATCCCCATTCCCTCCCCACTCCTGGGGGAAGCATATTGCAAAATCTCCATTCCCACCTCACTCTGGGGCCAGCCAGAGGTGGTATTTGCCGGTTCTCCGAACTACTCAAAATTTCCGCTGCCAGTTCTCCGAACTGCTCAAAATTTCTGCTACCGGTTCTCTAGAACCTGCTGGATTTCACCCCTTTCAACCCAATTGAGTTCCTTTTCAAGGATGAATTGTCAGGAGGAAGTCTTGCTAAGTATCCCTGAAATTCTGCTACTTATTCCAGTTCATTGGAATTATAACCAAAAAATATGAATAATATTTTGAGTGAATTTTTATTATAACCTCTCAGAGGTCCTAGATGGCCAAGAAATTCAAGAGAACAGTTCATAGAAAAGATCTCCAAACATAAAGGTTGGCATTTGTTATTATTAACAAATGTAACTCTGTTAATAGCAACACATCTTTTATAAATTGATTACGTGAATGCATTCTTAGGTGTTATTGTATTTTAACAATGTACTTGCTACATTGTTTTTTACTATCTACTTGCATATATTATATTAAATAATGACTTGAACCAGGCCACTATGGTTTATTCAACAAAGCTTACTTGAACCAGTCAAGACTTAATAAAGATTAATGACTGCCTTCTGATAGATAAATAATGCTGTATAAGAATAAAGGAACAAAATTTCTCATGATCACCTCAAATTTGGAGATAATTAAAAGCAGAAAAAATTGTCTCACAGATACATTTTCTTAAAAGGAGGCAATCAGTTTATATGTCACTTCTCTCAGTACATGACTCTGGCTGGCTAATCTGTATATATAAAAATGGCTGTGTGTGTGCATGTTTGTGTATGTTCCAGCATAACTCTGGAACTCCTCAAGCAATTTCAACCAAATTTGGTACACAGATGACTTACTCTCTGGAAAGAAATACTGTGGGTGGGTGGGTAAGACACCCCTAATACCCCTCGGTGTGTGTGTGTGTGTGTGTCTGGGTGTGTATGTTCCAGCATAACTCTGGAACGCCTGGGCTGCTGAAATGAAAAGGAATGAATTATTTCTATAGTGTCAAATCACAGTACTTTTGACAGTGATACTGTGCATTTTGGATTCAAGTTCTGTTAAGATACAGCCTGTTGTACCTTAAAATGGATTCTACTGTACAGCACAGTGGAGTTGCCATGGTAACGGCATCACAGTAGTCCACAAGGGGGCTCCCTCTGGCAAGGGGGATTGGTTCTTTAAAAAAAAACCAAACACCTTAGGCCATCAGCTTCAAGCAAAGAGGGCAAGTTGTCGGGCGAGGTGCCTGCTAATGCAGATAATCACCTCAAAGGCTGTTCCCTGTAGAATTTTTCCCAGGCTGTTGGCCAGGGCAATTAGATCTCTAATTCTCACCACAGTGGTTGAACCAGCTTTCTTCTACAACTGGTAACAGGCCCAGGCCCAAGTGTCTTTTAAAACCCTGTAAATAAAATTACTTTGATTTGACACTATAGATATAATTCATTCCTTTTTCTGTCTAATACAGGATTGGGATAAATAAATACCCGGGCAACACCAGGTTATCAGCTAGCTACAATTAAAAGAAGGTAAGAACATTATAACAAACCAACAATTGCATATTTTGCATGTAACAGCTAGTTGGTGAGGGAATCTCTGTGAGTTACTTATGATTCCCCCAAATCTCACCCAGCATCCTTGAACACCACAGCATAGGAACAATGTAGTACCTATGAACAGATAAGTGCTGATCGATAAAATTTCTATGGCTTGACACCAAGATTCCTGCAGCATTGCCTTCTCAGAAAGTAGAAATTTGCACTATTGTCTTTCTTTGAAACAGCATTCCTCTTGAGATGTCTATGATTCCAACTTTACTCGGATTTAAAAACATAATTAAAACTTAGCTTTTCCAGCAGATCTCGGTGAGAGGTACAATATGTTATGAAGTGTTCCTCATAGAATGTTGAATTCTGTTTGAACTAAATTAGTTTACAGTTCCTGACAAACAATTGTGATTTATTTTTTTACTGATTTTTACTTTATATTAGGCACTTTTAATTTACCTTATATTAGGCAAAGTAAAACAATGTTGACTGGCGGCCCCCAGGGGGAAGGCCTTCTCTGTGGGGGCACCCACTATCTGGAACGAGCTCCCCCCAGAGATACGGAGGATCCCGGATCTGCGCACTTTCCGCTGTGCTCTTAAGACTCTCCTATTCCAGCAAGCCGGCCTGGCCTAATTTTCTCCCCTGTTTTAAAATTCTTTTAAATCGAAATTTTAATCTGTTTTAAATTATTGGGATTTTTAATTGTCTCGGGCTAAATTATTTAATCTGGTTTTAATTATGTTTCTAACTTTTGTATCTATGTATTTTATTCTGTGCCTGTTCACCGCCCTGAGTCCTTCAGTAGTACGGCGGTATATAAATTTAATAAAAACAAAACAAAACAAAACAAAGAACAGGGGATGTAAGACATCCAGTCCGTGACAAATGAAGTATCATATATACTTAGAAGAAGGAAAAAAATGAGATCCTTGTATAGCAAACAATCTTAATATAACCCACTGTACAAATGTACAATCTGAATCAGTGGTGCGTTGCTCCTGGTTCTGTCCAGTTCTATAGAACCGGTAGTAAAACCGGTGGGAGGCCCCACCCACCTGCCACGACGTCATCATGGACGATCTGTGCATGTGCAGAAGTGAGCACATGCGGGCGCACGCCTGTTGCAAACCGGTAGTAAAGGTAAGTAGAACCCACCCCTGATCTGAATGTGCAGTGTTTCTGAGACTCTGTGTAAGTAGTGTAGAAGCACACACACACACATACAAATCTATATGGTCTATTCAAATGGGATATACAATATATCTTCCCCTATCTTGGAAAGAAACAGAGATAATACCGGTATGATATAATATATCATGATCTGTATAGAGTGAAGGTTTTACACCATTTCTACGAGACCGCCTTCTGCCACCAGTAGCCTCTCACCGACCAGTACGCTCCCATAGAGAGGGGCTTCTCAGGGTGCCGTCGGCCAAACAGTGTTGACTGGCGGCCCCCAGGAGGAGAGCCTTCTCTGTGGGGGCACCTGCCATCTGGAACGAGCTCCCCCCGGATATAGGGAGGATTCCGGATCTGTGCGCTTTCCGCCGTTCCCTCAAAACATTCCTATTCCAGCAGGCTGGCCTGGCCTAACCTCTCTTTTAAATTGCTTTTCTAAATTTTAAATATGTTTTATAAATTGGGGTGTTTTAAATTTGTTTTCTGGGCCAAAGGATTTAATGTATTTTAAATGGTTTTTAACGTTTGTATTTTATTTTCTGGCTGTTCACCGCCCTGAGTCCTTCGGGAGTAGGGTGGTATATAAATTTAATTAATAATAATAATAATAATAATAATAATAATAATAATAATAATAATAACTCAGCATTAATAGCTCAGCAGCTCGAGTCCTAACCAAGGACCTAGGAACTGTGATACCTTAAACAGTTCCTAGGTCCTTGGTTAGGACTCGAGCTGCTGAGCTATTAACTAGCCTCAAAGGCTGTGAATCTCACTAAAGATTAACCAATAAATAATAATAATAATTTCCACCAACTCTCTTAGAAGATAGAAATGTCTCTATTTTAGAACAGTGTGTTTATTTATTTAGCAGTTATATGTCCACCTGTATTATACAAAATAATCCTAGATGGATCACAATATTAAATAAAAACAGGTTAAATAAAACAGACAAAACTCCACAATGACATCATATACCTCAACAATGGCACTACAACATCACATCCGTTCCCTTACTTCTGCTGGGCTCACTCCTATTCTATCCCAAAGCTTGAGTGAAGAGCCAAGCTCTCCGGAAGGTTAACAGGATGGGAAAACTCTAAATCTCATGGAGACGACTGTTCCAAAGGGTGGAGCAGCCACAAAAAAAGTGCATCTCCAATGGCAACATTTAAAGGAAGGGATCAGGAGGGCAATCATGTTCTCTGACCTGGAAGGATGGGCAGATACCCTGTGTGGTGTTGTTCCCTGTGAGAAGACTGTACGTGATGAGTTTCATCATGACTCCACATGTCTGATCAGGGGTGGGATTCAAAAATTTTAGCAACTGGTTCTCTGGCCAGTTGCTGGGTGGGCGTGGCCTAATTGGCCTCCTGCACGATGTGGGTGTGTGGGTGTGTTTTGCCCTCCCCAGGCTCTGGAGGCTTTCCTCGAGCCTCTGGGAGGGCGAAAACTGCTTCCCCCAGGCTCTGGAGGCCCTCCGGAGGCCGGAAACGGGCCCGTTTCCAGACTTCCGGAACATCTGGGAGGCCCGGTTTTCACCCTCCCAGAGCCTCTGTGTGGGCCTGCACTTACCTGGCATCCAAAACAGGCTGCATGAAGACTCCTGGGAGGGGAGGGGTGGGGTGAGCAGGGCCAGCCAGACCTTGCAACTACCAGATCGACGAACCAGATGTAAAATTAGCATCTGGTTCACCCAAACTGGCCCGAACCGGCTGAATCCCACCCGTTACTGAGGAGTCGGAATATAGGATGAAACTTGTCACCTATTATACGTGTATGTTTGTGTGTGTCATAGAAAATGAAAATTATATCAACAGTGTATTCAACCTGCATAGGAATATAAAAAATGGTCTTACCCTGATTCAGATCCTTTGGTGCATCGGAATATCAACTGAACTTATTGGCAATTCTTCGTGGTTTTAGATTGGAGGCATACAAAAAGTCCCTATATACTTTCTTAAACAATAAGGGATCTTCAGCATCCTATCTAGATATCTGCAATATTCATCTCAGTGATAGACAGCATGTAACTAACCTTGGTTGATTTCAGAATCTAAGTAAGGGCAGTTGTGGTTAGAATTTGTTTGAGAAAATCACAGTGGTGAAATCCAATTTTTTTTACTACAGGTTCTGTGGGCGTGGCTTGGTGGGCATGGCAGGGGAAGGACACTGCAAAATCTCCATTCCCACCCCACTCCAGGGGAAAGATATTGCAAAATCTCCATTCCCACCCCACCCCACTCTGGGGCCAGCCAGAGGTGGTATTTGCCAGTTCTCCAAACTGCTCAAAATTTCCGCTACTGGTTCTCCGAACTGCTCAAAATTTCCACTACTGGTTCTCCAAACTGCTCAAAATTTCCGCTACCAGTTCTCCAGAACCTGTCAAAACCTGTTTCACCCCTGGGAAATCATATAGAAATTCTAAAGCTGTAGGATAGACTGTGGAATCAAAAACAAAACAACAAAAACATCCATTCCAATCTAAGGCAATAACAATCCTTTTGCTATAACATTGCCAAAAAACCTGCTTGGATGAAGAAATCAAAAGTCAAGTTTGACTTAAGGGTGTATTTATTTTTCTTTACTATTTATCTACTTTCAAGTAAATAAAGCTATGACTGTCATTTAACATTATTATACTGAAGCAAAGGCCAGAACATGCCTAGGGCAATTTTAGCCTCCTATTTTCAAAAGTAGCACAAAATACTTTTCTTTAAAAAATAAAACCACAAATCCTTTTGATACGTGAACAACTCCTCATTGAGAACCAATATGATGTAGTGACTAATGCATCAGGCTAGAAACTGGGGGATTGTGAGTTCTAGTCCTGCCTTAGGCACAAAGTCAGCTAGGTAACCTCGGGCCAGTCACTTTCTTTCAGTCCTAAAAAGAAGGCAATGGCAAATCATTTATGTAAAATGCTTCCAAGAAAACTGCAGGGACTTGCCAAGCAGTCTTCAAGAATCAGATACAAGGGAAGAGGGGAAAAATCTGGATTTTTCGTGTAATTTAGCAATCGCTTAGTTTCCTTTCAAAATTACCGTTTGCCCGAAAATACGACCTACTCAGAAAGTAAGTCCTAGCTTGATTTTTACATGTGTGCCCAATATAAGCCCTACCCCCAAAATAAGCCCTAATCAAGGCTCCACCCACTCCAGGGTGCACGGATAAAAATTAAGGTAGGGTGGGGATGGGGTTGTGGAGCTGCCCTACTACTTACCTTAGGATAGTTGCAGCCAGGCCTTGCACACCTTGGCCCATCTCTTCTGCAGCCAGCAAGGCTTTCCTGGCCTATTGCCCCCAACAATCTGGGTCCTCATTTTACCCACCTCAGAAGGATGGAAGGCTGAGTCAACCTTGAGCCTGGTGAGATTTGAACTGCTGAACTGCATCCAGCATTCAGCTGAAGTAGCCTGCAGTACTGCACTCTAACCACTGCGCCACCTCGGCTCTCATAAGACAGGGTCTTATTTTCGGGGAAACACGGTAGTTTGTGGAAATTTACCTAGGTCCTCTCTGAGCAATTCAATGATCAATCAGATCGATTGGAACTGAGCTTCCTTCTAAAGCTAAAGGAAATGAGGCAAGAAGCACAGGGAGTGAACGCTAAAATAGATTTCAGTGAGCAAAACAGATTCTGAGTTTTAGAATGATTTTTTTCCCCAATATTTATTCAGATTTTATTTCAAATGGCAAATCTGCTTGGATGCATAAAACAAAAAGTGGCATTCATTCAGAACTCAGAATGAAACAGAGTGAGAGCCATCCTTCTTCTAATGGATATCTTCACAACACATGTGTGTCCCAAAGGGGTACACACCAAAGAAATGAAGCAATATTAAATTTAAGAAATCATTCACACACAGATGCATACCAGTTTATATGTGTATTTGTTTCTTATTTTTTATGCATGACTTTCCTCAGAATTGATAACAATTTCCTATCAGGTTTTTAACTGCAGATAGCATGGCACAATTTTTTCCCCCATCTTTGAAAAAGAATCCATTTATCTGATTCTGTCCTTTACTTCATTATATATAATGTGAAGTTACATTTAATCTTATCCTCTCTAACTTTCCAAGCCCAAATTCTGCACCAATCCTCTCTTACTGCTTTGGATATAGTACTTTTAGTGATATTATAGGAGCTCCTTCAATAGTTCAGGGGAAAAAGTCATCCTTCTGTATCTACATTCTCTGCATATCCTGCATTAAGAAATATTTAGCAACGTTTGAACAAATACCAAACTAGGAAGTATCAAACAGCTTTTATTTGAAAATGTTATATTAAGATAGAAATATTTTAAGGTAATGAGGATGAAAATTTATTTGAAAATGTTATATTAAGATAGAAATAGGTTAATGTAATGAAGATGAAAATTTTTAAGGGGGAGGGAGGGGTTCAAGTTTTATATACAAATGAGGGTTTTTCCTTTTACTTGATATGAGTATACTGTGTGGAAAATGTAATTGTAAAACTTTTGCAATAAAAAAAAAAGAAATATTTAGCAACATGAAAAATTACAATCAGTGCCTCTTCTTATTAATTAAACTTTACTTAAAATGTTATTCAGTGAAATCGATATTACAAGTCTAGATTTTTTTGATACACAGTTTAGGACTTACAAAGCACTTATTTTAAAATAGAGATAACATATCATGAAAAAGAAAAATCATTAAGTCAAAACAATGGAGGTACTCTAAACAAACGTAGATGTTTCTTGGCTAAAATATTTTTCTAAGATAGTATGAGATATTTTATACCAGATGGAAGTACTGCTCATCAGTAATACATTGCTTCATTATAAAAATGGGCTGAAGAGTGATATTAGATTTGCAAAATAAAAAGTGACTTGCATCAGTTATTGGGCTCTAAAATATTAATGTTGAAATAAGAACTTACAGTCTTTATTTATATTAGAATCAAAAATAAGAGAAAAGGGTTATTACATTGTATAAGTAAAAATGCCTGAACTAACCATTTTTAAAGCAACAGACCAAATGTGTTTTATTAACATCTAGTTATATTTTCACTGAAAGATTTAGTCTGCTGCTTTCTATGGGAAAATAAAATTTCTTCTAATTCAAAAATAATCAATGTGGTCCTTTTCAAATAGGAAGTTAACAAAATAAGACAGCTCAATCCTAAATATATTGATCTAAAACTACTTAAATGTGAATTACTTTCAGACAAGGATGTTTACCATTTCAGTCAGCATTTGAGGAAATTCAATTTCTCAAGCATAGTATCTTTAATCTACCTCTTTAGCAATAAGAATTTACCGGCTAGACATCTAAAACATTTATTGAAAAAAATCGTATCAAATTTTTTGGGGGAAGGGTACTGTCTAATACTATATAAGTGATTGTACTATGAATTTAGATTATTAATATTTAAAATCCATGTGTGCAGTTGATTAGCCTTTTAATCCTGAACACCTTAAAAGCCTAATACCAGTCAGTTACTTTGAAGGAAACTATATTGATTTCAATAGATCTTAATTCTAAGTACATGCATTTAGGTTTACTGTCTTATTTTAGACTGCTATGACATTTATTGAAAATCCTTATAAATACAGCTATCCGATGTAGATCCTGTCAGGTTGTAATACTTAACTACTTTAGTACATTCAAAATATCAAATATATTTAAAGCATCTCACTTGCAGAAATTATGCAATAATATATTAATAATATAGCAGTATATTTCCTCTCTATCAGATAAAGGAACTGAGGCTAATAGAATAGTATTTTTTTTTCTCAGAACACCAAGTTAGTTAATGGCTGGAATCAATTTTGAATCAGGAAAATACTCTTACAGTATAATGAATGGATAGAAAACAACTAGAGATAGTTAATTCCCCTTATGTCCCGACCCCATTTACCTGAAGCACAGAGATAAAACCGGTCTTGGCCTGAACACTCAATTTCAATGAACCCATACAAATTTTGCCCTAGAGTTTTGAATAGCTTCTTGTTGAGATCCTCCTTCAACAGTGATGACATTGCCTTGGTTTGTGGGATTTGGGATCTTCTCTTTCCACTCCTTTCGCTTCTTCTCCGATGTGGATTGCTCCAGAGATTAGAAAATTAATTCTGCGACTAAAACCATCAAGCCACCAGGTTCCAATTGTCCAGCTTGCTGGCTAGAGAAGCAGCAGTAGCAGTAGCTTCATTCAGTGTCCGGTTACCTCCAAAGTTCCTCTGCTCTGCCATAATTTGTTGATGAAAATAATTATCCGCTCCCCTGGGATTTAGCAGCCCCCTGGCTATCATGGGGCAGAAGCATCATTAACGAAAGTAACACAAAAGCCCCATTCGCACGAACAACATTTTGCTTCCGTTATCCCTATAGCTGCCTGGAGGTATTGATTGAGATGATTTTCCATTTAGAGTTAAGACTATTGGCGGGAGCAAAAGTTACATCTACTCACACGCCCTCATCTGCAGAACTGCCGCTTATCCTGAACACTTAACTTTTCTCACAAGTGTACGTGCATCATTTCAGAAGAAAAGGAAAGCCAGCCAATTCTGGCTCCAAACCCTCCAATCCGTTCAGGGAAAAAAAATGCTTTGATATTATATCTACCCGTAAGTCTCCATTCTTAGGCACCCAGGAAAAAATCTCTATCAGCCAGGTTAGAGTACTGTGGAAAGTAACCCTTTCCTTGCTAGTAGTTTATCACAGTAATATGTCAGTAGTATAAATAATTTCCAATTCTGATAATTCATCTCCTTTGACATTTTTTTTAAATCTTTTTTTTTTAAATTTTTGATTTATATGCTGCCCTTCTCCGGAGACTCAGGGCGGCTTACAATGCATTAAGAAATATCCTTCATAGTTTTGTATATTTATACAAAGTCAGCTTATTACCCCCACAAACTGGGTCCTCATTTAACCTACCTTAGAAAGGATGGAAGACTGAGTCAACCTTGAGCCTGGTAAGATTCAAACCTGCAGTAATTGCAGGCAGCTGTGTTAATAACAGGGTGCTTTAAACCACTGTACTACCAAGGCTCCTATTATCTAGACATTATCTAGAATACAGTTCCTCATCCCTCTGCAAAGACTTTATGCCGTCTTTATTTATTCTATGTAGCCCTCGCTACTTTTCTACTTTATTTATTTCTAAACTGTTCTTATATAAAACAATTCACCCCCTTGTTTAGGAGGGTGAAAAGAAAAAAAAAAGGATCAGAAAATGTTAGATTTAGCAAACTACTTTCAGCTACTCAGCTAAAAAAAAAAGAACCGGAAAAAGAATCCCATACCTTACTGATATTTCATAAATCATTAAATATCATTAAATATCCATTATCAATATAATTAGGGACATGGTGGCTCAGTGGCTAAGATTTTGAGCTTGTTGATTGAAAGGTCGGCAGTTCAGCGGTTCGAATCCCTAGTGCTGCGTAACGGGGTGCGCTCCCGTTACTTGTCCCAGCTTCTGCCAACCTAGCAGTTTGAAAGCACGTAAAAAATGCAAGTAGAAAAAATAGAAACCATCTTTGGCGGGAAGGTAACAGCATTCTGTGCGCCTTTGGTGTTTAGTCATGCCAGCCACATGACCACGGAGACGTCTTTGGACAGCGCTGGCTCTTCGGCTTTGTAACTGAGGTAGGCACCGCCCCCTAGAGTTGGGAACAACTAGCACATATGTGTGAGGGGAACCTTTACCTTTACCTATCAATATAATTAATTCATTTCCCCCCCCCCCTTATATTCACCTCATCTTTCACAAACAATGAGTAGCATAATGCCATTAAAGCCTCTTTTTACAACTGATATTTAAATCAATTTTGTATTTTTTTGTGCCATATGAAATGTAAGTCAGTAAAATACAAACCTTAAGTAATTCTGTTACATTTTTCATTCGGTGTACAAGAAATTCAAAGGTCGTGTGACCCAGGGGTGGGTTCTATTTACCTTTACTACCGGTTCGCAACGAGGCTGCGTGCCTGTGCTCGCTTCTCTCGTGCATGTGCTCTTCTGCACATGTGCAGAAGCATTTTGATGACGTCGGGGTCGGTGGGTGGAGCCTCCCGCCGGTTTTACTACCGGTTCTATAGAACTAGTGCAAACCGGGGGCAACCCACCACTGGCGTGACTGCAGTCTTATCTATGTCTGTATGGGAATAACTCTCAATCAGTTCAGTAGATGCTATTCACCTGGTAAAAATTCAGAGCTTTACAGCCAAGCTTGGAATTCCAAGTAATTATTACAGAATATGCACATGGTAGTTAAGTTAAATGCAGTTTAGTTAGCTTATTCAAATATTGTTGCAGGAGATTATTGGCAATTTTAAAAATCCTTTAGCTTAAATAGCAATAGCACTTATATACCCCTTCACAGTATTATAAGATTCTCTGGCTATCTTTGAATCCATAATCCCTGGTTCACACATATTTGTACAATCTAAAACTGACCAACCACAATTTTGTTGCGAGAACTGTGCAAAGGCTGTATAGTTAAGTTCTGAATTCAGCTTGTTATATGAATCCAGAAAATTGGATTACAAGTAGTCATCGATTTACAACAGTTCAATTAGTGGCCATTCAAAGTTCCACGGCACTGAAAAGTGACTTATAACTGTTTTTCACACTTACAACGGTTGCAACATTCCCATGGACACACGTGATCAAAATTCAGATGCTTGATAACAGACTCATATTTATGATGGTTGCAGTACCCTGGGATCATATAATTCCCTTTTGCAACCTACTGACAAGCAAAGTCAATGGGGAAGCGAGAGTCCCTTAACAGCTCCGTTACTAATTTAACAGCTGCAGTAATTCACTTAACAGCTGTGGCAAGGAAAATCGTAAAATGGGGCAAAGTTCACTTAACAACTGTCTCAATTAGCAACAAAAATTTTGGGCTCAGTTGTGGTCTTAAGTCGAGGACTACGTATAATTGGCATATCTATGAAGTATGGGTAGCTGTATTGTGTGAGTCTGATTGTCACCCCTCAACTAATAGGCAAAGTAGAAACAGAGAAACTCTGTTAAGATTCTTCTGCACAGCACTGGACATTCATACCCAGCAACAATATTAAAAAAAGAATATCTGAATGTGCTTTTTTTTTTGGTTTTGTCCCATCTTTGCATGCTTATTTTATCACTCTCTCAATAAAGGTGCTTACTTAAACTAGTTAAACTTCAAGGTTAAAAGGTTTGTAAATTATACATAACGTTCCACTCTAAGAGTGAATGCCAACTAATTTTATTAAAACGAATATTGTGGGGAAAATAACTTTGTTCAGGGAGAGAAAGACAACGAAAACAGCATGGGCCATATCATGCATGTAGACAGGGATGGGTTTTGGTGAGAGTTTATTTTTATTTATTTATTTAATTTGATTTATATGCCGCCCTTCTCCGGAGACTCAGGGTGGCTTACAATGTGCTCAGCAATAGCCTTCATCCTTTTGTATATTTATACAAAGTCAGCTTATTGCCCCCACAATCTGGGTCCTCATTTTACCTACCTTAGAAAGGATGGAAGGCTGAGTCAACCTTGAGCCTTGGCGAGATTCGAACCTGCAGTAATTTCAGGCAGCTGGTCTTAATAACCAGCTTAATAACAGGGTACCTTAGACCACTGTACTACCAAGGCTCTTTAAACTCATGTTCTTTAACTCTGACATGTCTATTTGAGAATTTAACTATAGGTTTCCCTCAAAATGGCAGAAAACTGCATTTAGTTCTCAAGTGATTCCTCCAAAATAAGATTCATGGAATGAAAGAGTGCAAGGTCTTGATCACATAATTTAACCCACTTCAATTGCACCCCAAGGCTGCCATCTTGACTTCTCATTATCCATAAAGGAGAATATTTGTAGCTCAGGGTTGAAAAGAACATAGAACATAAAAAACAAGGGTCCCTGAAGGTCTTCTAGTCCAAACCTCTGCTCAAGCAGGAGACATTGTTGTCCAGTCTTTTTGAAACCTCCAGTGATGGGAGCACCCATAACTTCTAAAATCCAGCTGTTCCATTGGTTGATTGCTCTCACCATCAACCTTCATTTCAGGTTGACTTTCTTCTTGGTTACTTTCCATCCATTTTCTCTCGTCTTGCCTTTTGGTGCTTTGGAAAAATAGTTTGACCCCCTTGTCTTTGAAGGAGCCCCTCAAATATTGCTACCATGTCTCCCAGGGGGGGTTCTACTTACCTTTACTACTGGTTTGCAGTGGGGCCACGTGCGTGTGCTCGCTTTGCTCATGCACACACTCTTCTGCGCAAGCGAAGAAGCGTTTTGATGACATTGGGGTCGGTGGGCGGAGCCTCCCATCAGTTTTAATACTGGTTCTATAGAACTGGTGCGAACGGGGGCAATCCACCACTGATGTCTCCCCTTCTCTTTCATTAGACCAGACATGCCCAATTCCTGTAACCGTTCTTAGTATGTTTTAGCCTCCAGCACTTTAATCATTCTTGTTGCTTTTCTCTGCACTCTTTTTTTAAAAAATTTGATTTATATGCCGCCCTTCTCCGAAGACTCAGGGCGGCTTACAATGCGTTAAGCAATAGCCTTCATACTTTTGTATATTTATACAAAGTCAGCTTATTGCCCCCACAATCTGGGTCCTCATTTTACCTACCTTAGAAAGGATGGAAGGCTGAGTCAACCTTGAGCCTGGTGAGATTTGAACTTGCAATAATTGCAGGCAGCTGATGTTAATAACAGTGCTTTAGTCTGCTGCGCTACCAGGACCCTTTGCAGCAGGGATGAAATCCAGCAGGTTCTGGAGAACCAGTAGCGGAAATTTTGAGCAATTCAGTGAACCGGTAGCGGAAAATTTGAATAGTTCGGAGAACCCAGGAGTGGGGTGGGAATGGAGATTTTGCAGTATCCTTCCCCTGGAGTGGAGTGGGAATGGAGATTTTGCGGTATCCTTCCCCTGCCACGCCCATCATGCCACATCATGCCCACCAAGCCACGCCCACAGAATGGGTAGAAAAAAAAATTGGATTTCACCATTGCTTTGCAGTCTCAACATCTTTTTTTTTATATTGTGGTGACCAGAACTGGATGCAGCATTCCAAGTGTGGTCTTTACTAAAGGCTTTGTAAAGCGATACTAGAACTTTACGAGATCTTGATTCTGTCCCTCTGTTAAATGCAGCTCAATAATCCCTCTATTATTGAGGGGTCCTTGGTACTCTTTGAGTTTTGTTGTTTTCTTGCAAGAGGTTTCCTTACCCAAACTAGGTAACATCCTCAGTCCTAGTGTTTTTCTGATCATACCAGAGGATCTTTCCAGGCAAGATTGCTCTCTACATGGGGCTCCCCTTGAAGAGCACCCGGAGCTGCCAACTGGTCCAGAATGCGGCCTCGCAGGTGATTATGGGAACGACATGGTGCTCCCATGTGACACCTCTCCTTTGCGAGCTGCACTTGCTCCCGGTAGCCTTCCGGATGCGATTCAAGGTGTTGGTTACTATCTTCAGAGCGCTCCATGGCTTAGGACCTGGGTACTTACGAGATCGCTTTCTGCTACCGATAGGCTCCCACCGGTCAGTACGTTCCCACAGAGAGGGACTCCTCGGGGTGCCGTCGTCGACTGGCGACTCTCAGGGGGAGATCCTTCTCTGTGGGGGCACCTGCCCTCTGGAACGAATTGCCCCAGGATTTACGGATGATCCCTGACCTACGCACCTTTCGTGGTGCCCTCAAGACGCTGTTGTTTCAACAAGCTGGGCTGGCCTGAATACCAAGATCAATTTTAAGCTATATGGGTTGTCTTTGCCTTAATTGAAATGGGCCAAATTATTTTAATTCCTTTTGAACTGTTTTAAATTTTATATGTGTTCGTTTTTATTTTTGGCTGTGCACCGCCCTGAGTCCTTTGGGAGAAGGGCGGTATAAAAATGAAATAAATAAATAAATAATAAAATAAGATTGATAGAGGGAGGAGAAGAATCCTGTGCAGGTGTCAACCTCCAACTCCAATCTCCAGCCCACCTGTGCCCATCAATTGGGGAAGAGGGGGGGTCCATCTCGACCTCCAGCTCAGCCCCTCCACCCCACCCAACCTTATCCCAGCCAGGGCCACCGACAAAGCAGAAATCCAACAGGTGTAGCACCATCTCCCCAAGTTTCCATGGGGAGTAAAGCGACCAGCCCCGCTTGAATGCCCGTCTTTGAGCGTTTGTTTGCGGTTCCCGCCGAGAAGAGAAAAGAAGAAGGCAACTCCCACGCCGTCCCTTTTGCCGAGCCGGGCATGAAGCTACCTGCCCGGGGCTACAGCGCAAAATCCGGGTATGGACGCCTCAGAGCAGCTTCTTCCCCCTTCCTTCTCACAGGACGAGGCTCAAGCGGCGTCCCCTGGCCGGCGCCGGTTCCACCGAGCGGCCACCGCCGTGGCGCATCTCTGCGGCCTGATTTTGCGCGGGAAAAGGTATAAAAGGCTCGGTTTTGGGACGGCCGCTGGAGAACTGGAAGGAAGCCCCCCCCCCCGGGAAGTGGAGGGAATCCCGGGGCTTCTTTAAAAGGGTTGGAGCCTAGAGCTGTTAAAGGATGCTTTGATCCCCACGCCCCATGGCCCTTTTGGGGGAGAGTTGTAGCGATCACCGGTGGGAAAAGGTCGGAAGGAGTCCGGCCGCCCCATTTTTTGGGACTAGACCAGGCAGGACTAGGATTGGGAGAGAAAGACTGGCCCAAGGTCACTCAGATGGCTATTTATAGAATTAGAATTAGAATTAATAGAAATAGAAATAATAGAATAGAAATAAAAAGAATGGTAGAATAGAATAGAAATAGAAAAGAAATAGAAAGAATAGAATAGAAACAAATAATAGGAATGGAATAGAATAGAAATAGAATAGAATAGGAATAGAATAGAATAGAAATAGAAAGAATAGTAGAATAGAATAGAATAGAATAGAAATAGAAAGAATAGTAGAATAGAATAGAAACAGAAATAATAGGAATGGAATAGAATAGAAATAGAATAGAATAGAATCGGAATAGAATAGAAATAGAATAGAATAAAAATAGAAAGAATAGTAGAATAGAATAGAAATAGAAAAGAAATAGAAAGAATAGAATAGAATAGAAAGAAATAATAGGAATGGAATAGAATAGAAATAGAATAGAATAGGAATAGAATAGAAATAGAATAGAATAGAAATAGAAAGAATAGTAGAATAGAAATAGAAAAGAAATAGAACAGAATAGAAATAGAAATAATAGGAATGAATATAATAGAAATAGAATAGAATAGGAATAGGAGTAGAAAAGAAATAGAAATAGAATAGAAAAGAATAGAATAATAGAATAGAAAAGAAATAATAGAATAGAATAGAAATAGAATAGAAATAGAAAGAATAGAATAGAAATAGAAAGAATAGGAATGAATAGAATAGAATAGAATAGGAATAGAAAAGAAATAGGAATAGAATTAGAATTAGAATAGAATAGAATAGAATAGAATAGAATAGAATAGACCTTTTTTTTTTTTTAATTTGATTTATATGCCGCCCTTCTCCGGAGACTCAGGGCGGCTTACAATGTGTTAAGCAATAGCCTTCATGCTTTTGTATTTTTTTTATACAAAGTCACCTTATTGCCCCCACAAACTGGGTCCTCATTTCACCTACCTTAGAAAGGATGGAAGGCTGAGTCAACCTTGAGCCTTGGAGAGATTTGAACCAGCAGAAATTGCAGGCAGCTGTATTAATAACAGGGTGCACTAAACCACTGTACTATCAAGACCTTGGAGGTCTTCTAGTGCAGGGGTCTCCAACCTTGGCAACTTTAAGCCTAGAGGACTTCAACTCCCAGAATTCCTCAGCCAGCTTGGCTAGCTGGGGAATTCTGGGAGTTGAAGTCCTCCAGGCTTAAAGTTGCCAAGGTTGGAGACCCCTGCACTAGTCTACCTTTCCTGTTTAGGGAGGAAACCGTATACCATTTCAATGGTTGTCCAATCTGTTCTTAAAAACTTCTGGTGGCAAGTCTATATTAATTGTTCTTAACTGTCAGGAATTTTCTTCTTCATTCTAGGTTGCTTCTCTCCTTGATTAATTTCCACCCATTGCTTCTTGTCTTACTCTTTGGAGTAAACTTTGGAGAATAGTTTGACTCCCTCTTCTTTGTGGCAACCCTTGAGATATCGGAACACTGCTATCATGTCTCCCCTAGTCTTTCTTTTCATTAAACTAGACGTAGCAACCATTCTTTATATTTTTTAACCTCCAGTCCCCTAATCATCTTTGTTGCTCCTCTCTGCACTCTTTCTAGAGTCTCCACATCATGGCGACCAAAACTGGATGCAGTATTCCAAGTGTGGCCTTACCAAGGCATGATAAAGTGGTATTAACACTTCACGTGATCTTGATTCTATCCCTCTGTGTATGCAGCCTAGAACTGTGTTGGCTTTTTTGACAGTTGCAGCACACTGCTGGCTCACATTTAAGTGATTGTCCACTAGGAGTCCCAAAATCCCTCTCTAAGGGGGACTAGAAATTACAGGTAGTCCTCTAGTTATAACAGTTCATTTAGTGACCATTCAAAATTAAAATTGAAAAAAAGTGACTTATGACCTTTTTAGAAACTTTGCGGCAACTGGTTCGTATTTATGACCATTGCTCTTCCCCGAACTCATGTTATTCCCATCTTGCAGAGCTGACAAGCAAAGTTAATGGAAAACCGAATTCATTTAACAACCAGGTTACTTACTTATCAACTGCTGTGATTCACTTAAACAGCTGAGGCAAGAAAGGTCATAAAATGGGGCAAAATTCACTTAACAAATGTCTCGCTTAACACCAGAAAATTTGGGCTCAGTTGTGGTTGTAAATCAAGGACTACCTGTGGTATTTTTGAACAATTTTGGAAGATTGGATTATTAAAATACATGCTTTTGCAACAATGATGTATTGAAAAAATATATAAGAAAGAATAGAATAGAGTAGAGTAGAGTAGAGTAGAGTAGAATAGAATAGAATAGAATAGAATAGAATAGAATAGAATAGAATAGAATAGAATAGAATAGAATAACAGAGTTGGAAGGGACCTTGGAGGTCTTCTAGTCCAACCCCCTGCTTAGGCAGGAAACCCTACACTACTTCAGACGAATGGTTATCCAACATCTTCTTTCAAACTTCCAGTGTTGGAGCATTCACAACTTTTGGAGGCAAGTTTTTCCACTGGTTAATTGTTCTGTCAGGAAATTTCTCCTTAGTTCTAGGTTGCTTCTCTCCTTGATGAGTTTCCACCTGTTGCTTCTTGTCCTGCCTTCAGGTGCTTTGGAGAATAGCTTGACTTCCTCTCCTTTGTGGCAACCCCTGAGATATTGGAACACTGCTATCATGTTTCCCCTAGTCCTTTTATATGTTCTGTAGTTCACTGTTTAAAGTTCCCTTTCTCCTTCTACAGATATATTGAACAAAGTCCACTTATGCAATGGGCAATATTGGAGCTGCAGATGCAGATGAATATCAGAGGTGATCTTTTGTTCAATATCAGGGATTATTCTAAAGAAAAAGTTGTGAGTATTTTTAACGTTTTCTACTTTTATTATTTATTAATATCTGGTCCAAGATCAAACCAACAAACATTAAAATCTATTCCGCAAATTTAAACGATTGTGTGTAATTTATATAAAAGCAAAGACAATCAAAACCATGAGGGTAGGTACCAATTGATTCTAATAGGCTAAAGCTACAGACAAAAATTTAGCCCCCACCCTGGAACGTTTAAAAATTGATCCCTTAAAAGGAAAACAATGATTTTCTCATTATGATGGAAATTAAACTTTGGAATAATTGAGGTTATAAATTTTAATCATCATTTTCTATAAATCAACATTTTAATAGACTGAGGGATATAGATTCAACCTCCTTATCTGAAGATATACAAATATTATTTTCCTAGGAAGGTTGAAATATAAGGGGGACCTTTGCACAGGTTTGCCTGGTGCACCAATTGCGACCCTACTTGGATCAGGAGGCTCTCCTCACAGTCACTCATGCCCTTGTCACCTCACGGTTAGATTATTACAACGTGCTCTACATGGGGCTACCCTTGAAGAGTGTTCGGAGACTACAGTTGGTCCAGAATGCAGCTGCGCGAGCTATTGTGGGTGCACCTAGATACACCCACATTACACCAATTCTCCGCGAGGTGTACTGGCTCCCTATTGGTCTCCGGGCACAATTCAAGGTGTTGCTTATTACCTTTAAAGCCCTACATGGCTCAGGGCCAGGCTATCTTTGAGACCGCCTTCTACCGCATAGTTCCCAGCGACCGGTAAAATCCCACAGAGTTGGTCTCCTCCAGGTCCCGTCAGCGGGGGAGGGCCTTCTCTGTGGCTGCCCTAGCTCTCTGGAACCAATTACCTTTTGAGGTCCGGACTACCCCCACCCTATTTGCCTTCCGGAAAGCGGTGAAGACCTGGCTTTTCCGGCAGGCCTGGGGCCATTGATCTCGCTGTTCAATTTTGCGAGATCCGGCCATGGATGGTGTGCATGTGTTTTTAAAGTTTTTAAAATGTTTTTATAATGTTTTTTTTTTTTAAAAAAAAAAATATGTTCACTGTTTGTATTATTTCTGTTGTAAGCCGCCCAGAGTCCCTAGGGAGTTGGGCGGCATAGAAATATGATTAAATTAAATTAAATTAAATTCCAGTTGTCACCTTAATGCATAGTACATAAATTTGGGCAAAAGAACAAAAGCCTCCTATGTGGAAAATTCATATTTTTAATATATTTTTGATTGTTTTTACCCATACTTATTTTTTATAAATACCTCAAGGTGCTGAACATATTGAATATTCCTCTGGCCCATTTTTCAGCTGTATTGGCCTGTGGATATCTGCTACGTGTTGTTGCCCAGCTGTTATTTTATGTTATGTATAGTTTCAATTTACTGTTTTTATTTTGTTTATAATTGTTAGAACCCTAAACATGCATTTGAGATGCGGAGATGCACATTTAATAAACAAAGAAAGAAAGAAACATTTGGAACAGTCATGTTTCTGGAAAAGTGAAACATATCATGCCAAAAAGGATTATATTAATCACTATCAAGAGATAAGATAAAGCAATATTGATATATATTTTAATATATTAAAAATAATGTACTGATGTATCTGAGGAAGGTGGGTGGTTATGAAATATAAATAATAAATAAATAAATGTTGCTTTTCCTAAATAATTACATTTATATCTCATTCATCAATCTAATAGTTCAACATTTCTTGATTATTTTGATTCTAATCCAGAAGTTGATAAGTACATTAGAGGAAAACATTAAGCACAACCTATCTTTCTTTGGCAACATGGTGGTCAGAGTGAAGCTTGAAATTGGATGTGCTTCTAATAAATTAATTGTGGCCCACTTCCAGATAGTGGAGAGCACTTTCCTGTAAAAGAGATCTCTAAGTATAGCTCTCCATAAAGTAACAATACACAGTTCCAAGACATTTTCTGACTCTTGGGAATGACTCTTGAGAGAGTCAGAAATGGAAAAAAGGTGGAAGTAGAAAAAAATATACATGTTGTTAAATGAAATTCGGCATGTTCGATTGAAATGAATTTGTTCAGAATAATGCTGATATTATTATCAAAATTATAATGTCAAGAAAAGCAATACACCTACATTTAAATTTAATCTTATACAGAGGAAAAAAATAGTTGTGTAGCACTTGAAAACCTGCTGATATACAATGGCATAACTCTTACCTAGAATCCCTTTGTGAGGGAGATGGGCGGTTTAAATTTACAAGGGACGCAGTGGCTCAGTGGCTAAGACGCTGAGCTTGTCGATCGAAAGATCGGCAGTTCAGTGGCTTGAATCCCTAGTGCTGTGTAATGGGGTGAGCTCCCGTTACTTGTCCCAGCTTCTGCCAACGTTGCAGTTCAAAAGCACGTAAAAAATGCAAGTAGAAAAAATAGGGACCACCTTTGGTGGGAAGGTAACAGTGTTCCGTGTGCCTTTGGCGTTTAGTCATGCCAGCCACATGACCACGGAGACATCTTTAGACAGCGCTAGCTCTTCGGCTTTGAAACAGAAATGAGCACTGCCCCCTAGAGTCGGGAACGACTAGCACATATGTGCGAGGAACCTTTACCTTACCTTAGATAGATAAACGTGTTGGCTATCTGATTTTTTTGACTATACTTTGCAAACACCTCAATATCATACACTAATTAAAGTATGTATTTATGTAAACACTACAATAAAAAATACAAAAATAAGAGTTGAGAAACTCGCTTAAATGATGTAAATTAAATACGATAAGCATTCATAATAGTAATACATAATCATATAAGCTTATAGTCATAGCAAAATCAGATTTGCTATGACAATGCTTTTGGTTTAGCATTTTTTTTTTGAAGTCTCGTTGATATACTGTAGATTCCTATCCATTAAAACATAAGCAAAACCATTTCTTGTTGTTGTTTTATTGTAACAATGTTTTTATCTACTTTGAAAATCACTTCCACTGGACTACAGGCTAAAGTTTTACTCTATGGATGATTTAAAGGATATATGTTTTACTTTAAAAATAAAATAAACCTGTTGAAATTATTGTGTACCCACACCTAGTAGATATAAAAAAAATACACAAACACCAAAAACATGCTGAGGCCCTAGATCTGTGATGGCGAACCTATGGCACGTGTGCCACAGGTGGCACACGGAGCCATATCAATGGGCACGCGAGCTCAGCTCCAGCTGATTTTCGGGCCTTCTGGGCCCACCAGAAGTCGGGAAACAGGCTGTTTCCGGCCTCCGGAAGGCCTCCGGGGGGGTCTGGAAGGTCATTTTCGCCGTCCCCAGACTCCTAGAAAGGCTCTGGAGGCTGGGGAGAGTGAAAAATGGGCCTACTGGGCCCACCGTGCCATCACATGCCAAAAGTGGGGGGCAGGGGAGCATGCGCATATGTGGGGGGGGACGACATAGTGCACATAGAATTATGGATGTGGGCA
The DNA here is from genome assembly GCA_022577455.1 of Arizona elegans. Classification (NCBI taxonomy): domain Eukaryota; kingdom Metazoa; phylum Chordata; class Lepidosauria; order Squamata; family Colubridae; genus Arizona; species Arizona elegans. The sequence continues at coordinate 67,432,531 of JAKOOJ010000009.1, forward strand.
CACACGGGTGGGACCCCTCAGGCTTCCCCCGCTTTTGGCACACGATGGCAAAAAGGTTAGCCATCACTGCCCTAGATAGAAGGATGTAGGGAAGAGTAACAAAGATGATAATGGGTCTGGGGGCTAAACCATATGATGAACAGCTAATGGAACTATGTAGGTTGAGCCTAACAAAGAGAAGGATTAGGGGTGACATTAGTAGTTTTCCAGTATTGAAGGGCTGTCACAGGGAAGAGATTTATTGTTAATTTATTTTCCATAGCACTGACGAGAGCAAGAAGCAATGGGTGGAAAATTTGTCAGAGGGAGATTCAACCTGGAAATAAGACCGAATTTCCTGACAATAAGAATGATTAATCAGTGGAACAGCTTGCCTCTTGGAGTTCTCCATCACTGGAGATTTTCAAGAAAATATTAGATAGCCATTTGTCTGGGATGCAGTAAGGTCTCCAGTCTGGGCAGGGGGTTGGACTAGAACAAGGGTCAGCAACCTGCGGCTCTGGAGACGCATGTGGCTCTTTCATCCCTCTGCTGTGGCTCCCTGTTGCCGCCACAATTTTGAGAGGAGGTTCCAGTTATGGGGAGGAAAAGCATGGCAGACCAGGAAGAGACTCTATGGAAAGGGGGGGGGGCATTCTGGTCAGCTCCACAATTGATAGGGCTTTCAGTTAGGACAGGTAGAAGAAAAAGGATGCCGCGCTAGGAAGAAATTCTATGGTGAGGGAACTGGACTTCCGGTTGGTTCCAGAATTGAATGTGGGGCTTCCTATTAGGATCTTTGTGGCTCTTTGAGTGTTTAAGGTTGCCGACCCCTGGATTAGAAGATCTCTAAGGATCCTTCCAGCCCTGTGATTCTATGACCCTATAGTATGCCATTATTTATTTCTTGAATATAGTCAAACCAAGATAAACACAGACCTGAAACTAGCTGTGACTGCAATGCATACTTTTGTTTTGTTCATACTCTCATGTCACTAGGGGAACTGTTTAGTTATTGTAAATATCCTGAATAATGTTTACATTTTCTTTATGTAGCAAAATAAAGATTTTGAAAGACTTATACATCTGTTACGTATATGTCCAAATGAAAGAACACCAAAGGACATTCTGCAGGTAAGACATAACTCTGAACAATTATTTGATTGATAATTTTGAACACAATAATATGAAAAAAAAATGTGTAGACAATTCTTGCTTATACAAATATTTGAATTCAGTCATTTAACTAATTTTTAACATTCTGTTCTATACATTGTTTCTGTCACCCTTTTTCCCAAGTCTCCCAAAAGGTAGTAGCCATTATTGTATGTAAATGTTGAATCATATTACTCATTTATTAAATGAAACATCATTATACTTCCAATGATATCTATGCTAATATTTTTATCTTTTAGTTGTGGCAAATTGATCCTTCCTTCCAAGAGGAAAAGAGGGTTTTATTTTTAATTAATATAGAATATAGAATAACAGAGTTGGAAGGGACTTTGGAGGTTTTCTAGTCCAACTCCCTGCTTAGGCAGGAAACCCTACACCACTTCAGACAAATGGTTATCCAACATCTTCTTAAAAACTTCCAGTGTTGGAAAATTCACAACTTCTGGAGGCAAGTTGTTCCACTGATTAATTGTTCTAACTGTCAGGTAATTTCTCCTTAGTTCTAAGTTGCTTCTCTCCTTGATTAGTTTCCACCCATTGCTTCTTGTCCTACCCTCAATGCTTTGGAGAATAGCTTGACTCCCTCTTCTTTGTGGCAGCCCCTGAGATATTGGAAAACTGCTATCATGTCTCCCCTAGTTTATAGCCAAGAAATATTATTTCTTCACAGTAAGCTGTATGTAAATAATTTGACCATTGTAATGATAATTCTGAACTGATTTCTCTAACGAGAGTCTGTTGTTACAAACTTTTATAAATAATGGTACAGCAGTATGGTAATGGATGTGAGAGGTTTTTTTAGTTCTTTTGTTGTGGAATGGAAGGACCAAGCAACATTCCTAGGTCAGCCAGAGACAGTTTTATTGCGCAAGGTTCAGAGCCAGTTTTGTACATGAAGCTTTGAACAACGAGAGAACTCTGATACAACGGTTTTATACATTTCTAAGACAAAGGATTCAGTGAGATCATACATTTTCCATATATGGTTAATATGAGATCATACATCCGATTTTCCCTATATGGTTACATACATTAGATAATAAGTTCATCTAATTACTTAAAGCATTAATCTTAGTTTATAAAATTATCTTAGCCACACAACTTTTCCTTAAGTGCTTGGAGTTGCTAATGGGAGAGTTACTACTGTCCTTGGGTAAATTTATTGGATTAAATAACTCTTTGTAACATATAGGTCTTTGTGTCATTCATAGTGAGGTCACTCAGATGTTTTCCATATGGCAGTCCTTTCGTGACATCTAGGTCTCAGAAGATATATTACCACTTAATGGGGTTTAACTGTTTGTTAATATAATTTCCAACAAGCACTTTCCTCTCTTATAATAATGTGAATAGAGGGGTTCTCTCAGAGTTCATGTATCTAAGCACGTCTTCCCCTTATAATAATGTGAATAGAGAGGGTCCCCCAGAGCCCATATATCTGACTCTGTATGATTCCTTTCTTTTATTCACATTATTTCTTTTATCTACATTACTTTTACCTCTATTTCTAATGCATAGATCCAAGAAAAATATATATATATATACATATATACATATATACATACATATATATATATGTGTGTGTGTGTGTGTGTGTGTGTAGGTCTTTGGTTATTCGGGTCTTCTCCCACGTAAAATTGGACGTGTCTTGGCGACGTTTCGACGAAGTCTCATTCGTCATCTTCAGGCTGGTGTTCTCGGCTTCGTGCAGGAGCTCCTGGAAGCACGAAGCCGAGAACACCAGCCTGAAGATGACGAATGAGACTTCGTCGAAACGTCGCCAAGACACGTCCAATTTTACGTGGGAGAAGACCCGAATAACCAAAGACCTACATACAAACACCCGCGAAAACCTGAGAAAACATATATATATATGTTTTCTTTTCTTTTCGTAGGCCTTTATGTGTATTTCTCTTTAGCCAGGTTCTTCCTACGTAAACCAAGATTTTCATGCAGCCCTAGTTCACTGAAATCCCAATCCACTAGTTTCTAGGCTTTTTTTCTTCAGCAGCCAGCAAGCTCCCTGCTCCCTGCTGCGAGGTTAGTCTCCCAATGGGCAGCAGGGAGCTTGCTGGCTGCTGAAGAAAAAAAGCCTAGAAACTAGTGGATTGGGATTCACTGAACTAGGGCTGCATAAAAATCTTGGTTTACGTAGGAAGAACCTGACTAAAGAGAAATACATATATATATATTTATATATATGTTTTTCTGTCAAAGCACCTAGTCTACCCCAATATGGGAAGGAGCATACTGCTTCCCTTTCGCTTTTCAGCTCCAATCCAGGAGCCTCAAGCAGTCGCATTAACGACAAACCATTTTATACCAAATTTATATTTGCTGATAAAGAAATAAAGGGAGACTAGTATAGATCTATTTCAAGCTATTTAGCTCTCATCCGCTAGCCATACCCTTACTTGGATTCGAACTTAGGTGCCTGCATATTAGGCAGTTGTATTAACCTCTGAGCCACAAGTTATCCTCCCTTTATCAGCTTGAGCCAGGGGAGAGATTAAGTGTTTTTCTGTCGAAGCACCTGGTTTACCCCAATATGGAAGGGAGCATACTGCTTCCCTTTCGCCTTTCAGCTCCAATCCAGGAGCCCTCAAGCAGTCACATTTACGACTACTTGTCGTACACACACACACACACACACACACACTGCATTGGCTACAACGTGCAGGGCACATACTATACGACAAGAGAAATGCTTATAGTTTTCCATTTGACAGAGAGGGAATATTTGACTTTAGAGAACCCTGTCTCTGATTTTGGAAGGAGGTGAAATTAGGAAATCCTCTGGCATTTGGGATACTATCCAACAAAACCTAGCATTACCTAAAATATGCTACGTAATTACTTTCATGTGCTACTATATAAAGACACATTTTGTTAACTCTCTGTATAATAGACAGGCTTTTAGATCTCATAGATTTTTTTATTTAAGTGTTACAATATAAAAGCTTTTCTGTAAAGCTGATAAATATTGACAAGCATTTTATCTTTTAACATTACATTATGAAATGTAACCTTACATATTGGGGCATTAACCGACCAGCTATGGTCTGTTTATATCAAAACCTATGCCAGAGATTTGTTTGACTCAATAAATATATGATTTATAAATCACTATTTCTTGAAACAGTGACAATATTAGCAAAGTAAAACTATCCATCAGCTAATAATCGGCTTTGCTAATATAATTATTTGGATTTTTCCATTGGTAATTTGTCCACGGAAATAATTTTAAAGAAAGAACAATTCCCTGATTGGGAGTTTCTTTACAATAAAAACTGCAAATGTCAAATTAGAAGTCTCTTTCTATAAAAGCTTCTGAAAAGAAAATCTGTAGTTGTCTTTTTTCATATCTATTCTCTTTACTCACATATGTCTAGGAGTCTCTGGAGGCTGGGGACAGCAAAAAACGTCACTTCCTGTCAAACCAGGAGTTGGGAAATGAGCCATTTCAGGGCTCCAGAGGGCCTCCGAGGGGGTGGGGAAGGCTGTTTTCGCCCTCCCCAGATGCATAGAAAGGATCTGGAGCCAGGTGAGAAAGAAAAACCGGTCTTCCCACCCCCAGGCCCTCTGGAGGCAGGAAACAGCCTGTTTCCCTACTTGAGGTGGGCCCAGAAGGCCTGGAAATCAGCTGGCCGGTGCATGCATGCGCACCAGAGCTGAGCTGACATACCCACTGATATGGCTAGGTGTGCCACAGGTTCACCATCATGGCTCTAGCAGATTGCTAGATTTTTTTTACAAGCTTTGAAGATTACCATATAAACCAGGGATCAGCCATACAGAGTCTTAGCATGCAAGACAGACAACAAAAATAAATAAAAATAAATGCTTTAGTTGAATTTTTTTTTCAAAAGGCAACTGGACTTTCTGGTTTTTCTTGGAAGACATTTCGCTTCTCATCCAAAAAGCTTCTTCAGAGTTGAAACATCTTCCAAGAAAAACCAGAAAGTCCAGTTGCCTCTTGGAAAAAACACCTTTGGGACAACATGACCTGGATGATTGAAAATCTCCATAGCTTTAATTGAAATTTGATTGAAATCTTGCATGATTTCAAGTGGGAATGACAACATGTCATCAGATTTTGAGCAATATGGTGTGTGTATGAAAATGCCAAAATGTCACATATGTTGTTGTTACACCACTGACCACTTGCAGTGGGCGACAGATTAGGAACAGTTACCCTAGAAAGCTAAAGCAAGTTATATGGAGGCAATGCAGAGCCAGTTTTAGGAACAAAACACAGTTGGGATGTGTCAGCTTGTTATCCTATCACAATAATTCTATTAAACATTGTTCCTTGAATTGAATGTGTCATTTGGGATATGTCACAAAGTGCTTGCTACTCCATTAAAACAGACTTCCTCTTAAGACAGTCTGAGAAAAGAGATGACAATTTAAAAGGACATAAAGTAGACATAAAGTAGGACGTGGTGGCTCAGTGGCTAAGACGCTGAGCTTGTTGATCGAAAGTCGGCAGTTCAGCGGTTCGAATCCCTAGTTCCGCTTAACGGGGCGAGGTCATATTTTCTGCAATTGAGTTTGGAGCAGTTCACTTTAAGTCTGCATGTATTGTGTGCTCGTGTATTGTTGTGGTTGAAGCTGAAGTAGTCATTGACAGGTAGGACATTGTAGCAGATGATTTTATGAGCTACACTTAGGTCATACCGAAGGCGGCGTAGTTCTAAATTTTCTAAGCCCAGAATTTCAAGTCTGTTGGCATAGGGTATTTTGTTACGAGCGGAGGAGTGAAGGACTCTTCTTGTGAAATATTTCTGGCCGCGCTCATTTGTATTAATGTCCAATATGCAGTGCAGGTTCCAGACAGATGAGCTGTATTTGAGAATTGGTCTAGCAAATGCTTTGTATGTTCTAGTTAGTAGTGTAATATTACCGGAGAAGAAGCTATGCAAGATTAGGTTTACAACCCTTAATGCCTTTTTGGCGATGTTGTTACAGTGGGCTTTGGCACTTAGATCATTTGATATGAGTACTCCAAGGCCCTTGATAGAGTGAGGGTCATCTACAAGGTCATGTCCACTTAGCTTGTATTTAGTGTTCTGGTTCTTTTTGCCAATTTGTAAGACAGAGCATTTGTTGGTTGAGATTTGGAGTTGCCAGTTTTTTGACCATTCCGACACAAAGTCAAGAAAGAGGAATTTGGCAGTACAAAACAGAAACTCATTTCCTTATCCTAAACTTCTGTTTTCATTGTCAGGAAACAGAAAGACTGAGTACTTTCCCTGATTTTGGATGAGTTCTGAGAGTAAATACTAATTTCACAGTTTCCACTTAAAGTCACTGAGAGTTGGATGATGGCATGCAAGTTTAATTATGGTGCATAGTGATACATTGATAGTGCCTTGCCTTTTTTTTTTTTTGAACAGAGTGTTGGTTGTTTCTTATCTTATACAATTAGTCAAATTCAAATACATTTTACTCAATTACAATTTTTTGTCAATAGCGTCTTCCCCCCTTTCCTTTTTTTTTTGAATATACCTCAGTATTTCTATACTTGCATATATAAACACCTTCTTCATTTATCCCTACATTCTAACTTTGCTAGTTGTACATATTTATCCTCTTTTATTCTTTAACAATTCATTCTTTTTCCTAATATATTTATATTTGTCTGTTCGGAGCTGCCTTTCTTCCACTTCATCTTCTTTTTTTTTATTGTACAGCAATCTTTCTCCTCAAACCTAGCCTTTTCCTCTTCTCCTTCCAACTTTCTTTCCCCACCTTCTTCTTCTCTTCTCTACTTCCCCTTCCCTTCTCCTTCTCCTCCTCTCTTCCCCTCTGTATTACCTTCTCTTCTACTCTGCTTTCCCTTCCCTTCCTTCCTCCTTACTCTTCCATCCCTCTCTCTCCTTCCTGCTCCCCTCCAATTCCTTCATCTCTCTCTATTGCTGTATTCATTTTCAATTTAATATTTTCCATTGTGGAGTTCAGGCAGCCCCGATCCCTTATCTTTTTAATTATTAACAATATATTTCATCTTATTCTCTTTTTTCCTTCACGTCTTTACTCAAATGCTTTTCTAATCTCTTCAAAAAAAGAAAGAAAGAAAGAAAGATGTGGGTGAAAGTGGGAGAGGAGAAAAGAAACCCCCCACCCAATAAAACGTGTTTTTTTAAAAAAAAGATGGTGCCTTGCCTTCAATACCCTTATTGCTTATAAACTACATTCTTCCCCCTGCCTACGCAGATACAATTGTGTTTGAAGACAAACAGAGCCTTTCACAGCTTCCCCAGCAATGCACAACAGAAGTTTTGCCAAGCTTTCATCTACCAAAAGTAAGTAAGAAGCCTGGGTGATACTACTGGACGCAAATGAGATCCACTCCATAAGCTCTCTTCAGAAAGCTAGGTCACAAGGTGAATGTTTTTCAAGAAAGCTGAATTTTTTCCAATTAAATATTTATCGTTCTTTAGAAATGACCTGCCCCATTAAAATAAAATATTGACAGATGAAAGCTACATAATATTACTTTGGTATTCCACGTTTCAGCAGCCGCCTTCTAATGGAGATCTTCTAGACCTTTGGTGACTAAGAAAAATACAACAGTATAGATGGCTGTTACTTTGAAAGATAATGTATCATTAAAGGTGTGTGTTGTTTTTTTTCCTAGCTGGCACTTTACAGCTTCTCTATCAAGTTTCCAACAGACCTTCATTGAGTAGAGTGAAGGTTTTCAAGATGAGGACAAAAATTAGAGGACACCCTTTAGCTACGGTGTCAAATTTCGTTTGCAGTTTGCATAATCCACAGATGTATCTGTTGGTCCAGTCATCCGATGCTTCAAATCACCTTTTAAAAATAAATGAATTCAAGCACTTTTTAAAATTTAGCCTTTTGTTATTTTTTTAAATGGATTTTTTAAAAAATGGCTCAGAATTGTTTTAGCAATGTGGCAGGACATTGCTTTTATAAGCAGTGGTGGGTTTCAAATTTTTTTTACTACTGGTTTTGTGGCTTGGTGGGTGTCAGTAGTGGGTTGCCCCCGGTTCGCACCGGTTCTATAGAATCGGTAGTAAAATCAGCGGGAGGCTCCGCCCATCACCCCCGATGTCATCAAAATGCTTCTGTATGTGCGGTCCTGTTACGAACCGGTAGTAAAGGTAAGTAGAACCCATCCCTGGTGGGCGTGGCATGACTTGGTGGGCATGGCAGTGGAAGGATACTGTAAAATATCCATTCCCACCCCACTCCAGGGGAAGGATACTCTAAAATCTTCATTCCCTTCCCACTCCAGGGGAAGGATACTGTAAAATCTCCATACTCTCCCCGCTCCAGGGGAAGGTTACTGCAAAATCCCCATTTCCTCCCGATCAACTGGGACTCAGGAGGCAGAGAATAGATGGGGGCAGGGCCAGTCAGAGGTGGTATTTACCGGTTCTCCGAACTACTCAAAATTTCCGCTACCGGTTCTCCAGAACTGGTCAGAACCTGCTGAAACCCACCTCTGTTTATAAGTGTAAGGAAATATATTCTTTCCAAAGATGGATCCTCTTGATTAATGCGAGAAATTGACACTTTTTCAGATTAGAAGCAAGAAATGTAATTTGGAGGCAATGTTGGCACTTCCTTAAAGACGCTGTGCTGAAATATATTTGAACAGATGGAAGTGACCTTGCTGAAATCAGATACATGGCAATAGCAATAGCACTTAGACTTATATACCGCTTCACAGTGCTTTACAGCCTTCTCTAAGCGGTTTACAGAGTCAGCCTATTGCCCCCAACAATCTGGGTCCTCATTTTACTGACCTTGGAAGGATGGAAGGCTGAGTTAACCTTGAGCAGGTCAGAATCAAACTCCCAACCTGCTGGCAGTTGGCAGTCAGCAGAATTAGCCTGCAGTACTCTATTCTAACCACTGTGCCATCACATCTCTTTATGGCAAAGCAATGAAGTTCATGAATATTTCCTGTCAAGATCATGCCATTTCTAAAATTGCCAAAAATATGATTTTCCACTTGATAAAGGAAAAACCCTTCTAAATATTACTGTAATAATGCCTTAATACAAATAAATTAATACCAGAGCAATTATTTGCTAGGATTCCCTGCATTGTATCCAGTCAAAAGCAAGAAAAATCTTTGCACAGGGATGCCAAAAAGAGATGCCTTTAGCATATCTATGCATTCTTTATGGCTTTTTATAAGTGTACTTAATGTCCTCTAAAAATCAAGGAGACTAAATATACTTGATAAGGTTCTATATGCAAATTAGTAAATCATCTGCAGAAAATCCTCCGGATGGCATGCAGACTTGAAAATGTCTGCTTCTAAACTTATTACTGAAATTCATGAAGCAGTAGAATTAAGTACCGTACTTTAGTTCTTTGATGATAAGAAACATAATATTTTATTCTATTGCTTATATCGCAGATCAGGACATATTTCTATATGTCCTGATACTCAATTACTACTGAGTAAACCCAAGAAAACTAAATAATATTTAGAACAGGTTTGTAGGATTGTTCTATGATCATAGAAAGAAAGTATAAAAGTACTGAATATTTAAAATATTTAAAAATGATTAAAATTTACATATACCTAAATATTTATCATATACTCCATACAAGGATATCCCTTTTCTAAAAACCAGTTGCTGATTGCATTCTAAATATCGTAGAAATGACTTCTAAAGTATTTTTCGTATAGGTACGTAGCTGGAACAGTCATTATGAAACAAGGACATATGGCAACTGAATGTTACTTACTGTTGTCTGGCAAGCTGAAATTTAGGATAACTGATGAAAAATGTGAAAATGGGATTTTAGCCTCCAAAGCATTGTATGAACTGGAAGAAGAAGATTTCATAGGGGTAACAATTTTCCTGTTTATAAAATGAAATAATTTGTGCAGATGCCACTTCTTAGTGTACAGAGTTAAAAACACGAAAGAGAAATGTGTCAAAGAATAATTTTTTAGCTTATATTAAGAAAGTATGTATAGTACAACAATTGATTAATAGGGTATTTTAATGTTTCCAATGAATAATCCCATTTCTATGGCAGTGTAAATAGTTTTCACAAACAAAAGAATGGACCCACTGAGAAAGGAACCATGGCAAAATGAATTCCCAACCCATTTAGGCAGGCCAATAAGATACCATGGCCAATAGTATCAACAGTTGCCAAGAAGACACACTCCCGTCATTCAGGTCCCAACATAAATCATTCAGGAGAGTGACCAATGCCGTCTCTGCCCCCATACATGGCCTTGAACCCAGACTGGAAAAGGATCTAAATAATTCATTTATATAGTACTGTGCAGCTGATTGCCCTCACCATCTCAGCAAACTTCTCAGGGGTGGGCTTCAAAAATTTTAGCAAGGGGTTCTCTGCCCAGTTGCTGGGTGGGTGTGGCCATGGTGGGCGTGGCCTAGTCGGCCTCCTGCATCATGGGGAGTGGTGCGTTTTTACCCTCCCCGGGCTCCGGAGGCTTTCCTCGAGCCTCCGGGAGAGTGAACTTCCCGAACTTCCGGTAGGCCCGTTTTCTGCCCTCCCCGAGCCCCCATGAGCGCCCTGCACTTACCTGCATCCAAAACAGGCCGCATGAAGACTCCTGGGAGGGGGTGGGCGGGGCCAGCCAGGAGTGGGGTTTGGGGGTTCTCCGAACTGCACAGAAACTTAGCTAGAGGTTCTCCCGAACCCCTGCGAATCCCTAACAGCCCACCCCTGAACTTTCTCCAAAGAGGAGACATTGGATACAGATAGGAGTAATTTTAATATAACTGACTAATATGCTTTTGTACATTTTTCTTAGTAAATTTACATAAAGGTAGGCTAAAACTACTCTTGTTGTTTTTCAAGGAAACCTGTCTATTGACAAACACGAGACGTCCTGCTTCAGTTATTTGTAAATCTGATACCGAACTTCTTGTGATTGACAAAAAGGTATGGGATATATAGACTTCTTTTTCCCATAAAATATTTTGAATTTGGCAGTGTTAACATTTGCTTGGAGAGATCCATTCCATCTGTGACACTGATGTACACAATATCACCACCTAAATTTTGTTTTTGTTTAATTTATTTCCGAGATGTTGGTTTGTTGCAGCAGCAACAACCAAAAGTTGTTTTGTAGCATGCCTGAGTTAAATCGTAAATTTTTGCAGACCCTTTTCATGCAACAGTTTAAATGGATGATGGGTTATATGGAAAGGAAACTCCGAGGTGAATCAGAATGAGTAAGCCATCTAATTCTGTTTGTGATAATGCTGTTTGTAAGCATCATGGATTTTTTATTTTTTTAAAAAAATATTTGCTGCGGAGGAAACACATTAAAATGGTAGGAAGAAGTGCCAACCTACCAGCTGTATCTTCAGCAGTTGAACGGAATAGCAAAATAGATAACTGTAGGTCAATCTCTTCGTTCAGAACTAGGTTCATCAGATCGACAGGGAAGAGGAGATCACCAGATCACCTGTGTCATTAATACAGGGCTATGGAGTACTGTGTTGATTCGATGCAAGGAAAAGAAATATGCACCAACATTTTCAGAAATAGGATGGATTTCCCACAGGCAGGCCTCTTGGAAATTTCCAGAATATGTATCCCGCCACAGGACAGAGACCAGATTAAGCAGCAATTAATTAATTAATTAATTAAGCGGTGGCTCAGTGGCTAAGATGCTGAGCTCGTCAATCGAAAGATCGGCAGTTCAGCGGTTCGAATCCCTAGTGCCGTGTAACGGAGTGAGCTCCTGTTACGTGTCCCAGCTTCTGCCAACTTAGCAGTTCAAAAGCACATAAAAATGCAAGTAGAAAAATAGAGATCATCTTTGATGGGAAGGTAACAGCGTTCTGTGCGCCTTTGGCGTTTAGTTATGCCGGCCACATGACCACGGAGATGTCTTCGGACAGCGCTGGCTCTTCGGCTTTGAAACAGAGATAAGGACCGCCCCCTAGAGTCAGGAACAACTAACACATATGTGCGAGGGGAACCTTTACCTTTAATTTCTCAGAGCCTCACTGACTGGTAACAGATGCATTTGCCCTTGAAGGAAGCTAACTCTATAAGCGCCCACAGGAAAAAGGCAGAACGTGTGAGATTAATTACATTAATTAATTATTTAAAACAGTGTCCTCATTTATGCTTTCACTGCAGTCCTGTAAAAGAAGTAAGGTATGAGCCAAAGTATCTGCATTGTTGCTGGTTCCTCTTGAAGACTTGCCCATCTATTTTATCCTTTAGGTTCTCTGTATTCAAAGCGCCCATCCAGCGGGCCTCTCTTGATCCCAAGGTGTTAAACATAAGGTGATATGGCATAAATTAAAGCTTTGTTGGTAAGTGCCTTGTCCCCTTAAATGTGGCGGGCAATATTGTACTAATGGGCATTCCCCGTAACACTATCATCAAATCAACATTTTTCTCCTGTATGAATATTCATAATTATAACAGCAGTAACTGTCATAGCTGAATGAATTATCAGTCGCAATTGTCCCTGAGCAGCAAGGTTTAAAGAAGAGAATCCAATGAGATTTAGGATAGAAAAGTCACAAAAGATTTTTAAGACAGAAAAGATTGTTGTGGTATTTTACAGTTCTGTCAACACTCTAATCTTCAGCAATTAAGTTCATGCTTTCCCTCTCGGTGTTATAAATTTAACATTAACTGCTGTAATCAAAATATATTTCTAACTCAGTAGCTATCTTTGTAGTTTTTATAATATCTTGTTTTACAATCATAGTAACAATCTTCCTTGATTTTTTTTTCATCTGTACTTTTTTGCTTAGCATAATCAATATAGACTTTATTTCTATCATTCCTAACAACACGAAGATCTGAACTAGAATAATTTAGGAACCATTTCATTAATTTATTTCTGAAGAACGGATTTTAAAATAACAATGAAATTGACAATTTATTTCATTGCATAACCAGCTTACAAATGTTGATACTGTATTCTGTTATACACAAAGCTTTTATATAGCTAATGTGCTTTTATTCAGCAGTTGTGGCATAGATTGTTGACACATTAGAGAAGAATTTGACAAGTGCAGATTCAATTTAATTAAACAACACTTTTGCAGAAGTTATATTGAGCTGTCTGTATATTAAAGATTTCTTGACACGGCAATAAAAATATTTCTCTGCCTATCTCCAAGGTCTAAATTATAGATCTGTGTAATACTGTAATATAATTTTATGTGTGTTATGTTGTAAAAAGACATTGAAAAAGCTCATTCAGAGAAAATAAGAGTTGGATTTTCTTCCTCTAGTCTATAATTCTATTCTGGTCTAGATCCAAAATGCATTTTAATATACTAGAAGTGAAAGTTGATGGTTTCTATTTTGCATGTGGGTACATTTATAATCCATTAGCTTGCCATATTGTTCATATATTTCTGTAATGATCTCATTAGAGAATGTGGTGCAGAAGTGCAAATGGGAACGGCGAAAGGACATTACCCTTCAATGCTTTAATAATCCCTGAAAACAACGCAAATATTATATTTATCATTCAATCTCAGCATCTGTGGAAGAATTTTCTTGTGAGAATAACAGCATGGAAGGTCTGAGATAAACTTTTCGCTGATGTGCTTTTCTGATTAATAAAGAGGAAATAGCCAGATGTTTCATGCAATTGTATGTTGATGTGTTAATAGGTTTGTCCGTCAAATTGAAAGTAAGTGGTTAGGCAGAGGTTGATAAGATCCATGATCCTGGGTGTTTCAGTCGTGAGTCCCGTGAAGCAATATTGTCATAGATTCTTTGGCTAATTCTGAGTCTATGGATGTGAAAAGGGCTGTGACATCAAATGAGACCATAATTTCATCCTCACTTATTGTCACGTCATTGACTCTCTGACCATCCTAGGCCAAGCCAAGTCCAAAAAACGGTGGAGAATTTCTGGAAGTCTGGCGCTCTGACAAATCAGCCATCAATAGAAACATAGACATAAACAACATCTACCTAAGGTACAACAGAGACAATCAACAAACCAAAAAGGGATCAAAAAGACCAAAATACCTCCCCATCAGCAATCAACACCCAGATGATCATAATTAACACCTGCTTAAGATCAGGCCAACAATGAAGAAGTAAACAATACTCCAAACAAGGAACTGCAAAACTAACAATAAACAGGGGTCAGCAACCTGCAGCTCTGGAGCCGCATGTGGTTCTTACATCCCTCTGCCGTGGCTCCCTGTTGCTGGTCAGCTCGACAATTGATAGGGCTTTCGATTAGGATAGGTAGAGGAAAAAGAATGCCATGCTAGGTGGAGACTATGACGGGGGAACCGGACTTCCGGTTGGCTCCAGAATTGAACAGGGGCTTCTGGTTTGTGGCTCTTTGAGTGTTTAAGGTTACCGACCCCTGACTTAATCAAAGTACTTCCAAGACCACCCCCACCACAAGTCACTAGAATATAAACCGAGGGCAACCCTCCACTCCTTACTAGCACTGATGATGTTACCTGGTTTGGTAATGAAATGTCTACAAAAAAACAACCAAGCTTGGAGAGCACCAAGGAGCCCTCATTTCAACCTTGAGGTTACAAATATTCTCTTTATCGATAAAGGAACTTTGTCAGAAATATACCAAAGACACATTGCACAGGCTTTGCGTGCTACAAAATTAGTACTTCAAAAACAGTAGTAATAATGGTTTCAGAGCAGTTTTGCTTAACTATTGCTCTGAAACCATTATTACTGCTGTTTTTGGTTTTTGTTTCAGGCTCTGGAATGTTTAATTTAATGTATTTTAAGTGTTTAATTCTCAGAGGAAGCAACCACATTAAGCAGGTGAAAAAGACTTCTGAAAGAAAAAAAAGAAATCACACTTTGCAATACGGCCCGTGTTGAAATAAATATCTACAGAATGAAAGTCTTAATAGTGTAGAATTTCTCTTACATTTTTAATACGTTCTAGCTTTGGGAGCTGAAGATGTAATAAACGAAGATACAAGGGGATGAGTCATCAGACTGATAATACTGCCAGCATCAGACATTAACTTTAAATATTTATGTTTTTTTCCATGATAAAAGTTGTGACATGCACTTTAAAGTGTGGAGTAGATTCTCCCTGTCCAAGGAGAGGCTTTATCGCCTGGCATCGTGGCAGAAATTGATAGAGGTGGAAATATTCTTTCCGCGGTGATTTCCAAATTCAGAGTGTTAATTGTAGTTCGGCAGTTTGGCTTGACCTTTTCACCAATACTAAGAGATTGAGGAGAGTAACAGAAATAAATTGGCCAAAAAGGGTGTACAGATTTCCCTAAAGACTGAAATGAATACAGAGAAGTTTTAAGAATAATGGTTACAATGATTGCAATAAATATGATCGTGTTTAGTCTGGGGGTTAATTTCTGATGGGTAAGTTTAAAATCCCAATTTTTGTTTATGTTTTACATTTTTGAGGCAGACATATTAAGCAGTTTTTGAGATGGAGGATTGTCCTTCAAAACCACCTTTAAATTCTAGGCTAAGACTTCTCTCCCATTGCAGTTCCCCCCTTCCCTTGCTTTTCAGATATGTCCACCTAAACATTAATGTACACCTTTAAGATATTGGACTAAAATCCACACATGGTTGGAAAAAATGACAAAAGAAACACATTGACTTTAAATCAGAGATATTTTTATTAGGTATTTTACCAGAAACATATAATAGAGAATTGAGATATTTAATTGTGAATGTTTTAACAGCGGCTAGAATTGTATTTGCTAAAAATTGGAAAAAAGAGAAAATACCTACTGAAGATGAAGTTATTAAGAAAATTATGCAATGTGCTGAAATGAGCAAATTGACATTTGAAATTAGAGAACAGGAAGACAAACAATATTATTTGATATGGGATTTGTTTTATCAATGGTTAGATAATAAAGCATGGAGATGAAGTATGAAATATGAAATTAATGTAATGATAAAATATATGAAGTGTTTTCTTATGGGAGTTAAGCCTTTGTTAAATAATTGTTAAATGGGAATAATAATATAAAGGGATATATAAAATTGTCAAATAAGAGAAATTTAACAATTTGTAATCTTGGATATGGGATTAAGCACAAAAGAATCTTAACCGATCGACACACTTTCTGTGATTGTATTGAATGATGGTTGTTTTTAAGTTTTGTTATGTTTAAAAATTCAAAAAAAAAAATCAAAAAACCCATTAATGTACACCTTTAAATTCAAATGTGAAACCAGTCAACTCCGTTACTGAGGATTAATCTTTCCTCAAACTTTCTTGTGGCAGTTCTTAAGTGAATCACTGCAGTTGGTAAATTAGTAACATTACTTACTAATGTTAAGTGAATCAGGTTTTCCCATTCACTGTGCTTGTCAGATGGTCGCAAAAGGTGATCACATGATCCCGGGGCACTGCAACCGTCATAAATGTGAGTCAGTTGCCAAGCATCTGAATCAGTGGTGGGTTTCTATCGGTTCGCTCCGGTTCGAGCAAATCAGTAGTGGCGGTGGCGGGAGGCTCCGCCCACCCACCCAGGTGTCATCACGAACGCTCTGCCCATGCGCAGAAGGTTTATTAGGTTCTGGGCATGTGCAGAAGTGCCGCAGGCGCGCGAAGCACGGGCGCGGTCACAGTTCCGAACTGACAGCGAAGGTAAGTGGAACCCACCACTGATCTGAATTTTGATCATGTGACCAAGGGGATGCTGAATGGTTGTAAGTGTGAAAGATGGTCGTCACTTTTTTTCAGTGCCGTTGCAAATTTGATTGGTCACTGTTGTAAGTCAAGGACTACCTGTAGCAGAATATGGATGGTACTTAAAAGAGAAGGGTGGTGGGATTCACACATAGCTAACATGACAAAGGGGAGAAGGAGATGGCAATCAAACTATACCATGGTCAGGGGTGGATTCTACTTACCTTTACTACTGATTTGCAATGGAACCGCGTGCCCAGAAGCTTCGGTGCATGCGCAGATCGTCATTTATGACATCCGGGCAGGTGGGCGGAGCCTCCTGCTGGTTTTACTACCGGTTCTATAGAACCGGACAGAACCGGGAGCTGGCCATGGTGAAGAGAACTCTTGGAAAGCAAACAATAGCTGATTATAAACAGATTTGTTATTTCTTCTTCATTTAACAGGTTTTTGAATGTGCTCTTGCCAGCATAAGGTATGAACAGTACCATGCAACTTGCCGCTTTTTAAGGTAACTGCTTTTTTTTTTTAATGTGTGTTTTAGATAAGAAGTGAGTAGCCATAGACTTATAAAAGTAACTTTGTTTTATAAGCATTCAGGCTAGATTACAGTAATTGCATTCTATGAGGTACGGAACATGTGTACCAGGTAAAGGTTCCCGTCGCACATATGTGCTAGTCGTTTCTGACTCTAGGGGGCGGTGCCCATCTCCGTTTGAAAGTCGAAGAGCCAGCGCTGTCCGAACACGTCTCCATGGTCATGTGACCGGCATGACTAAATGCCAAAGGTCCACGGAACATTGTTACCTTCCCATCAAAGGTGGTTCCTATTTTTCTATTTGCATTTCGAACTGCTAGGTTGGCAGAAACTGGGACAAGTAACAGGAGGTCACCCCCGTTACATGGCACTAGGGATTCGAACCACTGAACTGCCGACCTTTCAATCGACAAGCTCAGCGTCTTAGCCACTGAGCCACTGCTCAAATATTAATTTAATTTAATCAATCAATTAATTAACTAAATTAATCTTAATTTCAGGTAGGTTAGAATATATATAGGATTAGATCAATCACAGAACTTAGAAATGCTATAAAATAAAAAAAATCATTGAAAATAAAGGACAGACAGTAAAAACTGAACCATGTGATAATGGGAAGCATAAACTTGCTTGTTTTAGTACAATTTATAATATTTGGGTGGATATTTGGAAGATGCAGTCGGCAAAATCAATAGGAAAAAAACGAGAATATCTTTCATGCATTAAATCACCTTTTCTTAAACTGTCCTTTTAAATTATACAACTTGCAAAACGCTGGCAGGCTGATGGTTATTTTGGGCACTGTAGGGAAATAACAATCATCACCTTTACTTCTCACTCCTTCTGTGGAGTAAACTTCATGCCAATGGCTGGATAGATACCTCAATGCCCATCCCACCCCCATGTAATTGGCCGCCTTAAACGAAAAATGGTGCGTGTAAACTCACCTTCCATCAGAGGTGGGTTTCAGCAGGTTCTGGAGAACCGGTAGTGGAAATTTTGAGTAGTTTGGAGAACCGGTAGTAAAAATTCTGACTGGCCCTGCCCCTATCTATTCTCTGCCTCCTGAGTCCCAGCTGATCAGGAGGAAATGGGGATTTTGCAGCATCCTTCCCCTGGAGTTGGGTGGAAATGGAGATTTTACAGTATCCTTCTGCCATGCCCACCAAGCCACGCCCACCATGCCATGCCATGCCACACCCACCAAGCCACGCCCACAGAACCGGTAGTAAAAAAAATTTGAAACCCACCACTGCGTTCCACCCAAAATGATCATTAGGATTCATAGCAGGCACTGGGATGTTTACACGGATGGCATTTAGCGTGCTTTGTGTATGAATTCACTTTAAGGAAAAGATTCTTATGAAAGCCTTCACAATCCTTCCCTTATGTTTATTCTGGAAATTGAGACCTGCTCCCTAAGAAATGCTGGTTGAATAATAAGATCAAATAATATCAGGTGGTAAAAATTTGGCCACTGGATAGGGGAGTGCAGATGGAAAGAAAATGATACCATACCAATAAACAAAGTCCTAATTTAGCAACTGCAGTTGACACCAGTGATTCAGTAGTTAAACAAAGTGATAACTTTGTTCTCCTGCTTGAGCAGGACGAGATGACCTCCAAGGGCTGGACTAAATGACCTCCAAGGTCTCTTCCACCTTCTGTTCTGTTCTGTTCTATTCTGTTTTGTCACTAACTGCAATGACAACTGTGCTTACGATCTTACTTCAGCCTTCCTTTGCTTTGTAGACCTGCAAAGATCAATAAACACAAGGATTGGCCATGAAATTACTTTTTCGTCACCTTTCTAATGCAGAGGGTCACTAAACGTGGCAGTTGCGAAATGAGTACTAGCTGTATTGCACACACAGCATCTCTGTTAGTTTGCTTTTGAGTTAATAGAGATTGTTTACTGCCAATTTTGTTAAAATAATTTCCGCTTCCAGCCTTTCCTGGAGAAAAGAGCTATGTATTCACAGAAAAGAATTAAAAGGGATAAAATTGGATCCTGTGTGTCTGTTCTAAACATAATAGGTGTTAAGTGATTTTAAAAAGGAAAACAGATCTTTGGCTTCACCTAGGAGTGATCAGTCATTTTGCCCTTGGATGTTTGTAAGACATGTCAAACTTAAGCACTTTTGCAGAGCAGGCCTATACTCTTCAGATGTGTTTAATATTTCATACATATCTGGGTTATTTTTGCTTCTAGATTTAAAGCCCATAATTAATATATGCATTTAGCTGTAAACTATTTCAGATATTCTTACATTTAACAGCGACACTGACAAATGCATAATGAGATAATTCCAGGGGTGAAATCCAGCAGGTTCTGACAGGTTCTGGAGAACTGGTAGCGGAAATTTTGAGTAGTTCAGAGAACTGGCAAATGCCACCTCTGGCTGGCCCCAGAGTGGGGTGGGAATGGAGATTTTGCAATATCCTTCCCCCTGGAGTGGGGAGTGAATGGGGATTTGGCAGTATCCTTCCCCCAGGAGTGGGGTGGGAATGGAGATTTTGCAGTATCCTTCCCCTGCCAAGCCCACCAAGCCATGCCATGCCCACCAAGCCACACCCACGGAACCGGTAGTAAAAAAATTTGAAACCCACCCCTGGATCATTCTTATTTAAATGTTTACTAAAGATACATATTTTATAAGTCTGTATCCAAAGTTCTTCACATAGTTCTACATATTAATAAATACAATATATATTAGAACCTTCCTGCTTTGTTTAGGCTGGTATACCTGTGAAATACAAAGATGGCCAAGCTGTGATTTTCATCAGAGATAGATGGGGGCAGATGGAAAGTCAGGAAGGTTGACAGCTAGTGCGGTGTTATTTCTATTAGTTGTCCTTATTCGATCATTGTTACTAAACACAACAGACTGGACTGTCTTTTATTGTCTGCAAATTACATCCCATAATCTGCGCCTTCCACTATATTTGCCACAATTCTGTTGGAGTGAAACAGACCGGACCGTTGGTCCAAAATATTGAATATTAGTATTATCAATACTAATCAGCAGCTACTCTCCAAGATTTTAGGCTGATTTTTTTTCTGGGAATTTATGTAGAGGTGTTGTGGCTCCGTCCTCCGAGCCTATCTTATCGGAGGAAGAAGGCTCCGAACATGAAGGAGAGGAGACGGCCAGGCCTCCCTCTCCAGGACCCTCCTTTCTGGCAATGCCTCAGGTGTCTCCCGAAGGAGAAGAGATTGGCCAGGAGCCAGGTGTTTCGGATAGTGACGAAGAAACATTGTGGTTGGACCCATGCCAGTGTCGGAGAGACAAGCGGGCGCAGCAGAAAAGGAGGCGTGCCAGAGATTAAGCTGAGTCACTGGACCACACCCCACAGGTTATAAAAGGGAGTGTGGTGGCCATTCGGACTCTGTGACGGACAAAGCTAATCTCTGGTGAGGCACTTTGCACCTTCGGACACAACACCTATTTGCTGTGGATTTAATTACAAACTGGACTATTCAAACTGTGTGTATTTTTGTCTGTGTTACCTGAGTAAAAGCTCTTGGTAGGCAGCCACGGAGTTGCTGCCAAGTTCCTTATCACTGACGTTGAGTGTTTGAAGAGTTTATTTAACCCTTGGCTGGCTGGTTGGGTGTGTGCGTGGTACGGGGACAGAACAAGATGATAGAGCAGGGATGTCAAACTTGATTTCATTGAGGGCCGCATCAGGTTTGTGTCTGACCTCAGGGGGGCGTGGCGTGGCTATGGAGGCATGGCCATCTTGATGTCACTCATGTTGCAGGTGCCTGTGGCGGCCCGAGTACTCTGCCAGTGAAAACAAGCTCCTGAGGTCCATTTTCGGCTGTGGTGGCCTTCTGCAGCCCAGTGCTAGCGAAAATGGAGCTCAGGAAGGCCACCTGCGGCCCTCCCGAGCTCCGTTTTCAGTGGCAGAGGTACCACGAGCCAGATCTAAGCACCCCGCAGGCCAGATCCGGCCTCTGGGCCTTGAGTTTGACATCCCTGTGCTAGAGAAACTGAATTTGGGGCTTTGGGCACATGTTTTCTGACAACAAACCATAAATCTGTATTTCAAGTTTAGTAGATCACTGATTTCAAAAACTTAAGCACAGTCTGGCCTGGTTATGATCTATATTAAAAACTACCAGAAAAATACCAGGGCTGTAGGCTAAACCATAAATTTATAGTCATGGATAATTATTATAAATAATTATAATAATTATAATGGTTGTTAAGTGAATCTCGCTTCCCCATTGACTTTGCTTGTCAGAAGGTTGCAAAAGGTGATCGATCCCACGACAGTCATAAATATGAGTCAGTTGCCCAACGGCTGAATTTTCATCACGTGACCACGGGAATGCTGTGAAAAATGGTCATAAGTCACTTTTTTTCGGTGCCATTGAAACGTTGAATGCTCACTAAATGAACTGTGGTCAGTTGGGGATTTACCTGTATTGTCCAATTTCCTTTTCTTGCGACACATAAAGATCACAACAATAAAGTAAAAAATAAAGCAAAAGGAAGGCAGTTATGAAAGTGAGATACATTCCAAGGTGTGAATTATAACGCTGTTTTAAAGAGACAGGTCTTGCTTTTTGGAAAGATAGGAAATGCAGAGTCTGTATGGATTTCAGAGGGCAGCATATTCCATAGGGCAAATCTTGGAAAAGGAATAATCAATTGAAGGAGAGCCCAAAGCATTCTTTTTGTGTTAATTGAAATGGGAAGATTTTCCCTAACCCTAATCCTGTAAGTAAGTGGGACGCGGTGGCTCAGTGGCTAAAACGCTGAGCTTGTCAATTGAAAGGTTGGTAGTTCAGCGGTTCGAATCTCTAGTGCCGTGTAATGGGGTGAGCTCCCATTACTTGTCCCAGCTTCTGCCAACCTAGCAGTTCAAAAGCACATAAAAATGCAAGTAGAAAAATAGGGACCATCTTTGATGGGAAGGTAACAGAGTTCCGTGCACCTTTGGCGTTTAGTCATGCCGGCCACATGACCACGGAGACGTCTACGGACAGCGCTGGCTCTTCAGCTTTGAAACGGAGATGAGCACTGCCCCCTAGAGTCGGGAAGGACTAGCACGTATGTGTGAGGGGAACCTTTACCTTTACCTAATCCTGTAAGTAACATGGAGCTAAGTCATAAATAATGACCAGCACCTTCCAGATGTATCTCAATCCAGATACAGATTGGTAAGCAGTAAAGATATGACTAAACGCCAAAGGCACACGGAACACTGTTACCTTTAAGTAGGGGGTTGGACTAGAAGACCTCCAAAGTCCCTTCCAATTCTGTTATTCTATTTTTGTCTGAATTTAATGTTCATTTTTCCCCCCTCTGAGGACTAATTGTTCTCTTCGTTATATAGCTGTCCACTAGAGGGCACTAGAGGATACAAGTTTATAAAATCATGTTTAGTAGAAGAGGAAAGATGCAAAGAATCTAAATATTCCTCAACATATGACTACAAGTGAGCCCAAAGTTTCTGTTGCCGAGCGAGACAGTTGTTAAGGGGTTTTGCATCATTTTACAACCTTTCTTGCCACAGTTAAGTGAATCACTGCAGTTGTTAAGTTAATAACACTGTTGTTAAGTGAATTGGCTGGCCCTTTGACTTTGTCAAAAGGTTGCAAAAGAGAGATCACAGGACACTGGGACACCCCAATGGTCATAACTACACGCCAGTTGCCAAGCAACCAAATCTTGATCACGTGAACGCAGGGATACTGCAATGGTCATAAATGTGAAGAGCAATCATAAGTTACTTTTTCAGTGCCATTGCAACTTCAAGCGGTTGTAATTTGAGAACTATCTGTATAATTTAGAGCAAGGGTGTCAAACTCGTGGCTCGCGGCCCAGATGCATCATACGCTGGCCACGCCTACTCCTGGTTTAGCGAAGGAGTGGGAGTCGCAATACATCACGTGCAGTGATGGGTTTCAAAATTTTTTACTACCGGTTCTGTGGGCGTGGCTTGGTGGACGTGGCTTGTCTTGGTGGGCATGGCTTGGTGGGTGTGGCAGGGGAAGGATACTGTAAAATCTCCATTCCCACCCCACACCAGGAGTAGGATACTGTAAAATCTCCATTCCCTCCCCACTCCAGGAGAAGGTTACTGCAAAATCCCCATTTCCTCCTGATCAGCTGGGACTCGGGAGGCAGAGAATAGACGGGGCGGGGCCAGTCAGAGGTGGTATTTACCGGTTCTCCAAACTACTCAAAATTTCCGCTACCAGTTCTCCAGAACTGGTCAGAATCTGCTGAAACCCACCTCTGATCACGTGACACCATGAGTTTGACACCCCTGATCTAGAGTTACTGGAAAACAAATTCTGATTGAAAATTTTTTTAAAAATGCTTTCTAACAGCCAGTAAAGAATAGAATTCTTTATTCTTTATTGGCCAAGTATGATTGGACACACAAGGAATTTGTCTCTGGTGCATAAGCTCTCAGTGTACATACCAGCATCAAGTAATATTTGTAGCACAGGGTTGAACCAACAGTTAAGTTCAATTGGAGAACACTTTCAGTTGAGTAAAGGGTGGGCTTCCATAATCCTGAAGCCCCTCAACTCAGTAATTCTGAGAAAATATGGGCTAGTCTTTTCTGTAATTAGCAGAAAAATATTTTATACTCATTCATTGTCTAGATAGTTTGTGGCAGCACTTAAACCTTTAAATAAAAATGATCCCTGGCTCCATTTGTTGAGAAAGGTATAATTTTATTAGAAATCAAATGTGTCGCAGTTGTGCATAGCCAGAACTGAGAATTGTGTGCCAAAATTTCTAAGTCCAACCTTTCCTTCCCTTAACTGACTCCCATCGCTGACCCTCTCCCCATGATGAATTAGGTTCAAGCAAGATGTTTTCAGAATAGTCACTTCAAACGTAGGTTGGTATGCAGCTGTCTTCTCCCAGCCAGGTGACCTTGAAGCAGCATCTCAGGGAGATACAGCAGTTACTTTCGCTTTCCCCAAGCATTCTCCCTCCCATCCACTGAAGCAGCTCACAGTTTGTCTCAAAGTGCAAAATAACAGAGCAGCCTGACACAGACATATATACCCAATGTGTATGTTTGTGTGTATCTCCAAGCTTACTCCCATATAATTGGGTGTGAAATTGCAAAACTGTCTTCAATTGAACTAACCAGGAAAAGGAAAAGCTATGTTACACCTTGCTCACTGTCCTACTTATTGTCAATCACTCTTCTTCATTACCTGTAGGAACATGCCTGTAAGACTCCCCTTCTTGCATAGAATAGAATAGAATAGAATAGAATAGAATAGAATAGAATAGAATAGAATAGAATTCTTTATTGGCCAAGTGTGATTGGACACAAAAGGAATTTGTCTTTGGTGTATATGCTCTCAGTGTACATAAGGAGAATAAAATACATTCATCAAGAATAAAAAGATACAACACTTAGAGATAACAAGGTTACTAATAAGCTATCAAATTGTACTAGGGAACAAATAAAACAACGTAATTGAAAGAAAAAAGTAACATGGTTATAGTAATAAGTTGGAAGGGATAGATATTAGTAAGGAAGAGAATAATAATAGTAATAGTCTTAGTAAATTATTTGACAGTGTTGTGGGAATTATTTGTTTAGCAGAGTGATGGCATTTGGGAAAAAACTGTCCTTGTGTCTAGTTGTTCTGGTGTGCAGTGCTCTATAGTGTCGTTTTGAGGGTAGGAGTTGAAACAGTTTATGTCTAGGATGCGAGGGGTCTGTAGATATTTTCACAGCCCTCTTTTTGACTCGTGCAGTAGACAGGTCCTCAATGGAAGGCAGGTTGGTAGCCATTGTTTTTTCTGCAGTTCTAATTATCCTCTGAAGTCTGTGTCTGTCTTGTTGGGTTGCAGAACGAAACCAGACAGTTATAGAGGTGCAGATGACAGACTCAATAATTCCTCTTTCTCTAATTTGGATTAAAGTGCACAGTTTGAATTGGCGCAGAAAGAACATTCTTTGTTGAGCAACATGGGGTGACAGGGTTTCTCCTAGCCCAGAGTTGGAGATGGCTAGAAGAGAAGAAATGCACAGTCCTGGTCTGTAGTGGGTATTAACGAGGGAACAAGCATTCACACGCTCAACATAAACAGGTTCTTTTAGATAAACGGAAGTAAAATCTGAACTACAAAATACGTACTATGAAATAAATAAAATTTACATGCACTCATATTATACTCAGCCTCCCTTTCATACATACAAAACCCCTCTAGACTGGGCTGATAAGGTACCTGCTAAGATAATGGGAACCTTCTAACCTAGATGAAGGAATGGGATACCTGCTCCTTTCAGGGTTCCTTAGCTTTTAGGGGATGCAGTGTTGCTGACTAGATTTCTGAGATTGGCTTTCTGAGGGTAATTCTGATTTTTCCTTTCTACTTTCTGACCTGTTTTATAATGATTTCTAGCTGGGATGGTGGTGGTTTTCACAGCTTCTGTTCTTGTAAAAAAGTATAATACTTATTTTCTCCTTAATGCTTTCTTTCTTACAGTTGCATCTAGAGCAGGGGGTCTGTAACCTTAAACATTCAAAGAGTCATTTGGACCCGTTTCCCACAGAAAAGAAAACACCGGGAGCCACAAAACCCTTCCTGTGCCTGACTATTTCTTGAATTGCCACAAAACTAGCATATGTAGTTGAATTAAATGTTCTGTTTTCTTCTACAACTTTTCTTTTCTTGGATTTCTCCATGGTTGGCCTACTGGAGGTTGAAAAGCTCAATAAATCGCGTGCCAGCCGGTTCGCACATTGGCGGTTGTGACGCATGTTTTGAGTGACAGTGAGCCGCAGCAGAGGGGTGAAAGAGCCTCATGCGGCTCCAGAGCTGCAGGTTGCTGACCCCTGATATAGAGTTTACAGATTTAACGATTCAAGATACTGTACACCTCCACATTGCCAATGCGACTTCATGCCACCTCAGATTTTCCACAGTGGGAGAAACTGTGTCATACAATTCCCCTCACATAAAAAGCTGCATTATTCATGTTGATGTTGATGGTATAACGCTGTGCCCAAGCCAATATGCACCTACTACAAGTAGGGCCCATAACTATGTCCCTTATAACTATTGGAGCCTTATTGGTAATTGGGAGTGAACAGTTTTTCACACTTGAAATAGAAATGTTTTGCATAAATTAGGTGATAAAATGAGCACATTGCCTTGGATTTAAGTATGCGAACTTATAAACCATATTGGACGAAACTTAAAGACCTACAGTGGCCAGTCAGACATATGGCAGAAAATGAGTATTTATCAGTTTTCCATTTTTGTTTATTGGAGATAATATACAGTATAGCTGTCTTCCCAGTTGCAATGTATGGCTGTGAAAGTTGGACCATAAGAAAGGCTGAGTGCCAAAGAATTGAGGCCTTTGAACTCTGGTGCTGGAGAAGACTCCCGCGAGTCCCTTGGACTGCAAGGCCATCAAACCGGTCAGTCCTAGAGGAGATCAACTCTGACTGCTCTTTAGAAGGCCAAATCCTGAAGATGAAACTCAAATACTTTGGCCACCTAATGAGGAGGAAGGACTCACTGGAGAAGAGCCTAATGCTGGGAAAGATTGAGGGCAAAGAAAGAAGGGGATGTCAGAGAATGAGGCGGCTGGATGGAGTCACTGAAGCAGTCGGCGTGAGCTTAAATGGACTCCGGGGGATGGTAGAGGACAGGAAGGCCTGGAGGAATATTGTCCATGGGGTTGCAATGGGTCAGATACGACTTCGCAACTAACAACAACAAATAGCTGTCTTGATTTGTAAACTTATGAAGGCTTAGTGTTACATGGTTACACATTTCTGAAATATTACCAAACATATTGGAAAAATGTGTTAGCAAAGAATTTAACATCTTAATTTGTAATAGTTGCCTTTCATCTCCTTATAATTCTGCATTTGTAACCATATTAATGTACATTCCCAACTAGCAGATGTCAATGTATAGTAGTATCGTGTATATCTTAAAATTAATTATGTTGAGTCGTGTAATCCATTGATAATAGCTAAGATGCAGTGGGGCAGGCGAGGATGATTAAAGCACTGTAGGCCTCAGCCCAACTAAAAATTCAGATTAGATCAAAAAGTATCCCGAAGGAAAACACTCTCAGAGGAGTGAGTGATCTCACCAAGAACTAAGATTTGAATAACTAGAGAGTCATCAAAGCTTCCTGCTACCAGATGTAGGTTTGTTTTACATATTTCAGTTTTGGAACAAATATTTCATTAGCAATTCTAATATATATTTGCCTTGTTTTTCTGCAGGAAACTTCCACTCTTCTCTACTTGGCCATCAGAAAAAATAGATTTTATCATTCATTGTTCTCTACAGAAATTATACAGGTTGTTATTAATAATGTGTATCTTGCTAGAATAATTAGTAATTAATGGCAGATTTTCTACAGGTACAAACATGTATTATTCATTTGTTGGCAATATCCATTTTGCTGTCCAAATTCATGGAAATATAACCCTAAGTGGATTTGCCCCCAGTGGGATTTTGCCATATTTTATTTTATTTTATTTTATTATTTTATTTTATTTTATTTTATTTTATTTTATTTTATTTTATTTTATTTTATTTTATTTTATTTTATTTTATTTTATTTTATTTTATTTTATTTTATTTTATTTTATTTTATTTTATTTTTTATTTTATTTTATTTTATTATTTTATTTTATTTTATTTTATTTTATTTTATTATTTTATTTTATTTTATTTTATTTTATTTTATTTTATTTTATTTTATTTATTTTATTATTTTATTTTATTTTATTTTATTTTATTTTATTTTATTTTATTTTATTTTATTTTATTTTATTTTATTTTATTTTATTTTATTTTATTTTATTTTATTTTATTTTATTTTATTTTATTTTATTTTATTTTATTTTATTTTATTTTATTTTATTTTATTTTATTTTATTTTATTTTATTTTATTTTATTTTATTTTATTTTATTTTATTTTATTTTATTTATATTTATATTTATATTTAAATTTATATACCGCCCTTCTCCCGAAGGACTCAGGGCGGTGAACAGCCAAAGGAAAAAACATAAAATACAAAATTTAAAAGCAATTTAAAATATATTAAACAATTTGGTCCAACAATTTAAATACACCATTTAAAATTAAAATTAAAATTAAACAATTGAAGAAGTTAGGCCAGCCCTGCTTGTTGAAATAAAAAAGTCTTGGCCTGGCGGAAGATACGTAAATCCGGATCATCTGTATCTCCGGGGGGAGCTCATTCCAGAGGGCAGGTGCTCCCACAGAGAAAGCTCTCCCCCTGGGGGCCGCCAGTCGATATTGTTTGACCGATGGCACCCCGAGGAGCCCCTCTCTGTGGGCGCGTACTGGCCGGTGGGAGGCTCCCGGTGGCAGAAGGCAGTCTTGTAAATATCCAGGTCCTAAGCCATGGAGCGCTCTAAAGATGGTAACCAACACCTTGAATTCCTGGGAATATATTTTCCCAGGAAATGTACATAAGCCAGGTTTGAAAAATCAGTGCCCTCTAAGCGTGGGTGGGCTGCTGGGGGTTTGCAGGGGTTCGGGAGAATGTCTAGCTAAGATTCTGTGCAGTTTGAAGAAGCCCAAATCCCACACCTGGCTGGCCCCGCCCACTGCTCCTCTCCCAGGAGTCCCCACACGGCCCACACAATCTTCTGAGTGGGAGACGAGCTCTTCACCACTAGGCCACCATGCCGCTCTCTCCCTATGGGAGGTTAAATGTGTGCAGTAGCTTGGGGGGGTGGCAGGGGTGAAATGCTCCCGGTTCGGACTGGATCGCCCGATCCGGTAGCGATGGCAGCGGTTGGTTCGGAGAATCGGTAGCAAAAATCCCTGCACCCCCCCCCCACCATGCCCAGCTGAGCCGCACGATCATCAGAGGCTTTTTTTTTTTTACTTTTAAAAGCATTTTTTCTACAACCTCTTCCACCGAAAAAATGCTTTTAAAAGTAGCATATGTAGTTGAATTAAATGTTCTGTTTTCTTCTACAACTTTTCTTTTCTTGGATTTCTCCATGGTTGGCCTACTGGAGGTTGAAAAGCTCAATAAATCGCGTGCCAGCTGGGATCGTCAGAGGCTTTTCAAAGCATTTTTTTCTGCAACCTCTTCAGCCAAAGAGGTGGTAAAAAAAATGCTTTGGAAAGCCTCTGACGATCCCAGCTGTGTTGCCTGATCAGCAGAGGCTTTTCGGCCGAAGAGGTTGTAGAAAAAATTCTTTGAAAAGTTTTTTAAAAAAAAGTTGGCCACGCCCACCCAGTCACATTACCCCCCCCAAGCCCCCCCCGAACCGGTAGTAACAAACTTTACATTTCACCCCGGGTGTGTGTGTGTGCGGGAGACTGCCATTGTTACCTCCATTTCATTAAGAGTAAAAACTCTAAAGTGGGAGGGGGGAATCTTGAATTTGAAAAAGTTCAGATTTTTAAAAAAGTCCGTACAATTCAGGAGATTGAAGAAACAAACCAATTATGCAGACTTTGGATAGAGTAGCTGTTATAGCCAGTACTAATGGCAAACTTCTAAAATGATAGAAATACCTACCAATCTTAAGCAAAATATTGTGGTAATTTATTTGAGGAATGTATATCATATACTTCTCTACGGAAAGACCTCATCATGGTTTTACCATTAAGATTTCTAAGAAAAAGACAGTGAATAGTCAGCATTAAAATAGAAACATCAGTGTGCTTAAACGAAACAGCAATTGAAATTCAACATTGTTTTTAGCATATTTCAAATACTTTCAGACCACGGCATGAGTTAATGAACATTTTGAGTAAATGCCTACTTACTGAGTAAGCTCTGATTTTTCCTTTGTATTTATAGAGCAGGAACAACTGTTATAATGGACAGCCTGAATTCTTACTTCATCGTTATTGTAAAATCAGTAAGTATCTTTAAAGAGAAAACAATAACAGTGTTATTAATGTATCACTTGATTTCCTAAAATTAATACTGACTAGAGCAGTTTATCGACCTTGGATACTTGAAGATGCTGGCTGGGGAGTTGAAGTCCATATATCTTAAAGTTGCCAAAGTTGGAGTGGACTAAAGTGAGAATACATTTTAAAACTCTGAAAGAAACTTTTGGTGCAGTGGTTAAGGCAGGTTTGTCAAACTCAAGGCCCGGGACCGGATCTGACCCCCAGGTTGCTTAGATCTGGCAGTGGGGCCCCCTAGAAACAGCAAAGGACTGGCCCGCGGGCGGCCCTCCCAAGCTCTGTTTTTGCTGGCAGAGGGTTGCAGGAAGCTGTTGCAGCAAAAAATGGAGTTCGGGAGTCCCTTTTTGCTGGCAGAGCTCTCGGGCCACCACGGCAGTGGTGGGTTCCTCTCGGTTTGGTCCGGTTCGGCCGAGCCGGTAGCAGTGACGATATGACGTCACCGAACCAGTTCTCCCCCCCGCCCTCCCACCCCCCCACCCACTCATGTTACTCTTACCTTTTATTTGGTCCCACCCCCAATCTATTGCTGCCTCCTGAGTCCCAGCTGATGACTAGAGGGAAAAAAACTGTTTAAACTCTTGCCGCGGGGCTTCAAAGGGCCGTCCTACAGCTGATCAGTGTTAAAAGCAAACAAATGAGTCGGGTCGTAAGTGCGAGGACTGGTCGTAAGTGTGAGGATCTTCCAGAAATGACTCTGACCAGCTAGCCACGCCCACCTAGTCACATGACCTCCAAGCCACACCCACAAAATAAGCCACGCCCACAGAACCGATAGTAAAAAAATTTAGAACCCACCCCTGCACCACGGGCATACCTGACGAGTGAGGTCGAGCTGGCCACTTCCACCCTGGCCCCTCCGAGGTCAAACACAACCCTGATGTGGCCCTCAATGAGATCGAGTTTGACACTCCTGGGTTAAGGTGTTGGATGAAGTCTGGGGATATGAAACTTCAGTTTCACTTTCAGCCAGAGAAATTTATTGGGAGAGTTTGGAGCTCACCTAACCTCTGAGGCCATTTTCTCTGGGGAATAAAATGAAAGCATATCCTTGTGTAAGGCCCACTGAACTCCTGAAACCAAAAAAAAAAAAGATGGGATGCAAAACTAAGAGACAAAAATTAAATAAAAAGGTGTATCAGTTCTTTTCTCTCCCTCCCCTCGACTGGCACTTTAAACCTAGGAAAGAGATGGAGTATTTGATACAGATATGAAGCATAATTCATAATTGTTGGGATTCAGCTTCACCAGTACAACAATTACATTGATAAGGATGTGAGTTAGAATTTTCAATACTGTGAAAAGTTTCAAGGTGATTCTAATAATATATGAGCCCGTAGTGGCACAGTGGTTAGAATGCAGTATTGCTCACTCTGCATTCCCACTGCCAGTAGTTCAATCGTTACTGGCTCAAGATTAACTCAGCCTTCCATCCTTGCAAGGTTGGTAAAATGAGGACCCAGATTGTTGGGGGAAATATGCTAACTCAGTAAATCACTTAGGGCTGGAAAGCACTATGAAACGGTATATAAATACCATATTTTTCAGTGTATAAGAGGCACTCCCCCAAAAAAATGTCCTCCGCAGCCCCCCACCCCCCCATTTTCGGCCTCTGCACATCCCATTTTTGACCCATTCCAGGCTGTTGGTATAGGCGGCGGCAGCAGCGATCCCCACCACCTGGAACAGGCCAAAAATGGGATGTGCAGAGGCCAAAAACAGGGCGCACTTAGGCAGCCACAGCGATGGGTGGCAATGGTGGCAAGGGGCAGTGGTATAGGATGCAGATTGGCATTATAGTTTAGCTAATTGGGAGAGGCTGAAGGCATAGATTATTTGTATGTATTTTATTTATTAAATTTATATGCCGCCCCATCTTACTATCCAAAGCAACTCTGGGCATCTTAGAATAAAATCATAAATATTAAAATTAACAAGATTAGGTAGTTAAGTAGAAAACCAAGAGCACAAATGGTGTGGTGATTTGGTTTGGTAGAAAAATGAAACTGCTGAGAAATATAACCAGAGGTGGGCTTCAAAAAGTTCAGCAAGGGGTTCTCTGCCCCAGTTGCTGGGTGGGCGTGGCCGTGGTAGGCGTGGCCTAGTCGGCCTCCTGCACCATGGCAGGGGAGGAGACGTTTTTGCCCTCCCCAGGCTCCAGAGGCTTTTCTTGAGCCTCCGGGAGGGCGAAAACGGCCTCCCCAGGCTCTGGAGGACAGAAATGGGCCTGTTTCCAGCCTTCCCGAACTTCTGGTAGGCCCGTTTTTCGCCCTCCCTCCCCGAGCCTCCGTGCACACCCTGCACTTACCTGCATCCAAAACAGGCTGCGTGGGGACTCCTGGGAGTGGAGGGGCAGGATTGGGAGGGGCCAGCCAGGAGTGGGATTTGGGGGTTCTCCGAACTGCACAGAAACTTAGCTAGAGGTTCTCCCGAACCCCTGCAAACCCCCAGCAGCCCACCCCTGCATATAACACTGGAATTCATAATAAACAGTTTTCCTCACATGGAAAATAACCAAGATAATTACACTATTCAAATTCTGTGTTTTTAGTCCAGGATATTTTAAACACATGCTCACTATATTTCCGCTGGGGTTAATGAGACATCTTGAGACCATGCTCCAACTATTAAATTTGTATTTTAGCTCATAAAAAAAGAATAAAGGTTAAAGATAAAGAAACAAAACAAATAACAAACCTTCTCTATGACTTTATAGGGCCGTTGTACAGAAGCAGCAAGGCTGGATCCAAGGACAATTAACACTCAAGATGGTAATTATTTTAATTTTCTTAATCATTTCCTCAATGTCACTCTTGAAACAGGTGATAGGTTAACTTATAGATAATCAAATTCAGTATATTATAACCTTTGGAACTATTTTCTAGGTCAAAAATGGGTTTGTACATGCAATTTGCTACCGTATTTCCTAGCATTGAGCTTTTCAAGTGTATTTTGCTCTATAGTTTGAAACTATGTTGATAAATTACCAAGATAATTGATAATTTCAAGTGCATTTATACAGAGCTGAGAATATAGGTACAATTTATAACTTAGTAATCAGGACCTTTGTTAGATAACATGAAGCAGACTTTACAGGTGCTTCCTAATTGCCTCAAAAATGCACCATGAATGAATCAACTGTGTTTCCTGTGTTTCTCCCCCACCCCCGCTTATTTTTAATTAAAACCAAATTTAGCCAAAATCTACAGGCATCATGAACTGATTCCTGCAGGTTTCACATTATAAACCATTAGTGTTTATAGTAGAATCAAAGAAAAAAAGAAAGAAAGGAATAGAAAAAAGATAAAAAGATTTACAAGCATTAAAAAATTAGTTCAAAAATTGTATGCTTTTTAGACATATTCTTTAAAAGGTTATACACATGTCTTTGTGAATGTGTGTACACAAAATTTTAGATAAATAATAATTTTAAAATATTTAAATATAAATAGGGCAATAAGTTAATTTCAACATACACATTTTCAAAAGACCTCTACACCTGTTCTTAGAAACTGTTCATAAATGTTTAATTGTGATCTACATATTTTTGGTTACCCAATAAAGCTACATGGCAAATGACACCTCAATGCAAGCCTGAGAAACAAGGACCAAAGGTAAGGACAATACTTTATGGATGGATGTGTGGATCAGAGGTTGGTTTCAACAGGTTCTGATCAGTTCTGGAGAATCGGTAGTGGAAATTTTAAGTAGTTCGGAGAACCAGTAAATACCACCTCTGACTGGCCCTGCCCCCATTTATTCTCTGCCCCTCGAGTCCCAGTTAATCAGGAGGAAATGGGGATTTTGCAGTAACCTTCCCCTGGAGTGGGGTGGGAATGGAGATTTTTCAGTATCCTTCCCCTGCCACACCCACCAAGCCATGCTCACCAAGCTATGCCACGCCCACAGAACTGGTAGTAAAAAATTTTGAAACCCACTACTGGTGTGGATGGATATATATACCTAGAAAGTTCTGCAATCATAGTTTGTTATCTTGTGGAAAAACTTAAGACACCACCAGACAGTATTTAACAATAATGTTAGGAAAGCTAGGAAGTTACAGTAAGACAACGGTCTCTTGTTACTAAAAGCAAAATTTATCTGATAAACCAGATTTATCAGTTGAATTTTATATATGGTTATTGTATTGTAGTGTAGTGTAATGGCCTTACATGTACACTGGCAATTGGCAAAGGATTGTTTTACAACTGATAAGGAGTACAGATGGGGGTTCAAAGAAATATGGACATCCCTGTATCTAGAATTTAACGATGTAAAAAAGATGTGGAGATTCTAGAAAGAGTGCAGAGAAGAGCAACAAAGATGATTAGGGGACTGGAGACTAAAACATATGAAGAAGAGTTGCAGGAACTGGGTATGTCTAGTTTAATGAAAAGAAGGTCTAGGGGAGACATGATAGCAATGTTTTCTCCATCTATTATCAGAATGATTCCCTATACTTGATAATGTATAATTCCCTATACTTTATATCACTTTATAATGCCTTGGTAAGGCCACACTTGGAATACTGCATCCAGTTTTGGTCACCACGATGTAAAAAAAGATGTGGAGACTCTAGAAAGAGTGCAGAGAAGAGCAACAAAGATGATTAGGGGACTGGAGGCTAAAACATATGAAGAATGGTTGCTGGAATTGGGTATGGTTAGTCTGATGAAAAGAAGGACTAGGGGAGACATGAAAGCAGTGTTCTGATAACTCAGGGGCTGCCACAAAGAAGAGGGAGTCAAATTATTCTCCAAAGCACCTGAGGGTAGGACAAGAAGCAATGGATGGAAACTAATCAAGGAGAGAAGCAAGCTAGAACTAAGGAGAAATTTCCTGATAATTAGAAAAATTAATCAGTGGAACAACTTGCCTTCAGAAGTTGTGAATGCTCCAACATTGGAAGTTTTTAAGAAGAGGTTGGATAACCATTTGTCTGAAGTGGTGTAAGGCTTCCTGCCTGAGTAGGGGGTTGGATTAGAAGACTCCCTTCCAACTCTGTTATTCTATTCTATTCTAGTCTAGTCTAGTCTAGTCTAGTCTAGTCTAGTCTAGTCTAGTCTAGTCTAGTCTAGTCTAGTCTATAAAGAGGGCACTTAGACTTTGAGGAGTATGAATGTCAATCAAAATTATTACTATTCTGTTTGATCCTGGATCTCACTTTGAACAGGAAGAACAAGTAAACGTTACCCTTGAACATCAGTATCCTTGAAAATGTTGCTGCTTATGGAGACATATAGTCCAACTGATGTACAAAAGTTATAATTTCAGGAAGATGCATCTCTTGAGGGAGTAGTCAGGGGACTACTGACTGTGGGGAAAATGGTTTAGCAGTTAAGCTGTAGTGCTAGATTCCTTGACTTTTACATTAAACAAGCAAGCAAGAGCAGAAGTATTCACAATATGCCAAACAGAGGTGGGTCTCAGCAGGTTCTGACCAGTTCTGGAGAACCGGTAGTGGAAATTTTGAGTAGTTCAGAGAACCGGTAGTAAAAATTCTGACTGGCCTCACCCCCACATCTATTCTCTGCCTCCCGAGTCCCAGCTGACTGGGAGGAAGTGGGGATTTTGCAGTACCCTTCCCCCGGAGTCAGGTGGGAATGGAGATTTAACAGTAACCTTCCCCCAGAGTGAGGTGGGAATGGAGATTTTACAATATCCTTCCACTGCCATGCCCACCAAGCCATGCCCACCAAGCCATGCCACACCCACAGAACCGGTAGTAAAAAATTTTGAAACCCACCACTGATGCCAAAGGCATATAGTGCAATAAAAAAATAAAACAAGGCTAATCAATAATATTTTATTAATAATAATAATACACAGTAAAAATTGGATTCTCATTCAAGAGAAATGTTTTAAAATAGGGTTGAAACAACTAAATACCCTTGAGAGAAAAACGTTTAGGCCCAGCAGTTCCACAAATGTCCCTAGCTGAGAATGCCTCCTACTGAAATTCCCCCACTCACATTCTAGTAGTAGCAGATTGTTGTACAGGAAATTTGAAGATGATTAAAATGAACAGGTTGTAAACCTTCTCAAGATTAAACATGTTCTTATTTTGAATTGGGCAGATCCAATTACTTCTCCATTTCTTTTGTGTTAGTTACACTGTCCAAACTAAATTAAACAAAATATTCCCTTTAGTATCATCAGTCGTGCTATTGTTACCAGTTTAGTCAAAGTGAAATTCTTAATAATTAAAAGGCTGCAAACTATAATAAGGAAAAATTGTTTCATTTAACACACTTTTTTCTTTTCAACGCAGGTAGCTTCCTTAGCTCTTCGACTGCTAAAGATAAGAACTCTTGAGCAAGGTGATATTTTTGTGAGTATTAGAAATGTACAAGTTGGTTGAACTGGAAACATATGGATATGTTTTTAAAATGCTGCAGCTATAAAGAAAATCTAATTATGTTACATGCATATAGTTGGAAATTAACATCCTGTCCAAAATTTGTTACAGGTAGTCCTCAACTGATGACCACAATTGAACCCCAAATTTGTGTTGTCAAGTGAAAAATTCGTTAAGTGAGATTTGCCCCATTTTACAACTATTTTGCCAGATTTGTTAAGTGAATCACTGGAGTTATAACATTAGTAACATGGTTGTTAAGTGAATCTGACTTCCCCATTGACTTTGCTTGCCAGAAGGTCACAAAACATGACTCTGAGACATTGCAACTGTCATTTATGTGAGTTAGTTGTCAAGTATCCAAATGTAAATAACATGACCATGTGGATGCTACAATGGTCATAAGTGTGAAAAATGGTCATTAGCAGTGGTGAGTTGCTACTGATTCTCCCCGGTTCTTGTGAACCGGTAGTGGAAATTTTGAGTAGTTCGGAGAACCGGTAAATACCACTTCTGCCTGGCTCCGCCCCCAGTCTATTCGCTGTCTCCCGAGTCCCAGCTGATTGGCTAGAAAGAAAAAATCACTTGACAAAGAAGAGGGAAAAAAACCAAGACACCATTGCTTTAAATTGAGAAGCCAAGAAGCCTCCCAACTGATCAGCTAGAACCAATCCACTCCTTGTAAACCGCTCGGTGGTAGTAGATTGGCAATTGAGGCCAAGCTCCCTGAAAACGGTTTCCAATGCTCTTGGTGGTGGCAGAGCGGCAAAAAACTGTTTAAACTCTTGCCACAGTGCTTCAAAGGGCCGCTCTAGAGCTGATCAGTGGTAAAAGGCAGTGTGCTGGTAGACCAATGCGCTTCAAAAACAAATGGGTAGACTGGTGTGCTCCAAAAACAAATGGGTAGACCAGTAAGGCTCTGCAAGCAGTTAAAAGCCTGGTAGACCAGTACCTCTGCTAAATCTTAAAGAATTGTTTGGTCAAAAAATTCACAGTGACTCTGAGATAATCGAACAGACAATGGCTGAAAGCCAGAACTGCTAGAGATGTTTCTCTCAGGCCAACTGAGTCGAAACTGGGACTGAGAGGAAGGAACAAGGGGCGTGGTCAAAAAGTATGACTCCCCTTGATGTGAGTGACATTGAGCTGACCACACCTACCCAGTCACATGACCATCAAGCCATGCCCACTGTCACATGACCATCAAATCATGCTCACAAAATAAGCCATGCCCACAGAACCGGTAGTAAAAAAATTTAGAACCCACCTCTGGTCATAAGTCACTTTTTTGTCGTTGTAACTTTAAACAGTTGCTAAATGAACTGTTGTAAGTTGAGAACTACCTGTATAGAAAATAAAAATTTGAACAGGGCTTCTGCTGTCCTCAGGCTTTCTCTGTGGATAATGTGACCTCATGGAGTAGGTTAGAGATTTACTTGGCTGCTTTTCTTTTGGCATTCCAAAAGGCAACGAAGACCATTTTTTATGCAGTCTTCAATAGTTAAGTTGAGGGTCACCAGCCTATTTAACTATGCTAAAGCTGACTTTTAGGAATTGGTTGGTTGGAATATATGATATACCGTGATTGGAACTTTCTGAGAGGACTATATAGTAATTAAACAAATACACAAATACTGAATTCTTAGGAACAGCTTCCACAGCAGATTCAACAGAGTTAGACCAAATTACATATTTATTTATTTGTTTGTTTGTTTGTTGTTTGTTTGTTTGTTTATTGATTGATTGATTGATTGATTGATTGATTGTATTTCTATACAGCCCACTCTCCGAGGACTCTGGGCGGCTTACAACAAATACAGTATACTAAATAGCCTATTGCCCCCAACAATCTGGGTCCTCATTTTACCCACCTCGGAAGGATGGAAGGCTGAGTCAACCTTGAGCCAGTGAGATTTGATCTGCTGATCTGCTGAACTAGCAGTCAGCTGAAGTAGCTGCAGTACTGCACTCTAACCACTGCGCCACCTATTTCCCAAATTTGACCAGAACACAGGAGGCAATAATTAATAGGCGGGAACTACATAAGGCAATGCCTCATCCTTTCTACATATGCTAATATATTCTTACAAACCATCTGTTATTTTTTTTATTATTTTTTTATTGTACAACTTTCTTGGTTATGTATAAAATTTCTACAGTATATTCACAATAACAGTATACTGTCTGGGTACAATCTCTACAGTCTCTGTTAAATACAGATAATTGATACACACAATAGTTGTGATTATTATTCTCAATACCTATTCATCTTCACTTATCCTTGTTGAGAGTTTTGCATTATTTGATTAGGCCCTTTGATCGATTTTATCTATAATCCATTAATAATGATATCAAACATTATAAACATCAAGTAAACATCACATTTGTAACCATTAACCTCCGAATAATCTTAAGGTTTACTTATTCAATATTGAATATTAATTATTCAATATTCATTATTTAGTTACACAAATTACTTTATCTTTGTTTACCTATCCAGATTTCTAACTTCTGCTACTATTTCCTAACCATTAATAGAATACTTCCCAGATTAAAAAAGTAATCTTTTCCCTTTTTCTAATTTCTATCTTTATGCTAATTCTTAATGTATAGCTCTTATGTTAAACAGTAATCTGCATTTATCCCTCATTTCTTGCCCGTTTCCGTATCTCAACTCTTGTTGACTTCTTGGCCCATCTCCCATAATCCTCTCATGGGCTCTTGTATCTTCTTATTGTTGTGGCCCCGCCCTCTGAGCCTGTCCCATCGGAGGAAGAAAGCTCCGAGCATGAGGAAGAGGAGTCAGCCAGGCCTCCCTCTCCAGGCCCCTCCCCTCTGGCATTGTCTCAGGTGCCGGCTGAGGGAGAGGAGATCAGCAGGGAGACAGCTGGTTCGTCTCAGAGTGATGAAGAAACATCATTCCTGGACGCACGCCTCCGAAGGCGTGATAAACGATTGCAGCAGTTTAGGAGGCGTGCTAGGGATTAGAACTGAGTCACTGGACCACACCCCAGAGACTATATAATAGAGGGTAGTGGTCAGGGATCCTTGTGACGAACAAAAGCAAACCTTAGATAGTCACTAAAGCCTTGTCCGGAACTGCTGAGAGAAAGATTTAAAGTGTCGGACATTTGGACTCTTGAGTATTTAATCTTTCTGTTTTACTGTGAAAATAAAGTCACTTGGCAGACGGTGTGTCTATCGCTGCCAAGTGGGAGATAAGACCTGGGTGCGTTCCAAAGTGTTTCCTTAACCCTCGGCTGGCTGTGTTTGTGTGTGTGTGGGTACGGGGACAGATCACTTATGTTTGATCTAAGTCAGGGGTCAGCAACCTGCGGCTCTGGAGCCTCATGTGGCTCTTTCACCCCTCTGCTGTGGCTCCCTGTCACTCAAAATATGCATCACAACTGCCAATGTGCGAGACCCACTGGCACATGATTTATTGAGCATTTCAACCCCCGGTAGGCCAACCATGGATAAATCCAAGAAAAGAAAAGTTTCAGAAGAAAACAGAATGTTTAATTCAACTATATAAGCTAGTTTTGTGGCCGCTCAAGAAATAGTCAGGCACAGGAAGGATTTTGTGGCTCCCGATGTTTTCTTTTCTGTGGGAAACGGGTCCAAATGGCTCTTTGAGTGTTTAAGGTTGCAGACCCCTGATCTAAGTATTTCTTCTATCTCTACCACTTCCTCATTCTTTTGAACCTTCAATATGCCTTTCAATGATCTTTTCCTTACTTCCAGGGTGTTTTTCTGTGTACCCCCTTCTAACGTTTGATCTCTTGAAGTGTAAATCACCATTTATATTTCAGCTTTGACTGTCTCTTCTTTTTTTTCTTTTTGTATCAATTTGTCATTTTCCCTCCCCTGTCCTTTCCTCAGTTCTTTCTATTTTACTTTCCGTTTCCTGAATTTCATGTTTGTTGTTCAATGTCTTTTGGTCATAGTTTTCTGGTCTCAGAACTACATCATGTATCAAATCCTTTACCTCCCTATGGTTCCTTATCATCATTTCCTGTGTACCTTGAAGCATCAATAAAATTCCTTTTAGTAAAACATTTATTTCCCCTTGCAGTCCCGTTTTGCCTTATTTTAATAAGTTTAGAATTTTACTCAGTAATCTGTCCAAATCCCAATGTCCCAGTTATGTCACACCAAGATAGCCAATATTAGAGCAGTTCATACAGTCACTCCATTAATTAGTCCCTTAACAGTCTCTACTTTGTTTCAAAATTCCAAGCTGTTTCACACTCTCACACTGTCCAGCATATTTATAATCCTCAAGATTCTACAGGTTGAATGTTTTCACTGTCTGTCTCCAAACACCAGTATAATCAGTTGCGGGTGTTTAGTGTACTCCAACCAATCTGGTACTATCAACTTTCACTTCATCCACTTTTTTCAGCTCTATATTGCCTTCCTTGGCCAGCAGGTGTCACTGTTACATTTTTCCCTCCGTTTTTGCTGCAAATAAAATGTCTCCCAATAACATACGGTATGTTTTCCAATTATTTCCCAAAGTTCTTCAAGTCAAGGTGGTAGTAATAGTATAATCCAGAGTTTTGAAACAGTCTAATTTTTAAAGAGCTAACCAATCCAGTCTGTCAGAGGTGAAATCCAGCAGGTTCTGACAGGTTCTGGAGAACCAGTAGCGGAAATTTTGAGCACTTCAGAGAATTGGTAGCGGAAATTTTGAGTAGTTTGGATAACCGGCAAATACCACCTCTGGCTGGCCCCAGAGTGGGGTGGGAATGAAGATTTTGCAGTATCCTTCCCCCAGGAGTGGGAAGGGAATGGGAATTTTGCAATATCCTTCCCCCAGCAGTGGGGAGGGAATGGGGATTTTGCAATATCCTTCAACCAGGAGTAGGGTGGGAATGGAGATTTTGCAGTATCCTTCCCCCAGGAGTGGGGAGGGAATGGGGATTTTGCAATATCCTTCCCCCAGGAGTGAGGAGGGAATGGGGATTTTGCAGTATCCTTCCCCTTGGATGGGGTGGGAATGGAGATTTTTAAATGTCCTTCTCCCAGGAGTGAGGAGGGAATGGGGATTTTGCAGAATCCTTCCTCTGCCATGCCCACCAAGCCATGCCACGCCCACCAAGCCACGCCTACAGAATTGGTAGTAAAAAAAAATTGGATTTCACCACTGCAGTCTGTCCTTTAATTTTAATGTTACTTCTGCCTACAATTTCTTTTCTTTTCCAAATCTGACAGTAGCTTTTGGTATATAGTCATCGCTTATTTACCTCTGTTGAGTCCCACTTTCCAAAGGGGGTGCTTGAGGGAAAATTCCACGGCAAAAAGTTAGAAGACTTCTTACCCAGACAGCACCTCAGTTATTTTTGAAGTCAGACTTATTTCCAGTCTTGGTAGCCAGCTAAAACAACAAGATGCATTTTTGTTGTATTTGTTTGTTCATCAGTGAAGAATCTTCAGGGAAACAGTAATATCTCCTCTTGTTTTTTCACTCCACTGATTTTTCACTCCTCTGCATTTCTTTTATGTGGTTCCATTTCCTTCACTTTCTTAAAGCGAACTAAATTTGGCCTGGATTTTGAAAAACATTTCCCCCGTTTTAAAAAGTTATGGTCCAAAATAGGGACCTGGGTGGATGCCCTGTCAACTTCGTAACACAAAAATCTTCAGAACAATAACTCTATGTTAACATCTCTGTTAGCTTATAATATTCATAAATATAGAACTGTTTCCAACGCTGATTTTAATAAAATGAGTTTGGCTTGAAGAAATCAATAACTTTAAGCTAACCATCAAGTCTCAATTTACACCACAATGCAATATATATATATATATTTATGATTGATCTAAAATGAGTAGAATGCTGAAGAGAATAATAGCACATTTAATATTTCCACTTTATATGAAGAGTGCTGAAGAAGGGTAAGCCTAATCTGGGAGAAGAAACAGAATACTCTATTAACAACAAGCATAAAGAAAAACGGATAGAAATAACGGAAAACTTAAGACTTCACCCAAAGTAGCCGAAAAGTATGATCCCTATTATGGAAACTGGGAGAAGCAACTCTAATTCTTACTCAGAGAACCTAAATATCATCATCTCAGATAGCTTTACATATAAATGTTTCTTTAGATCAGGGTCCTCAAACTACGGCCCACGTGCCTGATACGGCCCGCTGAAGCCATTAATCCGGCCCGCACAGGACCACGAGACTGCCCCGCCCACATTGCCCCACCTACCCGCCGGCCCCCACTTGCCTTCTGGAGGCCGGGGAGGCAAAAAACAGGACGCACAGAGGCCTCTGGAGGCCAAAATGAGCAAACAATAGAAAACTCCTTTTTTTTCCTATTCTCAGAAGATGAGTTGGAA
This sequence comes from Arizona elegans, assembly GCA_022577455.1. NCBI lineage: Eukaryota > Metazoa > Chordata > Lepidosauria > Squamata > Colubridae > Arizona > Arizona elegans. The sequence goes on from JAKOOJ010000009.1 coordinate 67,475,502, forward strand.
AGACCTATGAGAAGCCTCAAAGTAAGGAAAGCCTGATGGGATTTTCCCAGAATTTATTAAACATTTAGGACCACATGCTAGAAGAGGGCTACAACCATTTTATGCAGATGCTTTGAACACTGGAAAGATTCCCCAGTCTGGGGAAGATATCCCAAACCCTTGCTATCCTTAAACCAGGGGTGGGCTGCTGGGGGTTTTCAGGGGTTCGGGAGAACCTCTAGCTAAGATTCTGTGCAATTTGGAGAACCCCCAAATTCCACTCCTGGCTGGCCCCACTCCACCCCTGCCAGGAGTCCCATGTGGCCCATTCTGGATGCAGGTAAGTGCAGGGCACACACGGATATCAAACTGTAACATCTATCTCACTGCAATTCTAGGGCTCCCTAATATGGTGATTTTATTATGGTTTATCTTAATGTAATATTTTATTAAAATATTAGGGGACGTGGCAGCTCAGTGGCTAAGACGCTAAGCTTGTCGATTGAAAGGTTGGCAGTTCAGCGGGTCAAATCCCTAGTGCCGCGTAATGGAGTGAGCTCCCGTTACTTGTCCCAGCTTCTGCCACCCTAGCAGTTCAAAAGCACATAAAAATGCAAATAGAAAAATAGGGACCACCTTTGGTGGGAAGGTAACAGCATTCCGTGCGCCTTTGGCATTTAGTCATGCGGCCACATGACCACGGAGATGTCTTTGGACAGCGCTGGCTCTTCTGCTTTGAAATGGAGATGAGCACTGCCCCCTAGAGTCAGGAATGACTAGCATATATATGCAAAGGTAACTTTTACCTAATATTTTATCTCCTACATTGTATTGTCCACATCTCTCGCTCGCTCGCTCACTCACTCACTTGCTCGCTCGCTCTCGCTCCAGCTTCCCCCCTCTATACACACACACACACACACACACACATATTTGTTGATGCTTTATTTAAACTAAATTTGTATATCAGTGATTACATGGTGGATGCTATATGCTAAATAAATAAAAAATCTTTCCACTGCAACTAATTTTTAAAATACCTCACGGAATGAGATTCAGTGCCAGCTGGCACAACACTGCCCAAAGTCACTTGACATTGAAATGGGCAGGATATAAATTTAACAAATAAATAAAGTAAAAGAAATAATTCTTCAATTATTTATTTAATTATTCAAAATGGAAACAATATTATTAGCATTATTCATTTTCTTAAACTGTTTCTCATTACAGGGACTGGCCAATTTAATGGACAAGTCGTGTGTTCTTCAGCTCAGTTTGGTAAGTCCTTATTTTAGAAAAAAAAGAAAATACGTTTATCTTACTTTAAAAATAATGTTAAGACTGAAGATCAGCCTTGTCAATTCAGAAATCAATATTCTTTGTGAAAAATGAGAGCATATAAATAAACTGAACGTTTAAAAAAAAATCAAAGGTGCTTTTTCAAAAGGCAACTGGACTTTTGGTTTTTCCTTGAAGACATTTCGCTTCTCATCCAAGAAGCTTCTTCAGTTCTTCCTCTCTCTGAGGAAAAAACACTAGTTTTTTGGGCATTGGTAACATATAGATAATTCTAGAAGTACTGATTTGGTCTCCTTATGCCAGGATATTTCTTGCTAGAGCATAACAATATATTTCCTGCCTGGGCAGTGGGTTGGACTAGAAGACCGCCAAGGTCCCTTCAAACTCTGTTATTCTATTCTATTCTATTCTATTCTATTCTATTCTATTCTATTCTATTCTATTCTATTCTATTCTATTCTATTTTTTGAATTACATTCTTTTTATGGGTAGCTATATTGACTATCAAAACAATGTAGTTATTATGAGTAGACATCTTTTTTTTGTTTCTTCATTTGACTTTATTTAAATAACATTAAGATGCCATTTAAAAATCCTACATGCAGCTGGTTCCCACAGAGAGGGTCCCCTCCGGGTGCCGTCGGTCAGGCAATGTCAACTGGTGACCCCCAAGGGGAGAGCCTTCTCTGTGGGGGCACCTGCCCTCTGGAACGAATTGTCCCCGGAGATTCGGAGGATCCCGGACCTACGCACCTTCCTCCATGCCCTTGTTCCAACAAGCCGGGCTGGCCTAATTCTAATTCTTTTTAACTTTTAATCTTTAATTTTTAATTTTTAATTCTTGAGTTTAAAAATGGGTTTTTAATTAGTTACGGGCCATATTGTTTAATATATATTTTAAATTGTTATTAAATTTTCTATTTGTGTGTTCTTATTCTGGCTGTACACCGCCCTGAGTCCTTCGGGAGAAGGGGGGTATATAAATTCAAATAAATAAATAAATAAACAAACAAACAAACAAACAAATAAATAAATAAATAAATAAATAAAATCTAGTGACTTTATGAAATTAATAAGCAAGAAATATAACTAAGAAATTATGTAGGAAATGATATGATTCTGGGGCTTTAAGCTTTAGTGCTACAGAATTGTTGTGCTCTGCTTATCCACTTAATTTTGAATAGTAAATTCAAACAAGAAATACAAGACGAGAGCTTCAGCGGAGAGCATACTTATCTGCATGCCAAATAAAACTTTTTTGTGGAGTAACTTGTGCTTCAATTTCTAGCCATTGCTACAATTTATTGCAAAATAACAAAACAGAAAGCAATAAATATTTAGAATAGCTGATAAAGTACTTTCATACATGTTCACATTATATTTGCCGCCTGCAATGTGTCTTCAGAAACACATTTGTTGTACAAATCAGTTAAATTGGAACTCTTGTTATGAAACAGTGTTGGTTCATATATGTATATTTTCCTACTTTGAAACCAGGTATTGAATGTGGTTTGTTTTTCGTTCCTGGTTAAAAGAAAACTTTGGGTGGTGTTATTCCCTAATTAATATCAGCCCTAAATAAATTTTAATTTTAACTGAGTTAGAAATAACAGACACAAAGAATGCCTGTCTAATCAGTCACAGTAACATTTCCTCTTATAGTCTCTTCATTTTATTTGGAAATTGGAATATATTGTTCTTTAGACAAACCATATTCTTGATAAAAATTCTCATATTTAGATAAGATTGCTCTTCATCTTAACAGTTTAAAAACTCTTCTATTGTGGGCTAAATTTAAATAAGTGTTCTTTTTTTGGCAAGCATATATGTGTAATGATTAATACGTTTAACTACCTTGCTATCTTTTTTTGGAGAGCTCAGATTTATTTTATACCTAACACAATAGAGTATAGCCTTAAAATATAGATTATTTACAGTATCTTGCTTAGAAAAAGAGATTGTTATTACTATTTTCCTGTTTCCACAGATCAGTGAAGGTGCAGAGTGCATATTTATCCCCAAACGGCTGTTTCTGGAAGAAGCAACTGCTAAATCCAGGCAGATGGCATTACAGATATTCAGCAGTTATCCCACAGAGAGTACGATCCAGGAGAGTTACAATTTACAGCAAGAATGGAACAGATACAAGAGCAAACTTATTAAACAGCACCTTAAATGGCATCAAAAGTAATAATGGCTGGTAAATATATTTTATGCGTTGCAAGCCAACCTTTTCTCCTGATAAGAAAATACTTATTTGCGAAAATATATGACTATAACTATTTTTTAAAAAAACCACATTTCAGTTTCTTTTCCATATTGTAGAATGGATTTATATTCCATGGTGCTTTTATATCAGTTTGTGAGGTGTTGATAAAAATATATTTAAAGCAGGGGTGAAATGTAAAATGTGTTACTACCGGTTCTGTGGGCGTGGCTTGGTGTGTGTGTGTGGGGGGGTAAGGTGACTGAGTGGGTGTGGCCAAATTTTTTTTTTTTAACTTTTCAAAGCATTTTTTTCTAATGCTTTGAAAAGCCTCTGGCTATTAGGCAACTCAGCTAGGATTGTCAGAGAGGCTTTTTAAAAAATGCTTTGAAAAGCCTCTCTGCCAATCAGGCAACTCAGCTGGGATCGTCAGAGAGGCATTTTAAAAAATGCTTTGAAAAGCCTCTCTGCCGATCAGGCAACTCAGCTGGGATCGTCAGAGAGGTTTTTTTAAAAATGCCTCTCTGCCAATCAGGCAACTCAGCTGGGATCGTCAGAGAGGCATTTTAAAAAATGCTTTGAAAAGCCTCTCTGCCGATCAGGCAACTCAGCTGGGATCGTCAGAGAGGTTTTTTTAAAAATGCCTCTCTGCCAATCAGGCAACTCAGCTGGGATCGTCAGAGACTTTTCAAAGCATTTTTTTTACCACCTCTTCGGCCAAGAGGTTGCAGAAAAAAATGCTTTGAAAAGCCTCTGACGATCCTAGCTGAGCCGTGTGATCATCAGAGGCTTTTTTTTTTTACTTTTAAAAGCATTTTTTCGCCGGACGAGGTTGTAGAAAAAATGCTTTTAAAAGTAAAAAAAAAAAAGCCTCTGATGATCATGCGACTAAGCTGAGCATGGGCGGGGGGGGGGGGCGCAGGGATTTTTGCTACTGATTCTCCGAGCCATCCGCTGCCATCACTACCGGATCGGGTGATCCGGTCCGAACCGGGAGCATTTCATCCCTGCTTTAAAGACCTAAGGGGTGCACATTGGCATAAGATGTGCAATTATTAATTTATTGCAGAAATAAGAGAAATAGTGTGTGTGTATGAAATATAAAGAGAAATCTGGAGTTCATTGGGATTACGGCATATTAGATGCATCGTAAAACATATATCATACATACATGCATGCATACATCCATACCTACCAATAATTTGTGTATTTGAATGTAGGATGAAATTTGGGATGGATTTTTTTGCTTACAACCAGCTCTGGCTTCTTTTTTCCAGGGCAGAGACTGGGGATGGGTGTGTAAAAAGAGGTTGAACCCGAACGTGAATACAAACTAGGATGAAATTAGGGGTGGAATTTTATGTTTAGAACTGGTTATGCATTCTCTCTTCTGGAATGGCCAATTCTGAGTCCTTGGGAGGAAAATTCTGTATGTGTTGTGGCCCGCCGGTAGCCAGCGGAGCAGTGAGGAGATTGGGGAGGAACATGGGTCAGTCTTGTGGGCTGTGAAAAGCTCGGACGGAGGCAGAGAGGGAGATAGACAGCAGTGAGGCAGAGGAAAAGCTGGAGCCCATTCCCAGTGTGCGCATGTGCAGAGCTGCCAGAAGACAAGAACAACTAAGAAAGCAGGGTCGATTTGGGAGTAAAGCCACACCTTGGAGATGATTGGCCCCTCCCAGAGGAAACAAAAGAGGAGCGAATGGGGAGGGGGCTTTTGCAGGAAACAATTAGTTCAGTCAGTTGTTTCAAGAGTGGAAAGTTCTGTTCGTGACTCTAAGAGACTCTGTGCCAAGTTTTGCCTTGTATTACGTTTGGAAACTAGTTATCTGGCAGCTTGCCAAGCGAGATAAGGTCTGTGTTGATAAATATTCCTTTGAAAAACGGTTTGGACAGGCCTTGCTGACTGTGAATGAAAGGAATTCACAGTCCTGTAAATAGAAGAGATTTTGCCGGGACCAAGACTCTGCTTCCTACTTTTTAAGGGAGCCTAGGTCAGAAGAGTAGGCTGGTAATAAGTGCAGGGGTTGCACAGGGAGGAAAAAAAAACCTTCAATCCAAATGCAAAAATTGAGGATGGGATTGTTCTGACCTAGGCTTCCTGAGTCATTAAAACACATGAGTAGTCCGAAAAACTACTACTTTTATTGCAACTGCTGTGAATTCTGTTCATTCACAGATGAGTCCCAATGAGTCCTTTGGGAGAATTCCTTCAGGATAATCACCCACCTTTATCTCCCTTGGCACACTGCCAAAGACCTAATTGGCAAAGCCACACGGAGTCCAGAATAAAAAGAGCTTCAGGCTTTAAGCTGAACCGAATGAACAAACGTTGCTTCCTGCAAAGGCCCACATGCCTTTGCTCCTCTTTTAAGGCTTATGGGAGGAGCCAATCATCTCTCAGCCTCATTCCCGAGTGATCCCTTTTGTTTTAGCTGTTCTTGCCTTCTGGCAGCTCTGTGCATGCGCGCACTGGGAACAGGCTCCCCCTGATTCTCTCCCTCGCTGAGATCCAACTCTGAAGGCTCCGGAGGCAGCATGTACCTCCCAGATGGCCCTTTCTCTGTCTCTGACACAGAGCCCTTGTCCGAGCCTTCCCCAGACTCCAAGACTGGCCCACGGTCCTCCCCAGCCTCCTCGCTGTCTGACTCTGCTGCCAGCTCCGCAGGCTGCTGGCGGACCACAACAGGGATGAGATTTGGAATGGTATTGTATACCTAAATGCCAAGACCCCAGGAAAAGGGTGAGGGGGTGGTAGTGATGGTCCGGAATACATGGGAGGCATCCAGGGACTTTGCTCCACAGATTGCCAGATGTAAGGCAATGTTTCTTAAGTTGGGCACTAGGAGAGGTCAGTTAGGGCTGTTGCTGTTGTACCAGCCTCCCTGCTACATAGCAACCTGACCACCTGAGCTTCTTGACTCTGTGGCTGGGCTGGACTTATGATGCTGGGGGATTTCAACATGTAGGATTTCAACATATGGTGCTGCTGTCCCTACGTGTGGGATCAGAGGCAGCTGGGGAGTTTATGGCTGTTTTAGCTGAAATATATCTTTTTGAATTGTGAGTCATCCAGCATGGATGGAGAGATGAGATGAGATGAGATATGTTCTACCCCAGCTCCAGATTTCCGAGGATATTGACACAGACCAACAGTCCTTATAAAATTTATTAAGTAGTAAGAATAAACAAGGCCAGCAAAGGTTGGCAACTAGCCCAGAAAATAAGATATGATAAACCAAAATACTCTGATAATAATACGAGTTGTTTCCAGCAAGAACGCACTAGCTGCGTGCGACTTAAATAGGCTAAGGGAGTGGCCAATTATCCTCAAGCCCTACTCTCGAGTAGACCTCCTCCTCCTGAGTAGCCACTCCTGCCTTTTGGCAGCCCTGCGTGCCCGAGCATTGAGGAGAGGCTCCTCCACTTCGCTCTCTCCACTGGAAGGAGCCTCTGGAGGTTCTGAAGGCCCTGGCTGAATCTCTGCCTCTGGCATCACATCCTCTTCAGCCTCCTCGCTGTCTGACGCGAGCGCTGGCTGTGCAGGCTGCTGGCGCGACACCACACCAGCCTCCTCTTCATCGGGATCAGCCACGATCCGCGCAGGCTGCTGGCGGGCCACAACAAGATGAGAGAGAGAGAGAGAGAGAGAGATATGTGATAGGTAGGTAGGTAGGTAGGTAGGTAGATACATACAATACAATACAATAAGAATAAGAAGAATAAGAAGAATTTTACTTCTATACCGCCCTTCTCCCGAAGGACTCAGGGCGGTGTACAGCCTATTAAAAACACAAGACAACATCAGTTAAAATAGTTTAAAATTATTAAATGAATTCGGCTCAATTTAAAACTCAATTTAATACAATACAAAACAATACAATACAATACAATACAATACAATACAATACAATACAATACAATTCTTCATAGGCCAAGTGTGATTGGACACACAAGGAATTTGTCTTTGGTGCATATGCTCTCAGTGTACATAAAAAGAAAAGATACTTTCGTCAAGAATCATAAGGTACAACACTTAATGATAGTCATCAAGTAATGATAGTCATTAAGTTATTAACGATAGATGGATAGATAGATGGATAGATAGATAGATAGATAGATAGATAGATAGATAGATAGATAGATAGATCTAGATAGAACAGTCAATTTTGGGTCCTTAGGAGAAACATTCATGATGCCAGCAGTAGGAATGCAGGATTGTCAGGTGAAAAAAGTTCAACCCCAAAGCCAAAAGGAATGACAGGATAAGAGTCAGGTTAGAATTTGATTTTTAGAACCAGTTCTGGATTCTTTTTTTCCACAGTGGCCAATTTTGGATCCCCTAGAAGACAATTGCTGTGTAATTAGCTCACTAGATCCTTTCCTTTATGATGGTTTTTCTCAACCAGACTTAAGACATCTTTTCCATGAATGAATGTCTCTATAAATGGGATACATGTCTGCCCAATATATTTGCAGTACTGCACAATGGATTTACCACTACTCAAACACAGGTCAGCTATTACTTAAGCAAAAAACTAATCAGTCTAAATTGAGAAAAGATGCAATATGTAATTTCTTGACTTATAAAGACAATTACTTAAATTATAATATGTACCATACCTTCTTTCCCTCTTGCCTTTGTGAAAATCCATTCAGAAATTCCACTGATTAATTAAATGGCAAGTAATTCATGTTTGGATGACTATTTCTCTTTCAAAATTATGTAAATATAAATTACGCTCCGGTCTTATTTATTTTTTTATTTGTTAAATTTATTTATTGCCTGTCTTTATTATTATCATTACTGTTATTCCAGAACTCTCCACCCCAGCCCACAATTTGTTTTTTCTCTTGATTATAATATGGTTATAACCCATGCTGAATTATAAATCTGTTTCCATAATTGATGATACTTCCAGCACATAATGACCACTGACTAATTATTTCCATCTGGAAAGTTACCATTCATAATTTCCAATCCTTTTTTTTTCTTCCCAAGTAGTAATTTAATAAAAATACAAATATAAATATAGTTATTGGCAATAATCCCAATTAAATGTTGTTTTTATTCAACCAATAAATAAACTGCTATTTATTATAAACTTGATGTCTTCTGAATGTATAAAACACATTTCCTAAGATTGAGAAAAAAAGATTTTGCCAACTGAGAAATGTGTTACAAATGGCAAACATATATTTAGCTTATCCTGTATATCAGGGGTGTCAAACTCGATTTCATTGAGGGCCACATCGGGGTTGTGTTTGACCTCAGAAGGCTGGTGATGGTGGTGGGGCATGGCCAGTGGTGGGCATGGCCCACTCGACGTCACTCATGTCAGGAGCGCCTGTGGACGCCTGAGCACTCTGTCAGTGTAAACGGGCTCCTGAGCTCCGTTTTCGGCTGTGACGGCTTCCTGTAACCTTCTGCCAGCAAAAATGGAGTTCAGGAGAGCCGCCCACGGCCCTTGCAAGCTCTGTTTTCGGCTGCAACGGCCTCCTGAAACCCTCTGCTAGTGAAAACAGAGCTCAGGAGGGCCCCCCCGAGTTCTGTTTTCACTGGCAGAGGCACTGCGGGCCAGTCCTTTGCTGTTTCCAGCGCGACCCCATGGGCCAGATTTAAGCACCCTGCGGGCTGTATCCGGTCCCCGGCCTTGAGTTGGACACCCCTGATCTAGAGATTAAAGACATGTAGAGCTTCTGACCCAGCTTCTTAAAGTAGCAGTAACACTGCTGCCTCATTCTGTTGTATCAGCTTCAGGCTGAGTCTGCTTACAACTCAGCTTACAGCTGTTAACTCTTTCATACCCTGACAATTATTTTGCAATTGTGCCATTTGCTGAAGAAAGCACCATTGACTGACAGCTGACACAGAAGTCTAGCATCTTTGTGAAATTCTGGTAGACCATCAGCCTAGCCTTGCTAGGAATTCAACCTTTTAGGAAGTCAATATCAGAATGACGGCAGATGAGGCTGTCGGGTAGCCAGAAGGGAACGGGCTTGCCCATAGCACCTTGAAACAGTCAATAAGGGCTCCTAATAGTCCACCCCCTATTCGTCAACTGATTTTTGCCTTAGGCAGAATAGGAGATGAAGCATAACAGATTTTACACACCTTGTAGCTACCACTGAATGCTTTTGGCTTTCGGGGGAAACTGTTTTAATGGACTCAGGACAAGTTGAAATCACAATTATAGGATACGGCAGAGAAACGTTGCCAGGTCATATTGGGCCAAGTGGGAAAACCCAAAACTTATGGAATACATCTATTTTTTAAAAAAAAAAATATATTCATAAGCCAAGTACAGCATAGAATCTTGAAATGGTGGGGAGATTCATCTCTTGTATGTGAAGAAAAATGACTAAATCCTAACTTTAAAACCATTTGAAATATTATTATCTGCAGGCTGTTTTTAGTTTTCCAAAAGTGTTCAAGTCCCATACGATAATTCTTCCAAATGACCTGAAGTTGTTAACCAATATCCTTGATTTAAGCCACTATTTTGACTGGGAGGTTTTGTTTTATTTTAGCTTTCTCTTTAGAGAAATACCCTCAAGTAAAACAAGAAGAATGGGCTTTTTTTTTTTTTGAATTTTTTTAAATTTTTTTTTAAACATAAAACATAAAACAGCATCTTTTTAGAGCAAGGGTTTGATCCGGTATAAAATAAGTATAAATTCCAAATTTCATCAGTTGTTGTTGTTGTTGTTGTTGTTGTTGTTGTTGTTGTTGTTGTTGTTATTATTATTATTATTATTATTATTATTATTATTATTATTATTTTGATTTATATGCCATCCTTCTCCGGAGACTCAGGGCAGCTTACAGTGCATTAAGCAGTAGCCTTCATACTTTTGTATATTTATACAAAGTCAGCTTATTGCCCCCACAAACTGGGTCCTCAATTTACCCATCTTAGAAAGGATGGAAAGCTGAGTCGACCTTGAGCCTGGGGAGATTCGAACTTACAGTAATTGCAGGCAGCTGGATGTTAAATGCTGCCTTCGGAGGCATTAGCCTCCTATGCCACTCAGGCTCCTCAGTTAACATCTTAAAGTTAAGTTAACATCTTAAAGGGAAAAAAAAGAAAAAAAGAACAAATCTAAACCCAATTTTTATCATTCAATCTAACATCTTATTCTAACATTTAATATTTTATTATGTAATCACCCTAAATCTTAAACTTCAAATCTAAACAGCTCTTTATAATATTCATTTATCATTCTAACAATCAGTATTTCATATATTTTCTTTACTTCAAAGACCCAAATCAAGTCAATGTTTCTTTTATCTCACATCTAATAATCAACATAAAATATTTTATTCCTCTCTTAAGAACATTTCAAAATCAGTAACTATTCTTCAAAAATATCTCCTTCACTCCTCCTAGGTTTATTTTTAGCTGGATTGCAGCTTAATCCTCCACTCCTAACCTTATTTGTTGGCTGGATCACAGTTTAGTTTTAACTGCTTTCCAACATTTTCTCCAAGAAGAACGGGCTTGAATCTGATCCAAAATAGTTCTGCGCAAGTGATTCGATTTAAACTGTGAGACAGTGAGAACTATTCATCAGTGGAATGGCTTGTCTTCAGAAGTTGTGGATGTTCCAACAAGATGAGATCGGAGAGCTGTTTGTGTGGAGTGGTATAGGGTTTCCTGTTTGAGCAGGGGGTTGGACTAGAAGACCTCCAAGGTCCCTTCAGGCTCTGTTATTCTGAACTGTACCCAATGCTTGAGGCGGCTCTGCTCCACGAAGTCTAAAATTGCATTTGCCTTCTTTGCAATCATCTTACTGCTATTATTCATTCAGTTTGTAATCAATCACTATTTTGAATTCCCCCCCCCCACCAAATAAGCTCCATCCTACAATTTGGCTTCTCTCTCTGAAGGATCAGTCTTTTATTAACTTTTCTTTAGTAAGATTGTTCCTTGTGGCGTCTCACTTATAATTCTCCCCATTTTTTAAAAATTCGATCCTCCCTTATTTTAATTCATATACCCTCTACGATAGGGGTCCCTAACCTGTGAGCTGCGGCCCACTAGTGCAGGGGTCTCCAACCAGGGGTGAAATCCAGCAGGTTCTGACAGGTTCTGGAGAACCGGTAGTGGAAATTTTGAGTAGTTCGGAGAACTGGCAAATACCACCTCTGGCTGGCTCCAGAATGGGGTGGGAATGGAGATTTTGCAATATCCTTCCCCCAGGAGTGGGGTGGGAATGGAGATTTTGCAGTATCCTTCCCCTGCCACGCCCACCAAGCCACGCCCACAGAACCGGTATTAAAAAAAAATTGGATTTCACCACTGTCTCCAACCTTGGCAACTTTAAGCCTGCCGGACCTCAACTCCCAGAATTCCCCAGCTGGGGAATTCTGGGAGTTGAAGTCTGGCAGGCTTAAAGTTGCCAAGGTTGGAGACCCCTGCACTAGTGGACTGTGAAGGTTTTGCAACCAGGCCGCGGAAACGGCTGGTGAGCCTGTGCACTCACATCCTCCCTTGCGCAAGCAGCCGTTGAGCTCCATTTAAGTGAGCAGCAGGTGTGCGTGCACACCGCTCGAGCAAGTGGAACTGTGCGTGGGCGTGCTTGCCAGTTGCCTCGTGCAGAATCATCCTCTCTCTCCCCTCCCCTGCCGTTCCGCAAAGCTGGAAACTTTGAGGAACTCTGCTCTACCATACCGCCAAATCAGTTTATTTCAATTTCTGAGCTGTCGCGGATCGTTTTTTTAAACAATCTCCCTTCCTTATATTGTTCCTATTTATTTTCAACAACTGATATCCTTCCTTTGCTACCGTATATTCAGATCGTGAGAGTCATCCCGCCGAGTCCCTTTCATATCTTTTAAATTAATTTTGCTTTCCAGTAAAAGAACTTCAAGATCGTTTTGTTTATTTTTCCATTCTCTGAACACTAGAGTGTTAGACAAGAACTTTCTTAATAAAAGCCAATATTCTGTTTTTATTTCTCAGGTGGTATAAGAGGTTCCATTTCAGCCACATTGCTATTTTCTACAGGGCATAAATCATTATCTCGCTTCTTTATTTTTTTTCCCCTTATGATGAGCTGTCTCTTCTGTCATATCCTCTTGCAATACTTCCTTTCTTTCATCTGATGAGTCTTCATCTTTTCTCATTAGCTGAAGTGTGGTCACTCATTTCCAATCCATTGACTGTTTCTTCAAGGACTTCTAATGTTTGCATAAACTGCAGGGGTAGGTCTTCAACAACAGGCTACAGTTGTATAGACTCCTGCCAGTTTATCTCAGGGGTGAAATCCAGCAGGTTCTGACAGGTTCTGGAGAACCAGTAGCTGAAATTTTGAGCAGTTCTGACAGGTTCTGGAGAACCTATAGCGGAAATTTTGAGCAGTTCGGAGAACCGGCATATACCACCTCTGGCTGGGTGGTCCCAGAGTGGGGTGGGAATGGAGATTTTGCAGTATCCTTCCCCTGCCATTCCCACCAAGCCACACCACACCACACCCACCAAGCCACGCCCACAGAACTGTTAGTAAAAAAAATTGGATACTGGGTCATCTTCAGTTTTGGTTTTTAAGATACCAAATCAAAAACGCTTCTATTTCTTCTTGCTCCTTTCTTACATTCTCACGTTAATCACATTAATTAAGGACATGTTGTTGGTTTATAGAGCAAATTGGCCAGAGATTCAATCTTAATCTCTTCTATGAAGATCCACTGGCAAACTCCATTTAGCTGTATCTGTACATATGTTCAGTGAACTGTAACAGGACAGGGGTGGGTTCTAAATTTTTTTACTACTGGTTCTGTGCACGTGGCTTATTTTGTGGGCGTGGCTTGGGGGATAATGTGGCTGGGTGGGCATGGCCAACTTTTTTTTTTTTTTTACTTTTAAAAGCATTATTTCTACAACCTTAAGAGGTTGCAGAAAAAAATGTTTTTAGAAGCCTCTGATGATCAGGCAAGTCATCTGGGATTGCCAGAGGCTTTTAAAGGGATTTTTTTTTCCCTACAACCTCCTCGGCTGGAGAGATTACAGGAAAACATGCTTTTAGAACCTTCTGACGATCTGGCAAATCTGCTGGGATCGCCAGAGGCTTTTAAAGGGATTTTTTTTCCTACAACCTTCTCAGCTGAAGAGGTTGCAGAAAAAATGTTTTAGAAACCTCTGAAGATCCCAGCTCAGCCCTGCGATCATCAGAGGCTTTTTTGTTAACTTTTAAAAGCATTTTTTCAGCCGAAGAGGTTGTAGAAAAAATGCTTTTAAAAGTTTTAAAAAAAAAGCCTCTGATAAGGGTAAGCAAGCGGTGACCGGGCTGGGGACTGGTTCGGGGGCGTGGCCAGCCAATGTTATTACTGGTTCTCCAAACTACTAAAATTTTTTACTACCGGTTCTTGCGAACCCGTGCGAACTGGAAGCAACCCACTACTGTAACAGGAGTTGTTAAGAGGTGTACTGTAGTGGCCAAAATTATGGAAGCCTTTTGGGAAAAATGTATTTTTGAGGTTTGATGGCTAATAATACCACTTTTTTTTTTTTTTTTTTTTGGAGTTTCCAGATAATCCTATTCCACTGCTGGAATGGCCTAGGAATAGCCAAGACCTTAATCCAACTGAAAATTTATGGAACTGACTAAAGAAACTTGTTAGTCAGAAGCGACCCAGCAATAAAACCCAGTTTATAGAAGCAACCATTCAATCTTGGTTTCACATTGTAACAGCTGCAGAACTAAAAGACTTGGTTCACTCCATGGAAAGACGTTGTAAGGCCATAATCCATGCTAAAGGTTACCCAACTAAGTATTAACTGACCTGGTGATAATTTTTCTATATCTCATTTTTTCTATGGTGATCATTTTTGTATATCTCGTTTTTCTATGTGTTTCACTTTTCATTTTTATACTGTAACTGCTATTCTAATAACAAATCCTTCATAAAAGCTATTGCATCACATTCTTGATTAAATTTATGATTTAAATTGGGTGATTTTAATTGGGAGATTTTAAATTGATTGTTTTTAGTACCTCCTTAGGGAGTACCTCCTTAGGGAGTACCTCCTTAGGGAGAAGGGCAGCATATAAGTATAATAAATAAATAAATAAATAAATAAATAAATAAATAAATAAATAATCTTTCCATTGGTATATAATTCTACTACTCCCCCCAAAAAGTGGTGTAATTAACTAATTTTAGAAAATACACTTTCCCCAAAAGGTTTCCACAATTTTGGCCACTACTGTATATTCCTGATGATCAGAATGCATTTCTCTAATTCATTGACTCTTCAAATGTAATCCACAAAAGTCTGTTAGGAAGTCTGCTAGTAGAATTAACTAGACTCTCCATGTTTACCAACCAGATATTCCATGCCTCATTCCTACCTCCTTGCATTCGGTGACAATTGATTGCCAGTATATTTTGGAAAGCAGAGCTGCGACAGCAAAGGATGTCTGGCCAGCTGGTTGTTGACACATCTGGGCAGGCACTGCTGGGAAAATGAGGTGGGTGGGTCAAAGCCAGGGGTAAAATTCATTAGGTTCTGACAGGTTCTGGAGAACCTGTAGCAGAAATTTTGAGCAGTTCGGAGAACCGGCAAATACCACCTCTGGTTGGCCCCCGAGTGGGGTGGGAATGGAGATTTTGCAGTATCCTTCCCCTGGAGTAGGGTGGGAATGGGGATTTTGCAGTACCCTTCCCCTGGAGTGGGGTGGGAATGGAGATTTTGCAATATCCTTCCCCCAGGAGTGGGGAGGGAATGGAGATTTTGCAGTATCCTTCCCCTGGAGTGGGGAGGGAATGGAGATTTTGCAGTATCCTTCCCTGCTATGCCCACCAAGCCACACCACGCCCACCTAGCCATGCCCACAGAACCAGTAATAAAAAAATTTGAATTCCACCACTGGTCAAAGCTCTTCATTGTCCCATGTTCTGCCCTTGTGCTATTTGTGTGCATAACCGCCTTGCTACCTCAGCCCCACATACAGTGACATTCAAATTGCAAATAAATACTTAATTTTAGATTGCATTTTGGTACAACATTTAGTTTAAGTCTGTCATTTGCACCTCCATAACTGTCTGGTTTGGCTCTGCAACCCAACAAGACAGACACAGACTTCAGAGGATAATTAGAACGGCAGAAAAAACAATGGCTACCAACCTGCCTTCCATGGAGGACCTGTCTACTGCACGAGTCAAAAAGAGGGCTGTGAAAATATTTACAGACCCCTCACATCCTGGACATACATTGTTTCAACTCCTACCCTCAAAATGACACTATAGAGCACTGCACACCAGAACAACTAGACACAAGGACAGTTTTTTCCCCAACGCCATCATTCTGCTAAACAAATAATTCCCTCAACACTGTCAAACTATGCACTCAGGCTGCATTACTATTAGTCTTCTCTTCCTTACTAGTATCTATCCTTTTCCAATTATTACTATAACCTTGTTACTTTTTTCTTTCTATTACGTTGTTTTATTTGTTTCCTAGTATGATTTAATAGCTTATTAGTAAAAATGACTATCACTAAGTGTTGTATTTTTTATTGTTGATGAATGTATTTTATTCTCCTTATGTACACTGAGAGCATATGCATCAAAGACATTCCTTGTGTGTCCAATCACACTTGTCCAATAAATTATTCTATTCTATTCTATTCTATTCTATTCTATTCTATTCTATTCTATTCTATTCTATTCCTCTTCTGTTCTGTTCTGTTCTATTCTATTTTATTCTATTCTATTTTATTCTATTCTATTCCTCTTCTGTTCTGTTCTGTTCTATTCTACTCTATTCTATTCTAATCTATTCCTCTACTGTTCTATTCTATTCTATTCTATTCTATTCTATTCTATTCTATTCTATTCTATTCTATTCTATTCTATTCCTCTTCTGTTCTGTTCTATTCTACTCTATTCTATTCTGTTCTGTTCTATTCTATTCTATTCTATTCTATTCTATTCTATTCTATTCTATTCTATTCTATTCTATTCTATTCCTCTTCTGTTCTGTTCTGTTCTATTCTATTCTATTCTATTCTATTCTATTCCTCTTCTGTTCTGTTCTGTTCTATTCTATTCTATTCTATTCTATTCTATTCTATTCTATTCCTCTTCTGTTCTGTTCTGTTCTATTCTACTCTATTCTATTCTAATCTATTCCTCTACTGTTCTATTCTATTCTATTCTATTCTATTCTATTCTATTCTATTCCTCTTCTGTTCTGTTCTATTCTACTCTATTCTATTCTGTTCTATTCTATTCTATTCTATTCTATTCTATTCTATTCTATTCCTCTTCTGTTCTGTTCTGTTCTATTCTACTCTATTCTATTCTCATCTATTCCTCTACTGTTCTATTCTATTCTATTCTATTCTATTCTATTCTATTCTATTCTATTCTATTCTATTCTATTCTATTCCTCTTCTGTTCTGTTCTGTTCTATTCTACTCTATTCTATTCTAATCTATTCCTCTACTGTTCTGTTCTTTTCTGTTCTGTTCTGTTCTATTCTATTCTATTCTATTCTATTCTATTCTATTCAAAAGGCCTGCTAAAACGGGATGGGAAAGCTATGCAAATGCAACAATAGTCATATTATTATTCATCCAAAATGTGCTCCTGTGCTTTTAAAATCATAAACAAGGGAGAGGAGATTTATTTATTTGTCCCTACATTTTCTGAACATTCGTAGTTCACAATTGAACACTTAACACCAGTGGAGTGAGATGTTTTTTAGAGCTTACGAATAATAAGTCAATAAGTTTCAGACACTATGTTTCATCTGTGGCTCATCCCACTCATTTGATATTGGCAGAAGAGACAATCGAAGAACAGATATTGAAATGCATCAATATTACATTGGGGTTCTTTAAAACCAGGACCAGGGTTCTTTAAAAAGCTGAGTCACTGGATTTGTTTTTTTCCCCTTGATTTGTAAGCCATGGTCCACAAAATATCAAATACCGATAACTAAAACTTTCCAAATGAGATTTCACAATGAAGGTCTCTCGAATTTCTGTTCTGATTAATAATGACGAATGCAACATGTAAAGAACATGTAAAGAAGAAGTGGTGTCTGAAAGCACTAGGCCAAAAAAACGAATAATATGTGTCTGCCAACTAACTGCCATGTACTCTATAATTGGTTGGTAAAAATGAGAAAAACAAAGCACCGAACGCCAAGGTTTCTAGTGCACAAGGAATATCTAGCTTTGCACAAATTCTTGATGAGCTTGAGAAGAATTTCAAAACTGAAAACAAACATGTACTTGAGGATTATTAGTTTACCAGCAAATTGCCATCAGACTGAGTACTGTAGCAGGAAAAGTAGAAGGTCTTATATATCACATTCACTGTTGTGTAGAAAGTTAGCACCCACCCCTCTCCTAGGAAAATGAGATATTTTAGGAAATATTAAAAGGGCAGAATATTTCCCCTAAAAGGGAGGCAGAAACTCAGCTCCCCACCACCACCTTTGTCAATGGGCCATTAAGGCCTGGGCCAGTTTATTCTACATAACAAAAATCTACCTCCTTCAGGCAGAGCCATAGTAGGAATTGCCCAAAGCCCTTTCATTACATTATCACCCAGCAAGAGTCAACCAAGCCTGGGACTCAAAGGACAACCTACAAAGTTACCCCTGCATGGCCCCCAGGGGAGTCTGACAACCAATCAGAACACAAGCTCAAATTCAAAACCCAACAGAGGGCATGAAACCTAGGCATTCTCAGTATCTCTGCCTTTTTTGCCCAGGAAATCATGCCATGAGATCCTGTTCATCAATAAACCTTTCCAAGCAACTTCCATGAATCCAGTGTCTTTTCCCCCACTTGGAACTGAACCCAGATGGACAGTTCTTCCAACAGTTGGAAGTATTCAGTGGTGGGTATCACTTACCTTTGCTACCAGTTTGCTCACCACAATAGGAATTGCCCAGCACCCTTTTAGAAACACAAAGCCCATATTGCACAAATCCCAAACTTCAAAGATTTTTTTAAATTTTAATTTTTTTTAAAAAAAAATTTGATTTATATGCCACCCTTCTCCGGAGACTCAGGGCGGCTTACAACGCGTTAAGCAATAGCCTTCATATTTTTGTATATTTATACAATGTCAGCTTATTGCCCCCACAAACTGGGTCCTCAATTTACTGACCTTAGAAAGGATGGAAGGCTGAGTCAACCTTGAGCCTGGTGAGATTCGAACTTACAGTAATTGCAGACAGCTGGTGTTAATTACAATACTATAGTTTTACAGAAACTATAAAGATCCACTCACCTATTCAGCCAGTTGGTCAGCTGTCCCAGAACCACATGCTGTTGGTGGTTCTGCTGCATCAATAAACCAACCTTCTTTCCAATCAGCCTCCATGTTGTTTCCAGCATCTTTCTCCCAGGTTGGAACTGAACCAGATGGATTTTCCTTCCAACAAGAGGAAAGACCAGCAAAAAAAAAAAAAAACAAAAAAAAAACCATCCCACCAGCTGTTTTTTTCATAAACAAGTCTATAATGTGTTACTGTCCATGGAGAAATTTTACTTAAGATCAAAAATTATTCCTGCAGACCCACTTTAATATATTGATATATGCATGATGACTAAGTGGCCAAAGCAGATTTATTTATTTATTTCCCCCAAATGCAAAACTGATAAAAATTTGTATTCAAAGCTGTAAAGAGCTGACATAATAAGCAAAGACAACGCCAAGTTACTACAGTATTAGTCTCAAAGTGAAAATGTCATAGAAGATGTTAACTATGTAAGCTAAATTATTATTTTCTCCCAAGCCCACAAAAGAGCCTCTTGAAGATTAAGCTTCAGGAGTTTATTATCTTTCTACTGTAGATGTCCAAAAGCAATACATCCTTTGAGATTTCACACAATATTAAAATAAGCGCTTCCATTTAATACAAATGCATAACATGACGTTTCTTCCGATTTGCATTGAAAAGGGCAGTTTTATTTTTAATGTACTGGATTATATTTTGTTGTTGTTATTGGCTATATTTTAGTATACATTATTGTGATACGTTACTAACTATATTAGTTCTGTTGGGTTAATCAGCTTGAATATCCAGAGCAGTGTGGGACACTGAGTCTCTTGCTGTTTAGTTAAATATTTATTTATGTTTTTATTTTTTATCACTGTATAACAAATCTAAACCATAGAAAACAAGATTTTTGCATGAGAATACACAGTGATCGATAAGTCTGAGCTGCCTATGGAGATTCTCAGTCGTCCAGGTCATGGTTGTCCCAAAGGTGCTTTTTTCAAGAGGCAGCTGGACTTTCTGTTTTTTCTTTGAAGATGTTTCACTTCTCATCCAAAAGCTTCTTCAGTGCTGAGTGGATGGTGGAGAATGGAAGGATTTATACTCCTGCTGTGGCTCGTACGCAGCCTGTGCAGCTAGTAGCTGCTTCAGACAGTGAGGAAGCTGGTGTGGTGCTGCACCAGCAGCCTGTGCAGCTGGCACTCGAGTCAGACAATGAGGAGGCTGGAGAAGATGAGGTGCCAGAGGCAGGGATTCACCCAGGGCCTACAGAACCTCCAGAAACTCCCTTAAGCGAAGAGGACAAAGAGGAGGAGCCTGTCCTAGATGCACAGGCACGCAGAGCTGCCAAAAGGAGGAGGTCTCCTCAAGAGTAAGGCTTGGGGCCAATTGGCCATTCCCTTAGCCTATTTAAGGAGGAACACCAACTGAAGCAATTTGCAGGGAACAACTTCGTTCACATACCTTCGTGTCTTGTCTTGCTTATCTTATAAGCTTCCTGCAAATTGCTTCTGGGCATTCTGCCAACCATAGTAAGCTTTCAGTTATTATTCTTTGAAGTCTTAGCGGCTGTTAATGCAGTTAATTAACAGCCGTTGTTGTAAAATACTGGTTTATTTAGTAAACTAAGGTTTGTACAGACTTTGTGTGTGCTGCGTTCTTTGGGTCCATATCTGGGGCAGAACAACTCCTTGCAGACATAGATGGCCCCTTTAGAGGGGTTAAAGAGGCCATCTATGTCAAAATTGAACAGCCCTCTCTCAACAGAGGGGGAGGGATACAACATCATCAATCTCCAATCTACAACACAGTCCTTTCAGCAGTTCCAAGAAGGCTCCACACCAATTTGCACCACTCAGGTGACCCTGAGGACACAGATAAACCTCCAGGTGACTTTAATGACCCGCTAAAAGGATACAAATGACCAGCTGTCTGCAAGGAGTATAAATCCTTCCATTCCCCACCATCCAGTCAGAGCTGAAGAAGCGTCTTGGATGAGAAGTGAAGTGGTTCGGGAATAACGAGAGGCACAAGCAAGCAAGTGACAACAGCTCTTTAATATACAGTGAGACTTCAGCAAAAACTCAGAGGCTGCAGTCCTCCTTATATACAATCCTGGAGAGACTGTCAGCCAATCAGAAACGTAAGCAGGTTTGAAACTCCCGCTTAAAAGTATCAATACATAACACCCCTCCCTTCCCAGAAGGCACTAACACTCAAAAATTAACATATGTACAAACAAAGTCTCGCAGGTGCTTAGGCTGAGTTCTCGCCCTAGTTGACCTGCGCAGTTCAGTGTTTGGTGAGGCGTCGAGCTGGTCGGAGGGACTCTTTGTCTCTCCCGGCTCCGCCAATGGAACCTCCTGGATTTTATCCGGGGCGTGGTTATCCCCGGCTGGGAGTGGCGACTCGCTGGGGCGGCGCTGGAACCAGGGCTTGTCAGCTAAGTATTCTCGCGGCCCCGGGCTTGAGTTAGCTGTTTTGGAGAAGTGGTCATAGTTAGGCTCGGACATGTCTGCGTTGATATTTGCCTCGCCAACCACCCGTTTCCTCAGTTGGTCTATGTAGCGCTTCCAGAGTCTATCTACCCCCACGTCCACCGTGTATGATTTTGGGCCTGTTATTCCCACTATGGTTCCGGCAACCCACAGAGGACCGCTGGCATAATTGCGAGCGAACACCGGGGACCCGACCTGAAACTGCCTTAAGCCACAGGTCTCTCCCTTAAAGTTTTCGTGCGAATAGTTAGGGTGAAGCCTGTCCAACACGCACCGGAGCTTTCTCCCCATGAGGAGCTCTGCTGGGCTTCTCCCAGTTGCTGTGCATGGTGATGCATGCTGAACCGCAAGGAATTGATCTATCCTGGCCTGCCAGTCCCCATTGTCTAATCTGGACAGTGCTTCCTTGGCTGTCCTGACAAATCGTTCAGCCAATCCGTTGGAAGCCGGGTGAAATGGGGCTGATAGGGCATGGCGGATCCCCAGGCCGGCTAAGTAGCCTTCGAAAAGGGTCGCTGTAAATTGGGGCCCATTGTCCGATACCAAGGTATCCGGCAGGCCGTGGGTGGCGAACAACTTTCTTAGGGCCTTGATAACCGCTTCGGCCGTTGTGGATGGCATTAATACAATTTCGAGCCATTTTGAAAAGGCATCCACTACTATTAAAAACGTTTGGCCATGGAACGGGCCGGCAAAATCAATGTGGATCCTCCCCCATGGGCCTTTTGGTTTCTCCCACTCTCGGATGGGCGCTACTGGGGGATCGGGGCGAGACTCCTGGCAGGGTCTGCACTTCCCCACCCACTCGGAAATGACCTGGTCCATGTTGGGCCACCAGACATAGCTGCGGGCTAAGCACTTCATCCTAACGATGCCAGGATGCCCTTCGTGCAATAATTCTAAAACTCTATCTCGTAGTTTTGCTGGAATTACCACTCTGTCACCCCACAGTAAGCACCCCCCTTGCGTAAACAGTTCATTTCGTTTGTTGGCAAAACCTTGGTACTCCTCCCCGACCACCTTGTCCGGCCACCCTTTCAAAACCCAACCCATAACAGTCCGGATAACAGGGTCTCTATTTGATGCCTTCGCCACCTCGCCGGAGGAGATGGGCCCCAAGGTTAACGTGTCCAACAACAGGACGGAGGTTTCCGGTGTTGGGTTGTCCAGCAGGTCGGGAAGGGGGCAACGGCTAAGGGCATCCGCATGACCCAGGGTCCGCCCAGGCCGACGGACGAGCTGGTACGAGTAGGCCGATAAGAAAATCGCCCATCTAGTTAAACGGGGGGAGAGGGCAGCGGGGGTTGGCCTGTCGCCTGCTAGCAGTCCTAGCAACGGTCTATGGTCAGTCACAAGTTCGAATTTTCGGCCATAGAGGTATTCGTGGAACTTCTTAACCCCCGCAATCGCAGCCAGAGCCTCTCTGTCCAATTGGCTATAGTTTCGTTCTGTGCTGGACAGAGTTCGGGAGTAGAAGGCAATGGGTGCCTCTAGGCCGTTCGGCAGTCTATGGCCTAGGACGGCACCAACTCCTACGGGGGAGGCGTCGCAAACTAAGACGAGCGGCAGCTCTGCATTGTATTGGATCAGGAAACTGTCCTCGGATAGAAGTTTTTTTACTGCCTCAAAAGCGGCCGCTTGCGGTTTCCCCCAGACCCATGGTACATTCTTCCCTAAGAGTTTGTGAAGGGGATCAGCGACCGTGGCCTTATCTCTTAGGAACATTGAGTAGAAATTTAGCAGTCCAAGGAAGGCTTGGAGCTCAGCTTTGGATTTGGGGGCTGGTGCGCTTTTGATGGCCCTCACCTTGCTTTCGGTAGGGTGGATGCCTGTGCCGTCCACCCTGTACCCCAGAAATTCTACCGAGGGGACCGCTATCCTGCATTTGTTCTTTTTAAGTCTTAGTCCCGCTTCTCTGAATCTGGACAGGACGTTCCGTACCCTGTCCCCTAGCTGGTGTTCGTCTTGGGCGCTGACTAAGACGTCATCGAAATAGGGGACTACTCCCGGAAGTCCTTGCAACAGGCGCTCCATGGTGCTTTGAAATAAGCCGGGTGCAACGCTCACCCCAAATTGGAGCCTGGTGCATTTAAATGAACCCCTGTGAGTCACGATCGTTTGGGCCTCTGCCGTGGCGTCGTCGACCGGTAACTGTTGATAGGCTTGGGCCAGGTCTAATTTAGCAAAAATTTTTCCGGGGCCCAGGGAGTGTAGTAGATGGTGCACGATCGGCACCGGATAGGCGCTCGGCTGCAAAGCCTTGTTGATCGTGCACTTGTAGTCGGCGCAAATTCTGATTGAGCCGTCAGACTTAACTGGGGTGACTATGGGGGTCTCCCACTTGGCATGGTCAACGGGAACCAACACCCCTTGCTTAATCAGTTTGTCCAGTTCTGCATCGATCTTTGGTTTCAATGCGAACGGCACTCTTCTGGCCTTTAGTCTTACTTGGGCTACGTTGGGGTCTAAGTTTAGTGAAATAGGGGTCCCCACATACTTGCCCAATGTGTCCCCGAAAACGTCCTGGAACTCGGACAGGAGGCTGTCTTTCAGGGTCGACTTGGACATCAGGTGGACGCCGGTGAAGCCCATGCCAAGGGCTCGGAACCACCCCATGCCCAGGAGGCTCGGCAGCTGCTTCGTGACGATGGTCAGCGGCAGGTCTCTTTCGTAGTCTCCGTAGGTGACCCGGAACGTGCCCACGCCTTCGAGGGGGACTCGGTTCCCCTGGTAGTCTAGGATGCGCAGTCTCTGTCTGGAGAGTTGATCCTTCCGGAATGACGGCAGGAGGGTCTTTAGGGTTGTCCACGACATGATGGAGAGAGCTGATCCGGTGTCGATCTCCATCGAGCACGGTCTTCCGTTGATTTCGACCACCGTGCTGACTTTGTCCTCGACCGTTGTGCTGGCCTGGTCGATGTGTATGCTGCGGCCATCTCGCGGTTCAAATTCGCGCCGTTTTTTCGCGCCGCCTTCTCTCGTTGGCTGCTTCTGGCGCGCTGATTCCGGTTGGTTGCGGCGCTCACGTGGTTTGAGACTTCTGGGCAGAATGGCTCTGCAGACTCGCGCCAAGTGCCCTTTCTTCTCGCAACGCCTGCAAATAGCCTCTCTGTATTTGCAGGACAGTCTATCATGGTGCCCACCACAGCTGGGACAGCTTCGCCGGGGGCTGCCAGTGTCTTTTCTCCGGTGCTCTGTTCGGAAGACGTCCTCATCCGACTCGGACTCCGAGCTGGATCCGGCGTCTTCTCTGTGCACCGGGGCAGACTTGGGGCTGTCTTTGCTGGTCGGCGGACGCTGTAGCGTTTCAGCGGCCTTTGTGGAGGCTTTGTGAGCCCTGGCCTCGTCAAGGGCTCCGGCGAGCATCAAATCAGGCTTGGCGAGCAGCCGCCGTTGCAGCCTAATGTCCCGAACACCACAGATCAGTTGCTCAAGCAACGCGTCATCCAAGTCTCTGTAGTCGCAATGAGTTGCGGCTTTTCTCAGGCTGGCCATGTACGCGCTGACCGGCTCTCCTTCTCGTTGGACGCGCTGCCTCAGTTGGTATCGCTGCACGAACTTGGAGGGGACCGGAGCGTAGTGAGCCCGGAGAGTTGCCATCAGGGTGTCCCATGAGACTGTTTGAACCGGCGTTGGCTCACACAGTGACTCGGCCATCTCGAACACGTCCGGTCCGCAGTGGCTTAGGAATAGGGCTCTCTTTCGATTAGCCGAGAGGCCCTGCATGTCGCTGGCTTCTAACGAGCATTCAAACCTCGTTAGGTACGAGACCCATTTTTCGCGGGTCGGATCAAAAGGCTTGGGCGGAACGTAGGCAGACATGTCCGGTATGTCTCCTGTGGTTCGCCTCGTCGCCTAGCTGAAGCTCGTGGTCTCACTGGTTGGCTTCTTGTAGCCTCAATCCCACCCTCGTCGCCAATGAAGTGGTTCGGGAATAACGAGAGGCACAAGCAAGCAAGTGACAACAGCTCTTTAATATACAGTGAGACTTCAGCAAAAACTCAGAGGCTGCAGTCCTCCTTATATACAATCCTGGAGAGACTGTCAGCCAATCAGAAACGTAAGCAGGTTTGAAACTCCCGCTTAAAAGTATCAATACATAACAAGAAGCGAAACATCCTCAAAGAAAAACCAGAAAGTC
Organism: Arizona elegans; assembly: GCA_022577455.1. Lineage (NCBI taxonomy): Eukaryota > Metazoa > Chordata > Lepidosauria > Squamata > Colubridae > Arizona > Arizona elegans. The sequence continues at coordinate 67,500,870 of JAKOOJ010000009.1, forward strand.
CAGTTGCCTCTTGAAAAAAAACACCTTTGGGATAAGGCTGAACTGTTTCTGAAAGGTTATGGCATGACTTAAGATATTCCTGAATTTCTGCAACATAAGCATGAGTAGACTCTTGCCAATGGTTCAACATTGATGCTCAGATTTTGAATGGAGCATATCCTCATTTGCCAGTTCCTGATGTTAAGGAATTACAGGAATGACTGGTTGCCGTAAATTTGCTAGGTCAAAGGTAGAAAATTAGATGTGATATAAGGATCTACCATATTTTTCAGACTATAAGACGCACTTTTTTGTCTCCCAAAATGGGGCGAAAATGTCTGTGCATCTTATAGACCGAATATTGCTGAAGCCTTGCTCACCCACCAGCCATTTTTTTGGCCTCCACACGCCCTGTTTTCTGGCCTTTTTTAGACCTTTTTCGGCCCATTTTTTAGGCTTTTTTTGGCCTGTTTTCAAGGCTTTTTTTGGCCCGTTTTGGGGGCTTTCCTCGGCCCATTTTTGAGGCTTTTTTTGGGCCCATTTTTGGGGCTTTTTTCGGCCTGTTTTTGTGGCTTTTTTCGGCCCGTTTTTGAAACTTTCTTCAGCCCATTTTTTGGGAAACGTGCCGGGAGTTTGACAGCCCTGAGCTAGACATACCTAGTTTCTTTAACCATTCATCATATGGTTTAAGTCTCCAAATCCCTTATCATCTTTCTTGTTCTTTTCTGCTCTCTTTCTAATGTCTCAGCATCTTTTTTTTGTACCATGGTGACCAGAACTGGACACAGTATTCGAAGTGTGGCCTCACTAGTGTAGTGAGTCGTGAAGTCATTGACTATGTTACTCTGCCTTATATGATATTACTTGAGGCTAATTACAGAAAATGAATGCATTCCGATCTAGGTATGAAAATTGAAGGACAATCACCAGAAATCAGGAAAACGTGATCCAGGAAGATACTGTCATCTCACACCCAGAGGACAACATGAAGGAATTTTAATGAATCCTGCTGGGTGACATTTTCACCTTGTAACCAAGGCCTCAGCAGGCTCCAACGCTTTATCAAAATGATGGAAGCAATGTCACAGCACAAGGTCTGCCCTTTTCATGCTTATATATAATGTCATGATATTCTTATGCAAGGGGCAGAACTTACAACACAACACTTTCATAATTCTCCCCCACACCATGTCTCCCAAAGCCCTTTGCAGATTGTTCTTCCCAGCTGGACAATAGAAGTAATTTGTTACAGCAACACTACACTCAACTGAATAAGGCATCCTTGGTCAGCTCCATTCCCATGAAGGAATGATTAAAACTTGGAAGATGTTTTCTAAATTAAAACTCAGAGATCTGCAATTACAGAGTCCACATTTTTCCTTGGAGCTCATCTGCTGAGTTGGAGGATAAAGGAAAGGATTCTCCTTGTCTTGAGACAGCAAATGATTGTCATCTTCATTGAATATTATTTGCTGTATCCCGAAAAGATGGAGATAGCTGATTAATATCATAAAACGGCTTCGTTTTGGCAAATGGCTCTTTTGTTGGTTCAGAAAGACCATGTATAGGAATGACATTGCTTTCTACTGGAGAGATAACAGGCAGGCCTTGTGCCTTAGCAAGGGATACGGTGATGCCGTTCAATGGAACAACTAAGAATTTGTGATGCATGTAGAACAGGGTGTCAAACTCAAGCTGGGGGAGGGGGCGGATCTGGCCCGCAGAGTGCTTAGATCTGGCCCACGGAGCTGCCCTGGAAACAGTTGCCCTCTGAATTCTGTTTTCACTGGCAGAGGGTTGCAGGAAGCCATCACAGCTGAAAACAGTACTCGGGAGCCCAATGTCAACTCCCAAAGCATCCCTGGTCTGCTCTCGAGTTGCCATAGGCAAGGGGGATGGGAAACCAACAAAGCAGTACGGCAGCCAAAGACAGGAGCACATTCCAGACATATCTTTCTCAAGGCTATCTCCCAGGGTTACCTACAGTGGCTGGAGGAAAGTGATCTCTACAACCCGCAAAATTGCTCTGTGGACAAATGTGATTGATGACACACCCTGGGGGGAGGGGGGAAACAGGGTCATGATTGGGGCCATAAATTACATGGTGTAAGAGTTGCCTTTATTTGGGAACGTGCTAACATGAAGGTTCCTAATAAATAACTGGATTTCCTTTGAAGCTTGGCTCGAGGCTCATGATTTAATTAGGGTATCTGTCAGAAACCTGACACTCATTTTTACTGGCAGAGCACTCAGGCTGCCACAGGCGCCCCCCAATGAGTGACGTTGAGCTGGCCATGCCCACCCCAGCCCCCCGAGGTCAAACAACCCTGATGTGGCCCTCAATGAAATAGAGTTTGACACCCCTGATATAGAAGGACCCTCCCGGTAGCATTAGATAACCAGTGATGAGAAAAGATTATGCCTAAGAACCCGGATGATTCCACTAAAATAGGCAATACTTGGATGGCATAACTGATTTAATATAAGACAACTTTTTTTTTTCACTGCCTGGCAAAATGTTAATTGGTGTAATGAGCAGAGTACCATATCCTTTTCCTGGATACAATCTAAATATGGCTCAGCTTGACGTAAAACATAAACAACATGCCTTAGTTATTGGACAGCAGTATTGACTTGCATTACCTCTTTGACTGCAGTGTATAAATAAAAAGCATTCCAACTTTTGCAAGTTGAAAGAAAACAATATTCTAGTTGAAAAGAAGGAAGAAACGTATGAAGGACACTTAAAAGGCAGACTGGCTGATGAAAGCCAAGTCTTTTTTTGTAGATTCTCCTTCTACTATTAGAATCCAAAATTCAATATATTAATGTTTGCCACCCGTTGTCTGCATAGGATGTGAGAGAATAACATTCCATTTTTTAGAGTACATTACTGTATATGTATATTTGATTGTGGAAGCTTGGCTTTCATGATGCTTTTCTTGCTACTTCAAAAATGTAATATAATTCTATCTATCCCTTTTTCATGTTCCTTGCTGAAAGGAATGGGACATCGCTCACCTTAAAGCAGGCAGAATGCAATTGGAGAGATCTTAAAATCGAATAACAGAGTTGGAAGGGACCTTGGAGGTCTTCTAGTCCAACCCCCTGCTTAGGCAGGAAATCCTACACCACTTCAGACAAATGGTTATCCAACATCTTCTTAAAAATTTCCAGTGTTGGAGCATTCACAACTTTTGGAGGCAAGTTTTTCCACTGGTTAATTCAGTTCCACTGATTAATTCCAACTCTCAGGAAATTTCTCCTTAGTTCTAAGTTGCTTCTCTCCTTGATTAGTTTCCATCCATTGCTTCTTGTCCTACCCTCGGGTTGGTCACTACGATGTAAAAAAGATGTGGATACTCTAGAAAGAGTGCAGAGGGGAGCAACAAAGATGATTAGGGGACTGGAGGCTAAAACTATATGTATATGTATATGCATATATATATGTATATACATATACATGTATATGTATATGTTTATATGTATAAAACGGTTGAAGGAACTGGGTATGTCTATTTGATGAAAAGAAGGAGTAGGGGAGACATGATAGCAGTGTTCCAATATCTCAGGGGCTGCCACAAAGAAGCAGGAGTCAAACTATTCTCCAAAGCACCTGAAGGCAGGACAAGAGGCAATGGATGGAAACTAATCAAGGAGAGAAGCAACTTAAAACTAAGGAGAAATTTCCTGACAGTTAGAACAATTAATCAGTGGAACAACTTGCCTCCAGAAATTGTGAATGCTCCAACACTGGAAGTTTGAAAGAAGAGGTTGGATAACCAATTTGTCTGAAGTGCTGTAGGGTTTCCTGCATAAGCAGAGGGTTGGATTAGAAGACCTCCAAGGTCCCTTCCAACTCTGTTATTCTCTTCTCTTCTCTTCTCTTCTCTTCTCTTCTCTTCTCTTCTCTTCTCTTCTCTTCTCTTCTCTTCTCTTCTCTTCTCTTCCCTTCCCTTCCCTTCCCTTCCCTTCCCTTCCCTTCCCTTCCATTCCCATTCCCATTCCCATTCCCATTCCCATTCCCATTCCCATTCCCTTCCCTTCCCTTCCCTTCCCTTCCATTCTATTCTATTCATTTCAATTGCAAATTATCAGATTTGGCAGGGCAAAAGACATTACATCCTTGGGGACATGGCTTTCTCCTTCTCTCACTCCATGAACAACAAAAGAATGTTTGCATAGTAGGACACAAGGACTTGAACAGCCGGTGGCCATTCAGAGTTATGGTAGATCATTGATCACTCATGAAGGAAGTATTGTTTCTAAGCAAATTGCATCTCATAACAATTAAACTTGGAGAAAGGTAACCACCAACAGTAGAAGACAAGAGCCTCATATTTCTCCTGCTTAACTCTTCTCCACCGCCACAGTTTTTAATGTTCAAAAAATAAGAGCGCCTTCTAGAAAAACATATTGTCTTCTATATTGGAATATTCATTTCGCCAATGGACACCAGAAATTCGAAAAAAAGAAAAAAAGAAAAAGAAAAGAAAGTTTGTCAGAAGTTGGAATTGAAATAGGACATGTTGGCTTAATAATTTGATTTTAAATAAGTTGTCATGCTGAAACAGAAATCAATAGGGATGATTTTATTAGATGTGAACAGTTTAGCTCATTTCCTGTTAATTTAATTAGATGCTTTCTCCCTGTACCCCTAATGTCCTATATCCTCTAATTATGGAAGAAGGGCCATGGTTTCTGGTAATATGGAGGGATTTCCTCTACCCATCCTTCCTTAATGGGCCGCATTGAGAGAACTACACTGTTGTCAGTAAAGGATGCAAGTATAGAGTGTGTGGTACATCAAGTTTACAAATAATGAGTTTGGTCTGTGCTCTAATACAACCAGACCAGACTGTAATTATAGTTGGTTTTCTTTTCAAAGTACATAGTTCACTATTCTTCCCAATGCATCCTGTCTAAGGAAGGAAGCAATGACCATAACAAAGTGTCCATTGCCAATATCTGTCTTGCCAAATATACAGTCACATTTGGTATCTTGTCTGGGATTATTTTGCATATGTATTTTTTTTTTAATCTGATTTATATGCCGCCCTTCTCCGGAGACTCAGGGCGGCTTACAATGTGCTCAGCAATAGCCTTCATCCTTTTGTATATTTATACAAAGTCAGCTTATTGCCCCCACAACTGGGTCCTCAATTTACCTACCTTAGAAAGGATGGAAGGCTGAGTCAACCTTGAGCCTTGGCGAGATTCGAACCTGCAGTAATTGCAGGCATCTGGTCTTAATAACCATCTTAATAACAGGGTACCTTAGACCACTGTACTACCAAGGCTCTGTAAGTAACCTTTGTAAGTAGTAGACAATTTTCACCAAGTCCACAAAAGAGAAGGGGAAATTACTGAGCCAATAGAAGTGGAGTTTTATTCCACCAACTGAATTTTGGGTACAGGTTGTCGACCTCCATTTACAGCCACAATTGAATCCAGAATTTATGTTGCTTAGTGAGAGAAATTTGTTAAGTGAGTTTTGTCTCATTTTATGACTTTTCTTGCTACATTTGTTCAGTGAATCACTGCTGTTGTTAAATTAGTAACCCGGTGGTTAAGTGAATCTGGCTTCCCCATTAACTTTGCTTGCCAGAAGTTTGCAAAAGATGATCACATGACTCAGGGACACTGCAACTGTCATAAATCCAAATATAAATCACGAGACCGTGGGGATGTTGAAACCAGTGGTGAAATTCAAATTTTTTGACTACCGGTTCTGTGGGCGTGGCTTGGTTGGCGTGGTGTGGCTTGGTGGGCGTGGCTTGGTGGTGTGGCAGGGGAAGGATACTGCAAAATCTCCATTCCCTCCCCACTCCTGGGGGAAGGATATTGCAAAATTTCCATTCCCACCCCACTCTGGGGCCAGCCAGAGGTGGCATTTGCCGGTTCTCTGTACTACTCAAAACTTCCGCTACCGGTTCTCCAGAACCTGTCAGAACCTGCTGGATTTCACCCCTGGTTGCAATGGTCATAAGTGTGAAAAATGGTCATAAGTCACTTTTTACAGTACCGTTGTAACTTCAAACGGCCACTAAATGAACTGTTGTAAATCGAGGACTAGCTGTATTTCAATGGAACTTGCATAGGAAAATTTAGACCGAAGGACTTAAATATATTTCTCTCTTAAATGTTTTGGCAAGAGCCTTCCCAGAAAATTTCTAAGACACTTGCAAATAGATAATTCTTTCTGCTTATCAATGCCTGATTGTTTTACGGCCTATTTTTTTTCTCATCAGGCGAGGACTTTTATTATGTTCTGATTAGGATTGTTTAAAATATCAATAGTTATCAATCAATAGGCTTTTATTTGTAGTAGCTTTAACCTAAAAAACACTACTAGAATAGATGTTTTTTATTGGCCAAGTGTGATTGGACACACAAGGAATTTGTCTTGGTGCATATGTTCTCAGTGTACATAAAAGAAAAGATACATTCATCAAGAATCATAAGGTACAACACTTAATGATAGTCATAGGGTACAAATAAGCAATCGGGAAATAATATCAATATAAATTGTAAGGATACAAGCAACAAAATTACAGTCATACAGTCATAAGTGGAAGGAGATGGGTGGTGGGAATGACAAGAAGATTAATAGTAGTGCAGACTTAGTAAATAGTTTGACAGTGTTGTGGGAATTAGTTGTTTAGCAGAGTGATGGTGTTCGGGAAAAAACTGTCCTTGTGTCTAGTTGTTCTGGTGTGCAGTGCTCTATAGTGTCGTTTTGAGGGTAGGAGATGAAACAGTTTATATCCAGGATGCGAGGGGTCTGTAGATATTTTCACAGCCCTCTTTTTGACTCGTGCAGTATACAGGTCCTCAATGGAAGGCAGGTTGGTAGCCATTGTTTTTTCTGCAGTTCTAATTATCCTCTGAAATCTGTGTCTGTCTTGTTGGGTTGCAGAGCCAAACCAGACAGTTATAGAGGTGCAGATGACAGACTCAATAATTCCTCTTTATCTAATTTGGATTAAAGTGCATTTTTTAAAAGAAGTTTTTAATTTAGATAATTGATCAAGGACAGTTTCACCTGGTATAGAAAAGGTTCAGAGTTTAGTTACAAATGAAGTAGGACAGGGAGACCTCAACTTGTGACCGCAATCGGGATCATAATTTCCATTGCTAAGTAAGGCAATTATTAAGTGAGTTGTGCCCAATTTTATGAATTTTTGGGGGGGCAAAGTTGTTAAGTGAATCGTGTGATTGTGTCAGAGTGTTTACAGCATGACTACTATTTTGAAACAACCCAGGAGCAAAATACAGGACACAGAGGTTTTGTCATTATAAACAGTGGTTTATATACAAGACTTCTATATACATAAATACCAGGGGTGAAATGCTCCCGGTTCGGACCGGATTGGCTGATCCGGTAGCGATGGAGGCGGGTGGTTCGGAGAACCTGTAGCAAAAATCCCTGGCCCCCCCCATACCCAGCTTGGCGGCGCAATCATCAGAGGCTTTTTTTAATTTTTAAAAGCATTTTTTCTACAACCTTTTTGGCTGAAAAAAATGCTTTTAAGAGTAAAAAAAAAGCCTCTGATGATCGTGCAGCTCAGCTGGGATCATCAGAGGCTTTAAAAAAAAAAAAGAAAGCCTCTGCCGATCAGGCAAGTCAGCTGGGATCGTCAGAGGCTTTTAAAAGCATTTTTTTTACAATCTCTTCAGCCGAAGAGGTTGTAAAAAAATGGTTTTAAAAGTTAGAAAAAAAAGTTGGCCATGCCCACTCAGTCATATTACCCCCCACCCCCAAGCCATGCCCACAGAACCAGTAGTAACAAATTTTACATTTCACCACTGATACATACACATGGTAGGTACATATCAGGCAAGCAATCAATCTTCAACTCTACACGGAGAACTACAATGCAGATAGAACACGACAAGAAGAGTGATACACGAGGAGAAAAAGAGACGCCTTTAATGGCCTCCCTTATATAGACAGCTTCTTAAAATGGCAATAACCCTGCTGACTCATCCTCAGTCTTAAAGGGGCAATAACCCTGCTGACTTATCCTCAGTGATTCCCATCCTTACAATGGTTGGTCAGCTTTAAAGCTCATTACACTGATAGATTGTTAATCAAATCCATTTATTTTGCTTGTCAGAAGCTGGCTAGGAAGATTGCTAATGGTGACCACATGACCCTGAGAATCCGCAACCATCCTAAATACCTGCCAGTTGCCAAGTGTCCAAAGTTTGATCAATTGACTGTGCGAACGCTCTAATGGTGGTTAAGTGAAAGGAACCAATCGTAAGTCACTTTTTAAAGTTGTATCTTTGAACGGTCACTAAACAATCGGTTATAAGTTCAGGACTATTTGCATTCAGCGTATTCCCCAAATCCAGTGGTGAAATTCAAATTTTTCCCTGCCGGTTCTGTGGGCGTGGCTTGGTGGGTGTGGCAGGGGAAGGATACTGCAAAATCCCCATTCCCTCCCTACTCCTGGGGGAAGGATATTGCAAAATCACCATTCCCACCCCACTCTGGGACTAGCCAGAGGTAGTATTTGCCGGTTTTCCGAACTACTTAAAATTTCCGCTACCGGTTCGCCAGAACCTGTTAGAACCTGCTGAATTTCACCCCTGCCCAAATCTACCAATTTGTGACATCTGCGCTAACACTCCAATCCAAATATATTCCTGTGCTGAATAGTTTTTCTGTAGTCTTTATATATACGTAGAATATATGAATACAGAATATATGTAGTCTTTATATGTTCTGTAGTCTATATATATACGTGTGTGTGTGTGTGACTTTTCCTCATCCCATTCTCTTACGTTGCCCTCCCTGTTATAGTGGCATTTTTTGCCCCTTCCTAGAAAAGGTCGTGGCATTTCAAGTCTTCATTTCCTGAGAACTACCAGGACACCTGAAAACCCTTCAAGTAATGAGTTGTGTCTGCCTTGTCAATAGATGGATTTTACTCTAGGGCAAAACCAAGGCCGAAAAGCACTTGCTTCCATCAGTGCCAGTTTAGTGGGTACTGGAATTCAGCAAATTAGTACAAAACATCTTCCAAAGGGCAGAGAAACATGATAAGTCATACGCTGTTGTCATCCTTCAAGTATCTGCCTGGCTTTCCACCTTCAACCTTTTATGATTCAATTTCTTTTTTTAAAAAAAGAATCCTTATTTATTAAGTTGGAAAGCAAGCCATGTATTCTTCGTGTTGTATTCTTTGTGTTGTACTACTTGTTCCTTTTTTAGACTATCTAGGTCAACTATAACAATGTAGAGTGGTTTTTTTTATCTCTTGAAAAGTGGCCAGGTTTAGCAGTACTGAACATATAGCCCTCGTGATATGAGACTCAATACAAGTAGTCCTCCACATACGACGGTTCACTTAGTGACCGTTTGAAGTTACCACAGCACTGAAAATAGTGACTTAGGACCATTGTTCACACTTATGACCATTGCAGCATCCCCATGCTGATTTACATTCAGATGTTTGACAACCAGGGGTGAAATGCTACCAGTTCGCTTAGGTTCGATCGAACCGATAGCTAACTACCGGTTGGCCCAAACCGGTAGTTTTTATCACTACCGGTTCACCCAAACTGAAGTGAACTGGTAGCATTGGGGAACCGGTAATGATAAAAACTACCAGTTTGGGCCGACCGGTAGTAAAAAAAAAAGCTACCAGTTTGGGCCAACTTGTAGTTAGCTACCAGTTCGGTCAAACAGGTAGTTAGCTACTGGTTTGGTCAAATCGGTAGTTAAAAAAAGCTACCGGTTTCTCCAAATCGGTATTTCCAATGATCAGCTGTGCCGCGCGGCTTAGCTTTGCTAGAAAGCAGGAAATCCTGCTTTGTAGCGAAGCTAAATCGTGCGGCACAGCTGATCCCCTCGCCTGCTGTTCTACTTAGCTTCCCAAGCCTCCTCATGCTGTGTGGTGCACATGTGTACGCAGTGCACGCTTGGCACGCATGTGCGGCCAGGGAACCGGTACCAAACCGGTTCATATTTCACCATTGTTGACAGCCGACTCATATTTATGACGGTTGCAGTGTTCAGGAATTGTTTTGCGACGGTCTGACAAGCAAAGTCAATGGAAAACCCAGATTCACTTAACAACCATGTTACTAATTTAACAGCCGCAGTGATTCACTTAACAAGCGTGGTGAGAAAAGTCGTAAAGTGGGACAAATTCACTTCACAATTTTTTCAATCAACAACATAAATTTTGGGCTCAATTGTGAGGACTTGTTGTGGCCCCGCCCTCTGAGCCTGTCCCATCGGAGGAAGAAAGCTCCGAGCATGAGGAAGAGGAGTCAGCCAGGCCTCCCTCTCCAGGCCCCTCCCCTCTGGCACTGTCTCAGGTGCCGGCCGAGGGAGAGGAGATTAACAGGGAGACAGGTGGCTCGGATGGGAGTGAGGGAGAAACATCATTCCTGGACGCACGCCTCCGAAGGCGTGATAAACGATTGCAGCAGCTCAGGAGGCGTGCTAGGGATTAGAACTGAGTCACTGGACCACACCCCAGAGACTATATAATAGAGGGTGGTGGCCAGTGATCCCTGTGACGAACAAAAATAAACCTTGGATAGTCACTAAAGCCTCGTCCGGAAACTACTGAGAGAAATATTATTCTGATTGGACTTTTGGACACTAAGTATTTTATCTTTCTGTTTTGTGGAAATAAACGCAGTTGGCAGACGGTGTGTAAATCACCGCCAAGTTGGAGATAAAGACCTGGGTGTGTGCAAAGTCTTTCCTTAACCCTCGGCTGGCTGTGTTTGTGTGTGTGTGTGGATGGGGACAGATCAGGACTGCCTGAACACAGTAATCAGACTGCGTTCATCATGTGTTCTTGATTCAGTCTTCCCAGTAATACAAGTATCTGGATAGAAATGCCATCAACTTGGCATTGTTGTGGGTTCTACCAGTTTCTTAACCAGGAGTAAGTTTATACAAAAAACAGGGCAGATTATTATTTTATTTCGGACTCCCTCCAGATACCAGGCAGATTTAATTAACAGGGGCAAGCTTAGCCATATGGACTAGCAAACATTTTATAAACAAGTAAATTTTAGGAACTGTGGCAATAGGATAGGTGCAGGGGTGGGCAGAGAGGTAAATAGGAAATTAGAATATTATAGAAGTATACAGTATAGGCTTCTACATTTATTTTATTTATTTTATTTTATTGAATTTATATACCGCCCTACTCCCGAAGGACTCAGGGCGGTGAACAGCCATAGAATAAAACATATAAATTTAAAATAAAATAAAACAAATTAAATAATTTGGCTGAACAAATTTAAAACCCCAATAATTTAAAACCAAATTTAAAATTTCCATTTAAAAAGAGGAAAGACTTAGGTCAGGCCAGCTTGCTGAAATAAGAAAGTCTTGAGCGCGCGACGGAAGGTACGCAGATCCGGGATCCTCCGTATCTCCGGGGGGAAGCTCGTTCCAGATCGTAGGTGCCCCCACAGAGAAGGCTCTCCCCCTGGGGGCCGCCAGTCGACATTGTTTGGCTGACGGCACCCTGAGGAGCCCCTCTCTATGGGAGCGTACTGGTCAGTGGGAGGCTATTGGTGGTAGTAGGCGGTCCCGTAAATAACCAGGTCCTAAGCCATGGAGCGCTCTAAAGGTGATAACCAAAACCTTGAAGCGCACCCGGAAGATCACCGGGAGCCAGTGCAGCTCGTGCAGGAGAGGTGTTACATGGGAGCGCCACGTCGCTCCCGTCACCACCCGCGCGGCCGCACTCTGCGCCCACATAATCAACTACGTAAGGTAATGCGAGAGGCAGATGCATCAAGAAATTGCTATCTAACGGTTGTTGCATCTGACTTTGGGACACAAGAAAAATCAGGTCAGTTTCACTTTTTGCAATGAATTGGCTGTATTTTTCTTCCCTTCGAGATGAAGTATGGAAGAGCTGCAGCAAACCCCAGTCCTCTGGTGTGATCCTTCCCGATCCCCCAAGAATATACTGCCAACATTAAAAAAGAAAAAAAAGCTGAAAAATAAGATTGACGTCAGAATCTGCCGGGATCATGTCTGTTTAAACCACAAAAGATCAGTGCTCAAAATGAGCCATCTAAAACTGGAAATATCCTTTTAATAAGGATGTGTTTATTCCTGCAAGATCTGCAAATTAATTGCATGAAGGAATTAAACTCAGCCAGATACCAAAGCACATGCTCCGATATCCCATATGGAATCTCGGCATCAGAACTCTGAACTTCATGGAAATTGGATTTCAAATGCAGTTGAGCTTTTACTGAAAAATAGTTAGTATGAATAGGATAGGATAGGATAGGATAGGATAGGATAGGATAGGATAGGATAGGATAGGATAGGACAGGACAGGACAGGACAGGACAGGACAGGACCTTGGAGGTCTTCTAGTCCAACCTCCACGGCAGGAAACCTTACACCACTTCAGACAAATGGTTATCCATCATCTTCTTAAAAACTTCCAGTGTTGGAGCATTCACAACTTCTGGAGGCAAGTTGTTCCATGGACTGATTCTTCTAACTGTCAGGAAATTTCTCCTTAGTTCTAAATTGCTTCTCTCCTTGATTAGTTTCCACCCGTTGCTTCTTGTCCTACCCTCAGGTGCTTTGGAGAATAGTTTGACTCCCTCTTCTTTGTGGCAGCCCCTGAGATATTGGAACACTGCTATCCTGTCTCCCCTAGTCCTTCTTTTCATTAAACTAGACATACCCAGTTCCTGCAACCGTTCTTCATATGATTTAGCCTCCAGTCCCCTAATCATCTTTGTTGCTCTTCTCTGCACGCTTTCTAGAGTCTCCACATCTTTTTTACATCATGGTGAACAAAACTGGATGCAGTATTCCAAGTATGGCCTTACCAAAGCATTATAAAGTGATATAAAGTATTGGGAATTATACATTATCAAGTACAGGGAATCATTATGATAATAGATGGAGAAAAGTAGAGTATCAGAATTTTAGAAATGTATATGATTCCACTATTGTCAAGTTAAAGTTGATAATATGAAATAGCAGCAGGGGTTCAGGCCACAGCATAATCTTTACTCACTGAGGCCAAAAATATTGACATATGTTGAAGTGCAGTAAAATGAATAATATTGGGAATACATGATGCATACTCGATCAGAAAATGTTCGATACTGAGTAATCAGGTGTTGATAAATTGCAATGCCCAAATCTGAGTGAATCAGCCTAAGAGGCATGAAACGAGTTATCAAAACAGCAGAGGAGTCTCTGATGTCCTGAATGATGGAAGCTTGGAGTCTTGGTCATCTCAACAGGAATTGGCTCCCTCGTTCACTGATAAGTTTCAGGCCCCACTTTCAGCCCCACTGTCACCAAACCACTTCTGTTACATCGTTGTTGGACTTTGAAACCATGACAATTCTGAACGGACCAAAAAGAGGGCTGAGAAAATATCTGCAGACCCCTCACATCCTGGATGTAAACTGTTTCAACTGCTCCCCTCAGGATGCCGCTATCGGGCATTGTGTGCCAAAACAACTGGACACAAAGATAGTTCTTCCCCCATGTCGTCATTCTGCTAAACACCTAACTCTCACGGCACTGTCTTATGCCTAAATATATTTATCCAGGTGGTAACGCTGTATTGCTATTATCCTTCTCATCTATTCATCTTTCTCATCCTCTCATCTTCCTACTACCTGTTGTGGTCCGCCAGCAGCCTGCGGAGCTGGCAGCAGAGTCGGACAGTGAGGAGGCTGGGGAGGACAATGGGCCAGTCCTGGAGTCAGAGATGGGGCCAGGGCCATTTGGGAGCGATGCGCCGATTCCGGAGCCTCCAGAGGCAGATAGCAGAGAGGCAGAGGAACAGGAGCCTGTTCCTAGGGTATGCATGTGAAGAGCTGCCAGAAGGCAAGAGGAGCTAAAGCAAAAAGGGCGACTGGGGAGTAAGGCCAGGAGATGATTGGCCCCTCCCAGAAGGCTTAAAAGAGCAGCAAGGGCTCTTGGGATCTTTGTAGGAAAGCAACGTTGCTACATTTCTCTCTTGCTTCTGAACTTTGTGGAGTTTTGCCAAGAAAAGCCTTTGGCAGGGTGCCAAAGAAGACAAAGGTTGGTGATAAGGCCGAAGGACTGTTTATGAAGAATTTGTTTTGGAATTAATTTGGACAAAGCTGAGAATGAAGTAATTCTCAGCTGTTCTAATAAAATATGTTTGTTTAGAACTGATTGTGTCTGGTAAGGCCTAGGTCACAACAGTACCTTATGATTTATCACTTGTTTCTATCTTATGATTTATGATTGCTTCTTATGATTGATGATCTATGACGTATCACTTTGTGGTTTGTATGTACACTGAGAGCTTCTGCACTAGAGATAAATTCTAGGTGTGTCTAAACACACTTGGCCAATAAAGAATATTCTATTTCCGTGATGGCGAACCTATGTCATGCGTGCCAGAGGTGGCACGCAGTGCCCTCTCTATGGGCATCGGAGCCATGGTCCCAGTTCAGCTCCGCCACGCATGCGTTCACACCTCCCACTGGCCAGATAGTCTTTGGGTCTCAGCCGCGCATGTTGGGGGGGCGGGGGGCATGCGTGGGACCCACGTGTGCATGCATGGGATGGTGGGCATGTGCATGCGAGGGGCACATGTGCGGGAGTGCACACATTGCATTTTGGGGGTTCATGCGCGCTCTGTTGTGGCCCCGCCCTCTGATCCTGTCCCATCGGAGGAAGAAAGCTCCGAGCATGAGGAAGAGGAGTCAGCCAGGCCTCCCTCTCCAGGCCCCTCCCCTCTGGCATTGTCTCAGGTGCCGGCCGAGGGAGAGGAGATCAGTAGGGAGACAGGTGGCTCGGATCAGAGTGACGAAGAAACATCATTCCTGGACGCACGCCTCCGAAGGCGTGATAAACGATTGCAGCAGCTTAGGAGGCGTGCTAGGGATTAGAACTGAGTCACTGGACCACACCCCAGAGACTATATAATAGAGGGTAGTGGTCAGTGATCCTTGTGACGAACAAAAGTAAACCTTGGATAGTTACTAAAGCCTCGTCCGGAACTGCTGGGAGAAATATTATTTCTGCTTGGACTTTTTGTACGTTAAGTATCTTATCTTTCTGTTTGTGAAAATAAAGGCATTTGGCAGACGGTGTGTCTATCGCTGCCAAGTGGGAGATAAGACCTGGGTGAGTTCCAAAGTGTTTCCTTAACCCTCGGCTGGCTGTGTTTGTGTGTGTGTGAGGACGGGGACAGATCACGCTCATGCATTTTCAGCACTCAGTCCGGAAAAGGTTAGCCATTTCTATTCTATTCTATTCTATTCTATTCTATTCTATTCTATTCTATTCTATTCTATTCTATCCTATCCTATCCTATCCTATCCTATCCTATCCTATCCTATCCTATCCTATCCTATTATATTCTATCCTATTCTATTCTATTCTATTTTTTCTTTAATTTTTTATTTTTTTTAAACAAAATATAAAACATAAATCCATCATCCATTACAATTGCAAACAGTGTGTCGGTCGGTTACAAGTCTTTTGTGCTTCATCCCCATATTCAAAATTTACTAATTATCTAATTTCTCATATTATCAAACAGATAAATATCCTCACTTATCATTTATTTAACTATGGCTTTATCGCTTCATAAAAATTATTTCCAAGTATTATATTTATAACATTAATTTCATGTTTCATATTTCATTTCCATGTTTTATTATCTAGCCATTGATAAAATAAATCCCATATCTTATAATATTGTTTATCTTCTTGTTCTCTAATTTCAAATGTCAATTTACTCATTTCAGCACATTCCATTATTTTCTTAATAACTTCATCTTGCGTTTTTCTCATTTTTCCAGTTTTTAGCAAACACAATTCTAGTCGCTGTTAAAACATTCACAATCAAATATCTCAATTCTCTATTGTATGTTTCTGGCACAATCCCTATTCTATTCTATTCTATTCTATTCTATTCTATTCTATTCTATTCTATTCTATTCTATTCTATTCTATTCTATTCCATTCCATTCCATTCCATTCCATTCCATTCCATTCCATTCCATAATGGTGAAATGAGGTAATATTGATTCAAACTGTACCAATATACTTGGATCACATATAGGTTTCCATTTAATGACCATTTCAAGTTATAATGGAGCCACAGAAAGCTATTTATGACCCGGTTTCAAAGTTCTGGTATGGTCCGTCCCTCCCCAGGGCCACATGATTGTATTCACTCAGCAATTGGTCCATATTTACAGCTGTTTGCAGCTTCCTGCAGTCACATGACCATGATGTGTGATGTTTTTTTGCCAGAAACAGGTGTTTATTTCTGTTTTTCAGCAAAAACCAGCTCTATAACGAACAATGGGTTTGCTTAATGACTTCACTGCTTGCTTAACGAGTGTGGTATTCCCTTAACGACCAACATGGAAAAAAAAAATCATAAAATTGCATCTTGTCACATAGCGACCGCCTTGAGGGCATCCTGTAATTGCCGGGCGGAATGATGGTTGTAACTTGAAGACTACCTGTAGTAGTCAAATAATAATTAGCGAAATTTGTAATTAGTGGTTACCTGGATTGATGAAATTAATAATTGAAACTGAAGCATTTCTTTTCTCTATATGTTTTCTCATTAAATTTTGGTATTTTAAAACAATTTTCCTGACACTACCCTGTTTCCCTGAAAATAAGACATCCCCTGATAATAAGCCCAATCGGACTTTTGAGCGCATGCGCTAAAATAAGCCTCCCCCCCGAAAATAAGGCCTCCCCAAAAATATTTAAATGCAGAGCTGGAAATCAGGTAAGATGGCAAGAGGAGCCCCATCTTGCTCCACGCACCCCAAAATAATAAGACTCCCTGAAAATAAGGCCAAGCGCTTATTTCGGGATTCAAAAAAATATAAGACAGGGTCTTATTTTTGGGGAAACGTGATAGTAAGAAGGAAGGCCAGAATCCTAACATATTCTCAAATTATTCTGTGGTTTCTATCTTCCCAACTATGTTTTTTTGCCTCCTTCGGAGACAATAATAGGAGGATGAAACTCCATGTTTTTGCCCCCTCCCACTAATATCCGCAAGGTAAGCAGAGCTACAAGTATACAGGTAGTCCTCGACTTACAACACTTCACTTAGTGACCGTATGAAGTTACAGTGGCACTGAAAAAAGTGACTTATGTCCGTTTTTCACACTTATGACCATTGCAGCATCCCCATGGTCATGCAATCAAAATTCAGACACTTGGCAGCTGACTCATATTTATGACGGTGGCAGTGTCCCCGGGGGGGGTCACGTGATCCCCTTTTGCGACCCTCTGACAAGCAAAGTCAATGGGGAAGCCAGATTCAATTAAGAACCATGCTACTAATTTAACAACCGCACTGATACACTTAGCAACTGTGGCAAGAAAGTTGGTTAAATGGGGCAAAATTCACTCAAGAAATGTCTCGCTTAGCAACAAACGCTTTGGGCTCAATTGTGGTCGTTAAGTCGAGGACTACCTGTACAGCAGCATGTTCATAGCTCTTAATGCTAATAACAGCCAAAAGGGGATTTGTGGTGGAATGAATGTGTGAAGTCAATTGTCTAGGTCAGTGATGGCTAACCTTTTTGCCGTTGCATGCCAAAAGCGAGGGGAGTGTGGGGGAGGTTGCGCACGCACCTGCCTACACCCATAATTCAGTGGGCCCTGCCCCCCTGCATGTGCACGTGACTCCGCCCCCCGCGCTCCTCATGCTTTTGGCATGTGATGGCATGTTAGGCCCAATGGGCCCATTTTCCGCCCTCCTGAGGGCTTCCAGGGGCTGGGGAAGGCGGTTTTCACCCTCCCCAGGTTCCTAGAAAGCATCTGGAGCCTGGGGAGTGCAAAAAAACAGGCCTTCCGATCCCACCAGAAGTCAACAAACAGGCTGTTTCCATGTTCCGGGGCGGGGAGGCCACTTGCACCCTCCCCAGGCTCCTAGAAAGCCTCTGGAGCCTGGGGAAAGCGAAAAACGGGCCTTCCCCATCCCGTGGAGGCCCTCCGGAGGCCGGAAACTGTTGTGACTCCGAGCCCCCGAGGCCGACTTAACATGAAGGAGAGGAGTTGGCCAGGCCTCCCCCTCCAGGACCCTCCTCTCTGGCAATGCCTCAGGTGTCTCCCGAACGAGAAGAAATTGGCCAGGAGCCAGGTATCTCCTTGCAGTCGGACAGTGATGGAGATAAGTCTTGGCTCGATCCACGCCAGCGTCGGAGAGACAAGCGTACGCAGCAGAAAAGGAGGCGTGCCAGAGATTAAGCTGAGTCACTGGACCACACCCCACAGGGGATAAAAGGGGGTGAGGTGGCCATTCAGACTCTGTGATGGACAAAACTAACTACTAGCGAGTCACATTGTATCTTTGAAACAACGTTATCTGCCTTGGATTTAATACAGACTGGACTTGACAATTCTTGAACTGTGTGTATCTTGTTTGGGTTTATCTGACAGAGGAACAACCCCTCCCTTTATGAGTAAAGTTCTTGGCAAGCAGCTACTGGGTTGCTGCCAATCTTCTTATCGAAAGAATTTGTTGTCTGCCAGTTTTATTTAACCCCCGGCTATCTGTTTGTGTGCGTGTGTGAGACGGGGACAGAACAGAAACAGCCTGTTTCCTGACTTCCAGAAGGCCCCAAAAATCAGTTGGCCAGTGCATGCATGCATACTGAAGCTGAGCTAGGGCAACGCTCGCGTGCCCACCGATATGGCTCCGTGTGCCACCTGTGGCACGCGTGCCATAGGTTCACCATCACGGGTCTAGGTTCTTTCTCCCAAAAACTTTTCTGGAAAACCCCGGATACTTGCTCATACCTTGGAATAATAGAGTTGGAAGGGACCTTGTAGGTTATCTAGTCCAGCCCCCTTTTACCCCCCTTTGCTCAGCTGTCATGCTATGTTAGAGATAATGTCATATTGCTTCATACAATGAAGCATTTACATTGATTATTTTGCTGTTTACATTGGCTATCACAAGCCATTCTACTGCAATGTGTAGGGCATGAACTTCATCCTACAGTGTTGAGCCTTGGTGGCGCAGCAGACTAAAGTGCTGTTAAGTAACATCCAGCTGCCTGCAATTACTGCAAGTTCAAATCTCACCAGGCTCAAGGTTGACTCAGCCTTCCATCCTTTCAAGGTAGGTAAAATGAGGACCCGGTTTGTGGGGGCAATAAACTGACTTTGTATAAAAAAGAACACCGCTTAGGGGGGCCCCAAAAGCCCTACTAAGCAGGTATATACAAAAGTATGAAGGCTATTGCTTAACGTATTGTAAGCCGCCCTGAGTCTCCAGAGAAAGGCGGCATATAAATCGAACCAATAAATAAATAAACAAACAAACAAACAAACAAATAAATAAATAAATGTTGAAGAAATTACTACAGAATAATAATACTCCACCTGTATCTCGAAGTTTTCCTATATGATTTTAATTTAATTAATCCATTAATCAATCAGTTAATTAATTTTGTATGGCTATCGATTCCCACCTACAGTGATTCTGGGCAGGGTATCATAAAATCCATATTATTCTAGGATTCTCTTCCTGATTTACAAATGTGGCAAAATCAAGACAATAACTTTGCATAACACTGAAAAATGCTGTGATGGAACACGGACTGTTTTTAATGCTGTATGTATGAAAAAGGCATATCTCCCTGCAGGTAGAAAGCTAGCACAGAACAAACAACTGTTCTCCTTAAGATGCAAGCTTTTTTAATGTCTTCTCCTTTCTATAGTTTTTTTTAGCAACACAGATAGTCCTCGACTTTTGACCACAATCGAGCCCAGATTTTTCGTTTGCTAAGCGAGACAGTTGTTAGGTCAGTTTTGGCCCATTTCGTAACCTTTCTTGCCACAATTGTCATGTGAGAATCTCTGCAATTATTAAGTTAGAAACATGGTTGCTAAGTGAATCTGGTCTTCCCATTGACTTTTGTTTGTCAGAAGCTCGCAAAAGGTGATCACATGACACTTGCAACCGTCATAAATATGAGTCAGTTGCGAAGTATGTAAATTTCAATCACGTGACCATGGGGATAGGGGTGCTATTCAGCAGGTTCTGACAGGTTCTGGAGAACTGGTAGAGGAAATTTTGAGTAGTTTGGAGAACCGGCAAATACCACCTCTGGCTGGCCCCTGAGTGGGGTGGGAATGGAGATTTTTGCAATAACCTTCCCCCAGGAGAGGGGTGGGAATGGAGATTTTGCAATATCCTTCCCCCAAGAGTGAGGAGGGAATAGGGATTTTGTAGTATCCTTCCCCTTGGATGGGGTGGGAATGGAGATTTTTCAATGTCCTTCCCCCAGGAGTGAGGAGGGAATGGGGATTTTGCAGTATCTTTCCGCTGGAGTGAGGAGGGAATGGAGATTTTGCAGTATCCTTTGACTGGAGTGGGGAGGGAATGGGGATTTTGCAGTATCCTTCTGCTGGAGTGGGGGGGGATGGAGATTTTGCAGTATCCTTCGACTGGAGTGGGGTGGGAATGGGGATTTTGTAGTATCGTTCCCCCAGGAGTGAGAAGGGAATGGAAATTTTGCAGTATCCTTCCCCTGGAGTGAGGAGGGAATGGAGATTTTGCAGTATCCTTCCCCTGGAAGGGAGGGAAGGGAGATTTTGCAGTATCCTTTGACTGGAGTGGGGAGGGAATGGGGATATTGCAGTATCCTTCCGCTGGAGTGGGGAGGGAATGGGGATTTTGCAGTATCCTTCCCCAAGGAGTGAGGAAGGAATGGAATGTTTGCAGTATCCTTCCCCCAGGAGTGAGGAGTATCCTTCCCCCCAGGAGTGGGGTGGGAATGGGGATTTTGCAGTATCCTTCCCCTGGAGTGAGGAGGGATTGGGGATTTTGCAGTATCCTTCCTCTGCCACGCCAACAGAACCGGTAGTAAAAAAAATTGAATTCTACCGCTGTGTGACCATGTTGCAAGGATTCCTAAGTGTGAAACTGTTGTAAGTCGAGGACTACCTGTAAAGGGGGTGGTGGTGGTGGTGAGGAATCATTATATTGGGGAGGGGGGCGCACACTTTCCTTTTCCGAAGTGTCACAATTGCGGGCTCTGCCACTTCTGCCCGTGGAGCAAAAAAAAGAGAAGGATAGAGCGAGCCCCACGCGTGTTTTTTGCACGCACGCGACTCCCTCCTGTAAGGGTCCGCGGTTAATCCGCGTCGCCCTTCCCCCCCCTCAAGACCTTCCAGGGAGGGGACCCCCGTTCTGCTGCTGGACTTCGGACGCTTGTCTGAGTCACGCGTGGGCGGGCGAGGCTGCCCGGTCGCCGCCTTCCCCAGAGCTGGGAGATTTAAAAGTGGGAGCGCTGCAGCCGAGCCCTCGCAAACCACCGGGAGCGGCAAGCAGAGCCGGCGGGCCAAGGGAACCAGCAGGAGCGCCGGCGATAAGAGGCACCATGCGAAGGGGCAGCGCTGGCCGGAGCCGTCCCGAGCAGCTTCTGCTCCCGTGGCCGTTGCTGCTCGCCCTGCTGGCTTTTGGGGTGAGCTCCTGCAAAGGTAAGGGGGCAGCCCGGTTCCCCTTTTCAGCCCCAAATCTCAGCGCCTTCTCGGTTGGTTGGTTGGTTGGTTGGTTGGTTGGTTGGTTTCTTTCTTTCTTTCTTTCTTTCTTTCTTTCTTTCTTTCTTTCTTCTTTCTTTTTGTCCTTTCTTCTTCCTTCCTTCTTTTTCTTCCTTCCTTCCTTCTTTTTCTTCCTTCTTTTTCTTTCTTTCCTTCTTTCTTTCTTTCCTTCCTTCCTTCTTTCTTTCTTCTTCCTTCCTTCCTTCTTTTTTCTATCTTCTTTCTTTCCTTTTTTCTTTCTTTCTTCCTTCCTTCCTTTCTTTCTTTCCTTCTTCCTTCTTTCTTCTTTTTCTTCCTTTCTTCTATCTTTCTTTCCTTCCTTCTTTCTTTCTTTCTTCCTTCTTTCTTTCTTCTATCTTATTTCTTTCCTTTTTTTCTTTCTTTCTTTCTTTCTCTTGCTTCCTTCTTCCTTCTTCCTTCTTTCTTTCTTCCTTCCTTCCTTTCTTTCCTTCTTCCTTCTTTCTTCTTTTTCTTCCTTTCTTCTATCTTTCTTTCCTTCCTTCTTTCTTTCTTTCTTCCTTCCTTCTTTCTTTCTTCTATCTTATTTCTTTCCTTTTTTCTTTCTTTCTTTCTTTCTCTTGCTTCCTTCTTCCTTCTTCTTTCTTTCTTCCTTCCTTCCTTTCTTTCCTTCTTCCTTCATTCCTTCTTCTTTTTCTTCCTTCCTTCCTTCTTTCTTTCTTTCCTTCCTCCTTCTTTTTCTTTGTTTCTTCCTTCCTTCTTTCTTCTTCCTTCCTTCCTTCCCTCCCTCCCTCCTTCTTTCTTTCTTTCTTTCTTTCTCTTCCTTCCTTCTTTCTTTCTTCTTTCTTTCTTTCTCTTGCTTCCTTCTTCCTTCTTCTTTCTTTCCTTTTTCTTTCTTTCTTTCTCTTGCTTCCTTCTTCTTTCTTCTTTCTTTCCTTTTTTCTTTCTTTCTTTCTCTTGCTTCCTTCTTTTTCTTCCTTCCTTCCTCCTTTCTTTCCTTCCTTCTTTCTTTCTTCTTCCTTTCTTCTTCTTTCTTCTTTCTTTCTCTTGCTTCCTTCTTCTTTCTTCTTTCTTTCCTTTTTCTTTCTTTCTTTCTCTTTCTTTCTTCTTCTTTCTTCTTTCTTTCTTTCTTTCTTTTTTCTTTCTTTCTTTCTTTCTCTTCCTTCCTTCTTTTTCTTCCTTCCTTCCTTCTTTCCTTCCTTCCTTCTTTCTTTCTTCTTTCTTTCTTTCTAGTTTTTTATTTTTTTATTTTTTATTTTAAAAATGTCAAATCAATGCGTGAACAGTGTGGCACCTGGGTGCCCTACATTCCAATACAAATGAAACTGATCAGATTAAACAGTATTATTAAGTTCGATCAATTTATGTATTGCTAATAACAATACACATCTATGTTAGGTTACAGTCTACCAGTATCCAATTATTCCACAGTTTTCTCATTATTACTTCCATTGTATTAAATAAAAATGTATACATTGATATCCCCTTTATTTCGATCACTTATTCTAGCTTTTAATCATGTCAGCCTTTATTAAGAAGCTTTTTCTTTCTTTCCTGTCAAACTTCTAATCAGGTCACCTGCCTAAAAAAAGAGGGGAAAAAAATAGAGAGGGAGAAGGTTTCTTCTCTTAGCAACCGATCTCCCTGGGGTCTTCCCCCCCAAAAAACACACTTTTTTGGGGGGTGGGAGGGAATCCATTGAAAGCAAATACCCCCATTATCCAGAGTTTGCATGTGTAGGACTTTTCATCACACAGGTCCGTCCTCGACGTACGGCCACTATGGAGCCCAACATTTCCATCACTAACTAAGTGATTTGATTGTTAACTGAGTTTCGGCCCCGTTTATGACCTTTCTTGCCCCAGGGGAATCCCTGAAGGTGTTAAATTGGTAACGCGGATCGTCATTTCCCCACTGACTTTGCTTGTCGGAAAGTGGTGAAAGGGGAACAGATGATGATTCTGGGGAATACTTGCAACCGTCGTAAATAGGAGTCATTTGCCAAGCATCTGAATTTTGCTCATGTGACTATGGGGGGATGCTGCAATGGTCGTTAAGTGTGAAAAGAGCCTTGGTGGTGCAGCAGATTAAAGCACTGTTAAGTAACACCAGCTGCCTGCAATTACTGCAAGTTCAAATCTCACCAGGCTCAAGGTTGACTCAGCCTTCCATCCTTTCGAGGTAGGTAAAATGAGGACCCGGATTGTGGGGGCAATAAGCTGACTTTGTATTAAAAAAAAGAACACCGCTTGGGGGGGGGGCGAAAGCCCTACTAAGCAGGTATATACAAAAGTATGAAGGCTATTGCTTAACGCATTGTAAACCGCCCTGAGTCTCCGGAAAAGGGCGGCATATAAATCGAACCAATAAATAAATAAATAAATAAAAACAGTCACTTTTTTTTTCAGTGCCATTCTAACTTTGAACGGTCAATAAATGAAACTTTGTCAGTCGAGGACTACCTGTGCTTCTAGCACGTTGCTGCTTTGAATGGAAAACATCGAGCATTTCAAATACTACATTCTTAGGTCAGGGTGGCCCTGCCATAAGTAACCCCCCCTCCCCGAGGATTCCCCTCTTTAAAATGGCCATAAAAAGCTATTTGGGAAGTTCCCTATCCAAGCATCCCTTCCTCTCATTCTTATTCAAAGTTTACATTTCTTGTTTCAGACTTTAAGGTAGAGGTCTTCAAATTTGGCAGCTTTAAGACTGGTGGACTTCAACTCCCAGAATTCTCCAGCCAGCTCCACCACAAGTCTTCAAATTGCCAAATTTGGGCACCCCTGCTTTAAGGCAATTGTGAAAGTTTGCTTGCCCCCCCAAAAAAAAATTTCTCCAGGATTTTATTTATTTATTTATTTTATTTATTTTTTATTAGATTACGTTATAATACAATACATAGAGTATCGGTTTGACAGTGATAATATAAATACAGATTGAATACATTTTGGACTTATGATATCTCCTCAGCTTCCCCCTTGTTTGGCTATACTAAGCTATCTCTCTTCCTTTCTTTATTCTATCTTCCAACCATCGATGCCATAATCTCCATACCGTATAATATTCCGATTCCTCTTTCTCGTCAATCTCATATGTTAATTTGCTCATCTCAGCGCATTCTAAAATTTTCCAAATTAAGTGTTCTTCTGGTAGTATTCCCTTATCTTTCCAATGCTGCGCGTATGTTACTCTGGCTGCCGTGATGATGTGTATAATTAGATATCTCTTTCTTTTCTCATATGTCCTCTTTAGTACTCCCAGGAGAAAGGTTTCAGGTGCCAAATCTATGTTTTCCTCAATTACTTCCTTCTCCAGGATTTTAATACATGAAGTTTTACTTAGATTTTGGGATAGGTATCCCGAAGTGTATAATAAACAAGGCAACTCTTGAGTGACTTACCTCTTTTCTTTATAGAGGGCTGTGAAGAAGGCTCCTTGGTGCTCTCTGAGCTTGCTTGTTTTCTTGTAGACATTTCATTATCCAAATATCATCAGTGCTAGTACCGTATTTCCCCAAAAATAAGACCCTGTCTTTTTTTTTTTTTTTTTGCTTTAATTTATATGCCGCCCTTCTCCGGAGACTCAGGGCGGCTTACAATGCGTTAAGCAATAGCCTTCATCCTTTTGTATATTTATACAAAGTCAGCTTATTGCCCCTACAAACTGGGTCCTCATTTTACCTACCTTTGAAAGGATGGTAGGCTGAGTCAACCTTGAGCCTGGTCAGATTTGAACTTGCAGTAATTGCAAGCAGCAGATGTTAATAACAGTGCTTTAGTCCACTGGTACTACAGGCTCCTGTAGTACAATGTCTTATATTTTTCTGAACCCTGAAATAAGCGCTTGGCCTTATTTTCAGGGAGGTCTCATTATTTTGAGGTGCGTTGAGCAAGATGGGGCTCCTCTTGCCGTCTTACCTGATTTCCAACTCTGTCTCTCTAACCCTAACCAGAGGAAATGGCGGGGACCGTTTGTGCATGCGTTTAAATATTTTTGGGGAGGGCTTATTTTCGGGGGGGGATTTTAACACATGCACTCAAAAGCCCGATTGAGCTTATTATCAGGGGAGGTCTTATTTTCAGGGAAACAGGGTAAGGAGTGTTGTTTGCTGTCAGTTTATGATATAAACTGAGATCAAACCCCATTCCTTATTAGCACTGAAAATGTCTGCAAGAAAACAATCTCAGGCTGTACTTCCTGAGAATGCTCAGGAAGATAAATCTATCTCAGCATCTACTTCTGTCCTACTACCGCAGCACCATTGAGAGTGTCCTGACATATGGCATTCTTGCATGGTATGGGAGCAGCTCTGTAGTGGACAAAAAAGCTCTACAGAGAATCATTAAAACTGCCCAGAATATCATCGGACTCCAGCTACCAGCCCTGGATGACATCTTCGAATCTTGCTGCTTGAGAAAGTTGCATAACATTCTCAGAGACTCTTCCCATCCTGCTTACAATCTTTTTGGACTGTTGCCTTCTGGCAGAAGATACAGAGCAATTAAAACTCGGACCACACATTTTCTGAATAGTTTTTATCCCAGAGCTATAATTGCACTCGACCATGAACTAAAGGGCCACCATCGGTGAGCTGTTGGACAGCATTACTTTGTCTGTTGTGTGGATGCTTGGGAGGTTTAGGGGTGGGGAATTGTGATGGGTAGGAGTGTGTTTGGGGATTGTTTTTATTTATTTATTTTATTTTATTTAAATTTTTATACCGCCCTTCTCCTTTTGGACTCAGGGCGGTGCACCGCCTAGAATAAAAAACATCCCAATACAAAATTTAAAATTTTAAAAGAATTAAACAAATTTTGGCCCAGATTTTAAAACCTCCCGACTTAAAACCATTTACAATTAAAAATATCTAAATATCTAAATTATGTGTGTGGGACCTGGTCTTTGGGTGTTAAGTGGGTGGAGCCAGGATAGCTCAGCAGACTAATGCATTGTAATTTAACTCCAGCTGTCTGCAATTAGTAAGTTCGAATCTCGCCAGGCTCAAGGTTGACTCAGCCTTCCATCCTTTCTAAGGTAGGTAAATTGAGGACCCAGTTTGTGGGGGCAATAAGCTGACTTTTTAAAAATATACAAAAGTATGAAGGCTATTGCTTAACGCATTGTAAGCTGCCCTGAGTCTCCGGAGAAGGGTGGCATATCAATCAAATAAAAAAAAAAAAAAAGTAAATTTCGTTGTATGTTTATACTGTGTATACACATACAATAACAATAACATTTATTATTATTATTATAAGCAAGGTCAACGAGTACCAAGGTGCCCTCATGTCAACCCTGAGCTACAAATATTCTCTTTTATTAGGGTTAACATTAAGCATTTGCAGTAATCTGCTTTTCTTACACTGTAACATATGAAAGTTACCTCAGAATTCAAAAGGTGTGTCATTTTACACCAATCAAACTTGGCTGGGGAATTCTGGGAGATGAAGTCCACAGGGTTTAAAGTTGCCAGAGGTTGGGCTCCCCTGATCTAAATGGAATACTTCATCTGTTTCCAACTCTGTTCTATGTCTTTGGAGTTTCTTAACAATTGTAAAAAGTTATGTTCTGGTTTGTTTGTTTTTTAAAGAATTCCACGCAGGTCCTGCATAATATACATATTGTATATTATGCAGAGCTTTAAGTCAGATCTGGGGACTCCTCCTTGTCACAATTATAGCAGTAAGAATGTAATTCCAATTTTTAAAACTCCGTCTCGTTCTAGTTTACTTCTGGCAACAAATGTCATTTCCAATGCAAAGTTACTTATTGTGTAAGCCCCTCTAGAGAACAATAGTGCCTTTTTAGGTCAACTAATAAATAATTACCGTATTTTTCGGAGTATAAGACTCACCAGAGTATAAGACACACCTTAGTTTTTGGGGAAGAAAATAAGAAAAAAGCTGATTGGTAGGTGGATCGGCCTCCCAGAATACCCCCAATCAGCTGTTCCCAGAGGTGAATTTTTGCAACAGGTTCCTTGGTTGTGAGCTCTGTGCTTTGCTTTTTTTTTTTTTTGCTTTTTTTTCTGCCTCTGAAACTTCTGAAACTCTGTTTCAGAAAAAACTTTTTTTCCTGCCTCTGAAAGCCTCTGAAAAGAGCTTCAGAAAAAAAGCCTCTGTAGCTCTGTTTGGGGGCTTCTTTTCTGAAGTTTTGTTTCTGATGCTTTTTCAGCCTCTGAAACTTCCGTTTGAGAAGCTCGGTGGTACTACATTCGGAGTATAAGAGGCACCCAGATTTTCAGCCTCTTTTTTTGGGGGAAAAAGGTGCGTCTTATACTCTGAAAAATAGAGTAATATAACTAATAAATAAAAAATATTGAATTTTCAAATAATAGTTGACATAATAAGGAATGTGATACCAATGAATATTATATGCTAATTTTAAATAGAAGCCACAGCAGAAACAAATCTCTGCAATAGAACAGGATATAGGATTTCTTCACACAATGCAGGCATTAAAACTTTGAGATACCAAGTAGGTCAAGCAATTAATATTTTCCTTTCTAGATATTTTCAAGTATATCTATAGTACGCTCATTTAATGAAATGCTTGACTTTAAAACATAAGGGTAAACTCAGTGGTGAAATCTAAAATTTCACCGGTTCTGTGGGTGTGGCTTAGTGGTGGTGGTGGTAATGTGACTGGGTGGGCGTGGCCAATTTTTTTTTTTACTTTTAAAATCATTTTTTCTACAACTTCTTCAGCGAAGAGGAAAAGCCTTTTTTTCTTTTAAATTCCTCTGATGATCCAAGCTGAGTTGCCTGATCGTCAGAGGCATTTAAAAGAAAAAAAGCCTCTGCTAATCAGGCAACTCAGCTGGGATCGTCAGAGCCTTTTGAAAGCATTTTTTTGCAACCTCTGAAGAGGTTGTAGAAAAAATACTTTTAAAAGCCTTTGACGATCCCAGCTGAGCCGCACGATCATCAGAGGCTTTTTTTTTTACTTTTAAAAGCATTTTTTCGGCCGAAGAGGTTGTAGAAAAAATGCTTTTAAAAGTAAAAAAAAAGCCTCTGATGATTTTGCGGCTCAGCTGGGCATGGGGGGGCAGGGATTTTTGCTATCGGTTCTCCGAACCACCTGCCTCCATCTCTACCGGATCGGTGATCCGGTCCGAACTGGGAGCATTTCACCTCTGGGTAAAGTTACTAGTAGATCCTGAAGATGCAATTTTAAGGCAAGTAGATAAATACTTTTTAAAATATCCCAGTTATTTATTCACAAACCATTCCATGGTTTACTTATTTCACTGATAAAGTGACAGCATTCATCAAAGCACACAAAGAAATATGATTATATGGAATGCTCATATTTAATATCATCTAGCCTGATCTGCAATACTTGCTTTGTAGTCCTAAATGAAATCACGTTTATATTTACAACTTCAAAATATTAAAAAAAACAAAACTTAAAAATGAAAACATAACAAAGAGAATGTGAATAATGGCAGTCTTGTTTGTATCTTCTCTAAGTGTTTGGGCTTTTGCACAAAGCATTAACTAAGCGTATATGCATTGCCCGGTTAGAATTTTAAATCCTTAGCCTGGATCCTATTCTTTGTGCAGTTCCCTTCCATCTCTTTGTTGCTTCTTCTGTGACTTTTTTCTTCCTTTAAAAACAGAAATATGTGGAAGAGTTGCAAAATACTTTTTTTTTTAATTAGTAGTGCTAGGAGTAGTATTAGAAGCCATCCAGATCCAACTAGCAAGCACTGCTGATGTGCGTAATAAAATATTTTACTAACAAGTTGTAAATGGGTATATTCTTTTTGCCCTCATTTTACAATTTGAATGCTCTCTCTCTCTCTCTCTCTCTTATCTGTCTTCTCTATCTATCTAATCATCTCTCTCCCTCGATCATCCATCTATCATCTGTCTGTCTGTCTGTCTGTCTGTCTGTCTGTCTGTCTGTCTGTCTATCTATCTATCTATCTATCTATCTATCTATCTATCTATCTCTTATCAGCCTGTCTATATCTATCTATTCATCCATTGATCCATCCATCGGTCAATCCATCCATCCATCCATCCATCCATCCATCCATCCATCTATCTATCTATCTATCTATCTATCTATCTATCTATCTATCTATCTATCTCTTATCTGCCTGTCTATATCTATCTATTCATCCATCGATCCATCTATCTATCTATCTATCTATCTATCTATCTATCTATCTATCTCTTATCTGTCTGTCTGTCTCTCTCTCTCTCTATATATATATATATATATGTCTGTCTATCTATCTACACACACATACATACATATACATACTGTACATACATACATACATACATTCATATTGCAGTTTTCTGGCAGCAAAGCCCACTGACTAGAATTTCCTTCAGAATAGATATGCATAAGATTATAAAAAATCAGAACTGTTTAATTATATCTTTTTGAACATTGTATGGTTTTATTTACGATGAAAACACCCTGTTAACATAATTCAACTTGCCTACATGCAAAAATGTCACACTATTCCCTTTTGGGGTGAGCAGCACTTGTGAGGCAAAGCACAAAAAAGTAATATAAAGTAGTAAGAAAGCAAATTAATTGCACAAGATAAGAAGAGGAAACAGATTTAAATCTGGAATTCACCAACAGTATTCACTATATTCTACACACCTTCATATTTTTGCAAATAATCTTGACTGCCATTATATCTGTACGTCACTTTCTGTGCTTCAGAAACTCAGCACTCTCTTTTTGAAAATTGTATGAATCAGATTCATCTTTCTTTTTATACACACAAACACACAGTTTGCCATTTCGTCCCAGTTCATTTTTTCCATATGACCAAATCCCATTAGTGTACTAATGTTATACCGGTCTCTCATTTTGTACTCAAACCATTGTCCTTTAGCATCAATACATTTTTGACCTTATCATTTCTTTTTTCATCACAATTGTTAAGTATCTCATTCAGCAGGCTAATTCTGCCGACTGCCAGCAATTCAGCACTTCGAATCTCAAAATTGACTCAGCCTTCCATCTTTCCGAGGTTGGTAAAATGAGGACCCAGAGTGTTGGGAGCAGATATGCTGACTCTGTAAACCACGTAGAGAGGGCTGTAAAGCACTGTGAAAGCGGTATATAAGTCTAAGTGCTATTGCTATTGTAATTCCCAGTGCAAATAATTTTATTGCTCAGTCTGTATAGCTTAGTACACATCCATATACTGTACATCTTCAACCAATATAACTCAGTGTCACTTTAAACACTGACTGATTGATAGATTATACAGGTAGTCCTTGTCTTAGGATCACAATAAATCCCAGCATTTCTGTTTGTTAAGCAGGACAATTGTTAAGTGATTTTGCCCCATTTTGCAACCTTTATTGCCACAGTTGTTAAGTCAATCATTGCAACTGTGACGTTAGTAACACTGTTATTAAGTGAATCTGCCTTTCTCGTTGATTTTACTTTACTTTTACTTTACTTTTATTTGATTTGTATACCGTCCTACTCCCGAAGGACTCAGGGCGATGAACAGCCAACAATAAAATACATACATACAAAATTTAAAAAGCAGAAATAAAATCGAATTAAATAGTTTGGCCCAGACAGATTAAAACCCCAATCAATTTAAAACAAATTTAAATTTGAGGATTAAAGATATTAAAAATATTAAAATATTAAAATT
Organism: Arizona elegans; assembly: GCA_022577455.1. Lineage (NCBI taxonomy): Eukaryota > Metazoa > Chordata > Lepidosauria > Squamata > Colubridae > Arizona > Arizona elegans. The sequence continues at coordinate 67,531,994 of JAKOOJ010000009.1, forward strand.
GTTTAAAAAAAGGGAGAAAGTTAGGCCAGGCCCGCCTGGTGAAATAAAAAGGTCTTTAGAGCGCGGCGGAAGGTGCGCAGATCTGGGATCCTCCGTATCTCCGGGGGGAGCTTGTTCCAGATAGTAGGTGCCCCCACAGAGAAGGCTCTCCCACTGGGGGCCGCCAGTCGACATTGTTTGGCCGACGGCACCCGGAGGAGCCCCTCTCTATGAGAGCGTACCGGCCGGTGGGAGGCTATTGGTGGTAGTAGGTGGTCCCACAAGTACCCAGGTCCTGAGCCATTTTGCTTGTTTAGAAGGTCGTAAAAGGTCACCACATGACCCTGGGACATTGCAACCGTCATAAATATGAACCAATTGCCAAGCATCTCAATTTTGATCATGTGACCATGGGGATATTGCAACAGTCGTAAGTGTGAAAAATGATCATAAGGCACTTTTTTCAGTGTTGCTATAACTTCAAACAGTCACTAAATGAAAGGGTATATGTCAAGGACTATGTATACCATCAAGTCACTTTCGATTCTTAGCATTCTTATACTTAACCTATTTTTTCAAGTCTTCCAGCAGCCATCACCATTGTGGGTCCATTCATCTTGCTGCTGATTTTTCTCTTCTTCATTTTCCTTCTATCTTTCCCAGCATTAAAGTCATTTCAAGAATCCCAGGTTTTCACATAAGATGTCTGTCAGCATTCTGATGCTGCCATAAAAAGATGAGGCTTGACTTTTCACCTACTTATTTCTCTGTAGATAATATCCCCTAGGAGATGGGATGGTGGGGGGAACATTCCTGTGGGGTGAGGTCAGAAGCTGGGGAGACTGACTTGGAAGATGGCCAATGAGAAGATGAGAATTGGGGAACGGAAAGGGAAGGGTTTGCGGGTCAGAGGGTTAGTATCGGCTACGACGAAGTCGGGACCAGATCTGTCGTACTCAATAAATGGAATATTTCAGCAAAGATTAATTGTTTGGGAGTGCAATTTATTTGAGATGACATTGAAACCTGACAATGTCCAAAATAGGCTAATTTGAGACCCTGTCCTTGTGTCTTGAGTGATATTTGATGAGCCACTGGTTTGTGTTGTGATTGGCTGTCCATTATATCAATCAATCAGATTAGACAGTGGTGAAATCTAAAATTTGTTACTACCGGTTCTGTGGATGTGGCTTGGTGTGTGTGTGTGGTAATGTGACTGGGTGGGCGTGGCCATTTTTTTTTTTACTTTTAAAACCATTTTTTACATGTAAAACCATGTAAATAAAATGCTTTCAAAAGGCTTTGATGATCTCAGCTGAGTTGCCTGATCATCAGAGGGTTTTAAAAAACCCTCTGCCGATCAGGCAACTCAGCTGGGATCGTCAGAGCTTGGATCGTCAGAGCCGTTTAAAAGAAAAACCTTTTTTTTCTTTTAAATGGCTCTGACGATCCCAGCTGAGTTGCCTGATTAGCAGGCAACTCAGCTGGGATCGTCAGAGTTTGGCTCGTCAGAGGCATTTAAAAGAAAAAAGCCTCTGATGATCACGCAGCTCAGCTGGACATAGGCAGCGGGGGCAGGGATTTTTGCTACTGGTTCTCCGAACTGCCCGCCGCCATCGCTACCTATTCACCCGAGCCGATCCGAACCGGGAGCATTTCACCCCTGAGATTAGATCTGGAAAGGACCTAGGAGATCTTCTAGACCAGCCCCCTACTCAAGCAGGAGACCCTATACCAGTGATGGCTAACCTTTTTGCCATCGCGTGCCAAAAGCGGGGGGGAGCGTGGTGGGGTCACACACCTGCGTGTGACCCCACCACGCATGCCCACATCCATAATTCTATGCACCCTGCCCCCCATGCTCCCCCCACGCTTTTGGCACGTGATCACATGGTGGGCCCGGCAGGCCCGTTTTTCGCTCTCCCCAGGCTCCAGAGCTTTTCTAGGAGCCTGGGGAGGGCAAAAACAGCCTTCCCCACTCCACCCAGAAGCCCTCTGGAGGCTGGAAACAGTGTGTTTCCTGACTTCTGGTGGGCCCAGAAGGCCCGAAAATCAGCTGGCCAGCGCACGCATGCGTGCCAGAGCTGAGCTCGCGTGCCCACCGAGATGGCTCCACGTGCCACCTGTGGCACCCGTGCCATAGGTTCGCCATCACGGCCCTATACCATTTCAGACAAGCGACTATCCAGTCTCTTCTTAAAAACCTCCAGTGAGTACCCACAACATATGAAGGCAAGCCGTTCCACTGGTTAATTGTCCTCACAGTTAGGAAGTTTCTCCTTAATTCCACATTGCTTCTCTCCTGGATTAGTTTCCATCCATTGTTTCTTGTCCTGGCTTCAGGTGCTATGGAGAATAAACTGACCCCCTCTTCTTTGTGGCAACCTCTCAAATAATAGTATACTCAAGAATCTTTTCCAATACTCAAGTTCGAAGGTGTGAATGTTTTTTCTAGCCTGGGTCTATAAAATCCAACTTTCACATCAATAGATATGTAAAGGAAATACCATGGCTTGTACAATTCTGATCTTTGTAGCGGTGGTGGATTCCTCCAGTTCGGCCGAACCGGTAGCAGTGATATGACGTCACCGAACCTGTTCTCTTTGTTCGGGAGCTGGCCCTCTCCCCCTCCCCCCCCGCGTTAGTCTTACCTTTTATTTGGGCCTGCCCCCAATTTTTCACTGCCTCCCGAGTCCCAGCTGATCGGCTGGAAGGAAAAAAACTGTTTAAACTCTTGCCGCGGGGTTTCAAAGGGCCATCCTACAGCTGATCAGTGTTAAAAGGCAGTGTGGTGGTAGACCAGGACATTTGAAAAACAAATGGGTAGACCAGGACGCTCGAAAAACAAATGGGTAGACCAGGACACGCCAAGAACAAATGGGTAGACCAGGACAGCTCTACAAGCAGTTAAACGCCTGGTAGACCAGTACCTCTGCTAAATCCTAAAGAATTGTCACATAACCATCAAACCACGCCCACAAATTAAGCCATGCCCACAGAACTGGTAGTAAAAAAATTTAGAACCCACCCCTGCTTTGTAGGTGTAGACACATCATGACATTTTAATATCTTTTCCAAGGACATCATGGATGCTCTAGGAAATGTTAATCTGTAGTATATTTCTTGACAGCTTGTTCCATGTGTTCTTGATTCCTTATAAATAAAGAACGATAAAAATTCCTTATTCATAAATAGTTGAAATATTGATTAGGTGTTGAATATATGTCTTTTAGAGAATGAAAGAGACAGAAATACATAGTATATATTTTTCTCTAACTATAATCATTTCAAAAAATACCTGAGTATGTTGAATTCACATCTAGATAAAGTGGGAACACTGTCTGATTTAAAAGTATAATAAAGTTCTGCATTCAAATAGATGTAGATATTTATGGGACGGATCACATTTCAAACTCAACATTGTTAGGATTAGGGATTAAAATAAAATGTGTTTGAAAACATGTGTTTCACATAATCCAATGTGTACTGCTAAGCAGCTCAGATTCAAAAGTATAGAGATTTCACAAATTTATCGGCACTGAAATCAATGAAAAGCAGGAAAAAATAATGACGTAAGCATATAATATTTCATGTCACAACATAAATCAGGCCTGAAGTGAACTGTTTTTGGACTCCAAATATCAGCTTCTTGTATATATTCAATGTCTTGCCTGCTTTTTTGTTACTAACTCTGTTTTCTGAGTAACAGTATTTGTTACTCAGTTGGTGATCTCTGCATAGTGGTAATAATCCTAAATAGAAAATTTAAACCCAGATCATTTTTTCCCCTTATTTTCAGGTGTACCAGTGATGTCCCATGTTCTCCAAGAAGAAAAAGTGTGGAATGAGGTAGAAAACAGTATCCCTCATGTGACTACTTTTAGTGTTGTTTTATTTAACACAAAGCTGTGCCTATGCCATTCGTACTATAAGGTGTGTTTTTTTTTTTAAAAAAAACCAAATTTAATAATTGAGAATTCTAATAGGGGACTGGCATATACTTTATTTGTAATACTCAACAAAAAAAAGCTAAATTTCTTTCATTTTTGTTCAGTTGAAAACATTACTGAATCTACCTTCTTCTCAATATTGTTAGATAGATGATATATGTTCTGCTATCCCAGCTGAAGACGCTCTGCCTCAGGTCAGTTGAATTTAACGTTTTAAATAATGCAAATGTGTTAATTTTTATTTTTTCAAGGAGGATAATATCAGTTCATTAATCTAGCCTCTTTTTTTTAGCCATCCAATGCGGTCGAAGAATTTTGCTTTATGGTTCTGGAATTTCTACAGAAAGATAAGGTAATAACAGTTACCACTGTGTTTTTTTAATATGATAGTCAGCTTCTTCTGGTTCAGGTAGTCTTTGACTTATGACCGGTTGCTTAGCAACTGCTCAAAAGTTCCGATGGCTCCACCCAATATGGTACTCAATACCCAGTTCTTAAATTCCAACTGCTATTCCCCGGTCACATGAACTCCAGGGGTGATATTGACTTACCTTTGCTACCGTTTTGCAAATGTGCACATGCTCGCTTCGCTTGCGCGCAACACCTCTGCACATGCACAGAGCGTCAAAAACGGGACATGATGACGTCTGGGTGGGTGGGCGGAGCCTCCCACAGCCGCCGCTACCGGTTCTCTTGAACCGGATAGAACCGGCTGAATATCACCACTGATGACCTCATTTCAAGTGCTTAATAACCAGCTCACATTTATGGCCAGTTGCAGTGTGCTGTGGTCACACAACCACAATTTATGAAGTTTTGGCCAAAACGTGACGCTTACTTCCAGTTTTCAGGAAAAGCACACCCCATAGTGAACAATGGGTTCTTTTAACAATGGCTGCAAAGGTCATAAAATTGATCATATGATGGTCCGTTTTACAACTGTCATGACTTACAGCAATAATAATCCAAGCTGCATTCCGGCCGTAAGTTGAGAACTACTTGCAATGTTTTATAATTAGTTTTCAAGCAAACGATGGATGCTAATGGATTCTCGGCTTTGTGGCGCCCAGATACCAGCTATTGCAAGGCTACTTGCCGACGGAGTAATTTAAATAAGGAATATGCAAAACCGGATGATCTGTTTTTCCTCTGAAACAAGTCGACATTACTATATCAAGAATGACCTACTGCAGGGGTGGGCAAATGTGGCCCTTTTACAACCTGTAGACTTCAACTCCCAGAATTTCTGAGACAGCTTGGCTGAGCAGCATGATCATCAGAGGCTTTTTTTTTTTACTTTTAAAAGCATTTTTTCGGCTGAAGAGGTTGTAGAAAAAATGCTTTTAAAAATAATTTTAAAAAGCCTCTGATGATCGCGTGGCTCAACTGGGCATGGGGGTGGGGCAAGGATTTTTGTTACCGGTTCTCTGAACCACCCGCCTCCATCCCTACCGGATCGGGCGATCCGATCCAAACCAGGAGCATTTCACCCCTGATTTAAAGTGACAATAAAGTTATTCTAAATCTAAGCCTAATGGGGCTTCTCTGGGCGGCTGGTTAGCAAAGCATTTGTCAAATTGGAAGTTTGGTAGGTAATTTAAAAATCTTATTTTGAAAGTTTTACAAACTTGCAGATACGAATACAGCATTTCTAATTTGCATAAGCCTTGAAATGAATTTAAATTCAATATTTTCTGTATTACAGAGCAAGACAAGCTTTATTGGGCAATGTTCTTCGTAGGGTTGAAAAACTTCAGCGTTTATTCATTTCTAACATTTTCATTGTTAGAAATTAATGACTTTGATGCAGATTGTTTTGAATTAAGTTAATTTCAAACCACGGTTTCCTAAAGTTGTCATTAGAAACTAACCAAAGTTAATGTAACCATAGTTTGTAAATGAGCATTGCTATATATTAAATAGTACTGCAATTAAATAGTTAAATACAATTTAGCATGAATTAAGCTCCCTTTTTCCCTCTCCAAAAAGGACATAGTTTAGTTAATGTTCTTGCCACATTGTCAATCTTCCTGGCAGAAATCCATTTGGGCCAAATTCTGGGATAATATCAGAAATCATTACTATTTTTACAGCTCTACCAATTATTGTAAAGTTCATTATTAGTCTAGAAAGAAATGGGGTTCTGCTGCGAAATGCAGCATAATTGTTTCCAGTTTTGCTTTTTAAAATAGTTTTATCAGTTCCCGTTCCCTTTATATGATCTATGATAATCCAGTTTATTACAACTCATGCCATGTTGGTTTAGCAAGGAAATAAAAAAAAACGACACTACTAATGTAAAGCTAGTTCTACCATGATACATTTTGTGAATGTAAAACCCTTATATTGTTGCATGAACTTTTACAGGCATTCTAAACAAATAAATAAATTGTAACAAACAAGAGGAAGTTTATTCTGTATAAATCTCATACCAAAAGTCCTAACCATCATCAAGGAATTCATTCTACAGCACTGCTGGCATGTGGAATTACTGGCTGTTTCAAGTAGCAGCTGAATTCTGCAAAACCAAAGAGAAGAAAAACAATTGAGCAGGCTAGCTGGGGAATTCTGGGAGTTGAAGTCCACAACTCTTAAAGTTGCCAAGATTGGACACCCCCTGATGTCGAGTTTGTAGAGACAGGCATACAAATCAAAGTTGGATTGAAAGAACCTTGCTCCTGAGTGTGTGAGAGAGAGATGGCTGGATTCAAAGAATTAAGCCAATGATTCTTCATTGGCATTGATTTGTAAAATTCTCCCATCTGGAGGTCAGGGAATTTGCTGTCATCCTGATTTTTTCCACTCCTAGCATGCCCTCCAGAGGTGGTATTCAGCCGGTTCGGACCAATTCAGGTGAACTGTTAGCTCCGACAATCAGCTGGCTGCGCCCCCCTATCATGTCCTTTATTTCCTGCTTTGTAGCTTATCTCAATCATGTGGCACAGCTGATTTCCCCCCCCCTCGCTGTTCTTACCATTGCTGACTTGGACGGTAAGCAGCTGAGCTTTTAAATGCTCCATTTTCAGCGCTTCGGCCAAGCGCTGTAGGCGCTTGCAAAGCACACGCTCACCGAATTGATTGTTAAGCCAGCAGCATCCCACCACTGATGCCCTCCTAATATGCCAAACTAGACTACAGTCCAATATTCCTCCTGTCTCATCCTTCTCTATATGATGCACAGGACCGAAGGCTAAATATGTAAGACGAAAAATCCCACAGCATCTCATCTTAGGCTGGGAAGACAAAAAAAATAGAACAATAACAGTGTAAATACAATTTAATCTCATTTGTAACATTTATATTTGTGGTTAGAAGAGGCCTCCTTCGTCTACAGGTAGTCCTTGACTTACAACAACAATTGAGCCCAAACTTTCTGTTGCTAAGACATTTGTTAAGTGGGTTTTGTCCTATTTTACGACCTTCCTTGCAACCGTTGTTAAGTGAACCGCTGCTTTGTTAAAGCAGTTGTCAGCATTCTGATGCTGCCATAGAAAGGAGGAGATGAGGCTTGACTTTTCACCTACTTATTTTCTCTGTAGATAATATCCCCTAGGAGATGGGATGGGAGGGGAGCCATTCCTGTGGGGTCAGGTCAGAAGCAGGGGAGACTGACTTGGAAGATGGCTAATGAGAAGATGAGAATTGGGGAAAGGAAAGGGAAGGGATAGGGGGTCAGAGGGTTAGTATCGGCTACGATGAAGTTGGGGCCAGATCTGTCGTACTCAATAAATGGATTATTTCAGCAAAGATTAATTGTTTGGGAATGCAATTTATTTGAGATGACATCGAAACCTGACAGCAGTATTATTAAATTAGTAGCAAGGTTGTTAAGTGAATCTGGTTTCCCCATTGCTTGTCGAATGGTCGCAAAAGGGGATCCCATGTCCCCGGGACATTGTAACTGTCACAAATATGAGTCAGTTGCAAAGTGTCTGAATTTTGATCACATGACTATGAGGAGGCTGCAAAGGGCATCAATGAAAAATGGTTACAAGTCATTTTTTTTCGGTGCTGTTATAACTTTGAACGGTTAGTAAATGAGCTGTTGTAAGTCAAGGACTGCCTGTAGACAGTTTTGGTATAATAGGAGCCCTGACTCCCATATATGATGATTTAAGCCTGGAAGATATCGATTATGCATGTATCTGCTGGGCTTACAAGTGTTTATTGTAGGAGGGGGAATTTCTCCCAGATTCCAGCTAGAATCTCACTGCCGTTCACGTGTCTCTATTCCTATTTTCTTAGTCATTGGCCACACATCCGTTGCTGCCATTTATTCCCCAACTTCATGACAGGAGACCGAAGAGATACAAAGTGGACGTATGTACCTTCTAAATTATGCACAACAGCATAACTTTTTTTAAAAAAATTTGATTTATATGCCGCCCTTCTCCGGAGACTCAGGGCGGCTTACAATATGTTAAGCAATAGCCTTCATCCTTTTGTATATTTATACAAAGTCAGCTTATTGCCCCCACAAACTGGGGCCTCAATTTACCTACCTTAGAAAGGATGGAAGGCTGAGTCAACCTTGAGCCTGGAGAGATTCGAACCTGCAGTAATTGCAGGCAGCTGGTCTTAATAACAGGGTGCTTTAGACCACTGTACTACCAAGGCTCTTTTCCATGTGTCTTTCTCATCTTTTTTTTTTTTTTTTTTTTTAAAGAGCTTCTATTTCTTAGTTTTAATTATTTCTATTGGGCTGTATCATACAGTAGTCCTGGACTTACTACAGTTCTTTTAGTGACCGCTCAAAGTTACAATGGCACTGAAAAATGCGACTTACAACCGTTTTTCACACTTACGACCATCGCAGTGTCCCCAAGGTCACACGATCAAAATTCAGATGCTTGACCACTGACTCATATTTATGACGGTGGCAGTGTCCCCGGGGTCATGCGACCTTCTGGCAAGCAAAGTCAATGGGCAAGCCAGATTCATTTAACAACCGGGTTACTAACTCAAACCTGCAGTGATTCACTTAACAACGGCAGCAAGAGAAATTGTAAAATGGGGCAAAACTCTTTTAACAAGTTCCTCACTTAGCAGCATAAATTTTGGCCTCAATTGTAGTCGTAAGGCGAGGACTACCTATATTTCTAACTGCATGCTTATGCTTTTTTTTTTTATTCAGAACTAAATATCCTAAATTCATTGAGGATTAGTGCATTCATTCAGCCCTGTAGCCTAAATTACTCATGACACTCTTGTACCATTAGTTTCAATAGGACAATAATAGCACAATAGGCCTTGGCATCTGTTAGGATATTTATTTATTGTTTATTTATTTATTGGTTCAATTTATATGCCGCCCTTCTCCAGAGACTCAGGGCGGCTTACAATGCGTTAAGCAATAGCCTTCATACTTTTGTATATACCTGCTTAGTAGGGCTTTTGGCCCCTCCCCTAAGCGGTGTTCTTTTATATACAAAGTCAGCTTATTGCCCCCACAATCCGGGTCCTCATTTTACTACCTCAGAAGGATGGAAGGCTGAGTCAACCTTGAGCCTGGTGAGATTTGAACTCGCAGTAATTGCAGACAGCTGGCAGCTAAGTGCTACTTAACAGCACTTTAGTCCGCTGCACCACCAAGGCTCATGATATATCTGAAACATTTACAATGTTTAAATCTGTTTATATGGCACTTCAAAATATACATCAAGAAATAAAGTTGGTATTTATTTATTTTTATTAATAAAGTCAGCACAGTTTTGTAATTCAAGGACTACTTGTAATCGTAGGCTAAATACGTATATGTATAAAGAACGGTTGCTGGACTTGGGTATGTCTAGTTTGATGAAAAGAAGGACTAGGGGAGACATGACAGCAGTCTTCCAATATCTCAAGGGCTCCCACAAAGAAGAGGGAGTGAAGCTATTCTCCAAAGCACCTGAGGGTAGGACAAGAAGCAACAGGTAGAAACTAATCAAGGAGAGAAGCAACTTAGAACTAAGGAGAAATTTCCTGATAGTTAGAACAATTAATCAGTGGAACAACTTGCCTCCAGAAGTTGTGAATGCTCCAACACTGGAAGTTTTTAAGAAGATATTGGATAACCATTTGTCTGAAGTGGTGTAGGGTTTCCTGCCTAAGCAGGGGGTTGGATTAGAAGACCTCCAAGGTCCCTTCCAACTCTGTTATTCTATATTCTAAAACTGAGTTTGCATATAACACTAAATTGGGGTTTTTTCTTGCCACGATGGGATTGATTCACACAGAGCAATACGTTTATATGCATTTATATCACACTAAGCCTGAAAGGAAGGCCTGGAGGAACGTTGTCCGTGGGGGTCGCGATGGCCGGACACGGCTTCGCAACTAACAACAACAACAATAAAAGCCTGAAAGAAACAAACTATGTTTCTTTGTGTAGTACATTTACCTGAAAGTCCTTGTGTAAACTTTTCACCACAAAGAAAATGAAAGAAAAGTCAGTGAAATCGGATTTTCATTGCTCTTAATAATTAAGGACTTTTTAGCAAAACATTCTGATGAGGCTGTTATAATCACCTCACAAAATGTTGAGGTAAATGTTTCCCATTTAGGGCAGACAGGCATATATGTCCACTCATTAAGTTTGATTGAGATGGCTTGTTGGAGAAAAAAGGGTTTTGCCAGGTGCAAAAGGATGAAAATTGGTCTTTGTTACTTTGCCACAGTGTTGGGGATTTTGAAATCTGTTCTCTTTTTAGGAAGAACATCGAATACCTGGAGGAGTTCAAAGCAGAGGATATTTTATGTTCCGAGTACGTCAATTTATGCTTGTTTCTGACTCAGGGATATATATTACAAGACAATAAACAGAACCTATGCTGAAAAGTGAGATTATTCTTTGGAGATAGTCTTTTGGTTGGCCAATAAATTAAGACAGAACTAGAGTAGAGTAGAGTAGACGGGTGGGTTCTAAATTTTTTTACTACCGGTTCTGTGGGCGTGGCTTATTTTGTGGGTGTGGCTTGGAGGTCATGTGACTAGGCGGGCGTGGCTAGCTGGTCAGAGTCATTTCTGGAAGGTCCTCGCACTTACGACCAGTCCTCGCACTCACGACCCAACTCATTTGTTGCTTTTAACACTGATGAGCTGTAGGACGGCCCTTTGAAGCCCCACGGCAAGAGTTTAAACAGTTTTTTTCCCTCTAGTCATCAGCTGGGACTCAGGAGGCAGCAATAGATTGGGGGTGGGACCAAATAAAAGGTAAGAATAACGTGGGGGGGGTGGGAGGATGGGGGGGGAAGAACCGGTTCGGTGACGTCATATCGTCACCGTTACCGGCTCAGCCAAACCGGACCGAACCGGGAGGAAACCACCACTGAGAGTAGAGTAGAGTAGAGTAGAGTAGAACAGAACAGAACAGAACAGAACAGAACAGAACAGAGCATTAAGTTCAATTGGAGAACACTTTCAGTTGAGTAAAGGGTGGGCTTCCATAATCTTGAAGCCCCTCAAACTCAGTAATTCTGAGAAAATATGAGCTAGTTGTTTCTGTAATTAGCAGAAAAATATTTTAAACTCATTCATTTTCTAGATAGTTTGTGGCAGACCTGTCAGCACTTAAACCTTTAAATAGAAATGATCCCTGGCTCCATTTGTTGAGAAAGGTATAATTTTATTAGAAGTCAAGTGTGTTGCAGTTGTGCATAGCCAGAACTGAGAATTGTGTGCCAAAATTTCTAAGTCCAACCTTTCCTTCCCTTAACTGACTCCCATCGCTGACCTTCTCCCCATGATGAATTAGGTTCAGGCAAGGTGTTTTCAGAATAGTCACTTCAAACGTAAATTGGTATGCAGCTGTCTTCTCCTAGCCAGGTGACCTTGAAGCAGCATCTCAGGGAGAAACAAGCAGTTACTTTTGCTTTACCCAAGCATTCCCCCTCCTTCCCCGGAGTTTCTGGCAGACTATCACTGCATGGTAGCGAAACACACAAGCAAGGATACTGAAGCAGCTCACAGTTTGTCTCAAAGTGCAAAATAATAGAGCAGCCTGATATAGACGTATACACCCAATGTGTATGTTTGTGTGTATCTCCAAGCTTACTCCCATATAATTGGGCATGAAATTATAAAACTGTCTTCAATTGAACTAACCAGATGAAAAGGAAAAGCTATGATTACACCTTGCTCATAAGGTGACTAATAAGCTATCAAATCATACTAGGAAACAAATAAAAACAATATAAGTTGAAAGATACAAGCAACATGGATACAGTAATAAGTGGGAAGAGATAGATACTAGTAAGGAAGAGAATAATAATAGTAATACAGTCTTTTTTTTTTTTTATTGCAAAAGTTTTACAATTACATTTTCACCCCCTTTTTCCCCCCCCACTACCCCCCCCAAACTTCCCAACCTCCCCAGCCCACCCTAACCCTCCCCTCCCCCCAGACTTCCTAGTATGCTCATGTCAGATAAAAGGAAAAAACCCTCCTTTGTATATAAAACTTGAACCCCTCCCTCCCCCTTACAAATTTTTATCTTCATTACATTAACCTATTTCTATCTTAGTATATCATTTTCAGATAAATTTTCATCCTAATTACCTTAAAAGTATTTCTATCATAATGTAACATTTTCTAACAAATTTTCATCCTTAACCTTAAAATATTTCTATCTTAGTATAACATTTTCGAACAAATTTTTATCCTCAACCCTAAAATATTTCTATCTTATATAACATTAGTAATACAGTCTTAGCAAATTATTTGACAGTGTTGTGGGAATTAGTTGTTAAGCAGAGTGATGGCATTCGGGGTAAAAACTGTTCTTGTGTCTAGTTGTTCTGGTGTGCAGTGCCCTATAGATGTAGTTTTGAGGGTAGAAGTTGAAACAATTTATGTCCAGGATGCGAGGGGTCTGTAGATATTTTCACAGCCCTCTTTTTGACTCGTGCAGTAGACAGGTCCTCCATGGAAGGCAGGTTGGTAGCCATTGTTTTTTCTGCAGTTCTCATTATCCTCTGAAGTCTGTGTCTGTCTTGTTGGGTTGCAGAGCCAAACCAGACAGTTACGGAGGTGCAAATGACAGACTCAGTAATTCCTCTGTAGAACTGAATCAGCAGCCAATAGATGATGCAGCCAATTTTATATCTTCGTGACTCTCCTTTAAATGTATAATACAACCAATTTAAGAGACATGCAGAATGTAGGATGCTTAAATTTTTTTTTGAACTGAACAGCAACCTGTTTAGAGAACAAAGTTTAAATAAGTTTGTTCTCCTTCAACTGTGTTATTTCTTTTGCCTTCATTAATTTCTCGGTTGGGCAGATTCCAGTTCTGTAGGTGTGCATGTACACAAAAAAATGCACGCAGCAGGATAGGACAGGATGACCTAAATAAAGAACTATCCAGAAGGGGAGAGAGTAAGATTGGTTCCAGTGTAGTAGAGCACTGAAATGCGGTACTTCCAGCATTTTCTGAAAAGCCCTGAGAATAAAGAGGTACAGGTGGACCAGATACATGCCAATTGTTTAGTTTCTTGTTAGCTACCAGAGAATAATCCTGCAGTCCTCAGCTATAGATTATCACTGCTGCCCTCTAGCACTACATATATTCTGCTGAATATGTCAATATAAAAGCTCGCAAGTTAAATCAATGAGCCAGGCAGACTTCATTTTTTTATATACCTCTAAGGCAATTTGCAGTCGGAAGGCTTAGTTTAAGGTAAACAGAGGTCAAGATTTTTTTTGTTCATTTTTCCTACTTTTCCTTTATTATTGAAACTCTCAAATCTCTTCTCTAATATTCAGCTGTAATTAAAATGTAAGCGTGACCTGGGAAAAAAATCATTCATTCACGTGCTAGAACTTTGTTTTCAATTCACAAATCACAAGAAGTGAGTTTATAATTCTCACAGAGACATTCCCAAAGATACTAACTTATCTATCCTTTCTTTTTTTTTCTTTTTGTAGCCGCGTAATGGAAGAAGATCAGCTGCTTTCTATTAAAAAGGTTTTTAATCTTACTTTTTGTTCCAAATAATGCTTTATACCCATGATGGCAAACCTATGGCCATATCAGTGGGCACACGAGCTCAACTCCAGCTGAGACCAGTGGGACCGGAAGTTGGCAAACTTTTCGGCCTGGGGGGTAGAGGGAGGCCATTTTCACCCTCCCCAGACTCCTAGAAAGGCTCTGGAGGCTATAGACGTAGTTTTGAAGGTAGAAGTTGAAACAATTTATGTCCAGGATGTGAGGGATGTGTAAATATTTTCACAGCCCTCTTTTTGACTTGTGCAGTATACAGGTCCTCAATGGAAGGCAGGTTGGTAGTAATTGTTTTTTCTGCAGTTCTAATATATAACAATTTAATCCTTTTTTTAAAAGTGTCTATCATAAAAGTGTCATGAAATCATTTGATATATTATTATAATTAAATATTTTTTTCCTTTCTTTAGGCTTGTTCTTGGATCACTTTTGGGGCTGCAGAAAAAAAATGGACATCTTGTGCGCTATTAAATGTCAACGCTTTTTTTAAAAGATACTCTATCCACAGTACAAAATTCTTATGATTAAAAATGCAAACCTCTGCATGGTTTACTCACAAAAAAGTCCTTGTGTAATGGGGCTTGCCCTCACATTAATGTGCACAGGTTTGTAACCTAAAGTACAATTTTTAAAGCATCTTATTAACATTATTCTATTCCCTTGCGTTACGATTTTTGAAATGGTGTGAAATTAAATTATAAAACAAAAGTGTTGTTCTTGCATGCATGGACTTTGTCAGTTGAGAGAATGCTACCTATATATAGGTTTTTTTTTTTCTCCATTCTATATTGTAAATAAAAACATTCAGTAAAGAGTTGTTTTTAATGAGCGTATTTTAATGAGAAGGTTGTTGATTGTTAGCGTCATGCTTTCCGGGCTTTGGGTCTTATGATTTCCAATTAAGCTTGAGTGTTTTTTTGCAATACAACTAATGCACTACTATCCAAAATATTTTTAAACGGGCCCTCCTTGCATATTATGATGTTTCTGCTGTTGAAGTGGGAGAGCATTGGAAGAGGAGTTAACAGAAATGAAGAACTTTCAAAATCTTGACTTCATCTCTTTGTGTTACTATCTACACTTCTTAAACATCCCATTCCTGTGGCATTCAACTTTCTTTAATGATACACCGCCTTATACATAGCTAATGTAAATGAAGCGGGCTCTGATAGATGACCATTGGATAACTTTCTATTCACTCTATTCTAAAAAGCAATGCATCCGGTTGGAAAAAGTACAAACTCAGCCAAAATCCTTTTGGTTCCTCTAGGAGGCCTCTAAGTTGTCAGAAGAAAGGAACATTCTAATGACATACAGCTTAAAGGTTGGTTAGGTCAAGGGGATCCACATGAGTTAAAAGTTGTCTATCGTCAGAAGATGATTTGAGTCTATGCTTCAGTAATCTACAAAAAGAGTTATAACTGTTTTGCAAAGAAACTCAGTAATTAAGAAATGTCAATTAAAAATGACAAATGTATATGACCACATGAATTGCTGAGTTGACAGAATCCTTTGTCTAGAAGGGTATAAAACCATTGTACCTAATTTCTGTCTTTGTTCAACGCTTCATGTACAGAGCTTTGAACCTATTGTACAATATATAATTTGTCTCTGATTAATCCAAAAGTTGTGTTTGTCTTATTAAATCCACAACATAGCCATATAAACTTTTTTTGGAAAACATTTCTTTGCTGCAAAAGTCTGCTTCCTACCCAATCACTCTATATTTCCTTGGCTGGCCCCTCCCTCCCAGCCCCTCCCTCCCAGGAGTCCCCACGCAGCCTGTTTTGGATGCAGGTAAGTGCAGGGCAAGCGCGGAGGCTCGGGGAGGACAACAAATGGGTGTACTGAAAGTTTGGGAAGGCCGGAAACAGGCCCATTTGCAGCCTCCAGAGGGCCTCTGTAGCCTGTGGAGGCCATTTTCACCCTCCCGGAGGCTCACAGAAAATCTCTGGAGCCTGGGGAGGGCAAAAATGCCTCCCCACACCACTGTGGTGCAGGAGGCCAACTAGGCCACGCCTACCCAGCAACCGGGCAGAGAACCCAGAAGCCCACCCCTGCTGGTAGGACAGAAAAGATGTATATGAAGTTACCAGCCTTAACCTACTCATGCCACATTTACCATTCCTTTCCAATGGTTAGAAAAGTACAGATCAGTTCTGGCATGTTTTGGTCAAAGCACAATTAAAGTCTCGTTTTGCCCAAAGCATGCCTGCATATTCTGTGCAAGATGTGGCCTCTAACCTAGGGCTCCCTTTCAAGGCAACATATTGTTGCCCACAACGTATTGTTGCCCACAGCAAGGAGTCATGTGCAGTGTACTGACACACACTGAGCAGTGATGAAATCTTAAAATTTGTTACTACCAGTTCTGTGGGTGGGTGGTAATATGACGGTGGGCGTGGCCAATTTTTTTTTTTACTTTTAAAACCATTTTTTCTACAACCTCTTCAGCGAAGAGGCTGTAAAAAATGCTTTCAAAAGGCTTTGACCATCCCAGCTGAATTGCCTGATCAGCAGAGACTTTTTTTCTTTTAAATACCTCTGCCAATCAGGCAACTCAGTTTGGATCGTCAGAGGCATTTAAAAGAAAAAAACCCATTTTTTTCTTTTAAATGCCTCTGCTAATCAAGCAACTCAGCTTGGATCGTCAGAGCATTTAAAAGAAAAAAATCCTTTTTTTCTTTTAAATGCCTCTGCCTATCCAAGCTGAGTTGCCTGATCGTTAGAGGCATTTAAAGGAAAAAAAGTCTCTGCCGATCAGGCAACTCAGCTTGCATCGTCAGAAGCATTTAAAAGAAAAAAAGGGTTTTTTTCTTTTAAAAGCCTTTGATGATCCCAGCTGAGCCGCACGATCATCAGAGGTTTTTTTTTTTTACTTTTTACCATTTTTTTCGGCCGAAGAGGTTGTAGAAAAAATGCCTTTAAAAGTAAAAGAAAAGCCTCTGATGATTGTGTGGCTCAGCTGGGCATGGCGGGGGGGCAGGGATTTTTGCTACCGGTTCTCTGAACCACCCGCCTCCATTGCTACCGGATCGGGTGATCCGGTCCGAACCGGGAGCATTTCACCCCTGACACTGAGGCTTTATAGCATTGTATAATTTTTACAAAAAGTGGAACCATGAACCCTGAGTAAAAAATTACCGTTGGGAAACATAACAAACAGTATTCGGTAGCTGTTTATTCTTTGAGCAAATCTCAAGCCTTTTTATATCTAAACATAACATTTATCCTCATGTACCGCTCAGTTTGTGCTTTTTTTTTAAAAATTTGATTTATATGCCACCCTTCTCCGGAGACTCAGGGCGGCTTACAGTGCATTAAGCAATAGCCTTCATACTTTTGTATATTTTTATACCAAGTCAGCTTATTGCCCCCACAAACTGGGTCCTCAATTTACTTACCTTAGAAAGGATGGAAGGCTGAGTCAACCTTGAGCCTGGCGAGATTGGATCTTACTTTAATTGCAGACAGCTGGTGTTAAATTACAGTGCTTCTGTCTGTTGAGCTATCCAGGCTCCCTGGATAGCTCAACAGGTGATTGCAGGTGCTTGCAATCACCACCAGATTAGCCTAATAGGTTGATGTCAGTGGGAGGACTTAAGTGTGGAATCCATGATGCTACAATAAAGTGTTTTTGTTCATGTGTTTTTGTGCCTCTCTTACTACTGACTTTCCCTACGGATTACTATCTACCGCTTGCAGAGGGGAAATTGATAGGACAGAAATCGGAATATAAATGGGCTGAATTCGTAAACTAATCATTATTACCCATTTCTTTTGTTGCTATGTCTATGCCTATCCATTACATAGACTTCTTTTTTTATATATCTACGGTAAAAGGTCTTTCAAAATTCATAGAATAACAGAACAGGCTCACAGAGTTGGAAGAGACATTGGAGGTCTTCTAGTCCAACCTCTTGCTCAGGCAGGAAGCCCTATATCATTTCAGACAAGTAGCTGTCAATCTTTCCAAAAGCCTCCAGTGTTGGAGCATCCACAGCTTCTGGAGGCAAACTGGAAAGGTTGCAGTTGACTTTGAGGGTCATGCCCAGTGCAGGAATCCACTGGTATGGACCTTCTACTGGCTCCTCCCACATCCTGAAGCGGTTGGTTGGTTGGTTATTCAGTTGAAAGCCCAAGAAGATGTAAGCTGGTGGCATCAGAGCTCGGTGTTGGGGGCATCACGTTGGCAGTTCCTAAGCACTATGCAGGTCAGAGCTAACGCAATATAGTATATCTACACTATACCAAGTGTATTCATTCTTACCTCTTTAGGCAGAGGTTAACTGAAATTAAAATGGAAAAGTGCTTTATTTCCAGACTGCAATGCAAATTGAGTAGGACATTATAGGAAGTTAGCACCCACCCCTCTCCTAGAAGAATGAAATATTCTAGGAAATAGAAAAAAGGCAGAATATTATATTTCCCTCGATGAGAAATGGAGAAATGTGTTTTTTAGGCAGGAAGTAGACTCATCTTAATAGCTCCCATCCTCCTCAATAGCCCACAGCAGACGTCAGCACTTAAGAGATAAAGAGATAGCTAGGTCTATTCATAAGCAAATGCCCTCACCCAAGATCCAACAAAGGTAGGATTAGCCCTCTAACAACAGAACTCACCACATGGCACCTGGGGAGATTACATCACCCAGCAAGATTCAACCAAGCTTGGGACTCAAAAGACAACCTACAAAGTTATCCCTGCATGGCCCCACGGGAGTCTGACAACCAATCAGAATACAAGCTCAAATTCAAAGCCCAACAGAGGGTATAAATCTCTCTCTCTCACCCATGTGCTTTTTTGCCCAGGACCTCAAACCATGAGGTCCTGTCCACCATTATTAACCATCTTTCCATCAGCCACCATGTTTCCAGTCTCTTTCTTCCCACTTGGAACTCAACCCAAATGGACATTTCTTCCAACATGGTCTTGCTTTCTTTGTCCCAGGCTAAGCTACTACAAAAGGATTGTTAGATGTGGTTTGGGAAAGGAAACTGCACTGAAATATTACTGCCTGGGAGAAGAGAAGAGTGAGTTTATTAAGCAGCAAAGTCATGGCAGTTGTAATTTAAAATCGCACTATGCAAGGGTAAATGCACCCAATGATGGGAGCAAAGCTTGCAGTAGTTCTAGAAACAAAATATAAAAGCAAACATTATTAAGCTTCCTAAAAGTATATTGAATTATAACAGACCTACTATATGCTGCCTAAATCCAGAGATCCATTAAACACAAATATCGTAATATGGTTAATTTAGATTTGCCTTATAGTGATGCATGAATTCAGCCATGGTGGATTTGTTAACTATGCTTGACAACTTAGTCTACTATATGAGCTGCATTAATTGTATTTGCTATCAAACAAAATTAAGGCACCATAACTTTGATGTACAAACACTTCTGGGAAAAAAAAATAATAGGAAGGAAAGAACTGTTATGGCCTATGTCACTTTAGATCAGTATTTTTTGAACTTGTCAAATTTACGATGCGTGGATTTCAACTCCCAGGATTCCCCAGCCAGCCAAATTAAAGTCGAGAAGTTTGAAAAACACTGTTTTAGTTGGAGAAGGCAAGCATAAAATATATATGAACAACAAAGCAAACTGTGACTGAACCAATAACTAACATTTTAAAAACAGACACCCAGGTTCAAGTTTGTTTACAAGCCTGTCTCCTGACTTCAATGGATTAAATTCTGTGAGAAATAAAAAATAAGACTCTATGGGGATCCTATGATGAAAATATGTCGTCCATTTTATACCAGCCATAACTGATAAACACTTGAAGAACTGAGCAAAACTAGAATCCTCTGGACAATTACGTAATTTTAAAATAACTGTATATTTTGTCTCTAAACATTCCTCATGAGTCTTAAAATATCTAAATAGATTTAATTTATGTTACAAAGCTATCATAGGTTTATTAGCTCTCAAGGCACCCTACTTTTATGAGAATGTTGAAAATTCAGTTAGAAATCTTTCGTTTTTTCAAAGAATTCAGGATTCCGGAATGTGATAGTTAACACAATTTTAAATAGTAAGTTTAAAATTGTACTGCAGACAAATGCACCATATTATTACAATTATCTTTTACAAATAATATTAGCCCTATTTATCTTTATAAAACTAATAAGCCATGACTGGTTGGGGATTCTGGGAATTGAAGTCCATGCAACTTAAAGTCTCATGGTGGGAAATCCTGCTCTACACCAAAGACCATATATTCTCTACATTTAATTTAAGCAAAAATGGCCCTTCATATACCCAAACCAATTTGTTGTTGTTAGTTGCGAAGTCATGTCTGACCCATCACAACCCCATGGACAACATTCCCCAGGCCTTCCTGTCCTCTACCATCCTCTGGAGTCCATTTAAGCTCATGCCTACTGCTTCAATGACTCCATCCAGCCACCTCGTTCTCTGCCGTCCCCTTCTTCTTTTGCCCTCAATTTTTCCCAGGATTAGGCTCTTCGCCAGTGAGTCCCTCCTTCTCATTAGGTGGCCAAAGTATTTGAGTTTCATCTTCAGGATCTGGCCTTCTAAAGAGCAGTCAGGGTTGCTTTCCTCTAGGGCTGACCGGTTTGATGGCCTTGCAGTCCAAGGGACTCGCAGGAGTCTTCTCCAGCACCAGAGTCCAAAGGCCTCAATTCTTTGGCGCTCAGCCTTTCTTAAGGTCCAACTTTCACAGCCATATATTGCAACTGGGAAAATCATAGCCTTGACTATATGCACTTTTGTTGGCAGGGTGATGTTTCTGCTTTTTAGTACGTTGTCTAGATTTGCCATAGCTTTATAACCCAAACCAATAACGGATTCCAAATAAAATATTTTGGATCTGATGTGTCTTGCCCAACTTTAAATCTTTGCTTAGTTTTCAATCAATGATGCTTTGATATATACTGACTTGATCAGTACTCTTTTAGTAGCAACTGAGATTAAGAAAGTTTATTCTGAATAGTCCATGCATGGAATACTCTGAGAAATGAACAGGGAACATGAAATAATTTACAGGATGAGTTAGCCAAAATTCAGGTCCCTTTTATTATATTTACAATATAGTGAACCAATGACTCAACCTATCCTCTGGGGAAAATATTTTAGTATTCAAGAGTTGTAAGAAAATTTATTTGAGAGTCTAGAAGGCAGAATCAGTGATGTTTACTAGGACATCAAGGCCCATGGACACCATACTGTCTACTTAAGAACAAGATGCTTGAAAGTCATCTGGAAAATATATGCAATCAATATCTAAGTACATATAATTAGCCAGTAATGATCAACCAACTGAAGTTTCTAAACAGATTTCAAATCAAATTTAGAAGTATAAATCAATGGAGAGAGTCAATTTCTGTAGGAGAGAAGCAGGAAAGTGTCTAATGAACAACAACAACAAAACTGAAGGCTTTGGGATAAAATGCTGCTTTCATCTACTCATCATCTCTTATCTGGGTAGCAAAAATTCAGTTTTGCTATCACTATCACCATTCCTGTTTGTAGGAAAGGTTGTTTGGCAGTTATTATTATGATTAGAGTGTGGCATTGTTGCAGAAGACAGGAGACCGCAATTTCATGCAGAATAGTAGTTTGGTTTGCCAAGGTACCCGTACCCACCAGTGGTGGTTTCCTCCCGGTTCGGTCCGGTTCGGCCGAGCCGGTAGCGGTGACGATATGACGTCACCTAACTGGTTCTTCTCCCCCCCCGCCCTCCCACCCCTCCCACCCCCCACGTTATTCTTACCTTTTATTTGGTTCCACTCCCAATCTATTGCTGCCTCCTGAGTCCCAGCTGATGACTAGAGGGAAAAAAACTGTTTAAACTCTTGCCGCGGGGCTTCAAAGGGCCGTCCTAAAGCTGATCAAACAAATGAGTCGGGTCGTAAGTGCGAGGACTGGTGGTAAGTACGAGGACCTTCCAGAAATGACTCTGACCAGCTAGCCACGCCCACCTAGTCACATGACCTCCAAGCCACACCCACAAAATAAGCCACGCCCACAGAACCAGTAGTAAAAAAATTTAGAACCCACCCTGGTACCCACCCTGTTATAGGAAATGCTTGCATGTTTCCCAAGGTGCACCACAGGCGGGTAAGCTGACTTCAACCCTAGAGAAAGACGAGGGGCTCTTCCTGCAGCATCACCCAAGGCCCCCTCCCTTCCTGGAGCTGCCTCACAAATAGGCATCGCAACAGGGAAGGTTCAGAGCCATCAGGAATCTGACTACCCGGACAGAGCAAACAGCTTGTCTCCCCACTAAGTGGTACCTATCTATCTACCTTGTTTCCCCCAAAATAAGACATCCCTGATAATAAGCCCAATTGGGCTTTTGAGCACATAGCAATAAGGCCAAGCACTTATTTCAGGGTTCAAAAAAATATAAGACAGGGTCTTATTTTCGGGAAAACACGGTACTTGCATAGAACATGTTTTTGAACTATTAGATGAACAGAAGCTGAGGCAAGTGGCAGAAGCTCCCCCTGCCATGCAGTCCTAGGGCTCGAACCACCATAGCTGAGACTATCTCCAGCATCATTAAACCACTGAGCCACCAGGCCTCCTGTTCAGCAGTTAAATTTTTTGGGGGGGGACTTTAACTTCTTTCACCTTAAAATACTCCAGAGAATCTCTAGGGAAAGGAAGTAAATAGAGATGGGAAGGCAAAGCTGTCCATTTAAAAATAATGAGGCAATTAATTTCTGGCCTTCTGAGTTATGGACCTTGGATCTCTGAAAGGGTTCTGATGAAGAGGAAGAGAATAAAAAAACTTCTGTTGTCCAAGTAGATTCCAAGTGAGATGATTGCATGCTGTAACTTAGAGATATCTGGGACTTTTCTTTCCAAAGGATCCAAATGAAGATACAGAATGGAATGACATATTAAGAGATTTTGGGATTCTGCCTCCAAAAGAGGAGGTTAAGGATGAAATTGAAGAAATGGTTTTACGTTTACAAAAGAAAGCAGAAGGTAAGGGCCCGGCTTTCATCAGTTATTAAAATTAACTTCCTCTCACCTCTGTAGCAAATTAGGCATTTAAATATGGTATGGTGGGATTCAGCCGGTTCGCGCCGGTTTAGGAGAACCGGTAGTTAAATTGTTGGCTGGCCCCTCGCCGCCTTCCAGGAGTCCCTACACGCCCCATTTTGACTCCCAGGTAAGTGCAGGGAGGCCTACTATGCCCAAAATGAGGCGTGGGGGGGGGGGAGCACAGAGCACCCTCCCTGCAGCCTGTTTTCACTCTCAGGAGGCTGCAGGGAGTCCAACTAGGCCCAAAATGGAGCACGGGAGGGTGCGGTGTGACTCTCCCCCCCAGTGGCCCATTTTTGCTCCCAGGAGACTGCAGGCCCAAAACAGGGCGTGGGGGGGGCGTGTGTCCCCCATGGCCCGTTTTTGCTCTCAGGGGGTACAGGAGGCCAAGTGCTACCTGTCACTCCCCCTGGCCACTCCCACCATGGCCACGCCCACCTAGCCAGTCATTAGGGCAGAGAACAGATTGTAAAATTATTTGAATCCCACCACTGTGTAGATAATACAGACTCTCTTCAAACAGCAAGGGGAAGCTGTTGCCTTGGGCCCCACACCTGCTCCCACCTGTTCCCTGCCACCTGTCTTTTCACCAACATGATCGCCCTAGGCAGGGCTTCCATAACTCCCAAAATTAAAATGTCTGCAACATGATGCTTTTTTTTTTCTTTCCTGTTATATTTAGCAATCTTCTGATTTTTGCCGGCCAGATATATAACCAAGAGCTATTGCCATGGCTCTTACCTCCTGTTCTTCTAATGCCCTCCAAAATCACTTCTCTAGAAAATATTGGTAGTTATTTTCTTCCTTATCCCTCTCCTATCAACTTTGCTCTCTATTATGATAATTTTTCCCCCCCAACTTCCACAAAGATGTGCAAGCAATGCTTTTTCCATCTGACATTCACAACAAAACCCTATAGGTCAGGGGTCTCGAACCTTGGCAACTTGAAGACTTGTGGACTTCAACTCCCAGAATTCCTCAGCCAGCAAAACTCCCAGCAAAGCTGGCTGAGGAACTCTGGGAGTTGAAGTCCACAAGTCTTCAAGTTGCCAAGGTTTGAGACCCCTGACCTATAGGTAAAGGAAGGGTAATCTGAAGCTTTTCATACATAGCCCGACATTTCTCCATCACACAGGCTTTCAATCATGAGCCGTTTCACCTCAGGACTTCATTGAATTGACTAGCATCTCCACAGTTCAGAGAAGAGAGCTGAGATTCGAAGCTGGAAAAATAGCAATTTCGCCTGCAGAGGCCATTTCATAAGTTCCTTCTGAAATGAGATTTAAAGGAGAAGTCCTCGGCACGGCTTTATCCAATTTGCCTTCTCAAGGGGGAAAAAAAGATTTTGATTTGTTATCCACTTCTTTCCCAGAAATATTTAAACTGGGCATTTTCTTCTAGTCTTTCATCATCTTCTTTTAACGACCCCATAACCCTTTGTGGAGTGGAGTCTGGGCAACTGAATGGAACTGAGTCTTTACTGGCCAGATGCCCTTCCTGTCACCAATGAGGAGTTTTCTTCAGCAGATACGTTCTCATTGTGCCCAGAGAGAGAAATATCTGCTTCTACCAAGGATCAAAACTCACAGCCTCCTGATTATGAGGCGAGAGTTCCACCTCTAGGCCAGCACACCATTCTATTTTTTTTTCTAGCCTTTGGTTAGATTAAAACCGCTGTCTCTCTCTCCATTTCTTTTTTTCTAGTGAAACCTTATGAAAAAATGAATCTGAAGCAACTGAAAGAGGCAGAAGATGATTTTGATGAGGAAGATTTAAAAGCTGTTGAAATGTACAGGTACGTCAAATTCTAAGGACGAAATGCAAAGTCACCAGTGAGGGGAAATAGATATCTCCCTAATCATCATCATCATCATCATCTCAACTTTTAAATGTTAGAAATACCTTTAAATACATGGAAGGTTAGTTCTTGGGCTAGCAAATATCCAAGCAACTGGCGCCATCTACAGCTCTTACTTTCAAAAATCCATTTTCACTGAATTCCCATCTAAATAATGTATCTGTTTGTTCAAATTTAGTGAGTACGTACTGTTCTCCTCAGTACTCTTAACCTGAGTACGTCCACTTTCTATACCGCTTGCATCACAACTTTTGAGTTTTCAAAACCTCAGAGGAAGTTTTATTTGTCCTTAGTATAATCCCTCTAATAAGAAAAGCCAACTGACTGGATTTTTTTCTTGCATATAATTATGCATACCTCAACTCTGAAAGAAACATTATAGGGCAGTGATGGCTAACCTTTTTGCCATCGTGTGCCAAAAGCGGGGGGAGCCTGAGGGGTCACACCCGTGTGTGCTCACATCCATAATTCTATGTGCACTGCCCCCCCACATATGCGCATGCCCCCCCGCCCCCCACTTTTGGCATGTGATGGCACGGTGGGCCTAGTCGGCCCATTTTTCACCCTCCCCAGGTTCCAGAGGCTCTCTAGGAGCCTGGGGAGGGCGAAAATGACCTTCCCTACCCCCCCAAGACCCTCCAGAGGCCAGAAACAGCCTGTTTGCTGACTTCCAGTGAGATCAGAAGGCGCGTTTTTCACTCTCCCCAGCCTCCAGAGCCTTTCTAGGAGCCTGGGGAGGGCAAAAACGGGCCTTCCACACCCCCTGGAGGCCTTCCGGAGGCCGGAAACAGCCTGTTTCCCGACTTCTGATGGGCCCAGAAGGCCCGAAAATCAGCTGGAGCTGAGCTTGCATGCCCACTGATATGGCTCCGTGTGCCACCTGTGGCATGCATGCCATAGGTTTGCATCACGGCTATAGGGTTCTGTGCTCATGTGGGGCTGCAGCCTAGATTTAAGTTATACTACTTTCCCTTTCATTTTAGAATGTAACTACATACATTCTTATATATTTTAATAATAATAATAATAATAATAATAATAATAATAATAATAATAATTTTATTTCTATACCGCCCTTCTCCCGAAGGACTCAGGGCGGTGTACAGCCAATTTAAAAACACAAGACACAACAATGATTAAAAATTAAAATAATTAAATAGATTTGGCCGATTTAAAACCCCAAAAATTTAAAATACCCCAATTTAAAATTATTATGTTGATAGCCCTGCCTGGCGGAACAACAGGGTCTTCTGTGCACAGCGAAACACCCGGAGGTCGGAGATCTTACGTATTTCCGTATTTTACGGAATTCCGTATTTTCCGTATTACGTATTTTACATTGATTTTTTTTGTTATTAATATAATAACAAAATGCAGCAAGTTCTAACAGGCAAATTTTCAAAGAGAATTAATCTCCTATACCGAATATAACTAACTTGCTGGATTGTAGTTTTTGTTTGTTCCCAAATTGGCCTAAAAGGAAGGCCACAGAGTGTGTTCATTAACATCATATTATCACTATAATGGGCAGGCCGGCCAAAATTTTCAACTCATTCTAGAGGATTGTAAGAAAGCTTTAAGGAAAGTAGGGATGCAAATATTTAGGTTGTGGGGTTTGCCCTAAAAACAGCACACACACCCCTAAGAAAAAAAATACCCTATTTTATCAGGAGCATTTAAAGAGAGAAACAGGTGTTTTAAATACCTGCAAAGTTTAATGAGCAGAAGTCTATGGAGATTCTCAGTCATCCAGGTCATGGTTGTCCCAAAGATGCCTATTCAGAAGGCAACTGGGCTTTCTGGTTTTTCCTTGAAGACGTTTCGCTTCTCCTCCAAGAAGCTGGGATAAGCAGAACGGAAGAAGCTTCTTGGAGGAGAAGCGAAACGTCTTCAAGGAAAAATCAAGTCCAGTTGCCTTTTGAATAGGCACCTTTTAATGGGCAGAGTTTATTATTTAAAACTGATCCCTCTTGAACCAAACCTTTGTAGATCTATCATAGGATAAGTCTTATCCTAACTATTATTATTATTAGTAGGGGACGTGGTGGCTCAGTGGCTAAGTCACTGAGCTTGTCAATCAGAAAGGTCGGAAGTTCAGCGGTTCAAGTCCCTAGTGCCACGTAACGGGATGAGCTCCCGTTACTTGTCCCAGCTTCTGCCAAACTAGCAGTTCAAAAGCACGTAAAAAAATGCAAGTAGAAAAATAGAGACCACCTTTGGTGGGAAGGTAACAGCGTTCCGTGCACCTTTGACGTTTAGTCATGCCGGCCACATGGCCACAGAGACGGCTTCGGACAGCACTGGTTCTTCGGCTTTGAAACGGAGATGAGCACCCGCCCCCTAGAGTCGGGAACGACTAGCACATATGTGTGATGGAAACCTTTACCTTTACTTTGAACTGAAAATGGTTTTTCCCCACTCGGTGGTGTCTGAAATGACTTGCAGGTCTGAATTGGAAAGGAATGGATGGGTTACATGTTGCCCAGGCAACAAATTCAGATTCCCCATCTCTCTCCTATATAGTTCAATCACTGCGTTTTTGAACTCTCTTGCATTCCCACCCTTAACAACCTTCATTTCTGAAAATCTCCAAGGAACGGGTGTGATACCTTAACCCTATATGTTCACGGTCTCTCTTCCCGCTTTTATTAACGGCTATGGTACGAAAGGTTTTTCCTTAAATTAGGAAACAACGTTTAGCAGAACTAAAAGCTCTACAAAAGAGACAGAGATATGGAGAACTGAATGAAATTTCTGGGGATCAATACGTGAAGGAAGTCACAAATGCGCCAAAGGATGTGTGGGTTGTCATCCATCTGTATAATGAAAGGTAAGAGAGGAGTGTGTGTGTGTGTGTGTGTTAGAACATTTATACTGTAAATACAATAAGTCTCTTGACACCCTGATGTCATTCTGCTACTAGAAATGCATGCACTGCTGTGATGAGTTTTTACCGGTTCATCCCGGTTCGGGCAAACCGGTAGTGATGGTGGGGGGGGAGGCTCCACCCACCCACATGGACGTCATCATGGAAGTTCTGCGCATGTGCACAAGCACCACACGCATGCACCCAGTTCTGAACCGCTAGTGAGGGTAAGAGGAACCCACTATTGATGCAGTGATGGGACACACACTCATTCCTTATTCCCCCACTTTCCCTTTCTCGTGTGTCTCCAAATCTTCTCTAGAGAGGTGGAGGAACCTCCTAAGACCGTGATTTATTTATTTATTTATTTTAAATTTATAAATTATAAATTTATTAATTATTGATAAATTTATATACCGCCCTTCTCCCGAAGGACTCAGGGCGGTGGACAGCCGGAATTAAGATACGTATAATATAAAAGTTAAAAATAACTAAAATAAATTAAATCGATTGGCCTCCCAATTTAAAACCCCACATCTATACAATTTAAAAAACTACCCCATAAGACCTTTTAGGCTAGGCCGGCTTGGTGGAATAAAAAAGTCTTCAGGGCCTTACGGAAAGTACGGAGGTCCGGGATCAGTCGTATTCCGGGAGGGAGCTCATTCCACAGGGCGGGTGCCCCCACAGAGAAGGATCTCCCCCTGGGGGCTGCCAGCCGACATTGCTTGACCGACGGCACCCTGAGGAGGCCCTCTGTGTGAGAGCGTATTGGCCGGTGGGAGGTTATCGGTTGCAGAAGGCGGTCTCGTAAATACCCTGGCCCTAAGCCATGGAGCGCTTTAAAGGTGAGAACCAATACCTTGAAGCGCACCTGGAAGACCACTGGAAGCCAGTGCAGCTCGCGCAGGAGAGATGTTACATGGGAGCGCCAAGTCGCTCCCATAATCACCCGCACGGCCACATTCTGGACCAGTTGGAGCCTCCGGGTGTTCCTCAAGGGGAGCCCATGTAGGGAGCATTACAGTAGTAACGGTGAACCTGTGGCACGCGTGCCACAAGTGGCACACAGAGCCATCTCTGCGGGCACGTGAGCCGACACCCAGATCAGCTCCACTGCGCATGCCCGTGTGCCTCCCGCCAGGCAGCTGATTTTCAGGTCTCTGCTGGGAGACGCGCCCGCATGTGTGAAGGTGGGGGTGGTCATGCACGCATACGCGGGGCTTGGGAGTGCGGTGCCCCCCCACAGCCCGTTTTTGGTCCCAGGAGGCTTCAGGAGGCACCAAAACAGGGGTCACTCACGCATGCGTGGGGGGCAGGGGAGCACGGGGGGGGGTCAAGCGTGCAGCTGGTGATGGCGCACATGCCCACAGAGAGGGCTCTATGTGCCACCTCTGGCACGCGGGCCATAGGTTCACCATCACGGATCTAGAGGTTTCATTGAGATGTTTATAAAGGGAAGAGTGATGGAAAATCCTGCATTACAGTGTCGCTGATGTAGGATTGGGTGCAACTTAATTTAAACAGCCCAATCCAAGTTACCTAAAGGAACAGTGGCTATGTGTCACTGGAGAAACACTAAAAACAATTTCCAACTGGGAAACTGGAGGAAATAGTTTCCCCCGGGGAAACTATTTCTGTATATACCAGATTCTTGCAGATAATAAAATATTATCTGCAGTTTAATTGGGCAAAAGAGCCATTTCTTTAAACATGCTACTTCTCCATATGCAACAGACTTCGGTGCATGCATTAGGCCAGGGGTCTGCAACCTTAAATACTCAAAGAGCCATTTGGATCTGTTTCCGACAGAAAAGAAAACACCAGGAGCCACAAAACCTGGCTGGGCGTGGCCAACTCAATGTCACTCACTTCCACCAGTCACATGACCCCCCCCACAGCCACGCCTACCCAGGGCAGAGAGCCAGTTGTTATAAAACACCAGGAACCACAAAATCATTTTGACATCTCTCTCTTTCCCCTCCCTTCCTCCTTCTCTCTCCCACTCTCTCCCTCTCTCTGTGTATCTCTCTATGTCTCTCTCTCCCCCTCTCTCTGTATCTCTCTGTCTCTGCCCTGGCCACTTCTCCATCCCCCATTGTTGCCCTTACCTTCTCAGGCCAGGCGAGGAGTGACTGGAAGGGGAGGGCAAGGGGCGAGGCCAGCCAGTGGTGGGATTACCTGACAGGGAGCCGCAGCAGAGGGCCCAAAGAGCCACATGCAGCTCCGGAGCCGCAGGTTGCTGACCCTTGCATTAGGATCAGGACCATGTGCTAAATTGCAGCACAAAAGATTTATTCAAGCCTATGCACAAGAATCTAGTGAACTAATAGTCAGCACTAAACTGATGCTAGATAAGGGTCAAAGGAATTCAAGGGGCAGGGGGTGGACTTGGATCTTTTGTCGCAAAGTAAGGACTCTAAACTGATGACACATTTAACTCCACCTTCCATTCTGCCTGATTTTCTCCTACAATAAGTCATGATTCATATACAATCTATTATCTATGGCGGGAGAACATGCAACTAAAACGTGTTTCTCGATCCAGTTATACCAAGCAGTTTACAGGGGGTGCCTGTGTGTTGCACAGCATGAAGAAGTCATTTAGATTGACATTCGGCCTGATTGTCAGGAAGGAGATCCATTTTGGCATCTATGCTTAGAACTGAAAACAGACAGATATACTGGTATTTATAAACTGCATATGTGGATTTATAAGCAATTGACAGAGTTTCTACTAATTTATTGTTTTCAGATTCATCATACCAAAGATTATTATTATACGGTATATTTCTGTTGGAGATTAATAATCAAATTCTTTCTCTTCTTCCTCCTTTAGTATTCCAATGTGTACATTGGTTAACAGACACCTGAGTCTACTGGCCATAAAATTTCCAGAAACTAAGTTTGTGAAAGCCATTGCCAAGAGCTGTATTGAAAATTATCATGATAATTGCTTGCCTACAATATTTGTCTATAAGGACGGTAAAATTGAAGGCAAGTTAATTGGAGTTGTGGAGTTTGGTGGAACAGCACTTATGGTAGAAGGTAATATATATGTATATATATTAAAATAAATCAGTGAATTAGAGGATTATACAAAGAGAGTCAATGTGATGTAGTGGTTAAACTGAAACTGGTTCAAGTCAGGGGTGAAATGCTTCTGGTTCGGACCGGATCGCCCGATCCGGTAGTGATAGTGGCGGGTGGTTCGAAGAACCAGTAGCAAAAATCCCTGCACCCCCACCCCCATGCCCAGCTAAGCCGTGTAATCATCAGAGGCTTTTTTTTTTACTTTTAAAAGCATTTTTTCTACAACCTTTTCGGCCGAAAAAATGCTTTTAAAAGTAAAAAAAAAAACAAAACTCTGATGATCGCGTGGCTCAGCTGGGATCGTCAGAGGCTTTTAAAAGCATTTTTTCTACAACCTCTATGGCCGAAGAGGCTGTAGAAAAAAATGCTTTTAAAAGCCTCTGACGATCCCAGCTGAGTTGCCTGATCATCTGAGGCTTTTAAAAGCATTTTTTTTCTGCAACTTCTTCGGCCAAAGAGGTTGTAGAAAAAATGCTTTTAAAAGTAAAAAAAAAAAAAAGTTGGCCATGCCCATCCAGTCACATTACCCCGCACCACCACCAGCCACGCCCACAGAACCGGTAGTAACAAATTTTACATTTCACCACTGGTTCAAGTCCACTCATAGTCATAGAAGCTCACTGGATGATTTGGGGTCAGCCAATCTCTCTGTCAATTTCACTTACCCAACAGGATTGCTGTTAATGGGGAGTAATGTAAAGAGAAATCTCCATGTAGGCTGCTTTGAATTCCTGGAGGAACAGTGGAATGAATCTGTACAAGTAGTCCTTGACTTATGACCATCATTATGCCCAAAATTTCTATGGTTAAGTGAGACATTCATTCAGCGAATCTTGCGTCATTTTACAACTTTGCTTGCAACCATTGTTGAGTGAATCAGTACAATTATTAAGTTAGAAATCCGGTTGTTAAGTGAATCTGGCTTCCCCATTGACTTTGCTTGACAGAATTTCGCAAAAGAGGATCACATGACCCCGGGACACTGCAACCGTCATAAATATGAGTCAGTGGCCAAGCGTCTGAATTTTAGTCATGTGACCGCGGGGATGCTGAAAGGGTGAAAAATGGTCATAAATGCCTTTTTTCAGTGCCGTCGTAACTTCGAACGGTCACTGAACGAAGTGTTGTAAGTCAAGGCCTACCTGTAGTGGCTAAGGTGTTGAACCAGAAGACTGCCAATTTGAGGCCTCCCTTGTGCATGAAAGCTGGCTGGGTGACTTCAGACCAGTCGCACTCTCTCAGCTCAACTACCTCACAAAATCGCTGTTGTGGAAAATAAGAGGCAGGAGAATTAGGCATGCTGTGTTCAGAAGTGGTATTCAGCCGGTTCAGGCTGGTTCACCCCAACCGGTAGCAGAAATCTTGGGTGGGCCTGCCCCCTCTCCCCCCTGGCTCTATGCCATCCTACTTAGGCACAGTTTTGAGGCCGGGCGCGTGCACGGAAAGCAGGCACTTGTGTGAACCGCGTGCGTGCGGGACGAACCGGTAGTAACATAATGTGGAAACCACCGTTGGCTGTGTTTATGTGGGATAAATATATAGTGATAACCCTAACAAACGTTAAGGTTCATTTAAGCTTGTAGTCCTACCTGACAACCTTATGCATTCCATGTTAGGTTCCATCTGACGTGAGAAATGATACCGCTGCATGAATGTGTGTGTAACCAGTGAGAAAAGGTTAGGCACATTAGTATTGCCGCAGTTCCTCTTTCCGTTTCTCTGAATAGGTTTTTTTTTTTCCGTTTCAGATCTTGAATGGAAGTTGGCAGAATTTGGTGCTGTAAAAACGGATTTAGAAGAAAACCCCAGAAGAGGTATTAGGGACATGATGATGTCCTCACTTAGAAAGGCTTCTATAGACGATAACTAGAGTATGAAGAGACAAATGCTACTATGTCTATGTGGTCAAATTAGTTTGCAATTATTGTACCATCTGCTGTACTGTCCACACTCAAATGTTATAGAGGCTTTCTACTCCCGTCCAAAATTTGATGTTCTACCCTCATTCTACTCTTGGATGAACAAATATCCCAATGTTTGCCTGCTGGATTTTACTCTAGTAAGATTGTTTAGCACTGTAGCTTGTTTGTCAACAACTGCATTTCAACGTCGTGAAAAATACAGGCAATCTCTCATTTTAAAGCCTTGATGTCATTGCTTTCTCCAAGATCTTTTTTCAAAATGGAATGCTTAATTTGTTAAATATCTTAGTACAGGCATATGGACATGTCATAGATAGAATGAATACAAAAACACACAATCAGATGGCTGAGTTATACTCAGTGGCTTCAAGACGTTTTTTTTAAGGAGAAGTAGGCGCCTGGACTACTTACAGCTACTCCTTGATTTATGACTGGTCGCTTAATGACCATTTGAAGATACAAGCCCCCAGAAGGTACTTAGGACTCAGTTCCAAAGTTCTTTTTTTTTTAAATTCATTTTTATTAGAATATGAATATTAAAAAAAAGTTTAAAAAGTTTATTTAAAAAGTTCTAATGGCCACTCCCCCCATACAATGTATATCCTATGGGGTGAAATTATCTCGCTAGTGATGTCTTTGTACTGGTAGTCCTCAACTTACAACAGTTCATTTAGTGACCGTTCAAAGTTACAATGGCACTTTAAAAAGTGACTTACGACGGTTTTTCACACTTACATCCATTGCAGCAACCCCATGGTCAGATGATCAAAATTCAGATGCTTGGCAATTGGTTCATATTTATGACAGTTGCAGTGCCTCACGGTATGGGGCAAAACCAGGGGTGAAATGCTACCGGTTCGCACCGGTGAACCGGTAGTAAAAAAAAAGCTACCAGTTCGTCTGAACCGGTATTTCCGACAAGTACAAATTTTATAATGGGTGTATGTGTGTTTTAATTCGCGGGCCAAATTTTATATATTCGATTTTAATTGGTTTTAAATTTTATAAATCTAATATGGCTGTACACCGCCCTGAGTCCTTCAGGAGAAGGGCGGTATAGAAATCTAATAAAACTTCAAACTGCAATCAGCTGTGCCGCGCGATTTATATTCGCTAGAAAGCAGGCAATCCTGTTTTCAGCTGTTCCCCCCTGCTGTTCTACTTACCTTGTTAAGCCGCCTCTTTCCGGGTGAAGCGTGCTTTTGGCGGGCACTGCGCATGCGTGGGCAGTGAATCGGTGGCAATCTGCAGAGGATTTCACCACTGGGCAAAACTCACGTAACAAATGTCTCACTTAACAACAGAAATTTGGGGCTCAATTCCGGTCATAAGCCGAGGACTACCTGTACTAGGCAAAATATCTTTCATTCATTCTCAAGCCCCGTTAATTTGCCTGAATCAGATTGAGCAGAGCTACGAGTTCTTTTATTACAGCAGAGTCAGCTTTAAACAAGATGGTTTTCTCTGTGTGAATGATGAATGAACGATGAATGAAAACGAAGGATCGCTTCTATTCACAAAAGAAGCAATTAACAATTTTTATCCAGCAGAGGCCAATTGAAGCGATTGTACTGTCTGAGGCTATTAATAAAGATGTTTGCTGATGGCAAAAAGCACTGGAATTATAATGGCAGAAAGGCATACAGACGAATGAATAGTGAACACAAGCACAAGCTTCCTCTGTAGGTACTTCTTTCAGCCTCTTTTCTCCAAGGCAATGAGATTATGTCCAATAAGCAATCCAAACTCAACGACTTTGGGGACGCATGTTTTGTAAGGAAGCAACATTTCACTAACACTTGAAAAAGGAGCAGTTAAATGTTGGGAGATTATTGAAGGGCTCCTGCAAAATCCTATCCAGGGGTGGGTTGCTAGCGGTTTGCCCCGGATCAGGCGAACTGGTAGCAGCGGTGGAAGGAGGCTCCGCCCATCCGCCCGGATGTTTCTGCACATGTGCAGAAGTGTGCGCGCGAGCGCATGTGTCCCCACGAGCAAACCGGTAGAAACGGGATTTGAATCCCACTACTGATCCTATCCCTGGAGTAAGCCCCACAGAGATCATAACTGAAGGTGGCCCAGCGCTCTAGTCCCTGTAAACATATGATTGTGATCCTGCTTCTTTTGAATAGGACTCTGTTTGAAATACAGACCTACTCTGCTAAACAGATAAATTAAAACAAAAACTAAGAATTGGAGCTAGGGCAAGCCCTCAAAGGAACAAGCTCTAATCAAGAATGCCACATGCAACTAAGCAAAATTAAGTTCTTGGGTGGCTCACTGGATGATTTCCAGTTAACTATGACTTCATTTACAACAAACATTTACCATTCACTCTGCTACACAAATCCTTAGCCACCAGCAAGCCAACCTATTCCTTTTGGTAAAAATGTCAGACTTGCCTCAAACTTAAACCTCTAAATAGAAATGATCTTTGGCTCTATTTATTTATTTATTTATTTATTTAATTTTTATACCATCCCCTCTCCCGAAGGACTCGGGGCGGTGAACAGCCAAAATTAAAAACACACAATACAAATATTAAAATACATTAAAACGAAATTAAATTTATCTTTGGCTTCCCCAATTTAAAACCCCTTACCCATAAAATTCCCCTATTAAAAGATTTTTAACCCAGCCCGGCTTGCTGAAATAAAAAAGTCTTCAGGGCCCGGCGGAAGGTCCGGAGGTCCGGGATCAGTCGTATCCCTGGAGGTAGCTCATTCCAGAGGGCGGGTGCCCCCACAGAGAAGGCTCTTCCCCGGAGGGTCGCCAGCAAACATTGCCTGACAGACGGCACCCTGAGGAGGCCCTCTCTGTGGGAGCGTGTTGGCCGGTGGGAGGTTATCGGAGGCAGAAGGTGGTCTCATAAATAACCAGACCCTAAGCCATGGAGCACTTTGAAGATGAGAACCAATACCTTAAAGCGCACCCGGAAGACCACTGGAAGCCAATGCAGCTTGCGCAGGAGAGGTGTCACGTGGGAGCGCCATTTGTTGAGAAAGATGTAGTTTTATTAGAGGTCAAGTGCATTGCACTAGTTTAGTGCATAGCCACAAATGAGAATTGTGCGCCAAAATCCCCAAGTTCAAAATCTCCCCCCCTTAACTAGCTCCCATCACTGACACATCCATGCCAGGGGTGAAATCCAACAGGTTCTGACACGTTCTGGAGAACCGATAGCGGAAATTTTGAGTCGTTCGGAGAACCAGCAAATGCCACCTCTGGCTGGCCCCAGGAGTGGGGAGGGAATGGGGATTTTGCAATATCCTTCCCCTGGAGTGGGGAGGGAAAGGAGATTTTGCAGTGTCCTTCCCCTGCCATGCCCACCAAGCCACGCCCACAGAACAGGTAGCAAAAAAAATTGAATTTCACCACTGATCCATGCCAATCAGGTTCAAACAAGATGTTTTCAGAAGGGCCACTTCAAGTATAGGTTGGCACGCAACTGTGTTCTTCTCCCAATTGGTGACCTTGAAGCGGCATCTCAAGGAGATACAGCATGTACTCTCGCTACTTTCGCTTTCCCTCCAGGCATTACCCCTCCTATCCACCGTCCCCAGAATTCCTGGCAGATTGTCACCACATGGTAACGAAGCACAAGCAAGCAAGAGATGGCAGCTGACAAAAAGAAAGAAAAAAAAAAAGAACCAAACCAAAAACTTCTTCCTTGGCAAATGATTTTGCTGAAGGAAACCATACTTTCCCTCCAAAGTTGCAAATATTTTCATGTTTCCAGAACGAGCACTGTTTCTAGGTTTTCTAGGATCTCACCTCTGAGTCAGCATTATAGACATTTGCAGTTTTTCCTGAAAACAACACAACCTCATTTGGCATTTACTCACGGTGAGAATTTCACTTGCTATTTTTGGTCTACCATCCAGACAAATGAACTTCACCGGAGAAGACTTATGTTTCTCTATTTGGCCCTTTAAGGATATTTATAATCTCTTACCTGGAATTCCTTCACCTCATTTGGGGCTGATCTTTTGGTAACTAAATGTGGCATTTGTTTTAATTGCTAAAATTGTTTTAAAAATGCAGAATGCTGATTTTAATTCCTAAATTCAGTACTTCTCTTTCCCAATATAAATAAAGGGATTCCTCAGAGATGAAATGCAGCCACAAGCAATGTCTTGAGTCGCCTATAGTTATTTTTCTTCTATCTTTATTTATTTATTTATTTATTTTTAAATTTGTATACCGCCCTTCTCCCTGAGGACTCAGGGCGGTGAACAGCCAAATAAAAACATAAACTACAAACATTAAAATACAATTAAAAAGATATATATAAATTTGGCCCCATGATTAAAAACAATAACAAACAATTAAAAACATTTTAAAAAGTGTTAGGCCAGCCCGGCTTGCTGGAAAAAGAAGGTTTTAACAGCACGGCGGAAGGCACTGAGGTCTTGGATTCTCCTTATCTCTGGGGGCAGCTGATTCCAGAGGGTAGGTGCCCCCACAGAGAAGGCCCTCCCCTGGGGGTCACCAGCCTACATTGTTTCGCTGATGGCACCCCGAGGAGGCCCTCTCTGTGGGAGCGCACAGGTTGGTGGGAGGCCGTCGGTAGCAGCAGGTGGTCTCGAAGATAACTAGGTTCTATGCCATGGAGCGCTTTAAAGGTGATAACCAACACCTTGAAATGCACTCGGAAGACCACTGGGAGCCAGTGCAGCTCACGCAGGAGTGGTGTTATGTGGGAGCGCCAAACAGCTCCAGTAATTACCCGCGTGGCCGCATTCTGGACCAGTTGGAGCCTCTGGGTGCTCTTCAAGGGGAGCCCCATGTAGAGAGCGTTGCAGTAGTCCAGGCGAGAGGTGACGAGGGCATGAGTGACTGTGCACAGGAAATCCCGATCAAGAAAGGGCCGCAACTGGCGGATCAGGCGAACCTGACCGAAAGTCCCCCTGGCAACAGCCATCAGATGTTCCTCCAAGGACAGCTGCGTATCCAGGAGGACTCCCAGATTGCGAGCCCTCTCCTCTTATACACTTGCAAAAATTTTATACCACCCCAATTCATTCACAAAAAAGTACAGGTAGTCCTCCACTTACAACAGTTCGCTTAGTGACCATTTAAAGTTACAACGGCACTAAAATGCGACTTATGACCGTTTTTCACAATTATGACCTTTACAGCATCCCCATGGTCATATACGGTCAAAAGTCAACTGGCAACTGACTCATATTTATGATAGTTGAGTGTCCCATGCTCATATTATCTTTGCTCCCTTCTGACAAGCAAAGTCAATGGGGAAGCCAGATTCGCTTAACAACCAAGTTACTAATGTAACAACAGCACTGACTCACATAACAACTGTGGCAAGAAATATTGTAAACTGAGGCAAAATTCACTTAGCAAATGTCTCACTTAGCAACAGAAATGTTGGACTCAATTTTAGTCGTAAGTCGAGGACTATTTGTATAGAATAAACAATCTATAATTCCACCACTTTGAACGAGCATGATGAAATTTATAGTGGATTAGGATCATAACTTTCCAGAATGGCAAGGATGAAGGGAACAAGCTTATTTTTAAATTTGGAACATGTGTTTATACAGTTTATATATTTAAAAAAAAAATGTGAGAAGCCAAGTGTCAATTTGGTTAAAGTTGCTTAGCAACCTGGGGAAAATATTACTTATGAACAAACAAAACAAAGGGAATAAACCAAGCTTTAATGATACTGAGTCATGCATGTAGTAATAGTCACAAGTTTTGCAAGGTTTAAATCCTAATATTTGACAAAGCAGAATAGAAAGAGTATTGACACTTATGAACTTTGGTGTTAGAGGAAACGCTTTGAGATGGATAGCCAAGAAAACCAACCATTGGCTCATCGAACAGTTCAACCAGAGGTGGGTTTCAGCAGGTTCTGACCAGTGCTGGAGAACCTGTAGTGGAAATTTTGAGTAGTTCGGAGAACCGGTAGTAAAAATTCTGACTGGCCCTGCCTCCCCGTCTATTCTCTGCCTCCGAAGTCCCATCTGATCAGGAGGAAATGGAGATTTTGCAATATCCTTCCCCTGGAGTAAGTTGGGAATGGAGATTTTGCAGTATCCTTCCCCTGCCACACTCACCAAGCCCCCCCCCAAGCCACACCCACAGAACCGGTAATAAAAATATTTGAAACCCACCACTGAGTTCTGTCACTGCGTTCTTGTATTTCCCAGCTGAGCTTCATTATTTCTGGACTATCAGACTTTCCGTAGCTTGCCAAGAATTGTTATCAGTAAGCTACGTGTATCCGTGTCCACCCACATTCCTTCAGACTTTCCTTTGTTCTCTTGCCACGGGTGCCGGTTGCTGAGAAAGCAGCTGGCGCGAATTATTTCAAAATGTAACAATTACTTTTCTTAGTTAGTGAGATATTTTATTTTCTTTATAACAAATAAATGAGTTTTCTTAGAATACTTCTTCGGGTTTTATTTTCAGAATAGTGCAACTTGGAGAAAGCCACGATCCATCCTCTAATCAAATCAGGGTGATTTGTCCCAGAGCCAATGATGGGATTAATCAATGCCCTGACATCTTCAACCCATAGTTTTTACTCAAGGCACACATGACCAGGTTCAGATTAAGAGACTTTTCACACATTATGCAAAGATTTAGCTTCCTGGAAAATACTATGAAAGATGGATGTCAAGTGAGAAAGAGAACAGCCAACAAGGTGGATGGACACTGTGACAGTGATGATGGGTGCACCATTGGAAGATCTGAAGGAGCAGGTTTGGGACAGATTATCACGGAGAAAATGTATCTATGTTGTCATTGAGTTGGCATCAACTTAATGGCAAATAATCGATCAAATGTTTGAAGATGGGGCTTCATTTCTCAGGATTGTTCAATAAGGGGACCATCCCTGTCCTAATATTCCTTTTTACTTACTCTTTTCATGTATTCAAATTATGTTTATACTTTTATCTGTTATCTTATATATGCTTAAATAAATAAATACATACATATATACATACATACAGTACATACATACACACACACATTTTAGAGCAGGTTTTGGCAAACTGTGAGGTAGCTATCTTGGGACCCAAGTAACCAGAGCAAGATGCGAAGAATCATTTAGTTGCGAAGTTATGAAAAATCCACCTTTTCCCAAATCTCATTGCATAATCTCCATTGTTCATTTGTGTTCATTTTGGTATCTTTTAGGGGAGGTCTTTAGAGGAGGTAAGTGTTTACAGGTGTGTAAATTAAGCTTGTTGTTAATTGTGAAGTCGTGTCCAACCCATCGTGACCCCATGGACATGGCCTTCCTGTCCTCTACCATCCTCTGCAGTCCATTTAAGCTCATGCCGACTGCTTCAGTGACTCCATCCAGCCACCTTATTCTCTGTTGTCCCTTCTTCTTTTGCCCTCAATCTTTCCCAGCATTAGGCTCTTCTCCAGGGAGTCCTTCCTCCTCATTAGGTGGCCAAAGTATTTGAGTTTCATCTTCAGGATCTGGCCTTCTAAAGAGCAGTCAGGGTTGATCTCCTCTAGGACTGACCGGTTGGATCGCCTTGCAGTCCAAGGGACTCGCAAGAGTCTTGTCCAGCACCATAGTTCAAAGGCCTCAATTCTTTGGCGCTCAGCCTTCCTTACGGTCCAACTTTCACAGCCATACATTGCAACTGGAAAAACCATAGCCTTGACTCTACACATTTTTGTTGGCAGGCTGATGTTTCTGCTTTTTAGTATGCTGTCTAGAATTGCCATAGCTTTCCTCCCATCATGAGAAAGGCGGGGCTATATGAATCAAAAGTTGGAATTAAGATTGCCGGGAGAAATACCAACAACCTCAGATACCACTCTAATGGCAGAAAGTGAAGAGGAACTAAAGAGCCTCTTGATGCCGGTGAAGGAGGAGAGTGCAAAAGTTGGCTTGAAACTCAACATTAAGAAAACTAAGATCATGGCATCCGGCCCTCTCAATTCCTAGCAAATAGATGGGGAAGAAATGGAGGTAGTGACAGATTTTACACCAGAGCTTACAGCAGAGTAAAAAGAGGTGCGATGGTGAGAAGTTGAGAAGCTCTTGTTCTAGAGCAAGGATTTTTCATTTTTTTAATTGTGAACTTAAAAAAATTATCCTGGAACCCACGATTAAGCAGTAAAACTGTAGATAGAGATAGAGAAATTAACTTTTTTTCTTTTCCTTTTTCTGCTTCCTGCTCTCAGATGCCTTCTTGGGTGCTGTATATCAGTGGTCACCAACTGGTGGTCCATGGACCACTGATGGTCCACGAAAAATTTTTGTTGGTCCGCAGAAAAATTATTTGCAATTTTTAATATTGCACTAAATCAGGGGTCCTCAAACTACGATCTCTGGGACAGATACGTGCAATGAACATTTGTGTTGCTGCAGAGAGTCTCCCTCTTTGGGGTCTTTTTGTGCAGGTCGCAGGAGGGCAGAAATTCCGATTTGGGGTCTGCTTTGGTCTCCTGGTACGGGGCTTTTGGCGAAGGCTGGAGGGAAGTGCTGCTGGTGGCGAAGAACTGGAGGGCCTTGTTCCAGTGAGACTGCATCATGGCCTGGAACTAGCTGACCATCAGCCTGTTGAGTTTCCAGGCACCACTACCTGGCCTTGCACTCCTGCAGGTCTTCTCTCTGCTTGGAAAGCCTATGCTCCTAGTCCTGAATGAGGTGCTTCTGCTGAGCCTTCTTCTTGGTCAGATCCAATTTGAACTGAGATAGCTGTTTTGCCAACTCTTTATCATGGTGGCTGCTTAGCTCCAACAACTGCTTCCTGTTGGGGCCCTAAGGAGTCCGGGTGGGCAAGCAAGGGGTGGGTGGGAGGGGAGGAGCGAGTAGAGGCTGGCGTGAGTGACA
This sequence comes from Arizona elegans, assembly GCA_022577455.1. Taxonomy (NCBI): domain Eukaryota; kingdom Metazoa; phylum Chordata; class Lepidosauria; order Squamata; family Colubridae; genus Arizona; species Arizona elegans. Next base: position 67,573,495 of record JAKOOJ010000009.1, read on the forward strand.
TCAAGTTGGCTACACCCACCCAGTCACATGACCACGTAGCCCTGCCCACCCAGCCAGTCATTAGGCAGATCATATTAGTGGTCCATGGGATTTAAAATTATGAAGTTAATGGTCCCCGAGGTCCGAAAGTTTGGTGACCCCTGCTCTATATCGTCTTCAAGGTGCTGAAGGAAGTTAGCATCCACCCCTTTCCTAGAAGAATGAAATATTTTGGGAAATATTAAAAAGGCAGAATATTATGTTTCCCTGTATGAGAAATGGAGAAGCATGTTTTAAAGACAAAGCAGCTCCCACCTTCCTGCCCCCACCCTTTGTCAATGGGCCAGAGGCAGAAACTCAATCTTTCAATCTTTGAAACTCATCTGCAACACAATAGGACCCATCTAGGACAGAAACTCACCACATGGCACTGGGAAGATTACATCAGCCAGCAAGGCTAGCTAAGACCCCCACCCCCTGGGATTCTGACAACCAATCAGGATGCTCTTTTCTGGGCTCCAGGAAGTTCAAAGGCAGAGAGAGCATAAAACCCAGGGACTCACTGTATCTTGGCTCTTTTTTTCTGTTCAGGAACTCGAGCCATGTGATCCTGTCCACCATTAAACCATCTTTCCAAGTAGTCTCCATGTTTCCAGTGTCTTTTTCCCCACTTGGAGCTGAATCCAGAAGGATATTTCTTCCTACAGTGCCATGGGCATTTTGCCAGCTTTTTAAAGTTGTTGTGGAAGAAGGAATTCAGAACCATCCCTTCAAGGCAGACAGAATCAGTTTATTTATTTATTGCAATAAAGGATCAGACCCAGTATCGCTACCAAACAGGAGGTCTGACCGATCTATGATTTTCAGCTCAAAGCATTTATACAGTTTCAAACAAAGGATTCTGTGAAGTCAGCAATTTCTTATTATCACAAGACATTTGTTACACAAAATGACATACCTTAATTAATGAGTTTGTTACTATCTTTGCAAAACAGTTATAATTCTTGTTAGAAGTTACTGAAGCATAGATTCAAATTATCTTCTTGTTGAAACAATAATACGGACATCTCGTCTCTCTGACCTTCAAAATGTAAATCACCAGACTGTCTTTATCTGTGACAACTGAGGGGCCTTGGTGTACAAATCCTACTTGAAAGGAATGTGTTTGCCTACGTGCTGGATACAATTGCAAGCATTTTCTCTTCTACAATATTAAGAACAAAGAGGGCCTTTCAGTGATCATCTAGTTGGACCCGCTTTTACTTTATTTATTACTTTATTTACCACTTTATTTATTACTACATTAAAGTGGCTCCACTATAAATAAGGTTCCTTAGCATCAGGAGTTGATTTAACCTTGGTAAATTTAAGAGTTGTGCATTTCAACTCCCAGAATTCTCCAGTCAGCTTGCTGGGGAATTCTGGGAGTTGAAGTCTACAAGTCTTAAATTTGCCAAGGTTGGAGACCGGTTATTTTAGTGCATTCCCCAGCCCTACCTCCCCTCCTTTTAAAGGCGCTTGCAATAATCCCACTTGCTAAAGCGGCTCCTCCTTTGGATAAATTCAATCCATTTTTTTTCCCTCTCTCCCCGCGCTCAATCCCGCGCACGCGCACCGAAGTCTTCTCGCAGCGCCCTTTTATTTATTTCGCCTTAGTTTCCTCTCTAGAGGCTCCTGGTTCCAAAACGAGGTAATCTGAGGTCAAGCGGGCTTCGGCTAGGACGCCTGCGCAGTAGGTCCCGTTCTACTAAACGTTCCGGCGGCGCAGGCGCAAGGCACCCCTTGTCCTTATTCGGCTTTTGACGAACGGGAATCACCCTGGGCAGCCTTGGGCTGGAGTATGCGCTCATGGCGCATGCCTAGTAGCCTCCAAAGGGACATTCAGGGGGAGGGGGGAGGAAAAAAAAAAGAGACTGAGGGGGGTAGGGAGGGGGCTCTCGCCCGATCGGAGTCCCGTTTGCGGGTTTTGCCAGGAGCGCACGCGCACAAGGGATTTAAAAAAAAAGCTTTTCCCAGGTTTTGGCGACGGCGGCTACTGTTTTGCCGGTAAGTGCCAGGGTGGCGCATGCGCGGTGACAAGCAAGGTTGCTGCCGAGGCCTTGGGAAGATTGCCGCCGTCGCTTGACTCCTTCTGAGGAAACGAGGGCAAGCCGCCCTCGTGGATTGGGCGGGAAGAGCTGGGACGCTGCAAGCCCCGCGGCCTGAAGGAACGGGAGGCAGAGTGAGGAGAAGCCCCGCACCCCACCCCGAGCGCGCGGAGAGGAGGGGGGAAAGCTGAGGGAAACAACCGTCGCCGCCCCTTTTATAGAGACCGAGCAGCATCCTCATCCTCCAGGGCGGGAAGACGGCTCTGAGGAGAGCGGGGCTGAGGTAAAACTTTTGACAGGCAGGCAGGGTTGGCGCAGGGCTATGAGCTCAGGCCCCGCCATCCTTTCCCGAAGGCCTCAGATGACCCGCGGTGGACGCCGCTCAGGCCCTCTGGGGGGAGCCCTTCTCTCCCTTCCCTTCCCTTCGCTACCCAGCCCGGCCACTCCCGTCGCCGCCGCCGCCGCCGCTTGGGCTCCATAGCGAAGCGGGGACGGCGGTTTCATAACGGAGAGCCAAGCCGGCGGCAAAGCCTTCGTTGCCCTGCCCTGCTTAAGGGTTCCCGCTTGTCGCTCGCCTCAGCCGCGCTTCCCAAGCTGGAAGGGGGATCCCGGCCGCTTCGCTTCACTCTCTCGCCCCGCCGCCTTGTGGGCGCGGCGGGGTTGCCCTCAAACGACCTCCCTGAGTCCGTTCTTCCAGGGATGCAGGCGGGGAAAGGGTTTTTTTTCTCCTCCTCGTCGTCCTCTTCTTGTGGAAAGAAAGGGGGCTGGACTTTTCCTCCATAGAGGTTAGCCTGAGAAGAAACCCTCACAGAAATCAAGTCCTCGACTTTACGGCGGTTTCGTTTAGTGGCCGTCCGAAGTTTCTTTGTCGGTTGGCAGTTTGGCGTGTTCGAATGAATCCCTAGCACAGACCTCCTGCGCGAGCAGGGGGGGTTGGGCTAGATGACCTCCAAGGTCCCTTCCAACTCTGTTACTGTTAAACAACAGCGTCGGGGTGAGGGGGGGGAGGAAAGTGACTTTTCTGAGCCTTGTTCACACTTACGACCTGTCGTAGCGTCCCATTCTATGCCTGACTAGGTGGCTCAGTGGCCAAGACACTAAGCTTGTTGCTGGGGGGTTCGAATCCCTAGTACAGGCCTCCTGCGTGAGCAGGGGGTTGGACTAGATGACCTCCAAGGTCCCTTCCAACTCTGTTACTGTTAAACAACAGCGTGGGGGTGGGGTGGGGTGGGGGAAAGCGACTTTTCTGATCCTTGTTCACACTTACGACCTGTCATAGCGTCCCATTCTATGTCTGACTAGGTGGCTTAGTGGCCAAGACACTGAGCTTGCCGATTTTTGGTGGTTCGAATCCCTAGTATAGAGTCTCCTGTGTGAGCAGGGGGTTGGGCTAGATGACCTCCAAGGTCCCTTCCAAGTCTTGTGACTGTTAAACAACAGCGCGGGGGTGGGGTGGGGTGGAGAAGTGACTTTTCTGATCCTTGTTCACACTTATGACCCGTTGTAGCATCCCAGGTGGTTTACATTCTATGCCTGACTAGGTGGCTCAATTGCCAAGACACTAAACTTGTCGATGGGGGGTTCTAATCCCTAGTATAGAGTCTCCTGTGTGAGCAGGGGGTTGGGCTAGATGACCTCCAAGGACCCTTCCAACTCTGTTACTGTTAAATAACAGCGCGGGAGTGGAGTGGGGGTGGGGAAAGCGACTTTTCTGATCCTTGTTCACACTTATGACCCGTTGTAGCGTCCCAGGTGGTTTGTGTTCTATGCCTGACTAGGTGGCTCAGTGCCTAAGACACTAAACTTGTCGATGGGCGGGGGTTTGAAACCCTAGCACAGGTCTCCTGCTAGATGGCCTAGATGACCTCCAAGGGCCCTTCCAACTCTGTTACTGTTAAATAACAGCGCTGGGGATAGGGAAGTGACTTTTCTGATCCTTGTTCACACTTATGACCCGTCCTAGCATCCCAGGTGGTTTACATTGTATGCCTGATTAGGTGGCTCAATGCCTAAGACACTAAACTTGTCAATGGGGGGTTCGAATCCCTAGCACAGGTCTTCTGCGTGAGCAGGGGGTTGGACTAGATGACCTCCAAGGTCCCTTCCAACTCTTGTTACTGTTACATTCGGGTGCTTGGCAACCGACTCCCATGACGGTTGCAGTTGTCCGGTGTCTGTGTGATGTGATTTCCCTTTCTCCCCCGCCCCCCAACCCTAACCCTAACCCCCCCCCCCACTTTTGCGACCTTCTGATAAGGGAAACCAGGTTCACTTAACAGCCATCTTACTACCCTATTTCCCCCAAAATAAGACATCCCCTGATAATAAGCCCAATCGGGCTTTTGAGCTCATGGCAATAAGGCCAAGCGCTTATTTCAAGGTTCAAAAAAAATATAAGACAGGGTCTTATTTTCGGGGAAACACAGTAATATAACAGCTTGGAGTGATTTGGCTTAACAAACATGGTGAGGAAAGTCATAGCGTGGAGCAAAACTCCCTTAACAAATTTCTCTTGCCAAACAACAGAAATTTGGGGCTCACTTGTGGGTCGTAAGTCGAGGACTAACTATATTTTGAATTTTTTTAAAAAAATTCTAACACAAGAAATATCGATAGGTATACCCCACCCCGTGGTGGGTTGCTACCGGTTTCCACCGGGTCGGGCAAACCGGTAGTGGTGGCAGGAGGCTCCGCTCACCCACCCAGACATTTCTGCATATGTACAGAAGCATCACGCGTGCACATGAGTAAACCAGTAGCAACGGGATTTGGAACCCGCACCTGCCCCCCCCTTAAACCAAAGCTCTTGTGTAGACTTTGTGTTATTTTAATGCAGGCAGTCCTCGACTTATGACCACAATTGAGCCCAAAATTTATGTTGTTAAGCGAGAAATTTGTTAAGTGACTTTTGTCCCACTTTACTTGACTTTTCTTGCCACATTTGTTAAGTATTAAATTACTTAACACTTGCAGTTGTTAAATTACTAATCAGGGTTGTTACATGAATCTGGTTTTTCCATTGACTTTGCTTGTCAGGAGGTCGCAAAAAGGGATCACAGACATGACCCTGGGACACTGCAACCGTCATGAATGTTGTCAAGTATCTGAATGTAAATCACCTGACTGTGGGGATGGTGCAACCATCATGTGAAAAATGGTCATAAGTCCCTTTTTTCAGTGCTGTTGTAACTTTGAACAGTCACTAAGTGAACTGTTGTAAATTGAGGACTACCTGTACAGTAAAATGGTACCGAGACCAAAATTGTTGAGAACCACTGATCTAGGGCATTGGATTACCCTGAAGCAGACACCTATTTGTTGATTTATTTATTGCCCATAGTTAGGACTCCTGCCTGCCCTCTCTTCTGCAAGGCTTGATATAGGTACTGCCAGCAATAATATGTCCTCCCTTCTTGGTGCAGTTGCATTCTTTTAGTAATTGGGCCCTCCTCTATAATAATTCCTAATCCTTCTTCCTCTAATCTTGTTGTGCTTTTATATGTATGTGTCTAAATTTTCCTACAGTGGAAATCTGGCGTAGTATAACTTGACTCCTCTTGTATGGATAGGAAGGTGGGAACATAAATGCTATGGAATTCAGCTATATATTGTTACCCTTTACAATATATGGGTTCATAGAGAACCAGCTATCACATAGTGCTGTCTCTTTTGCTTAAAAGTGTCTTTTAAATGCTCCTCTTTAAATAATAACTTATTTGTATGGGTAGTCCTCAACTTACAACCACAATTGAGCCCAAAATTTCTGTTGTTAAATGAAACATTTGTTAAGTGAGCTTTGCCCCATTTTACAACTTTTCTTGCTACAGTTAGTTAAGTGAATCATTGCAGTTGATAAGTTAGTAACCTGGTTGTTAAATGAACCTGGACAAGCACTGACTTTGCTTGTCAGAAGGGTTGCAAACGTGATCTTGGGACACACCAATGGTCATAAATATGAACCCATTGCCAAGTAACTGAATTTTGATTCCATGATCATGGGGAAGCTGCAATGGTCGTAACTGAAAAACGGTCATGTCACATCTTTCAGTGCCGTTGTAACTTTGAAAGGTCACTAAACAAACTGTTGTAAGTTGAGGACTACCTGTATTTGGGTGTGAAGTTTTGTCTGTATGCTTTCAAAAATCCTGAGGATGAGCATAGCTTGAAGATTAATAAAGTGTAACTTGTATGGTTTATATGATGACTTTAGGTCAGTCACTTTCTCCCAGCCCAGCTCACCTCACAGGCTTGTTGTTGTGCCAAAAATAGGAGGAGGAAGGTGTGTTGTACACATTCACCACCTTGAATTATTTTTGAAAAGAATAAAGATGGGATTCAGATAAAATAAAAAATACATAAATACTTCTGCTGTTCTATACACTGCAGAGTCAAGACTTTCTCCCATCTGTATGTATGTTCCAGTGGTCTCCCATCCAGGTATAACTAGGTTCATAAAAGGCTAATTTCCAAGCTTCAAAGGCATTATGACAAATTACTGTACACTAATGTCAGTATATATCAAAATATTTTCGTATCTCAGAAAGCAAAACAGTACACTTTACCTTGTTTCATTAATGATAATGAATTCGGGTGCCTAGTACTTTTGAGTTATAGAACATAATATAGGTAGTCCTTGACTTACAACAGTTTGTTTAGTGACTGTTCAAAGTTACAACGGCACTAAAAAAAGTGACTTATGATCATTTTTCTCATTTACGACCATTACAGCATTCTCATGGTCACGTAATTTACATTCGGATGCTTGACAACTGACTCACATTTATGACGGTTGCAATGTCCCCGGGTTATGTGATAATCTTTTGCAATTTTCTGACAAGCAAATCAATGGGAAAACTAGGTTCACTTAACAACTGTGTTACTAATTTAAAAACTGGCAGTGATTCACTTAACAAATATGGCAAGAAAAATCATGAAATGGGGAAAACTCACTTAACAGATTTCTCAGCAACATAAATTTTGGGCTCAGTTGTGGTCGTACATTGAAGACTACTGTAGTCAAGATTAAAAGCAATTTTCAAGCAATGCAAGTAAAACAGAAATACCCTATTTCTCTCAGCTTCCTTAAATCTGATCCCATTATTTCTTTTGTGTACTGTGTTTTGCTGTAAGCCTTGGTGAAATTGGAAGCTTGGTCATATTACAAATCTTCATATTGTTTTGAACAAACAATATTGTTTAAAGATGATTAAAAGTTGGGTGACCTATTTTTCTTGCATCAACAGCCACGCTTACTATTTGCCATTTTGGAGACTACATTTCGAATAATAAGACCAGGATAAAAAGTAAAATTCACTATAATAAAGTAGAAGATGCTAGGAACTTTTAGCTGTGTAATATGACTGGTTTATTTACTGTGGTTATTTTATTTATTATGAGTGTTTGCTTAAAGGGGAGAGGAGAAGAGGTAAAAATTCTGAATGTACTATATTGTGTTCAGAGTTCCTGGGGAGGGTTGAGAATTTATGTCAATGTTTTTATTGAACAGCATTGCTACTGTGTATCTTTACAACTATTACATGTTTCTGTCAAAATTTTGAAATATATATATCTGTTTAGCAATATAATATGAATTATTAAAAGCAATATAACCACATTATTTCTTGCTATCTTCTGTTTAGCATAGTTGCTAAACTGTACTGTACTTAACACTGTAAATTTTAAAGCATATTTTTGTTGAAGATTGGGCAACAGAATGCTGTGGATGCTCAATGTCATTCTCAAGTATAATAAATAATGTAACAATGTACGAATAATAGTGAACATGAATGAATATAATTCAAGGATTATAAAAAAAATAAGCATTAGGCTAGGCCAGAACAACGGTTCCATTAGATCAGAATTGTTTGTTCTGTTACCAGTTGATTATATATTGTACACGGCCAAAAACAAAACACACCATTGGAGCATAAGAGCAATATTCTTTAGTATTAGTCTTCAGCATCTTGTGCATGGAGATTATAAAACTGAGGTTCTAGAATATCAGTACTGACTTATTAGTTTTCCCATGCATTCATCTGCAACTTTTTAAATAGCAGTCTTACGGTCATTTACCAAGGAAAAACTATTACTAAATCCAATGGGACTTTTCTGCAGAAATATTCAGCTTGGTCATTTAGGACTTTATACTTTATCATATATTATTAAAAATGTGTTAATTCTGCCATTTGCTATTTCAAATCTAGTTGAACGTTATTACACTTTTATATTTTGAACATGTGTACAGATTTCTTTCATATTATTTTATTCCCACTCATAATTTATACATCCCATCAGGTTCTGTGGTTTTCTTTATAAAAAAAAATAAAAATAAAAACAAAACAAATAAACTTGGTTTATTCTCACAATCTTAGCTTTATTTTACCATTTTTAAATTAGACCCTCTGGAATTGTTTTTAATATTTAATTAAATAATCATTTAATGCAGTATTGGAATTTTTTTTGCACTAAGGCATCTTGGCTTTATCTGGAAAATGGCCAACATATATTTTAGGAAGTTATATATTATTTATTCTGAGATCATCATAAATATAGCATTATGAAGGGCTAATTTATCTCTAGAAGGCTGGGACAAAGCATTCATTTTCCAACACTGAACAATTAGTTTTCATTTGTAATGTGTGATGATTTATGTATGGCTCCCTTAATTTGACTGTACTTTCTCTCCCTTTCAGATACCTGTGTTTCCTCGAAAATAAGACCGAGTCTAATATTAATTTTTACTCCAAAAGACGCATTAGGGCTTATTTCCAGTTAGGTTTTATATTCTGAGAAATACAGTACTAAATCCATCCAACTTGTTGACTGTCTTAACTCAGGCTTATTTTTGGGGTAGGGCTTAAATTACAAGCATCCTGAAAAACCATGCTAGGGCTTATTTTTCAGTTGAGTCTTATTTTTGGGGAAACAGGGTGGATTCTGTATCCCTATATGGAATAAAATATCTGAGTATCTTTTTTTATACTCTGTATAGGAAGTCAGCCTCTCCTTGGTGCATCCCTTTATGGGCTAAGGTTACAGGATCATGCAGGTGGGCAAATTAAGAACAACAGGATTAAAATTAGGTTTATATTCTATTAAAGAACATAAATGGTAATTAAATCATTTAATTAAAGAATGGAAATGAAGAACATATATGCCTTTTGGTTAAGTTTTAATTTTTCAAATTAAAAATAAAGCCTTGCCTGCTATGATCAAATTAGAACTCCAAAGAAACTAAAAGTATTATGGTAGATGGAAGAATAATTGGCAGATCATTAATGGCGGTGCCCAGGAGCTGTTTCTACAGGCATTCATTTCTTATAAGAAATATAATTTGACTTCCTCATTTCTTTGAATGTCTTAAAATACATGACCAGGCTGTCTTTTCATTTACAAGAACTCAGTAAGTTTTTAGATCTAGCAAATTAGTTTGTTGCTATGGTCACATCAATTTGTGAAATTCTTCTATTCTTACCAAATAGAAACTTGAGGACTAAAGCCACTGGCAAACACAAATAGAAAAGTTGCAAATGTCTGAAGTTGAATAAATCTTATGCTTGGAAATTTATCACTAAAGACTTAAAATGTTATGGATTTTATTTTTAACTTTAATTTTAAAGTTATAAAGTAAACATGCATGTTGAACACAAAAATAATTTATTATTTGGAACTGGTTCCAGGTTTAGTTTGGATCTTCCATTATTTCTCAGATGCAATGGGAAAAATGGTAGTAAATTTCAAAGAACCTTTTTTTTTGGAATGATCTTTGGAAAAATTGTTTAGAATTAATGGTTCAGAACGTGAATTGTGAAAAAAATGATTGGGTTTGGGTTTAGATCTGCAGATACATTATTCTAGTTTGCACAAAAAATTTAAAAATTCATTCTATTTTTAGAATTAGAAATAGTTTAGAATATTAATTGATTGCTTACAGCTGGGTATTTTGCCTAAAGTATGTTTGAGCCTTATCATTTGTCCCTGAGAACTCTGGGTTGATTTGTTTGTTTAATGATCTACTTGTCTATTCTCTTAGTCATCCATGTATTTGCTAGAAGCCTTCTCCAACACCAAAAGCATTAATATTCTCTCTGTCCTGCTTTTTCAAGACCCAATTTTTACTTCCATAGGGTGTCACATGACATACATTGCTTGCAGTTTGCTGATCTTTGTTAGAATATTTGCTATCAATATTTGTTGTCATCTAGTTTCATTCTTTCTGAGACTGTTCACAAGTTCATAACAACAGAAAACCTAATTTCAGAACAAACAAATAAAATTAAACCTTGAAATTAAATTTTTCAAAACTGAAAAAGCAAAAAAACAACAACCCCGTTCATCAACAACAAATGACAAACAAAAGCAGAATAATTTTCTACAGGAGATTAATAGCATCCCTCAAAATCCTGGTAAAAAACCTTTGTTTTTTTCAGCTGAAGTTACAGATAAAGTGAACATCCCTCAGAATACACTCAAAACATAGGTTCCTCTGTCAAAATGACCTATCCCTGATCAATAAATCTCCTTTCAAGAAAGTGGCATTCCAGATAATATTAGTTATGATTTAAATCCTATTGAATCCATGTCAGGTTATCAATTGCTTAAAACCAAGTTGAAAGACATATGAAGAAATGAAGACAAATATTTGGGTAATAGAGATAAAGTTTAAACAGAGACTTTTAAAATTGTTTATCATATTATGCCATTTAATTACCCTAAGCTTATTTGCAGGCAATAAAACAATAATTTGTAATTTTCAGTGTTGTATGTACCAATAAAGGAGAAAATTTATTTCATTATCCAAACTAGGTAACATCAGTGCTTATCTAAGGATGTTACCTAGTTTGGGTAATGAAGTGCCTGCAAGAAAACAATCAAGCTCAGTGTTGTATGTACAGCTCAATTGCTGTGAGCATTTATTATTCATTTTTAACTTCATTCTTCAATCAATCAAATCTTTTTTTGGTCACAGCCCAGCATAATAATCTTCAATAAATTATCATGGATTTTACTACCTGGCAAAGTATTTTAAGCACAATATACATTTATATTGCTTGGAATATTGCATTCCTGTAGAATTGGTTTCTGGGCATTACCCAACCTCTTTTACTGAATTTTGAGTAATTTACCCAGATTTAAAAAGCCCTGATTTAAAGGGAAGCTTTATTGTTTTTCACCTGTATTTTCTGGTAGGTAAAAGTTTGGTCTCACAGGCAAATCCAGTAATATGTATTCTGGCTTTGTAGTAGTAAGGTTTTTTGAGAGACAGTTGCGTTGTTTTTCAGTAGCAGCTCTTTTTCCTGGAAGAAATCAAATTGGTACTAAGACCGTGAAAGAAGAAGACAGCTCCTACACAATGATGTCAAAGAATAAAATCTCTCTTTAAAACAGGGGTACACAAATTTTTAAGGGGAAGGAGTACATTCCATCTAAGAATGATGTGGCAGTGCTGGTGTTGAAGCTTAGAAACACACAGACAAAATAATAAGTTTGTGTGTGAATAAATATAAAATAAGATTTTTATTTAATTACTTTAAATATTGGTTTTTTTAAAAAAATATGTATTTAAAAATAAATAAATAATGATAGATGGCTTTACAGACTGTTAGATCCACTCATTTCAAAACTCATTTTACACTTTAATGCTCTGTCTACACAAGCCTGCACAAGCAAAGCAAGGGGGGATTTTTAACAACACTTCTGCTTTGCCTATACAAACCCTGCGGGAGCCCTGTTTTGATAAAAGTCACGAATAAGTTGACAGGACTTCTGCAGGTATACACAAAGTGGGTCTGCTGTTAAAACTCAGGACTGGCCCTTTCTCTGTGTTTTGCTTGTGCAACCCCGTTGCCTGGTTACCCAGGCAAAGTGAGAACAAAGCAGGGCCATAAAATGCCTAGTAAGTTTTGATATTATTCACACTGCAGAGTTGCCTAGGCAAAGCAAGAGCAAGTTTTCACACCCCTTTTATCTGTGCAAGTATCCTTGGCTGCTTATGTTCTTTTCCTGGGAGTTCTAACCTACAATTTAAGAATCAATTATATTTGATATTAATTGAGAACAAAGTGTATGATTAATTAATAGGTTATAAAATGACAGAATTTTTGCTAATTTAGCTAAATAACACACATATTTTATTAAATGCATGTGTAAATACACACATCAGGCATTGCCAAATTGAACGAGAGAGAGAGAAAGAGAGAGGGATAGATCTAGATGGATAGATAGATAGATAGATAGATAGATAGACAGATAGTGAACAAAGTGTAAAAGAGCGCTTCCTGTGAGAACTCATTTTTAGATTTGTGGTTTCTGACATGAAAAACCATGGTGAAGATGGCACATTGAGAGTGGAAATCCATTCTTTGGCTGCCCTAGGAAAGCTGAGAATGGCTTCTTCCTTAGGCTATTGGGTTCCTTATGTACTTCAGTACTTCAGTAATATGATATCCCCCAGAGAAGGGCATCATTCTCACCCTTTTGATTTTTCACACAATGTTAAAAGACTTGGCTTTTTTTTCAAGGCTTGCGTTAGCAATAGCAATAGCACTTTGACTGATATACTGCTTCATAGTGCTTTGCAGCACTCTCTAAGTGGTTTTACAGAGTTAGCATATTGTCCCCAACAATCTGGATCCTCATTTTACCAACCTCAGAAGGATGGAAAACTGAGTTAACCTTGAACCAGTGAGGACTGAACTGTGGCAGTGACCTGAATTAGCCTGCAATAGATTAGGATCATGGTTGAATCCCGTTTGTTTGCTTGTTTATTTGTTTTTGGTCCTGTCTTCTGATGAGGTATACTGTCTTTCTTTGATATATGTTCTTTTCTCTTGTTTTTTAATGGTAAGCCACCTAGAATCAATATGAAATTGTATACTCTCAAAATTGAAATAATAGTCTAAATAACTGCCATCTTTCAAGTTTACCCTATCCAATAAATTACTGTAGTTTAAGGTATTTCCACTCTGTCAAGAAGAAATGGCTCTTATGAGGTGGTGAGTGAGAAAGAGGGATGATAATTAGAATGGGAGTTTGGATGCTTTTTACTATTTTGAAAGTCGTAAGTCACATCGTGGTGAGAGAAGAAAAAAGTCAAAGGAGGGCATAAAGTTGGGGCTTGTGGCATCAGTGGATTGAATTAGCAAAGAAGAAAATGAATTAGCGGTTGAAAACTTCTGCAGTCTCTGATTGCTAAGGAGCAAACACAATAAACACAGTGAGTAAACAAGCAGGTGGGCAGTGATGAGTGAGAGTAGACATTCATAGGCAACAGGAAGTTCATCTCAGCATTCAAAAAACCAAGAAACAGTGGAGATTAATTTCTTATTTAAAATTAAGCAAACTGACAGATCAAAGTAAAAAGCCTCTCCAGGCAAGTAAAAGAATGCTCTCCCACTGGGAATTGTACTCCATCCTTCCCCTATCTTTGCTTATAGGCCTGATCTTTTCAGTTTGAATTATTTAATAGTGATTTTAATTGTTTATATCATATTGTAGCTGTTCATGTTTTATTATTAGTTGCCTCAAGTATCCTCTGGGCAGAAAGGAAAATGTAACTTGTATGCATAATAACAGCTGTCACCACAATTCAATTATGTATTCTTCTTTTTAAGGAGTCCCATACAGTGCCTCTGCTCCTATCCATAGTTATAATCAGAACGTTTTACTTTACCTTAGTAGTATAATATTTGATTTACAACTTGACTATCTCCTGTTTTATTTTACTTCATGTGATTGTAAAACAAGAGTGCTCATCATATAAGAATGCTGCTTAAGAAAAGCATCAACCAAGTTTGCCAAGTTGCATGTCTGTAGTATTCTGCCACAGCTATATTATTTTCAGAAACAGCTATGTTTCTCGCTACCCTCTGCATTTACATATTTCCAAACTAATCAGTTGCTAATTTTAATGCATTATTCCCATTCCATTGTCAGTGATACCTATTGTATTGTATTTGTTATTCTTTTGAGTTCATAGGCCAGTATCCAAAGATGCTCCAAAGTGGAGGATGTCGAAATTAGCTTTTGATTTGTGTTTCCCTAATACCTGTTTCTCCTCAATTCTTAAAACTTTTGAAAAACTTCTTTTTAAACTGTTGAGAGTCAAGATGCATCTGCTATTATGTAGCAGAAAAACACTATGGGATAAGCCAATAAGCATGCCTATAATCTATATATTACTAAAACTCTTGTGTCCATTTGATTGAAACCTTCAATTGGGAGAAACAATGCATGTAGAGAACAACTTTTTGAATCACTGTAGCTCAAATGGGCTAACTTATATAATGTGTCCAGTATCCTGGATGATTCTTATAGCATTGAAATTTGGAAAAATTGTGATAGTTTTAGTGTTGCTGCATAATCATGATGCTACACTGCTACAGTCAGTGGTGGTCATGTGATTATAATTTTCCGCACTCCCTGCCAGCTTCCTACAACGAAAATCAGTGAAGAAGTCAGCAGGAAGCCACTCCTAGTCTCACTGCTTTTTTGCCCACCTGTGATCATTTTGCTTCTCTGTTTAGATAAAGAAATGTCTCTGAAATGATGACCCAACAGGTCACAGGTTATCTAGTAATAGTTCTAAGCTTGGCATGTGTGAGAGCTAAACGTAACCCTAAAGTATGGTGTGCAGTTTGATTTTCTTCCAGAATTCAAAATATTGGTAGTATGAATAAAGGTAAAGGTAAAAGTTCCCCTCGCACATATGTGCTAGTCGTTCCCAACTCTAGGGGGTGGTGCTCATCTCCGTTTCAAAGCCGAAGAGCCAGCACTGTCCGAAGATGTCTCTGTGGTCATGTGGCCAGCATGACTAAATGCCAAAGGCGCATGGAACACTGTTGCCGTCCCACCAAAGGTGGTCCCTATTTTACTACTTGCATTTTTGAACTGCTAGGTTGGCAGAAGCTGGGACACGTAATGGGAGCTCACCCCGTTATGCGGCACTAGGGATTCGAACCGCTGAACTGCCAATCTTTCAATTGAGAAGCTCAACGTCTTAGCCATTGAGCTGCTGCGTCCCATGATGCGGTGTCATGAATAGAACAACCATATTCACATGTCACTTAACATTGCTTTCCAAACTGAACTAGTTGCATAAACTTTATAGCCATTCTGGAATTATTGTTTTTTTCTAAATTGTGGGCGTTGATTAGATTTACAATATCAGAACTGAACAAATTTGGACAATCACTAGATGAAGCAAAGTTATACTTATTTGTAGTTAGCATCTGGTTTTTTGCCAGGTAAAAATAATGCAAATAGTGCATGTGCATGTGTCTCTGTGTCTGTGTACATAGACTGTATTGTGCAGAGTTACATAATATATATAACTATAGATGAACAAGTTATATCATTGAAAATCAGTCAATCATATCTAATGATTGCAGGTTTTTGAGATCGTAGCTTTGCTGAATAGCCTTAATTATATAAGAACCCTTATTTATTTTAACTGAAAATATTTATAGTACACTCCTTTCAGAAGTGCACAACTAGGTGGAGAAAATCAAATAGCAGTGTCATAACAGAATAAAAAATACATATCAATATGGAATGCCCACATTCCATATTAGATCCAATGTTGCAATGGGGCTGATTCTAATTTGTTTTATCCCATCCAGAATCTGACAGCTTCTGGATAGCAGTTCAGGCTTTCTACAGCATGTCTGGCTCAGTATGGAATGATGGCATACGGATCTCATCAGCATACTAAAGTCACTTCACTTCAAGACAACAGCGACTTCAGATAGATGTTAAATAATATAGGAGAGACCCCTGAGTCTTGTGGCATCCCATACAGAAGCAACCAAGGATTCAAGTTCTGTTCCTCCATAATTATTGACTGCAACTGCTGATTCAGGTAAGAATGGAACCGTTGCAAAATGAGTCCAAGTTGTCATAATCAGTCAGTAAGATATCATAATCAGTGGTACTCAATGATGCAAAGAAGTTGAAAAGGTCCAAGAAAATGTACTCTTAAATTAGATAAACTACATCATCTACCCGAGCACCATATTAAAAACAATTGTATAGCTAGTGAGCCGACATATAGGAACTTATATAGCTAACTCAAAATGAACCTTTTAAAGAAATTTCATCAAACTAATGGCCTTTCTTGCCATTAGTTTAAGAAACAAGATAAAATGGTCATTAGATTGCTATACTTTCTCTATGGAGAAGAAATAGTTGAGGCTTTTATATGTAGAAGGACAATAAATGGGACGGGTGTAGAAAAAGTAGATAATTTCTTTCCATTTTAGGATATGGGATTAAATTAGAAAATTTAGAGACAAAAGAAAACATTTCTACACAGACTACACAGTTAAGATGTGCAGTTCTCCTTCACAAGGTTTATGGCTGTCAACTTTGGAAACTTTTATATTTATAAAATGATAGTAAGATTAAAAGTGAACACCAGTTGCTGGGAGAATATAAGTGGTGCTTTTGCATCTGATTGGTCACTACAGGCACAAAATACTGGATTAAATAATCCATTGGTCTAATCCAGCGAACATTTCTTATGTTATTAAATATATTGTTTTGTTACTGCTATTATTACCATTATTATGATTAATGTTGGGTGTTCCTACTTTGGATTAAAACATTAACTTTTTTCTGTTTTCTTTTAAATAGTAATACGCTGGAATTTAAAAGAACTTCTATGGGCAATACATTCTGAAGACACCTTTCTCTCAAAAATTGGCCCTTCTGAAATCAGTCTTTGTAGAATATTGCCATTTATCATCCAGAAAGGAATACACGGTAAAATATTGCAAGTTTAAATTTAATTTAAATCATAATTATGTGTATCTATAAATAAGACTAGAGACTGGGTACAGGAATCTAGGTTAGATTTGCCAAGTATCACAAATGGGATTTTTGATCCTTTTTAAAATAACAAACTTTGATAAGTTGTAAGAAATTGATTTCTTCTTGGTTTTTATGGTGGCACATGCTGTGGCATGATTTTGTGAGGAAAGGAGCTATATTGAAGATACCGAAGCCAAAAGGCTCTTCAGTGTTTTGAATTTAATTACATGACTTGTTGGAATCCATCAAAAAATAGAAGAAGGAATAATTGCAAATTCTATTTCCTTTTATTTCCATTTACCTACAGATCAGAATTACAAATGTCTACCACAAGACTAAAGTGTGATAGGTTATGTTCCTTACCATAAGCGCCCATAAAATGAGCTCCATTGCAGACAGGTAAGTTATTTTTTAATTTTTTAATTTTAAGTTTTTACTCTTAAAATTACCTATATTCTAAATGCGAATTTCAGAGGGCAGGTGAAAAATTTATCTTGTATTTGTTACAAATTAGAATTAAGCTTTCACATTATCCCAATACATGATTGAGACATGGATGCAGACAAAAAAAAAAAAAGCTTGGTAGGAATGTGGTGGATGTAATTCTTTTTGAATTGTTAAAATAGCTGAATCATTTGAGGTGAAATGGGGGGGACAATAAATTTAATTAATAAATACAGTATGTAACTGGTTCTGAACTATATCTGCTTCTGGCTATGTCTTCATGATTAGCACTATTCTGTGCAAGGTTATTGTTTGCTAAAACCTGGTTTGTTTGTTTTTTTTCAGAGATGATGGCAGCATTTTCGATGGTCTCGTGGAAGAAGATGACAAGGATAAAGCAAAGAGGTTTGTTTTGTGAAAGAACTAGAATGAAACCTCTTCATTTGTGGTCAGGTGGTGTAATTATGCATTGAAATTGCATTCTGTACTATACAAAGATAGTGTTTTGAAGCAGTTTCCAGCAAGGTGAGGAAATGTATTGTCAAAGATTGCATGGAGACGCGGAAAGTAAACGAGGGATTGACTGGAAATACTACCTAGTTTCTTCCCCTCCCATTGTTGTCAATGTGGAAATTAAAAATTAAAGTGGACATATCACTTTATTAGTGTGTCTAAAGCAAATGTTTCAGCTCCATTTAAAAAAATTACACTGCTAAAGTTTTCACATAATCATTTTATTTTTCAAAACCCGTTATACTCTTATCTTTCAGTCTGAAAAGCTCTCGGAGCAGCTTGCATAAGATCACCAGACCCTACTTACAAATTTTAAAAATACAACATACATGGAAAGAAGGATGGAGAGGGGGGAAAAAAAGTAGCTAGAGCACCAATTTGTAGGCTGTGGGGAAGTAGACTGTTCAGAGACGTCATCACCTCATCTCTTATCCTCAACAACAACTGGAACTTGTCCAGTTGGCTTCTATTTAGAAGGAGAATTCTCTGTTCAGCAAAGATCTGGGATTCCCACTGAAAGTTCTCGCTACTGAATAGTAGTCCTCATCATGCCTTTGACAAAGGAGAGGAATCCCCAACCAGGTTTGTCATAGCAACAATGGAGGAAGATGACAATCCCTTGCAGTTTATGTCTTTTTAATTCCAAAATGCCATGAATGGTCCTATATTTTTTCCCCTAGATGATTTCTATATATTTTAAAATAATTTATTGATACAAGATTTAAAAATTAAGAGAGAAAATGGGTTTGCTGAATCTAGACTTAGTCATACTTCTATTTATCAATTTGCATGCATATTTCCATGAAATTAGTAGGAAGATCCTTTTGGTGATGAGGGTGATGGGATTGGAATGGTTTGCGATAACTTCTGAAATAAGGATGTAGAGTTTTCTGGTGGAAATTTATACTATCTTCTTTCTTACCAAGTAAGAAAGGAACTGTTGTCAGTTGGTGGCTATGTACTTGGAAAATGAACAGATAGTTAAAGAAACTAAGGAGGCTTCAGACTCATGACTGCCTAAAATACTCAGTTTCAGGTCCTGTTAGTGATAGGTTTGCCTATTTATTTTACCCACAAAACTTTCTGTGGGATTTATTGTGGGACATCCATCTGGCCAACATGACTCCTCTCCACTATATTCAGCATTCCTCTAGCCTTTACAAGACATTGGTTTCTTCTTTTAGTTGTGATAGAGTTAAATTTTATGACTTCAGTGTGGCTGTAATATGTCTTCATCGGGATCCAGTGCAATTACCCATCAAGAATTTGTATAATGCCATTCTCTCTTATGGTAGTTATATATATATTTTTTAAATAGAGTATCAAGAAACAAGTCTGAAAAGAAACGCAGAGATCAATTTAATGTACTCATCAAAGAGCTGGGATCCATGCTTCCAGGCAATGCTCGAAAGATGGATAAATCCACTGTATTGCAGAAAAGTATTGATTTTTTAAGGAAGCACAAAGGTAATTTTTTAGATGTGACATGAAAGTTGTGAATGTTCTGAAATTTACAAATATATTAACATTCTATTGTCCTTTGTGCAGCTCCAAGGGAAAATCCTCTGAAATAATGGTACAAAATATATAAATACATGCTTAGTTCCTCTCCATCCCAGTATATAATATTTAGAGACCTTGGTAAATGAGTTATTGAGAAGCCACTGGAACTAATACTTTAAATGGATATACCATAAGCAGCAACCACCACATATAACATTTCAAAAATGAAAAATAATAGGATTAAGCAAATCCTTTGAGAGACATGCTTCACAAATTGTAACAATACATAAAAAGGACTCCTCTTTAAAATTTTAAAGCAGCCACATTTTTTTTCAAGCTTGCATAGCTGCTTTGTAAATAGTTTCTGGCTGTCTGCACATAGATGTGTGTGTATAGCCTCCTTACTTCATTTTTTTTTAATTGAAACTGCATATACAGCCTTTTAATGACTGAAAGAGATGTGCTTTATGAGGTTTCCACACCTTACAAACCACTTCTCTTCAAGGGATTATACAAGTCTAGAAAAGAACACAAAATTTCTGTGAAAGTAGTCATGTTTTTGAAGGTAACTGGTAGCAAACAAGGAATGTTTGGTAATAAATTCAAGTTTTCTTTACCTTGAGCCCTGGTGGCGCAGTGGTTAGAATGCAGTATTGCAGGCTAACTCTGCCTAGTTCAGTCCTGACCAGATCAAGGTTGATTCAGCCTTCCCTGTTTCCAAAGTTGGTAAAATGAACACCCAGATATGGCAATATGTTGGCTCCAGTGGTGGGTTGCCCCCGGTTCGCACCGGTTCTATAGAACCGGTAGTAAAACTGGTGGGAGGCTCCGCCCACTGACCCCAACAACACCAAAATGCTTCTGCGCCCCGCTGCGAACCAGTAGTAAAGGTAAGTAGACCAACCCCTGGTTGGCTCTGTAAATCACTCTGAAAGGGCTGTAAAGCACTATGACACAATATATAAATCTTAAGTGCTATTGCTATTGCTATTTACAGGGAGTTATATCTAAAAGTAACACATCTTTATGTTTAGTGAAATTACTGAATCTATTATAGTTAATATAAACTTGACCGCAAAAAAACCCTTATATGCACATATGGCTACAGGTGAATTGGCCCCATGTTTCTCATGAGGAATTCTTTAGATGTATAATTCTCTTGTGAAAGCTTAGATGGTAAATGTTGTTGTTCCACTTCATTCCAGACAAAAGCCCTCTCTGGATTTTTACTTGAAGGGAGTCAAAAGACAGCTCTGCTATCCATTTCCTCAGTAGCTTAGCCCAGCAAGAAGTGTGTGCTATAATTGAAGTTCTTCCAGAATGGGTGGACTGATTTTGTGAAAAAGTTAAAAAAAATGTTCAATGAAGTTATAGTGATAGGTGTGAAAGACAAATATAGGAAAGAATTAAGCAAAAGGACTGTTTATTTTTAGCCCAGAATAAACATACACAAAGAACCAGTACAGAAAATTGAAGGCCAAGAATGGTTTATAATAAACAAAAAATAGATTCTGATTTATTTCTACTCCTGCTAGTTCTTAAATTGCTAAATATTTCCTGTATCTCCAGTTTCCAGCTCCCTGAGAATTAGAGTCTTGCTTACTTGGCTGGGAAAAAGCTGCTCTACTCCTCCCCTCAAGAAAGAAGTTATACCAAAGGCCAAATAGAGTTTCCCTGTCCTCTTTTTAAAGCCCATCTTTTCTTGGTTTTGACAGATTCTTTTGCTCACCATTTGGATTGATTGGTTTAGGTTTGATTGACATATCAGGTGTAAGCTTTCCCTTGTCTCTTTCATGCTTGAGCTTCTTACCATGTAATTTGTCCCCATTCACTATAGTACTTCTGTCTCACGCAAATTGTTTAAATTAGATTTTAAGTTCATCTTTACATTTGTGAGCTTTATTGGTTTATAACATAATACTGATAAAAAATAAGAGTTGTTGGCTGCAGCCAGAATTTAAAGTCACGGGTTGGGTATTTTTTTTTTTTAGGTGGCTGGAAATAATGCATTCTTTATCTAAAGAGCAATTTAAGGTCATATAAAATATTGCGTTAGCTGGATGGAATTTAAGACTTAAAAAAGGATTAACAACTGACTTCATTCGCATGGAGAATGGACATTTGCCCTTGGAAAATAATAGTCTTATAGGAGTCTTGTAGGATCCTGGCCAGAGACTTTGAAGCAAAATGCAAACTGAGCAATCTTGCAATAATGAGAAAGGAACCTTTTGTTTTTCATCAGTTTGACTGACTCAGTACTTACATTTTTTATTCTTTATACATAGTTTATTGCCTTCTCCCCATCTAGAATGACTTAGCATGCAAAGGTGGATAAGTAGAGTAGATTGTCTTTATGGAAAGAAACATTATCTTCTTTTGTAGAAATCACTGCCCAGTCAGATGCCAGTGAGATTCGACAGGACTGGAAACCCACATTCCTTAGTAATGAAGAATTCACTCAGTTAATGTTAGAGGTAATTTGTGTTCCATCTTAAACTATGTGATTAGATTCTTATTGTAGTTACTTCTTTATATTATATTGGTATAGTTGAATATAACTTTTTAGCTTTACATTATCCTTAAAGTGCATTTTTATTAATAGCATGTTAAAATATGTTCCGAAGAAATGTCATTTAAGTAGAATGCTATTCAAGGAAGGGAGGTGGGGGGCTTGTTTATTATTTGGAATATAATATTTGTATATTTGTAATATTAAATTGGCTCTCGGACTAATGTTGGACTCCTGTTTTAATGTGTCCTATCACTTTTCAAAGCCCAGAAAATTGAATCTAGTTTATAGAAAATGCTGTCTGTTTTTACATGACATGCCTGGCTTTTGAAAACTTTGGAAGACTTTTATTTTGCTGTTTCACTATTGTCTGAGAAAGCAAGCAAAATTAGCCTTTTTTGTTGTTTTTTCTTTTGTTTTTTGCAGTAGTGTCTGCACTCTGGGATTCAATTAGGACTTGGTTCCAAAAGACAGCAAAGGCTATTGTTTTTTCTGGGAATTCATGACATTGTAATTTATTACTTCAGTTTCCAATTGCTAATTTCTACTGTTTTTGTTCCTTCTGGTGTTTTGAAATAATATTTTTGCTGATATTTTGTTTAAGTTATTTGAATTTCAGCCTTCTTAATTTTTATCTAAAATAAACTTTACTACTGTTAAGAGTCTTTTAGATTGAAAAATAAGATAAAAATAATTTCAGCAATAATACACTGTACATTTTCCCAACCTAACCCAGGATCTTCTATTTAGATAATATTTAGCATTGCAACTATATATTATTCACTGTGGAAAGCAGGTTTACTTTTACGTTCAATTAAGTTATTTCCTTTTTCTGAATGTTAACTAAATTAACAGTTAGAGACCAGTTTATCTCTAACTGTTTCTTTTGTTTAATTTCAGGCTCTTGATGGTTTTTTTCTAGCAATCATGACAGATGGAAGTATAATATATGTATCAGAAAGTGTAACCCCCTTACTTGAACATTTGCCAGTAAGTACACACTTTCAGAGAGATACCAAACTTCTAAAGTCATTTGATGGGCAATTTACCATCTGCCATTTAAGAATCTGGAATTTAAACAGCATTCTCATCTTTTTAAAGATTCTGTTGTTTTTCTCAGTGGAACTTCTACCGTGTTACTCTCAGCTTTCCACAACCCTGGTGCCCTCTAGATGTGTTGGATTTCCTCTCAGGCCATGCTTCCTGTGAATTATGTGAGTTGAAATTCATTGCACCAGGAGGGCATCAGCTTAGGAAAGTCTACTCTGTTTTGTACCATACTTTCTCTAAGGCCAGTGCTGTGACAGGAAGATTTCTGGAGAACTCAGAAAGTGATATATATCCCAACTCTGTCAGGCCTAGGGCCTGCTCCATTCACCAGTGTTTATCCAGCATTGCAGTATATTAAGCAACTGTGGCAGTTGTAGTATTAGCATTTTGAGGTCTCCATAATATATCTAGATATATAACCTCTACAGACTTGGTCTCCCTTAACTGACTAGAGAGTACTTGTTAAAGATGGCCAGACATGGTCATTCTCTGTAGTAGCTCCCCTTTGTTTGAAGGCCCTCAACCTCATGGCCTTCCTAAAAGCACAGATTTTCCAGAAGGTCTTAGGGATGAATTATAACCGGTGATGCCACATTAAACAGTTTCAGTTTGTCACTTTAAATATTCATTTGGCCAATTTGATTATGTATTTTATTATTTTAAGTAATATATAGTCTTGATTTTTTTTTTTACTATACATTTGTTAAGTTACCTAGAGTCCATTACATTTCAGCTGGAAAACAAGACATGTAAATAAATAGGAAAAGGACAACAAAAGTTTTAAGCCTATAATTACTGCATAAATGCAAACATGCTCCAAGTTAAGATGCAAGAATGCCTGTGTAAATCCAGCAAGTTCTTCATGTTCCTGAATTGGCCTCTGCGTAGAGAAAGTAATATACATTTTTGCAATTACTAACAGAATATTATTAAATTATTGAAGAAGCAGGTGGAGTATGATGGCATATAATAATCCACAGTACAGGTGGATTACATGTCTAGAAGGCCCTTTCAAGGGGGAGGGGGTCGTTTCATCCGCTGCCGTCGTTAGTAGTACAATTGATTCCCCTATTGGTGAAAGATTGGGCCTCTTCGCCAAAATTTGGGAACGTACTACTTCGGATTGTTGGGTCCGAGCCACCATTCAATCTGGTTTGGCTATAGAATTTATTTCCAGCCCACACCTCCCCTTCCTCCCATGCAGACTACTAGTAATATTTCTGGTTGAGATAATGAAAGGAAGATACACAGTTGAAGATCTTTAACCTACCATCCCAGTATACTAGTTAAAAAGAAGTATTATTAAGAGATGGAGTCTTATTTGGCAAAAATAAACCTGACATATAAAATTTCTTTTAGTTTTTTATAAGATTGGAAGAGTGGATAAAGAAATAATAATAACAGAATGGAAAGATTGTATGTGTATTGAAATATGCTGGCAATTTATGTACTTCTCCACACTTACTGATCCAGGTCCAAACTTTGTACCAGACACTCCAGAGAGGCAGTCTCAAGTGATTGTTCAACATACATACATTTTGAAGCTGAAAACATTTGGACTGTGGCATGAAGTTTTGCCGCTGAAAGGAAACAAGTAAAAAATCTTACTGACTGTACATGAATTTTTCAGAGCACTTGAAAATGAGTACTCTCAACCAATATTTCATTCAAGTAATGAAATATTGGTTCAGAGTGCTCATTTTCAAGTGCTCCGAAAAGTATTTCATTACTTGAAGTCCAAAAGCCAAGAGAGGTTATTTTATGCTACATATTTATGTAGAAATTACAAAAGAAAGGCTTCTATAATAAAGAAGTAGACAACTTTTTTAAAAAAAGTCACTCTTGACTCCTAGTTGACTACAAGACAATTTTTTTTGAAGTAATTTGTCATGACAGTCTTCATGGGTCTGAGGAGGTGGTTGGCCCAAAGTCACCCATCCAAACAGACAGACAGCTTCTTCACAGAGATTTCACAACAGCTACTTTAAAGCTATAATTCCTCCATCTATATTCATGAGACTAGAATCTAAGGCACACCAAATATTGGGAATACAGTAACCTTTATTAGCCACATCTGAATCAATACTGATGTGGCATACCTGATCATGTGCTACAGAATGTATACTTTTTTTTTTCTCTTTGACAGCTTGATTTTATATTAAAAAGAGAGATTCATTAATACTGCATTTAGTTTTCAATCTATTTTTTTTTCTCCTTTAGTCTGACCTTGTGGATCAGAGTATATTTAATTTTGTCCCTGAGGGGGAACATTCAGAGGTTTATAAAATACTGTCCACACATCTGTTGGAAAGTGATTCATTGACCCCAGAATATTTAAAATGTAAGTTGAATTTTTGAAATATTGTATTGTTACAAGGAAATATCCTTAAAAAACCTGCATGTTTACAAATGTACATGAACTTCATGAAAAGAGTTATTTATTTGTTGGGGTAAGAATTTACTGAAGTAATTTACATGGCAAGTAAATGAAAAGAATAGTATGACAGAAAACAAATGACACCACCAACTAAAGTGGCCCAAATTGGGGGTGTTGGTGGTGAGGGGAATTGGGCTGCAAGAACGGTGGGCTGGTGCACGCACTCATGCGGCTCCATTCTTATGAGTAGCGGACCGGCGCACATGCTTGTGCGTGCCGGCCTGCCGGTCATGTGAGTGGAGCTGTGAACTGTGAGTGGGCTGACTGACACATGTGGTTAGGGACCTCTGATTTAAGAGTCTCTTTGTTCAGTATTTCTGTCAGTCAGATACTATTTCCTTATAGTTCTTTATTCCCCCCCAATTTCATGTTTTCCTTTTCCTAACAGGTTTTTAAACAGGCTCTTGAGCTAGACTCAAGAAACAGCTCAAGAGTCTGTTAAAAAACCTGTTAGGAAAAGGAAAACATGAATTTGGGGAGAATACAGAACTATAAGGAAATAGTATCTAAGGTTCCTTCCAGCCCTATGATTTTGTGTTCTATGCTGGTAAATATTTAGCAACTGGCTCTGCCAGTTCCATTATCACCACATTACCAAACAGTTGATCAGCCCACTAGGTGTTGCCACTCAACTTTGTTGGCAGCCAGCTTTCAAAATTCTAGAAAATTTAACAATTGGCTTTCACAAGCTGGCATAAGCCAGCTGCAGCACACTACTGCCAAAGCTATTATTTGTTTTTCTCATTCTGTATCAGTGGACAACAGAGCTATATTCAAAATCTTTCTTCGAACATGAATATCGAATATTATCTTTGGTAAGGTGACCAGACGTCCCGCTTTTGGCGGGACAGTCCCGCTTTTGAGCAATTTGTCCCGCGTCCCGCGGC
The DNA here is from genome assembly GCA_022577455.1 of Arizona elegans. Lineage (NCBI taxonomy): Eukaryota > Metazoa > Chordata > Lepidosauria > Squamata > Colubridae > Arizona > Arizona elegans. The sequence continues at coordinate 67,599,712 of JAKOOJ010000009.1, forward strand.
GTTTTAAAAAAGTCCCAATTTTTCATTCTGCCTCCTGGTTCCCGGCTGCCTCCTGAATCCCCGCTGATGGCTAGAGGGAAAAAACCTGTTTAAACTCTTGCCGCGGGGCTTCAAAGGGCCGCCCTACGTTAATTAGCTCGGCTTCCCCCTCTCAGCTGATTTGCCCAGGGCTCTGCTCTTGCTAAATTGCTCAGTTTTTTTTTCCTCTTTGTGCAAACCAAGCTCAAAACGAAACTGAAAGTAAAACAGGCTGTTGGCTTTGCGGTTTGCTTGCAACGTTGGAAAATTAGGCAGCAGATTTATTTTCCTCTTCCTCACCAAAAAAGGTAAGTGCAAACAATGGAAAATTATTTAGGGCAAAAGAGGAGAGTTCAAGATTTTAAAACACAAAAGAAAAAAAAGCTCTTTTTAACTAGGGAATTGTAATAATTGAGATATTATTAATTGTATACTGTGTTGAAAGCAGAAATGGTTAAGTTGTGGTTTGGAGGAATATATGGGGGAAATTATTTGGTTTATTATTATTGGTAAGTATAATTAATTGATTTGTAAGAAATTGGATTGCATGGAAATAATTGGAATATTCATGTTCATATTGATTAATATACAAAAAAGATAGTTATATAACTAATTGATTTATATTAAAATGTTGAATTTGTATTAAACAACTGTATTACATAATTACATAATTAACCAATGTGAGGATGGATATAAAAATAGATGACAATGGGAAGGGGTATAAAATAGAATAGAAGGGAAAAATTGAATTTGATTAAGATTAGAGATGAGGATGAAGGGTAAAATTGTTTTTTTAAAAAAATAGATGAGGAATAAATATGGCAAAAAGGAAATATAGAAATTGTAAATTTAATTGAAATGACTAAACACTGTTTAAATTTGTGAACCAGCCAAATATTCTGTTCAAAGAAAATACATTGTATGTATGTGTTTCTAATTATTGCTATTTATTCATATTTGTTCTCTTTTATTCTTTAAAGTTTAACAATTCATTCTTTATCTTAATATCTTTATATTTGTTTGGGGTTGGCTTTCTTCCCTTTCATCTTTTTTATTGTACAGCAATCTTTCTCCTCAAACCTACCACCTCTATCTTTTCTTTCCTTCTTACTTTCTCTCCCCCCCGCTTCTTCTCCTCCCTACTTCCTCTTCCTTTCTCCTTCTCCTTCTCTCTTCCTCCCTCTCTTACCCTCACTCCTACTCTAATCTCCCTTACCTTCCTTCATCCCTCTCTTGGTGTATCCTTTTATGCATATGGACTACTCAGAGGGCTGAAAAAGTTATTTTTGACTGGTCCTCGCATTTTTGACCAGTCCTCGAACTTACGACTGTCCTCACATTTTACGTTTTTGCCCTATCTTGTCACCATGGTGAAGAGAAGCAGTTGTGAAATGAGTGACATGGTTGTTAAGAATGCTGCACGGGCATAAATGTGAGGATGGTCATAAGTGTGAGGACCAGTCAAAAGTGTGAGGACCTGTCAGAAATGACTTTTCAGCCCTCTGAGTAGTCCCTATACACACAGCCATGGCCACCCGGTCACATGACCAGCTAGCCATGCCCACCCAGTCACATGGCCTCCAAGCCACGCCCACACAATAAGCCACGCCCACAATGGTGTCCCTCTTACCAATGTTAAAATCTGTTCACCTTACCCTATACACATAGCCATGGCCACCCGGTCACATGACCAGCTAGCCACGCCCACCCAGTCACATGACCAGCTAGCCACGCCCACAAAATAAGCCACGCCCACAATGTCCCTCTTTACCAATGTTAAAATCTGGTCACCTTAATCTTTGGGGAAACTCAAAGAAGACTTGAGCTAGTTTTACATTTTTTTTTTTATTTTAAGATATAAAACAAACTTTATTCGTATTTAAAAAAAAGACATTTAAAACAATTATAAGAAAAACTGACAAGTTTCTCTTAATCAAACACACAAATTACATATACATATACGATACATATATAGTGCTCAACTTCATCTATTAACTACTTTCTAATGTTATATATACATATATACATACGCACAGTGACTTATTTCCTTCTATATCTCTCTGACAGTGCAGTTGTTTATTTACATTGATTTCTCCTAGCTTTCATCTCTAACCATTCCCTCTCTCTGACTTATCCACTGGTACCAGCTATTCCATATTTTAAAGTATTTTGAGTCTTCCTTATCCTGTAATTTTAGGGTTAGTTCATCCATCTCTGCGCATACATAGATTTTCTGTATTACTTCCTGATCAGTTGGCAAACAGTCTATTTTCCAGAGTTGTGCCAACGCTAATCTAGCCGCTGTTATAATGTGGAGTATTAAGTATTTTATATCCTTTCTAATATTCTTATTGATCATGCAGAGTAAAAGGACTTCAGGTGTTAGTTCAATTTCGTAGTTTCTTATTTCTAATATCCATGTTTTTATTTTGTTCCAGTATTTTTTAATTTCTGGGCAAAGCCACCAAGCATGGTAAAAAGTTCCTTGCGCTTTTTTACACTTCCAACAAGCCGGATTCACATTTGGATACATTTTTGCTAACCTTGCGGGTGGCAGATACCATCGGTACCACATTTTATAGTGATTTTCTTTGTAGGCTACCGATTTTGTCATGCTATAATTATCTTCCCATACTCTTTCCCAATCTTCCAGTTGTATATTGTGCCCTATGTTCCTCGCCCAGGCTATCATCTGCCCTTTGACCAACTCTTCTGCCAAATCATATTCGAGTAAATATTTATACATTTTTGAAATTAATTTCCCTTCTTTAGATTCTAATAATTTATCTAATCGATTTTGTTTTAAATCTACTCCTTCCTCCTCTTGGTCTTTTCTGTATCTTACTTTTATTTGCGAGTAGGGCCACCAGTCTATTACTATTCCTTGTTCTTTGAGCTCTTCTCTAGTTTTCAATTTCCCCTGAACATCTACTATTTCTCTATATCTTAAAATCTTTTGTTTTGATAATATGTTGGGGTGAGTTATTGCTTCTATGGTCGATAGCCAGCCAGGAATTTTCATATAGTGTTTGTGTTTAATTTGTAGCCATGTGTTGATTAAAGATTTTCTAATTGTATGGTTATTAAAATGTTTATATGTTTTATTTCCTGGGCTCCATATAAAGGCGTGCCATCCCTTCATTAGATCATGCCCTTCTAAATTTAGCAATCTTTGATTATCTAAGGTTATCCAATCTTTAATCCATAATAAACTAGTTTTACATTTTTATAACAATCCACGGACTGAAATGAGTGGTTTCTACATATTTCCACCAGCGATTTATCTGAGTTTCATAAAAGCTGGTCACTCCCCATGTAGCCCTTTAAAAAAATGACTATTATAAATAATTGTATTTTGCAATGCTAAGAGTTCTGTAGATAAAAAAGTCTTAATTTAAGCTATGAAAATAAGTTACAGTGATATTAGTCTGGACATAAACCTTTGTATCTGGAGAGACATGCAGTACGCTTGCACAGACATTATTTTATAAATGTGAAAGTTCTAGACATTGTGCAAAGATACTAAAAATAAACTTACCGGTAGATGGCTGAGATAATGTTACACCATACAAAAAGCAGCTTCTTCCATTGGTTGTCATTTTGTGGACATATCGGATTCTAATTTAATCTTCATACTTTATCATTTATTGTTTTATTGTTGCAGCAAAAAATCAACTGGAGTTCTGTTGCCATATGCTCCGAGGGACAATAGACCCTAAAGAGCCACCTACATATGAATATGTAAAATGCATAGGAAACTTCAAATCCTTGAGTAATAGTAAGTTAATTAAAGCACATAATATGTTTTAATCAGCAATATTGTTCAGAACTTTGATAATCTATGAAACAATAAAACAAATAAGAAAAATCATTTGTGTTTTTACAATGAATAGACATAATACTAAATTGATAATGAGAGTAATAACAGTATTATTAATAATACACTGAAATGAGGCGTGTTACAACGATTGGTGCATGGAAATACCAGGCAATGAAAGACTGATATCAACAATTTAATTTGAATTTCCTGAACTGCTGATTGTTTTAGAGACACCACATTATACTCATCATCATTTTTATTGAACTGTAGATTACTGTGTATAATGAGGATGAAGAAAGCTGTACCGTGTTTCCCCGAAAATAAGATCCTGTCTTATATTTTTTTGAACCCCGAAATAAGTGCTTGGCCTTATTTTCAGGGAGGTCTTATTATTTTGGGGTGTGTGGAGCAAGATGGGGCTCTTCTTGCCATTTTACCTGATTTCCAGCTCTGCATTTAAATATTTTTGGGGAGGGCTTATTTTCTGGGGGAAGCTTATTTTAGCGAATGCGCTCAAAAGCCCGATTGGGCTTATTATCAGGGGATGTCTTATTTTTGGGGAAACGGGGTATTTTAAGTTTAAAAGCTTTTTTCCTGAATTCAAAGTTGCAATCCCATATCCCTTTACGTGGAAGTAGAATTATAGTGTGATGGCACTCTCTGGTAAATATTATTGTAGTGTCTCATAAGGACCTTAGAACTGAAAATTGGAAACAAAAGTACTTTCAGTCCACTAAAGAAAGAACTTTCCTATTAGAAGTAACTAAGAAATGCCTGAAGATTGCCATTGTTAGAATAACAAATGCAGCTACCACCATACCCTTTGCAAATCAAGATAACCATAGTTTCTCGCTTGAGGCAGGAAGTCTCCCAAATATCTTCCTTTGCAAGCACAATTAAGAAATAAATTCAAAACGAAAAACCTGCTGCTCTTTTCAGGTTCTCCAGATTATCTCCCTGAGATGACAGCTTACTTTGCCTATTTGTAAGTCCGGTCAGACTGTAGCCTTATAAGCCGGTTAGTTTAGTTTACTTTATTGACATTGCACATGGTACAACGAAATTAAATGCCGTCTTCAGTGTACATTATAACTATAAAAATAAAAACACAAACATACATCCTTTACATTCTATATAATTGAAATTGAAAACCCGATATTGCACTATACCGTAGAATTTAATATGGTTATTGCCCTGAGATAGAAGCTGTTTTTCAGTCTATTTGTCTTACTTATTATTACTTACTATGAGTTACTCTTCATAATCAGTTCTTCCTGCTTACAGTTACCTCCTGTAACTGCTGATACGCTTGCTTCACACTCTTTTCCAAATAGCTCAGGATTTGTGCGGTGGTTCAGTTCCATATAATGGAAATTGTTTACATTGTCTTAGTTTACATGTATCTACATCCATTTCCCTTCAGATGGTTGCAATAGAATAAAACAAATGCAGGTAATCCTCGACTTAAAACACTTTGTTTAGTGACTGTTCAAAGTTACAACATCACGAAAAAGGTGACCTATGACCATTTTTCACACCTATGAAAGTTGCAGCATTCCCATGGTCATGTGATCAAAATTCAGATTGGCAATTTAGATGTTTGGCAATATTTATGACAGTTACGGTGTCCTGGGATCATGTGATCACCTTGTGCAACCTTCAGATAATCGAAGTCAACGGGGATTCACTTAACTGTGTTGCTAAATTTTTTTTTGTAAAAATGAGGCAAAATTCAACTGTCTTGCTTAGCAAAAAAATGTTGGCATTCAATTGTAATTGTAAGTTGAGGGCTAACTATTATAATACAAGGAATATCTTTTTGTCTGAATGGACAGAAAACTTCAATAACCATTTGAATAAATATAGTTTTATTCATATTTGTAACATTAGAGCAAAAAATATGCAGACTTGGCACTTATAAATCTTTTTTTGCTTTGTGCTTGGATGTGGTGTGCTTATAAAACATGCTATTTATTTTCCCCCCTCTATTTTACATGCTGGGAGATCCTCTCTAGGAGCATCTTCAGAAATCCTATTTATAGCTCATTTGGATCATGTTTATTTTTATTTTTAATTTTGGCAGTGTTCTTCAACATAGTCATTCTTTCCAGAGGTTTCTGCTGTTTTCTGCTAGTGACTGGGTGTGAAGGCATATAGTAGTTTCAAGTGACAAGCCAGGCTTTTTTTCTTGAGAGAACTGCTGAAAAGACCTTAAGCAGAGTAAATGGCAAGCAGGAACTGGTTTTCCTTGTGTGCAATAATAGTAAATGATGGTATCCCTGGACCAAACAGTTGTGAGTGGTTAGGAAGAAGAATTGAGGGTATTTTCATCAAATGGAGAAAGCATTAATATGATGCATCGCACTTCTGTTACCAGAGACCTTTCCTTTAATATATATCATGGATGGCTAATAATAATTAAAACCTTTTAATTATAAGCTCTGTGTGAGTGAACAAAGTCTATATTCATTAGCATTCTCTTATGTGTTTTCCTTCTGTAAATCAGTGGCGAACTGTGAGATGTTGTAGAACAGGGGTGTCAAACTCACGTCATCACAGTGGCGTCAAGTAATGTATCGGCACTTCCCCCCCTTCGCTAAACTGGGGGTGGGCGTGGCCAGTACGTGACGCATCTGGCCCGTGGGCTGGGAGTTTGACAGCCCTATTGTAGAATATTTTAGATTTTAGCCTGAAGTGCATGGGAAGTTAAAATTTGCTGTCGATTAAAATCAAGTAATTATTCCAATGAATTAGTTTCACTAATTAAACAAAGGTTTTGGATTATTATCACTATAATTGCATTAAAGTGATAATTTGATTTCAAGTGATAATTTAATTTAAATTCTCATTTAAAATCTGAAGTCTTGTTTTATTTTTTCAGATGATGGTGTGTTATATTTTGAACTATTGCTTATTTATATGTGCTTGTGCTGATGCTTTGAAGTTATTGTAATTTTAAACTTTTTCTTTACTGCATAGTGCCTAACTCTGCACATAATGGTTATGAAGAAACCATCCAACGACCTCATAGGCCTTCGTATGAAGACAGAATTTGCTTTGTAGCTACAGTTAGGTTAGCTACACCTCAATTTATTAAGGTTTGTTAAAATTATCTGATCAAAAACTTTGTTTGCTAGTTCTTTGCATTTAATTTAGTCTGACTTATTCTTATTTAATAGTTATTTAAATATTAAACCGTTTCTAAATTAGAGGGATATTTAATTGTTAAACTAACAAACTAATAATGGTATTTGCTCTAGACAAAGGGCTTTTATGAAGTACTGGAGATGTGAAAGCATCAACATCCAGCTTCTGTTTGCTGCATTTTGGTAACATCTAGTGCAGAGGTGTCAAACTCACAACTCATGGGCCGGGTGCATCATGCGCTGGCCATGCCCACCCTCGATTTAGTGAAGGGGAAAAAAGTTGCGATACATCATGTGACGACAATGTAACACCGCGGGTTTGACATCCCTGGTGTAGTGGATTAAGCCCATGTTTTATCTTAACCATATATGTCTCAACTGTTTAGCACTGGAACCAAAGTAGATGTAATCTTCACTATAAAAATGCTGGTATCTGTGTGGTTAGTCATTCATCATGCAAAATATAATTGCTGGAAGTTATTTCTAAAGGGTGTCCTCTTTAAAGAAGAATATAGCACATGTATTATCAATTGGAAATAGTACAGTGACTTGCTACATCAACAGGCTTATTCCCAGCTCTGAAGAGAAATCGGTGTAATGCTGAGGATACCTGTGGCTCCCTTATTGAGCCCATGCATAGAATTTCTGCGGTGAGGAAATGTTCATCCTATAAAATGGATAGTAATGCAGGTGCAGCAAGTTGCATTACATTAATCAGTTTCATTATCTGGACAATAATTTCAAAAGAATCTTTAGTTTATTTAGATCAGAGGAATTTTGAGAATCTTACTTTTTTTTTTTAATATTATTTTTTTCTAGGAAATGAGCACAGTAGAAGAACCTAATGAAGAGTTCACCTCCAGGCATAGCTTAGAATGGAAGTTCCTTTTCTTGGATCACAGGTGCCATTTCTTAGAAATATAGTACCATGTGGTAGCATTTTATTAGCATCAGTGGGCATTATTTAGCCTTAGCTGCGTATAGCAAACAATGAATACCCTTGTTGTTGATGAATATCTTTATTTGATTCCAACCTTGCATTTTAAAAAACATATAGCATTTTTTTTCTCTTTTCTGAAAACCAAAGAAATAATCCTTGTATCATTATCCAGGGCTCCACCAATAATAGGCTATTTACCATTTGAAGTGTTGGGGACATCAGGCTATGATTATTATCATGTGGATGACCTGGAAAATTTGGCAAAATGCCATGAACATTGTAAGTAATAACATAACCGTCCTACATTATCATAGAATGTAAGAGTTGAAAGGGATCTTGGAGGTAATCTAGTTGGATCTTTGTCCAGGGTAGGAACCCAATGCAACACCATTAAATACGTCAAATGGTAAACATATTTCTATTTTTTCCTTGTAATTAAAGCTTAGAAAATTCAACTTGCTTCAAAAGAATGTACCAATGGTACAATCATTATAAATAAAATTCATAGCACTGCTTTCCATATTTTTAAATAAGGTTTCCTTCCTTCCTTGTTTGTTTATTTATTTATTTATTACTAGCTCACTTTGATTGGCATATTTTCACAAATTTTAAAACTTGTATTAAAGTGCCTTTTTCTGCCTACTCTTTTTAAACCAACTTTTTAAAGCAATGTATGTATGCAATGAACGTATGCAATTTTATGATTCATAGCAGCATCTGAATTACTTAAAGCAAAATTAAATAATTGTTGGTTAAAAAAATAGTCTGTTCACAATTGATTTTGTCATGCCATTTGGATATCTTGTCTCCTTGTATAATAAGTTCCAGCAGATTTAAACTCTTTATATTTAGATTCCTATCAAGAAAATTTAAACAAATGTTGTAAACTATTTTAGACCATATCCCAAAATTGGCATCTTGTGAAGCCCCCTCCCCCTTTGTTGTTTCATCTTGTAGTAATGCAATACGGGAAAGGGAAATCCTGCTATTACCGATTCCTCACAAAAGGCCAGCAGTGGATTTGGTTGCAGACTCATTACTATATCACTTACCATCAGTGGAATTCTAGACCAGAATTTATCGTGTGTACACACACGGTAGTAAGGTAATGTAATTCTGCATCAGTTTTTACTTTAATTGTTTAAAACCATTTTCTACTTCTACTTTATTTTTGCTATTTCAACTAAGCTTCAGGAAAATGGCTAGTGAAAAGTATCTGAGTTAGTTAAGACAATTACATTAATTTTGAATTGCCGATGTAATTTTTTTTTTGTTTTGGTATACAGAATTAAAAGTCTAATGTCTTAAATGGTGCTAATGCTTATGTATATTGATAATATCCTGATATTTTCATTTATTTATCTGTAGTTATGCTGAGGTTCGAGCAGAAAGGCGGCGTGAACTTGGCATAGAAGAATCTCTGCCAGAGATTATAGCAGAGAAAGTATGTAAAGTTCTGCTCTTTCTTTATATTTGTTCCTTTTATTGATGTATTGTTCTTTTCACCTGCTGAATGGTTCAAATGGTTTAAAATTAATTTGCATTATAAAGTGAACTGAATCTCCAAAAATGCATTCACATAAGTTATATGAGTACTTATATAAATACATTTATTTCTATTTGTTATGTTCATAAGACCAGAAATAAATAAGTATTCAGTGTTCTAGTAATATTCTGTTAGGTTTAAAGAAAAGGAGAAAAGATAAATTTCAGATAACTGTTTTATGTAGTGGAACAATGTGTAGAATGCTATTAAATGGCATTTCTACAATTCTCATGCATCTATTAGTATTTTCTAGCTTTAGCACACCACTCTTATGAGCGTTTCCACACTTTTAGTTCTGAGGGCACAGGAAATTTTGCAAAATATGATATGGGTAAAACAACAACAAAACATTTGCTTTGTTCTCATGGTCATTTCTAAAATGACTACACCTTCCTTTCTAAAAAATTTTCATTCCTGAAGAATTCACCCTTCTCTCTCTGATTCAGTTCCACAAACATTTATATTGTCGTTCTCACTTTCACATTTATATACATTCCAGTTTTTCATTGATAGTCATATAGTTAGGTGTGTCCAACTTATGGGTCCGGTTCACATTGAGTGAATTGTCTTGGGTCATATATAAAATATATAATATAGTTAATGTATATAAATGCGCATATTAATGGTAAAGTTTTATGAGCTTGTGGGGCTGCAAAGTAGCTGTCTGGGGCGCATGCAGCCTGTGGGTCACGGGTTGGACATGCCGGTTTTACACACACACCCTTTTTTTTTTACTGGATTGTAAGAAAGCAAGTGGAAACCAATAGAGATTGTAAGCCATGGCTGGGACAGGAAGATATTTGGGTTACTTCATGGTGTGGAAAATTGGAATAATTTGGGAGTAGACGAATGCCATTTGAATGTTGTTGCCCTTATGAAAATCTATATATGCATAATTTAAAAACATAGTCTGATTTTTCCTATTGTTTTGTTTCGGATGAGCTAGAAAAACCTTATTTTCCTCCCCAGAGTCAGGATTCTGGTTCTGATAATCATATAAATACAGTGAGCCTCAAAGAAGCACTGGAGAGATTTGATCGCAGCCCCACACCTTCTGCCTCCTCTAGGAGTTCCAGGAAATCTTCTCATACTGCCGTTTCGGATCCTTCATGTGAGTGTCGAGAATTGAAATATTTTCCTATGGTTGACTATTTATAGTCTCTTTATGATATGTTCTATTTGAAGCTAAGAGACTTAAAAAACAAAGGATCATTAATTGCATTTGGAGTCTGTTTTAAGTTTTAAAAGCTTTATAATTTTCCAGTGAAAGACTAAACATTTGTTTAAGCGTATTTGTTTTAGGTTGATGGTTAATAAAATTATCTTCCAATATTCATTGGCTACTGCTTTAGCAACACCAACGAAGATGACAGTGGACACTAGCACTCCTCCAAGACAAAATTTATCAGCACATGAAAAGTCTGCACAAAGGAGAGCTTCGCTTGGTAACCAGGTAATTCTTTAGAAGTAGCACCACTTCTCCAAAATTAAGAAATGTTACTTTAATTTTTTTTTAAAGAAGAAAAGCGAATTCTAGAAAGTTATCTCATCATCCAGTTTACACTTAATCATTCTGGAAGCTTTCAGATATCTAGGGAGTTTTTGCCCTGTGCTCTTTATGTACATTTTTATAGCCTTTTTGTTAATGTCACCCAGTACATCTGGCTGTTCAAATAATATAGAAGGTAATGCATATTTCAATGGAAATTAGATTTTTATACGTTTCACTTTGGTGAGTTGAAGTTGCTGTCTTTCAGTTTAACTGTTTGGTTCTTTAGAACTATTTTTCTATTTGCGCCTCTTTCATGTCAGATAACCATTAGGGGCAAAGAAAAAGATGTTTATAGAAAGTTATTATATTCCCTGAGAGCAACACAGGGATAAATCTTTGAGGTTTCTTCTTTGAATGTTTGTTCTGTGTTGGCCTCTGCGAGATGTACATTTGACATTTTTTATGAGTATTTATATAGGAGGATTTGTTTTTATTCAGTTATGTCAGTAGAAAAAAAAAGGATGGGTTTTTGAAATATTTTCCTGATATCAGTGCCATTAAAATAAAATGTTGCTTTATTTTCATCAGATGTGAAAGAAATGTAACTGAATAATTATAATATGTGTGTATATTTTTTCAATTTTAGTCTTTAAATTCTCAATCCATTGGGCAGCCTCTGGCACAACCGATGATGACCCAGCCTGCAACTTTACAACTCCAGCAAGGCATGTCTCAGGTAGCAACCCAATCTGAATATTAAAAGCAAATAGTGGTACTTTGTGCAGGGTGCCGAAAATACAATACAAAATTTAGCACAGAATTTAAAAGATCTTAGCTGAATCAGATTCAATTCTTAGAGAGAAATAACTTTTTTAAAAAATGTCCAGTGTGATCTGTGATCCTGAAAGGCTTCCTTCCCAACTACTAACCTTTTCCTGATCCTAATCAGGTCCCCAGTCCAGATAAGATTGGCCAGGTGCTGTCAGTTGCCAAACTAATATAAAATTTAAGTACTTAACTAAGGATATTTCTGTACTTTTTCCCCCTTAAAAAGTTTTTACTAGAACTAGTAAATATTTGGAAGGATACCAGTGACTCATTAATTGATTTGGGGATCTGACCAACATGAAACTGATAGTACCGTTGGAACACTAAATTTGTCTGGATTGTGGAGTTCATTGCCTAAAACTAATTGTGAATATATTACAGCAGTCCAAATTGGTAATTCTACTTTTCAGCTTGCTTTTCAATTGTGCCCAGTAGCCAAATTTAAGAACTGCAAAGAGCAAATAATTAAAAAGGCATTTAAACCACTTTTAAGCAATCATTTGGGCATCAAATATGATTGAGAGTCAGTTTATTTGATAGAGGTCATTTCAGTAGCAAATCTGTAATTTTTTTTTTTTTTTTTTTTTGCAATCGTATGCCAAATCCATGAGCTTATCTTCCTAGTTAAATCAGCATTCTATAAATAACAGATGGCTACATTGCTCACTATAGTTTTTTTTCCTGTTCTGTCACATATCTTACACTGGAGCTCCTGTTTATCTGACTTCTTTTCCCTTGGTCCTTTTCTCCTTGTTTACTTTTAAGGTTTCTCTAAAAGGTCAATATTCTCAATGTTGGAATTTTTTTGGTTGTTTTATGCTGTGTTCATTGATAAATACTTTAGCTAATTAAATTGATTTCAATGTGTATACAGCTAACAGTAAGGTGCTTATGTTATAGTCGGATACTTTTCTTATAACATATTGATTACTGATTCAGATCTTTTATAATAAATTCTGCTTTGTAGCCAATGCTTCAGTTTTCTGCTCAATTAGGAGCTATGCAACACTTAAAGGACCAATTGGAGCAAAGAACACGAATGATAGAAGCAAACATCCATCGCCAGCAAGAGGAACTGCGAAAAATACAGGAACAACTCCAGATGGTCCATGGACAAGGTCTCCAGGTTAGTTTGAACTAATTAGTTAGGAATGTAGGTAGCATGTAAAAATGAGATTTAATTTCAACAAATGAACATTTATCTTTCTATTGACTAGTATAAACTGTAGTATTTTATCTACAAAATTTCATGATAAACACAGCTATCTATATTTTGATAATTCATTTGTTTGGAAAAATTTTCCCAACTATAACACAGTCAATTCTATTTATACTAATTAATTGAATAATTAATATTAAAGATAGTCCTCATTTAGCGGCTACAATTGGGATCTGCAATTTGATCATTAAGTGAAACATTCCAATTTTATGACTTCAATTCAGATTTTTTTTTTAAAATGTATTAAATAGTTAAAAATTAATGCAAAGTAAAATAAAGAAAAAATAGAAAGGAAAAGTAAACAGATGAAAAAGAAAAAAGTAGAAAAAAGAAAAAGAAATTTAAGAATTTAGTCAAGAAAAAGAAAAGTTAATATCTAAAATAATTTCCAATCTTCATCATAATATAAACAATTTTACTTTTTTTAAAAAAAATTGATTTATATGCCGCCCTTCTCCGGAGACTCAGGGCGGCTTACAATGTGCTCAGCAATAGCCTTCATCCTTTTGTATATTTATACAAAGTCAGCTTATTTCCCCTACAACTGGGTCCTCAATTTACCTACCTTAGAAAGGATGGAAGGCTGAGTCAACCTTGAGCCTTGGCGAGATTCGAACCTGCAGTAATTGCAGGCAGCTGGTCTTAATAACCAGTTTAATAACAGGGTGCCTTAGACCACTGTACTACCAAGGCTCTTTTTATCTCCTCTTAATTTACAACAATTGGATCTCTTCATCCAATGTCTTATCTATAAACAAATCCATAAAGCATCATCATTTTGGTCATGGTAGAATATATTTCTTTCTTTTACTTTAACAGTCTTAATTTTTAATCCATTCAAGTAAGGTCAGAAAACCTAATTTCTTTTTCTTTCTTTTTAACTCTTTCTCACTAGATTCTTTCAAGTTTTAACAAATCTCTTTTGTAAAATAAATATAAAATAATTACCCAGATCACTCCCTTGGTTAATTATTTGAAATTCCCTTTTTTTTTTTTTTGGTTAAAGCATCAGCCAATTTCTTCTGTATGTCCATCTTTTTCCATGTCTTTCTTGTAACCTGTCATTTGTAAATCCATTTTCAATTCTGTATCTGTCTCTATCTTGTGAGTTTGTTCCTCTTTTCTATTTCTTCCAAAATAACTTTGGGATGCAATCTATCCATAGAAGCAAACATTGCTATTTAATTGTCAATATTAACTTCTGATTCCATTTTTCAAAAGTAGCTTTCAATATTTCCAATGTTGTAATATTTTACGTATTCTTCCCCTTTAATCAAAACCTTTAGTTCTCTCCAGTGTCCAAATGTTGAAATTCTTTATCTCTTTTATGTTCAGAACAACTCGACTTTTCCATGGGAAGAATTCTTATAATTAATTCCAACATCTTACTTCAGATTTATCTCAACTCTTAGTTTATGACTTTCTAAAATCAAAATCTTAATTCGTCTTTTTCTGTTTATTTCAATTTTTAAAAGTTCTTAAGCTTGTAGTTATTCTTTCATTAAAGAATTAATGGTAGACTTAGCCAGAGTTTTCATATTTATTAAGCCAAAGGTTTCTGATAGCTAAAAAATAGTTAATAAGCAATTTCCAAATGTGATTAGAAAGTGGAGTATGAGAAAGTAGTATCCTTTTAAAGGCTCCAACTGCAATTTGAGCAAAATGGCTATTCACTCACATCCCAGTGCTCAAAACCTAAGAGAGCGCTGCTTTGTGGTCTCCATGCGAGGAGCAACTGTCTGGGGTACCTCTGGGCAATTTCACATCCTCCCTTTGTCCAAAGAGCTGTTCTATTTACTGTCTCTTTGTTTTTCACCATGGTTGTTGGCTCTGCTTTTCACAGAGCTGTTTTCAGTCTGACATTTCTTCCTCTGAAAGTCTTCTATTTTATTTCAGCTTTTCTTTGCTCTACAGACCTGCAAACGTCATAAAAGCGAGGATTACTTGTGAAGTTAATTTTCACTGCCGGTGTAACTACGAATAGTCTCTAAATGAATCAGTTGCTAAACAAAGACTACTTGTAGGGGTTATTAACAAATATTGACTTCCTTAAAAGTTATATCATTAAATGTTCTGCTATTAATTACCAGAACTTTCTTAAATGTATTGCCCTTAGAATGTATTGCACATACCCAATATATCTGGAGGACACCAGGTTAGAAAAATTGAAAAAAAGTAGAAAGATATCCTGATTTAGAATATATGCCGTTAGGGACTTTATGATTTATGTGTTTGCTTAAGAGCAAGCTCCGTTGAACTAAATGGCTTATTTCCAAATATATTGATTGGATATATTTAATTTCTCATAAACAATGTTACTATACAAAATAATCATGCGATGATCATTTAATTGTTGGTAGTATTTTAAGCATTGATATGGACTATGTTTCTTCCAAAAGATGTTCTTGCAGCAATCTACTCCGGGGTTAAACTTTGGGTCTGTACAGCTAGCTTCTGGAAACGCATCAACTATTCAACAGATCACACCAATAAGCATGCAAGGCCAGGTTGTTCAGACCAACCAGATCCAAGGTGGCATGAACAGCGGACATATTGGTTCTCAGCACATGATGCAGCAACAATCTCTGCAAAGTACCACAGCACAGGTAGTAGATAGGATTCAGCCCTACGGTGACGTTTTGCAGAGTTGTGTAATGCAATGTTTCTTAACCTTGGTAACTTTTAGATGGGTGGACTTCAACTCCCAGAATTCTCCAGCCAGCAACGTTGGCTGGGGAATGCTGGGAATTGAAGCCCACCCATCTAAAAGTCACCAAGGTTGATAAACACTGGTATAATGTTTCAGATTCAGTTCCAAAATAGTGATTTGGAGCATAGGGGTGAAGTAAATTTGTCTTATCTGTGCAACTCTTTAAAACAGCTCACTTTTTTTTCCCTTAAAATCTGCCATTATTGGAATTTGATCCTCTTTGAGTCTCTGTATGTTCTGAAGCAACTTCCTGGAAATGAAGTCTAAGTACTCCATATCCTAATTATGTGTCACAGGCATCTCTTGCATCTGTGTGATATCCTGTCACCAGTGTGCTTCCTGAGCAGCATTTATTTTGTTAGTGCATGTCTTCAAGAAGAAACTGACTTCTTGGCATAGGGAAATACTTACAGGGCAGGAAAGTGTAATTCATGAGCCAAACCAACTTTTGGAGAATTGCATGGGAAGCATGTAGTAATGTGAATTGCTCCTTCAGATAAGTATCTTACATTGATCCTTTGATGTTTAATAAGCAGTATCTTCTATTCTTTTGATTAAAGTTGCAGAAATATGCTTTCATCTTATTTTCATTCCTATTCTTTTCCAAATCGGATCCTAACTGGTTAGCAATTTCATCATAAGATCTATGTTTCTAGTGCTATAGTCATAGCTAAGCTCAGAAAAGGATATCGTATGAGTACTATAATTGGCTCATAGTTAACACTTTAATTTAGACTACTGTTCCTTTCCATTGGAGTAGTGATAGTTCACATCTGTTGAATGAAGCTGAATAATTGCCCTGACAAAATATTTTATTTCTGCAGCATAATCAACAAAACATTCTCAGTGGGCATAGTCAACAGACGTCTCTAAGCACTCAAGGCCAGAACACGCTATCAGCCCCATTATATAACACTATGGTAATTTCCCAGCCAGCTCCAGGAAATGTAGTCCAGCTTCCTTCAACTCTACAGCAGACCAATAACCAGAATGCTGCCATCACCACATTTGCCCAGGATAGGCAAATCAGGTGAGTGTGACTCTGGCAGGATTCTACTGCCTAAGTGTTCTGGATAGCAGAATTGGAAGGTTAAGGAGACTAGTATATACAGGGGTGGGCTGCTGGGAGTTCGAAGGGGTTCGGGAGAAGCTCTAGCTAAGATTCTGTGCAGTTCGGAGAACCCCCAAATCCCACTCCTGGCTGGCCCCGCCCGCCCCTCCCAGGAATCCCCTACGCGGCCCATTTTTTTTTTTTTTATTGCAAAAGTTTTACAGTTACATTTTCACCCCTTTTTTCCCCCCCCCACAACCCCCCCAATCTTCCCAACCTCCCTAACCCACCCTAACCCTCCCCTCCCCCCAGACTTCCTAGTATACTCATGTCAGGCCCATTTTGAATGCAGGTAAGTGCAGGGCACACGTGGAGGCTCAGGGAGGGCAAAAAATGGGGCTACTGGAAGTTCGGGAAGGCTGGGAACAGGCCATTTCTGGCCTCTAGAGGGCCTCTGAAGCCTGGGGAGGCCATTTTCGCCCTCCTGGAGGCTCGAACAAAGCCT
Source organism: Arizona elegans (assembly GCA_022577455.1). Lineage (NCBI taxonomy): Eukaryota > Metazoa > Chordata > Lepidosauria > Squamata > Colubridae > Arizona > Arizona elegans. The sequence continues at coordinate 67,616,987 of JAKOOJ010000009.1, forward strand.
CTGGAGCCTAGGGAGGGCAAAAACACACACAAACCGCTGTAGTGCAGAAGGCCGACTAGGCCACACCCACCATGGCCATATCCACCCAGCAATTAGGCAGAGAACCCCTTGGTAAAATTATTGAAGCCCACCCCTGAGTATATATGATAATTCTCTTTAAACTTTGCTTGGAAAAGTTTTCTTTATTGTGAAGAGAAAATTACCAGGTTTCCCCAAAAATAAGACCTGTTATATTTTTTTGAACCCTGAAATGAGCGCTTGGCCTTATTGCCATGCGCTCAAAAGTCCGATTGGGCTTCTTATCTGGGGATGTCTTATTTTGGGGGAAACAGGATAGAAGAATTAAACAAGGAAACTAGTTTAATAAATGAGGGAACAAGAGAGAGAGACCAACTTAAAAATGATATTTTGATATGTTATCTACTATGCGTGGGGACAATCTTCTGGAGTTCTGCTGCTGCAGCACTTAATTTTTCTTGGGAAAGGGAGAGCCAGCATGGGTAAAGTGATGATGCACTGTAGGTAGATTTGTGTCATGTGAGGGCAAAGATAGGATATTTTTTCTTGTTTTTTTCTTTCTTTAAAGTTGGGCTTTTTAAAAGTTTATTAAGCTCATTTTAAGATTTCCTACAGTGTTTATGCTGTCAACCTCAAAGTGCTGTCCCTTGTCTAATAAAGCAAAACAAAAACAAAAATGTCATGCTGCCAATTTTAACAATTGTTTATTTTTATTTTATTTATTTATTTGTCGGGGACGTATTAGATAATATCTATCTATCTATCTATCTATCTATCTATCTATCTATCTATCTATCTATCATCTATATACACATATATATGTATAAGCATGAATTGAATACATAAAATGAATACAATTAAAGGGAACATTAGGACAGGGATGGTAGGCACGCTGGTGCTCTTATGCACGCCCCTTACAGACCTGAATTGTGGTCAGAGGAATCACAAAAATTATTTCTCTGGGGACAGAATGTTGGGAGCCTTTGTGGCTTCAGGTTGGCCCTTCCTGATTTATTAAGGCAACTAACTGGATGCCATTTCCTGTATATATATCTGGTGATGATAACAGATTGCCTTCAGTGCCTGACATTGATTTTCTTGAAATTATTTGGCTATAAAGATGGGGGAGAGGCCTTTTCGGTCATGATACCAAACTTTTAAATTACACTTCCCAACAGGAAGGGCTTATGTCAATATATTGATTTGTAATTCTGCCAATATATATCTTCAGCATATAAACTTTTTAAAATTTAGTTAGCTAAGTGAAAGTGTCAAACTAATTGTATTAAAAGATTGCTGATAAAGTAGAAACCTATCCGGCAGGATCTAGCTCAAAATGTTGGATCCGTTGGACATTTGTTCTGTCCCAACAGGGCCGCCATTTTGTATGAAACCTACTGGCAGTCCAGTTCACATTAAGTCAATTTAGAATACCTGGGAGGGGCAACTGATACTTATTTGCTTTCACAGATTTTCCCAAGGCCAACAGCTTGTGACAAAATTAGTGACTGCGCCTGTAGCATGTGGAACAGTAATGGTCCCAAGTACCATGTTTATGGGGCAGGTGGTGACTGCTTATCCGACTTTTGCTGCACAACAGCAACAGCAGCAGCCGCCACAGACATTATCAATACCACAGCAACAGCAGCAGCAACAAGAACAGCAGCAGCAGCAACAGGAGCAGCCCCAGCAGCAACTTCCTTCAGTTCAACCTCCAGCTCAGGCTCAGCTGACTCAGCATCCTCAACAGTTTTTACAGGTGAAACCGGAAGGAACCAGCTCTCTGAACCCCCAGTTCAATTAAACTAGAGCAGTGTTTCTCAACCTTAGCAAGGTGTCATCTGTGGACTTCAACTCCCAGAATTCCACAGCCATCTGTTGAAATCCCATACATCTTAGAGATGCCAAGATTGAACACCCCCTCCCCCACCACCAAATTAGAGATATCTTCAAAGAACTTTGTAAAACCATCTCCCGCAGATAGAACATGCTTTACAACTTTGTTGCTTGTGTGTTATGTGCTTAGGTGTGTACAGTACATATATTTTAAAGTGTATAACGCAGGGCATATATTAAGAATTGCTAAAAATACCAGATTCTGTTCTTGAAAGGTGAATTTTTAAATAGTTTTAAGTTCAGATATTCAGGCAAGGGATTTGGCTGGGTTTATATATTGCATTTCTCCACTAAAACAAATGCCTGCAGTGAGCATCTCTCGGGCATTCTTCTGATTTACAGTTAGAACTGTTGCTTTAAAAAAAAAACTAAAAATCTTTTTTGTTTTTGTCAATATGTAATTACTTGCATATGTTTATATATGCTTCCCCTTGCTAGTAAGAGGCATGAGTAAATGTTTATTTACTTATGATCCAATTACAATATAAAGAGGCAAGAAAAATCCAGAATTGGAGAGTGTACTTATTAATAGCAGTAGGAAGAAAGCAAAAAATATAAAGTTTCACAAAAACATACAACGAGAGAGAGAGAGAGGAAGGAAGAAAGAAAAAGAAAGGGAAGGAAGGAAGGAAGGAAAGAAAGAAAGAAAGAAAGAGAAAGAAAGAAAGAAAGAAAGAAAGAAAGACAGACAGACAAACAACACCACAGGCAGTACTGCTTCCTATTTTCCCCATAACAAAAACCCTTTGAGGTGGGTTCAGTTGAGAAAGTGGGACTAGCCCAGTCACCCAGCTGGCTTTCATGCTTAAGGCAGGACTAGAACTCGTTGTCTTGGCTTCTAGCCTGGTGCCTTAACCACTAGACCAAATGGGTTCCCATTATATATAGATATTGTGGGATATACACTAATTGGACACAGGAAAAAGGGATGCGTCCACACAATTCCCCTTTTCCCTCTTTATAATAAATAAACTGCAGTTATAGTATGGGATCATAATGTGATGTTGTTAGGTAACATGCTTGTGTTCTGACATCTTAACCCCCCTTTCGCTTGTATGTTTGTAGACATCCAGATTACTTCATGGAAATCAGTCGACGCAACTGATTCTTTCTGCTGCTTTCCCACTACAACAAAGCACTTTTGCCCAGTCGCATCACCAGCAGTCTCGGTCACAGCCACCGCGACACAGAGCTGACAGCATGACGGAAGCTTCTAAAGTGCCACCCCAATAGTGTGGGGGCTTTGCTACTGGGAGCAAGACTGGCAGAGGAACTGCTCAGTTTGTAATTGCACTGGAGACGGTGAGATAGGAGTCAACAGATTTTGCAATGCACAGTATTGAAATTCTTTTAACTGTCTGGAATGTATCTGCTGAAGAAAATTGGACAGAGTGCTATGGGAGTTCCAGTAGGTGTAAAGCTGGAGGAGATGACAGGACAGGGACATGCTGACCTTTGCCAGGAATGTAATTGCTCTGGTTTCTGTGTTTGGCTTTTCTTCAACGGCCATGAGTTAATTTGTCCAGATCAAAGTCAAAATGTTCAGTGGACTAAACAAGATACTTACAATTAAGTTTGCTCAGATTAAGTGTTATGATGGACACGCTGTTGCTACAGCTATTTAAGTATGCCTGCAATTATGCTCCAAAGCAGTTATTTTTTTTCATATTACAGGACAGTAAATATTTTCAAAATATTGAATGGAATCTATCTTCATTGTACAGATACTGTAAAATACTGTGTATATGTCTGGTAAAAAGCAAGAGAGCAGGATATTTTATATGATGCATGGAACTTGGTTTGAATATGTTTTTTCCCCAAAATTTCACCAAATGTTCAAACTACTGTTTTCATCTGTTTTATACCTGTTTGTCTTCTCCATCGTGGAATCTGTAACCTGCACGATCATTTATTCTCATCTGTAATGTGGGCACAATCTCCTGTTCGTGGTTTATGTGTAATGTCCAGTTTGTTCCATGAGGTGATAGTGCGTTCAGGTTTGTGGAACTTTTTGCAAGTTAAATTATTGATGAAACTCTTTGAACTGTGGGGGTTCAAGGCATTCAATTTCATAAATACCATTTGTCATGTATCATTTCATGAATATTTTTTTCTTTGGAAAAAAAATAGGAATTTGCACTGCTCTGTTTTTGATGGTTTGGAATTTTGATTCCCCAAAGCTGTCTTTTGATATAATACATAGTTGCAAATATTTATGTAAAACATATGGTTTAAAATAGGAACATAATTTTCACAAATGACTCAAATATAGGAATAATTTGCACAAAATATATTTAAATTTAATAATTGTAGGCACTTTTTAACTTCTCTGCCGTGGGAAATGTGATTTCGGAATTTGTTGGAATCTTTTTATTCTCCTGTAAAATGTTAACCTTTATTTAATCAGAGATAATTCAGGGTCATTTGAAGCAGAACAAATAATAAAACCTCCACAGTGCCTTGATTTTGATTCAGGTAGTAGTGCTAAACATACTGAATTACATTATCTTGAATTTATTATCATATTTGAAATTTTAGTTCACTGACAAAACATGCTTCCTAGCTAAGTCTCTATTGTAGTTGTACATATAAGTATTTTAAAAACTGTACAAATTGACAATTGAAATGTTTTTAAAATGCTGCGCTCTCCTTCTCAACCATTCAGTAAGGGGATAGCTGCAGTGTAATTACTCACATTTCACAATTTGAAATTATGCATTTAATTTTTTTCTAAATTTATGCCAAAACATGTATGTGAGTAACAACACAACTAACTCGTAAAGCAATTTAAATTGAGTTACCTGAAATGAGGTGGAATACCTAAATAAGATATAAAGAGATAACATTGTATTAAGACTTCAGATGACAAATTCACTTCATAAAGATAATAAAAAGATCCAACTGAAATTCTGTACAGATTTTTTAAAAAAATGTTTAATATATTTTATGGTACTAGTTTTAAAATCCACGTCTGCAGAGCAAAATAAGTTTGAAAAGACTTATAAATTGGGTATCTAAAAGAAAAAAAAAGTATTGGAATGTCTGAATCAAGAAAGATTGGGTAATAAAGAGGAGCTTTATTAATGTAACCAAAGTTATAGTGAAAGCCGCAAAGAATGTAGTGCTGTTTGGACAAAGAAACATCTTGGTAGAAAATACCAAATGTTTTATCCTAAGGATAATTTGAATGCTATTCAGGTATCATGCTAAACTATCAGCTTATCTTAGTTGAAAATGTGCCCTTGTACATCTACTGACTATTTTTTAAGTGGTAGATAAATTGAGCGTAACATTCATACGAAAGATTCTGCTTTCATCTGTCTTGAAGAAATCAGAGAATGAAGCCATAGTTTGTTTAAATGCCATCCATGGCTTTATTTCTTGGTTTTTCTGGGAAACATGCTAGGCTTGCCCACAATGTGGGTTGACTGTAGCCGCATTTATGACCGCACCAGTGGCTATGCTTGAGCATGTTTGTTACTAAGGCAGGCATATGGTTTAATGTGATAGGTGAATGGCTCCTTCAAGTTTTTTTCATTGCTATAGCCTTATATGGTTTCAATCCTTCCCACCCCCCCACCCCATGCATCATTCAACAGTTTAATAGCTTGTACCGTAATCAAATTTTTAAGATTTATTTTTAAAGAATCAAAGAACCAAAGAATTGGATTAATCCTATTCCCTCTTGGCAAATACTGGAAACCAGTAGGTAGCTTACATAGGAAACTACATAGCGTTATTATCTACATACATAAGAAATGTGGAAATAGTTCTATGAATTTAATTGCCAATAACTCTGTTCTGCCGTAACTTGTTTGTTGTAATCCCAAGCCTGGCTGTGTGGAACAAAGATCTTTGTATGTAGTAAATGATTGTCTAGTTGGGCTTGAAGCTGTTTAGAATATTATAGCATTAAATAAGACAATTGGGAGGGCTTTGGAATTGCTTTATAGATCAGGGTTTTAGCCTAAGAATGCAGAGCAACAGTCATGGGCAGTTTATTTGGTATAGATTTTCTTTGTAATTTTTATTGAGAAAGAACACATTTACAGTATCAGTAGATGTAACATGTATTTTTGGAGGTTATATAAAAGGTAAGCTAATGGAAGAAAAGTAGTAAGAAAGTAAAAAAAAAAATTACTAAAGATTTTTTTTGTCTACAGCACTCCAGACATACTTCAGTGAAACAAAAATATTTTTTTTTAGAAGGTATGTTGGCATTTATGTTTATCTTCTGGCTGACGACTTTGTCTGAAGATCTTTTGCTTCCGTGGAGTGTCAGTGTGCCCTAAGTAGCAAAAAGAGCCAGTTTTCTCAAGGCTAACTTTTAATCTCAGAAATTGTTTGTAAGCGTGGTTATTCCACCATCTGTGATTTAGTATGGCCAAATGTCTCTGCTGGGGGAGGCAGGGTGGGTGTTGTGGGCATGAGGAGTTAGGAGTTGACATTGTGGGTATTGCACTTAACCTAAGGCAGGGGTGGGCAACCTGTACAGGGTCAGGGACCACAGTACAGCTTCCTGACCTGCTGGAGAGCTGCAGGAGGCCTTCCATTGACATGGAGAAATGGGCTGGCCTTTGGAGAGGCAGTGTTTGAGTGGGAAGTGGGGACAGGAGACCTCTGGGAGGCAGGTTCCCTTCCCACCATCAAACTCTGCGACCGTGCCAAAATGCATTCATTTTGAGGCCAGTTTTTGGCAGTGCAATTTTGGCCCCTTTTTCAGGGTGGTCGGATAGTGTGAAGGGTGGGAATAGGAACCTTTTGCTTCCATTCTCATTCTTTTTTTGGGGGGGCTGGGGGGAGGAAAACTTGTTTTGGCAAAATCCAGTCGTTTTGCCATTGAATTTCAGCAGTGCCGCTGCAGAGTGGTTACAAATGAGTTCCTGGGAGTGGCAAGATGCCAACCTCTGTGCCGAAGCAACCGTTGAACAAGGGGTAGGAAGCCTGACAAAGTGCTGCTGAAAGGGAGAAGGGTAGTTTAGGTTTGCTTACATTTGTGGGGTTGGGAGGGAAAGGAAGACTCCAAGATGAGCTTCTGGGAATTCTAGAGGGAATCATACAAATATTTTTGATATTATATTTAATATATATATATACACATATATACTATATTTCTACACATATTAAGAGAATATAGTCAGCACTCTCCATATGCCTTCCATTATTTTTATGTAGAAGTTTACTTGCTGGTGCAATGAATTATTCCAGTCTGTCACAATCTGTAGGCTTCCTGCCTGCTGCCAGCTGACAAGAATAAAAATGACTGAACATCCACACAAGTCCAGAGCTGTCAGATAAAATCATGTTAGTTGCTTAAGAATCTGTCGAAAAGGTAATCCTTGTTAACCACTGTGGCTATAGAGTTACTGGGATTGCGAAGAGATGGAGGTAACCGCACTTAGGGTGGGATTTGAAATAATAAAATATTTTTTAAGTGGAAAGAGTCTTACCAGAACCTAAAATATAAATAATGATGCACCTGGGTAGATTGGCAAGTCAAAATTGCTTTTTCTCTGAAATGCCACACTCTTTGTTTCTGCAAGTGGTGATCACTCTCCTGTAATACTTGAGTATGATATTAAATTAGATAGGCTAAAATGTGCGCAAATATAAGCACTTTATTGGGGGGGGGGGGGGAAATCTCATTTTGAAATATGATTTATTTAGGCAATGGGACTGTTCACAGAAGAAAGGGGTGGCGTCAGAATGTAGAAGAGGCATTGCTGGAAAATGTTTCTTAACGTTTAGGCTTAAGTTTAAATACGTGATTATGCAGACATGTAGTATTGGTTGGCTTTGTACGGATATAAATAAATACCTAAGCTTTTTTCAGAACTGATTTTTTTTTTTTTAAAAAAAATAAATGTTGCACAATTGCCAGAGAATTATCAACGGGAGGCTTTCATATAATTCTAAGTGGGCCTTAGGATTAAATGTGTAGAGGGTTTACAGATGTGGCCTTTAGTAGATTGCTTCAGTCACAGGTATAATTTGTATTTTTTAGTGAACACCCATTTTTGTTGTGTATGTTTGTAGGTGTGCGTGATTTTTTTTTTAAAAAAATGTTACTGTGTCATGTGATGTCAGCATGCATGTCAAACTCCTAAATCAGTTGTCAGAAATGTATTGTTGAGAGATGTATGTGACGAGACAAGAAGGCCCAGAGGGAGCCGATTTAATTTGGAAGAGGGGACGCGTGGTTTCTTCTTCCCTAGCCCCCACGTGAAAAAAAATTGGAGATGTTTTCAAATGTATACAATTGTTTGAAGTTGAATGTTGAACAGTCAGTGAGCGAGACAAGCTTTTAAGAGACATTTTTAAAAACATAATTTGGTTGCTTATGAAACTGAATAGTTTATTGATACATATTTTTTTAACACTACATTCCTCTGTCTTTAATAAACAAGTACTTTACAGTCTATGTTGCTACGCTTCATGCTTTCTCATCTGCATGGGTATTGCCAGCAGCATGATCGGCCGTATTGCTTAAAAGATATTGTACCTGCCAGTAACACACAAACAAAGCAAAATGAAACACTGTGTATGAACAAAATACTGTGTTGCCTGATATACAGATCCCAGCTCTAACTGAGGTGCTGCACTAGTAGACAATCAAAATCTATGGAAGACTTTGGGGTGGGGTGGGGTATGTTCTTAAAAGATACAGCTGCTTTGAAAGTGTTTTTTATTCTTAAAAGTATTTATTTTTTAAATTGTCTAATTGGATACTTTTCAGTGTTGATTTCACATTGTCTTGGTTTTGCATTTTTAAAATTTGGCATTAGATTTGTATATGTAGGAAACCTGTGTGATTTTCATGATCTGACATCAGGAACTGTAGATATGGATCCTTAGTGTTCATGTGATCATTTACCAAGTGTCAGTTTTTAACTGAATAAACATAACATTTGAAATTTCTGCTTTGTAGCATTAAGGTTTTGATAATGTTTCCCGCTTGAATACTTCTTCTTGCTGACTTGGTATCTATACTATTACTTTTCTTCAACAACAACAATCTCAATCGGAAAGAATTGAGTGGGGTGGAGAGAGATGAAGAAATTGCAAATACAAGTGGCACCCTTTGCATTTGGCTGGTGATAGTTGTGGCTCTTTTTGCATTTCAGTGATGATGCTAATCATCTAGAACACTATTTCTCAACCTGGGCAACTTTTAAGACGTATGGACTTCAACTCCCAGAATTCTCCAGCCAACTTAAAAGTCCATACATCTTAAAGTTGCCCAGTGAGAAACACTGATCTAGTATAATAGAGCTGTTTCCAGCCTTAGATACCGGTCTCTCGCAAACACTGAACAGGAGTACCTTGCATTTCTAGACGGATGGAAAAGGAACAAAATTCACTATTCTTTTTCAATGCTCATACTTCTGACAAAAATTCAAACCTACAGCAAGTGGTAGGAAGAACAATAATTTAGGCTAACTGCCAATTAGTTTTATTTTCAAGGATCTGAGATCTGAAAATCTGAGGATTGCCACATAACTCTTGAAAGTCCCAGGATGAGAAATGAGCTAACTTTTGAATCTTTCAAGAGTCTACAGCTCTCCCTATTGACTTTGATGGTGGGGAAATGAATACTGGTCTATAGAGTCTGGGTTGCTTCAATGGCCATAGGATTGTGGTCTGTGTGATTTCTTCCCTGCGTTAAATAAAATCATGTCTGATAAGATTTCATAGATGTGCTGTTTTTTAAAAAATACCTCTAATTGAATGCAAGACCCAGTTGCCTTTTAATAAAATTTAAGTAATAGTTCAGGAATTTACCTAAATAATAGTTAAACAAGTCTCAAGCGTTGTTAGGATTAGGAAAAACCAAATGCATCGTTAACAGAATAGGTGGAACCTGGTTCAATAGTAATAACTCTGAGAGGGATCTCAAGAGTTAAAAGGTGTTTTATGACCCTATAAAGAGTGCAAAGAAGGCCAACGATGATAAGAGGACTAGAGGCTAAATCATATGAGGAATGCTTAAAGGAACTAGGTATATCTAGCCTGGCAAAAGAGAAGGGTGAGGTGGGGATAGGATAGCTGTCTTCCAGTACTTGAGGGGAAGTCATGAGGGGATCAATTTATTTTCTATAAATTCTCATTATAGTCACCCATCTAACAAATACCAGTTGCCAACAATACAATAAGAATGTCAACTTCATGTTGGCTTTAAAATTGCATTTTCCCCTCAATGTAGCTTCAAAATAGAATGATTTTCAAGTATTACAATAAATCTTTTAAATAACTCTTACTGCCCTGATAACTACTCATCCGTCATTTTCCAATATTCAGAGACTGAGGGTTTGGTAGACTTGACACCCACACAACAGGATTGGAGAAAGTTTGAAAATCAGCTGATTATGGAATAGGATCACTTATGATTGCAATAAAAAAAAAGCAGATCAAAAAGGACTATCATGAAAAATTTAAGCCCTGATCAAAATGCTCCAACATTTGCTGTGTGATACGATTTGCTTAAATTATCTTTCAACGGTGTAAGTTCGTGACACTGCGATGATAGAGTTCCATTATTTTTTTTTAAAAAAAATTCTTGCATAGCCTGTTATCAGTTGATAACCATATTGTTTACTTTTGATTTTTAACATTTGCTGTCCCATTTGCTGAGCTGTCCTGAGAAAGGAGTCCGAAAGTAGCTTTTTCTGCAGCAGAGCTAGGTGCACAAGGATTCATTACATTGTGCGGGAAGGAAGATCAGCAGTAATGATCCTAGAAAGGAATGACGAGAATAAGGGCCGAGACCAAAATGGAGCAGGAAAATGTGTCCGTGTGCAAGAACAAGAAAAGCATGCAATCTGGCCACACGTCTCAGGTGATGAGCAGTCTGTTGACTCTATGCCTCCATGCTGTTACCACCAGCAAAAAACAAAAGCACCAGGTAGTCACCAAAGGAGCCTCAGCTGGTACTCTTTCTCTCATTTGATTTCAGGGACTGTAGGCTTCTCTCTCTTACCTACCAAGACAGTGGGAGGGCTTGATTTCATTCCATGCAGGTCGCTATAGTATCAATGGATTGGGGACTCATGTTTTACAACACTTTGCAACTCCACTAGATGCTGTTGGCTTAAGGATGGCAAGACTGAAGAGCCTCTGGAAGGGATGATGTAAAAATAAGGACATACAGATGCAGAAGCAAATATACTACACAAGGCATGTTACCACAATAGGAAATGCTTTTAGATAGAAGAATGCTTTTAAAGTCTCAGTAAAATGGCAACAAAAAGATTAAACTTCTGAAAAACAGTGAAGGGTTTTTCTTCCCTCTTTTAGGCAAAGCACCTACACTGGAAAACATGAAGGTGAACCCCTCTTCAGAATCCTCCAGAAATTATACCTGTACACATTACACTTAACTAGAAGAATCTCATACTTAGGAAAGATGAGAATAAAGCAGTAAAAAATTCATCTTTACAAAATAATTTATTTTAAAATGATCTTTCCAGCTTGATACTCATCTTTTACAAACTGGATTCTTTCTTTTTTTTTTCCCTTCCTTTTTTGGCTACAAGATGGACAAGTATATTGCTCAGTGATAGCAATTGGCAAATCCAGAATCCTGCTGGCAGATCAAAAATAAGAACAGCATTAATTGAACTATTTTCAAGAAACTAATTCCATTCCAAGCAATGGGAAGATACTGGTTTTATACCAGCAAAATAGCTGATCTAAATTCTCTCCTATGCCAGGCATATGATATAAGCATGGGGAATGCTTTGAATCCTTTGGATGGCTTCTGAACTTCTAGACCGAGGGGAGGATGGAGGAACAGTTTCAGAGGGCAAAAAGGAGAGGTAATTTGGAACGCTTCCATTTGATCAATCTTATCTCAGCCTTCTTACTGAAGTATTGGTTAGGAATAAAAGCTTTAATTTGGGAAAGGGGTTCCCCCATATTGTGGCAGTGCCATTCTTTATGTAAAACATCATCTTTAGCAGCCCAACCTGATGCCTCATACTATGGCTCCACTAATTACATTAAACCAACGATTTGCTAAATGTTGCATCTAACTGGGTTTGCATAACACCAAGTTAAAGACCAGAGTTTATGTATCAAATGGCTGAATCTACACAACGTACTAAGGCAAAATTGTGGCACAGCTTAGAACAATGCATGTGGCACTGAATCAGTGGCAAATTATCATGTTTCCATAACTGACAAGCAGCATGACTTAAAATTAAAAACAAAAACAATTATGAGAAATCACAGAAATATTTATCCATCAAAGGTACTGGAGTAAAAAGAAATGAGTACAACCACTAAAAATATAAAATATTGAACAGTACACATTATTTTCCTCTGAATAAAACCAAAATACATTTTAATTGCATTTCTATAATAGGAGGTACCTAGTTTTTATCCATTTGCTCCCATATTATTATACTTACTAAAAAGAAAACAACGACCACTTTAAGAATATTTTAATCTGAAAATGCATCAAATGTTCGGTAAAATACAAAAATTGATCTGCAAATATCTAGATGGATTCTGTATTTTGAGACCATTTCTGAATTAGCACATTCCATATCAAAATATCCTGATTCTTCCACAAGTCCACCACGTTCAATATCTTGAATAGATGACTTAATTGTTGGCACAGCTCTCCATTTCTGATTGTGGAACCATGTACTTGAGAAATAAAATCGAAGGGGGGTTTTCAAGCAGTGTTTTTTTTGGACATCTGCAAGTAAAATAACTCCGCAAAATTTCAGGAGCTGAAACCTCAGTTTATCTGAGTCGGTACAGTAAGCAAATGTACATTATTCCTATCCCAAATATATAGATCATGTAATTGTTCAGCAGAGACTGTATCTACAAAACATATCAAACTAATCGTTACTATAAAAATTACAGCATCCCACCTTCAGTGCTTGTTTGAATAAGTAGCTGTACATTATATACAGGAAGCCGAATGGCAGTCACTGGTTCTAATTCTTGTATTTCAAGGAAAAGGAGGAAAAATAGTCCTGCTAAAATCCAACATCTGGGCTTATAAATAGTGCAGAGAATGCAAAGGCTAAGAAAACAATGCCTCCTATGATTGTCACTGTAAAAGGAAAAAAAAGGAGGGGGGGGAGAGAATAACAAGGTGGTTAGAACTTATATATAAAGGACAACATTTCACAAGGCTTTTTTTTTTGTATTCATGAAATTACTTTCATGCCTCTACTTCTTACCAGTATCTAATCAATCAAGACACCCGCCCTATATATTTCCAACATGGTCAGAGTCAAGAAGTTATAAACGACAAGCTTTAGTTAATGTTTATATACTGTAAGAAATAATCAACATCAAATGATCTTTGTGCAAGTCAGCAAAATTTGAACCACAAAGACCTCATCGATGGCTTTCATAGGAAACATGTACTTTCCCTTTCTGTTTTTTGTATTTTTAATTGTTTCTAGGGTTTAAAGGTTGTATCTTTTGTTATGATTTTAGTTTTGTATTTTGTGTGTGTGTGATTTGAATCCTGTTAAGCCACCCACTCTCATGTATGTGAGATGGGCAGTTGTATAATTTCAACCAATAAATAAATGAAAAAAATTGTCATTTTTGCCTACTGTATACTTCTATCAAGAAAGACTAAATAATAAAATACTTCAGTAAATGGTTAAATGAGAGACATTTGAAAAACTGATCTTGAACCAACTGGAAAATTAGACAGTAGATAGGAAGTTTCATGACAAGATGACGGGTTTGTATCTGCTCAGGCTCGTTCACACTGGTTGACAGTGGATTAAAGACAATTTCCCCTCTCTATCCAAAAAAAACCCCCATTCTAAATAGTGAGCATGAACTTAAAAAAGAATATAGTAAATGGACAGATTTCACCTATTTCAGTTTTCTTGAACCAATTATCCACTAACTTAACAAATGGTAGGACTTGGCTCTATTTTAATGCATTGGTTACTTTGGGCAGGCCTAACGTGAAGGATTTGTTAGGTGTTTAAGACCATATGTCCCATGGATCAGCTTTTCAAAATCTACAGAACTGATAGTGATACCCTGTTTCCCCGAATATAAGACATCCCTTGATAATAAGCCCAATTGGGCTTTTAAGCGCATGCGCTAAAATAATACCCCCCCAAAATATTTTTTTATTTTAATTTTATTATTTTATTATGACACATTAAAAAAATAAAAACATACAACGTTTATATACATAAACTCTTTTTACAGCTCTTTCGTAGTGATCCTTACTTATTATTTACTATTTATACAAATTTTAAAATATTTAACCGCATGTGCAGCCGGTCCCCGCCATTTCCTCTGGTTAGGGTTAGAGACAGAGCTGGAAATCTGCTAAGGCGGCAAGAGGAGCTTTATGTGCCCCAAAATAATAAGTCCTCCCCAAAAATAAGGCCAAGTGCTTATTTCAGGGTTCCAAAAAATATAAGACAGGGTCTTATTTTCAAGGAAACACAGTAATATTAATTTCCAGGTGAAAGAGGGAGACTAAAAATGTATCATTACAGATAAGTCCTCAACTTATAAAAGTAATCGGGACTGGAATTTCCATCATTTAATGAAAATGATTCAAGGCAGTCCCCTTTATGAAGTTTATAAATAACTCATGTCCAACACTCCTATTTCCCCCACAACAATCACCCTGTGAGGCTAGTTGGGCTGAGAATGACTGGCCCAAAGTCATCCAGATGGCTTTCATGCCTAAGGCAGGACTGGAACTCACAATCTCCTGCTTTCCAGCCTGGTGTCTTTAATCATTAGACCAAACTGGTTTTTTTAATCTCCTGTTAGAAAACATTTCACTTTCCCTTTCTGTTTGCAAATCAATGGTTTTCTTTTCCTGCCCAGGACTTACCAGTTCGAACTGAGATTTTTTGTGCTATGATTCTTCCTCCAATCACCGCTAGGCCTGTACACAAACTATGCCCAAGTGTTCCACCCACAGCCACACCGTAGGGGTCCTGTGTCAAAAATGGGAAACATTTCAGTGCTATTTGAAAAGCTACAGCTCTTTTACTGCAGTTGCTTACAAAGGAGCCACTAATACTTTCAAAGGCCGCAAACAGATAAAAACACACAGAGAATGTACTGTCAGCCACATCCAGCCTTCGTTCATGACCAGAGAGAATTCACTAGAATGTCATTCCTGGGATAACAGAAAGTATCACAATCACTTTAAAAAAATGAAAAGACTAGAAACAAAAGATGCTTTTCCTACTCAGTTTAAATACTCACCTCAGCACCAGGAGGAGAACCAATTTCCCCCCCTAATGTAATTTAACCAATTGGACAGAATAAAAGTGCAATGAATTAAAAATGTTAAACAAACAAACAAAAAAAAAAAAGCAACTAATTACAATGCAGGACTTGTATTTCCAGGTCTTTAAAGGTTACTATATAAGCTGAATCACAGTTGCTCCTGCGACTGATTTGTCGCTGTGCTGTGCCTAGCAACTTCCATGGAAGCAACAATTTAACATACATAACATTAAATCAAAGCCACATGGGTCTCAAAAGCACTCTTGCGACTGCAGGTCCCATCGCTTCTCCGCGCAGAGATAAGCCAGATAATGTCCTTTCTCAGATACATCAACTCTACTGAGTGCATCTCACGGAGTATGCATTGCAACTGTGCCTTTTAAATTGGAAAGATCCCAAGGGAAAGTGGATTTATTACGCTGCTTAAGGCTCAAATCGTAATATTAATCTACCTATACCTAATTAGATCCTGAGCATTTTGCTCTGTAACTTCTGATCGTGCCCATTTCTTATACAGTTGACTCACCTCTCTTGCTGCCAGGACAATGGTGGTCAATTGGGAGCGATCGCCCCATTCAGCTAGGAACGTTAAAGTGAATGCTTGCACAAAAATTGGAGAAATAAAATGCAGACATTTCTTCTGAGGTATTGCAGGGCCTGTACCCGCTTCCATATCTCCAGGGCCATTTAAAAGTTTCATTCTCTGGAGCTAGGAGAAGAGAAGAAGCAGCTGTTAGAATACTTGGGGAAGCACAGTCAGATCCAAAGAGTCAATACCAGCGATAGAGAAGCAATGATCAGCTTTACAATGTAAATCTACACAATGTACCAATGTAAATAGATACAAACAATTAAATAATTAATACTTCATCATAAGAGTGATGAGTGTGGGAATCAAGACAGTTGCTGCAACTACTCATTGTGGTTAAAGCCTGAAGTTTTTGCTGGCTATAAAGATTTCTCCCTTTACAATCAATCCTTGGCTGGAAACAGAATATTCAATGAATATAAAGGAATGGGTAATCTGATTTTAAAATGGAATGGCAATCATAGACTACAATCCTGATTTCTGAAATAATCACAAATGGAAACAATTCTGATACTGAAGTGTTACAATATTATACTGATAATATATCATATCAATTCTTATGGTGATAGACTGGCATATATTGGCAATAAAAATACCAACAAAAATGTCCAGAAATGGATGTCTTAATAAGACTGATCTACTGCTAATTTTGGACATCCATCCAGGTAATCCTATGAGGAACAATTTGTGAGTCTCTTGAAATTATCTAACTATAGGATTCAATAGCTCCTAGCACTAGTCAAGGTACTAGGGTACGTGGAATTGTAACTCAGTGGCATCTGGTAACTCATTTCCCCTCCCTAATTTAGTGATCTTATGCAGCAATTTGGATTCAAGGGAGAAAAAGTTATTCCAAAAGTGCAAGGAAGCAAGAATTCCATATCTGGGTAGGGATTTGTTTTTTTTCCTGGACCAACACGCCACAAGTAGTAGTGATTGGTGCCCTTTGATTCACCTTTCCTTCTTCAGTCTGGATCTTTGCACAGCCTTCATATCATTAAGTACTCAATAGGTACTTGTTAAGAATATCACTTAAGAAGTACTAATCAAATACCAACCTAATAGTTTCTAAGCAAGCATGCTGGCTTTGAGAATTCTGGGAGTTCAAGTCCACACATCTTAAAAATGGCCAAGGTCAAGAAACACTGTTATAAACCTTAACTTACTTCTTCATCTTTCTTTTTGAGTTCTGCTTGGACTTCCTCTAGTTCTTCCTGGCCTTCATCTGCGCTCATCTTCAAGCCTTCTCGAAGCATTCGGATACCAAAAATTGCAAAGAGTGCTGTTGACACGTAGTAGGTATATATTCTAGGAATTACTGTGGTAGCGTAACCAAATAAAACTACAAACAGAAAAGCAAATAGTTTAGGCTTTCCATGAAGCAGACTAGGTTTATTTCTACTCTCTAAGCACTTTTTTTAAAAAATTCAGGAAGTCCTGTATTTATTAATTAATCCCATGGAATTATATTATATATATTATTTCCCAAATTATACAGTAATACAACATTAATATACAATATTCCCACATTTCTACCTAGCTGAAATCCAGATAAATTTTTCAAGAAAAAGTCAATTTATAAAAATCAACATGAATACAGCCTTTTACAGTAGCCAAAATATCCCTACATGATATTTTGCAGTAATTCTAATTTACAACTCCTCTATGAATAGGGCATAGAAAGTGTAATTTCTTTTATTGCATAAAATTTTTAGATTGATTAAATGATACAGACTTTAAGTGACTTACAAGTAAAAAGAAAACAATTAAAGCTAATATAAAAAAACCCAAAACCAAATGGCTACTCAAAATCTTCCTTCAACACCGAAAACTATGGCCTCTAGTGCCTTCCTATTGTCAGAAGGGCTCCCCTAAAGAAGTGCAAAATATTTCAAATTCCAAACAAGTGTGTTCCAATGCTTCCCATAATGTCAGAATGGCACTGGGCACTTCTGATAAAATGGAACCACCTAGTTTAAACTGGACATTTCCACAACTGAAATGTTTCACAGATCCCTTATTCTCTCCCGCATACAGTACATACACCACGTTTTCACTATGTTCCAGGGAATAGAAGACAAAAGCACTAACCAGATAGACACGTCATCAGCCCTAAGGCCAGCATAGCACCAGCCAGCACTGTTAAGCGATTGTAACGCATTGCCATAATAGCAGCAATGAAGAAGGTTTTATCGCCCAGTTCTGAAACAATGATGACAGAAATCGCAGCCACGAATGCATGGATAAATCCTAGGTTAGTTTTGTCTGAAGATTCTTCACTAACAGAATGGACGGGAACAACGAGAGTAGGTCCTTTCTGAAAAAAATAATAATATGTTTTTTTATTCCAAGTTTTAAGGAAATCAGTTCCTTATCATGCCAACACATAAGAAAAATGCAATCCATTGGATAGTATGTAAAAGGGCCCTTACAAATTCTTTACTTACCTTATGAATTAGCCAAGAAGTTTAAGTGCCAAAATAAATCACCCAGTTCAACTTATCTGGGGATCGACACATCTCAGAGTATATACAATATTTCCTTAAAGTATTCATATTTTCTGTATATGCTCATGTAAGCACATACGTAGGTAAGCATAACGTCGAAGTACCATATGGGAAAGCCTTTTTATTTTATTTTATTTATTGGATTTATATGCCACCCATCTCATCTGGAGAAAGCTTACAAACATGAAAATCAGAAACACTAAAAAGATAAGACTGTAATAATCATAGTTAAAATTTAGATTAAAAAATAGTTTATCATTTAAAGATTAAAAGGAGGGAGTACAAAGATCACAGGGGAAGGTCGGGTCACCTCTCAATCTACTAAGCACATGAGAATGATACCCACCACCACCACCACCACCACCCCCGTTGGTGCCCCAGGCCTGCTGCCAGCACCAGGTCTCCAAGCCCTTATGCAAGATCAGGAGGGTCAATGCAGATCTATCCTCAGAGGGTATGTTCCAAAGGGCAGTGTTGTGGTCCATCAGCGGCCTGTGCAGGTTGTAGCTGATTCCGACAACGAGGAGGCTGGTGTGGTGCTGCGCCAGCAGCCTGTGAGGTTGGCGCTTGAGTCAGACAGTGAGGAGGCTGGAGAAGATGTGGTGCCAGAGGCAGGGATTCAGCCAGGGCCTTCCGAACCTCCAGAAGCTCCTTTAAATGAAGAGGAGGAGCCTCTCCTCAATGCACGGGCACGCAGAGCTGCCAAAAGGTAGGAGTGGCTCCTCAGGAGGAGGTCTCCTCAAGAGTAAGGCTTGGGGCTAATTGGCCACTCCCTTAGCCTATTTAAGGAGGAACGCCACTTGCAACAAGCTGTAGAGAACAACTTTAGTTCTCTCTCCTTCGTGTTTGCAAAACTGCTTCTGGGCTTTCTGCCAACTCTAGTATGATGGTGATTACCTTATCTTAGAATTCTGGTAGGCTGTTAAGACAGTTCATTAACAACCTTTGAATGATAAAGACTAAGTTATTTTGAGTAAATAAGCTTTGTATAGAGTTTGTGTGTGCTGCGTTCTTTGGGGTCCGTAGCTGGGGCAGAACAGGCAGGGGCCATAACAGAAAGGCTCTTCGCCTGCCAGAATTCCTCAGCTGAACGGGTCTTTAGCATGCCCTCTCTGCCAGCAGAGGTGGGGTTAGCCAATCTCAATGAGGTGACACGGTTCCTCCAGTAGCTTAGACCCATGCCATGCAAGGCTTTAAAGGTAATAACCAACACCTTGAATTGAACTTAGAAGCAAACTGGCAGCCAATTTAGCTCATGGAGCAGCGGTGAAATTTGTGGCCCCCAAGACCTGCTCACGTTGCTACTTTCTGCACCAGCTGTAGCTTCCGAATACGCTTTAAGGGTAGCCCCATGTAAGGTGGCACATTTTTTCATGGTACTTTTGTTAAAAATTTGAGGGTCGCCTTATCTGTGCATGAGCTTATATGAAAGTATATGCAACATTCGTTAGCTTTAAATTTAGAAGTGTTTTTATTATAAACCTGAAGTTGGTATCAACTCTTAAGAAACCACAAACTTAAGAGTATTTCTTACAATATTGTTTTGAATATTCCTTAAGACTTCCTTAAGCACAAACCTGTGTGCTCCCCAAAGTCACCGAGAGGCAGGCAGCATACAAATTTAATATATCATAAAACAATCATCTCATGTTCACCTATTCTCCTTGGTATTTAATGTAAATTGTTTCATCAAGGTTTTTATTTATCCCTGCTGAAACAAAAGTACAAAAATGATCTGAACTTTAGATGCTGACTCATTGGCATTCTATTTTTCATATTTTATTGTTATG
Organism: Arizona elegans; assembly: GCA_022577455.1. Taxonomy (NCBI): domain Eukaryota; kingdom Metazoa; phylum Chordata; class Lepidosauria; order Squamata; family Colubridae; genus Arizona; species Arizona elegans. The sequence continues at coordinate 67,637,035 of JAKOOJ010000009.1, forward strand.
GCACTTTACCCATAGCTGCAATTTATCTGCATGTCTTCAACAATAAATTGTAGTCACTCCCAACAAATTTCTACTTATCTTTAATTCATCATACTAACAATTATTTAGGAGGAATATTTGAAGGAATCAACCACAGTCTTGAGAAAAAAAATACAGAAAGCAGATACAACAGTTCTTTTCAAGTACTTGAATATATGTCACACAGAATTTCTCCGAAATCTACTATTGTCCCAAAATATAGGACTTAGAGTAATAGAAAAGCAGTTCTATTAAATATCAAGAACAAAAATTCCTAGCTATCAAGATTCACTTTACTGATCAGAATTATATGCCTTAAATGGCCATTTCTAGCTGTTATATTATATCACCTAGACAATCCCTGATTTGTGATTACATACAATATAAACATTCATAACAAGCAATATTAGGTTTCACAAATGCATGTAAGATCCAATACATAATTTCACAAAAGACTGTAACAAAGACAGTAAAGGTTTCATAAAAGCAGTCTGATAAAGTAAAATGAGAAGCTTGTTTAAATAGGGAGAATTAAGCCAGAGGTATTTGATACATCTCCTTAAAAGAACCTTCACAATCAAATCCCCCAATCACAACCACACTTTTCCAGATACTGCTTCAAAAAAAGCAATGGCAGACCAGACCAATGAATGAATAAAATGATCTTTGGATTTCAAGCCAAGTACTTTTTCCAGAGAGCTGGGACTCTAATGCAAAGTCATATCTAAACTGTCACCAGAACTGAGATCAATATAATATTATTCTTCTATCTGCTGACCTTCTAAATCAGAGTTACGGTATTTTATTACCTCACTATTTAAAGGTAATATATCAGGGTGGATTTGATTTAAATCGAGTTGATTTAAATCACAATTTAAATCATGATTTAAATCACTAGTAAAAAGGATTGATTTAAATCAACTCGATTTAAATCATAATTTTTAAAGAGCAACTGTCATCTCTGCTACTCCTTTGACCCACTGTTGACTCACCGATAGTCCCAGTATTGCAGAATATACAGCCTCATGCTATATAACTAAGCTCCATTTCATGCTGAATAAACTAAATTATTTATGTATCTTAAATAGAAAACTATCTTACGATAGATTTTTACCCCAAAAGTTTTTTATTAAAATAAATCCGATTTAAATTAAAAAAAATCCGATTTAAATTAAAAAAATCTGTTTTTTTTTATTTTTTTAAAAAAATCATTGATTTTTATCCACCCTGTAGTATATACAGGTAGTCCTTGGCTTTTGACCACAACTGAGTCCAAAATTTCCATTGTTAAACAAGACAGTTGTTAAGTGAGTGTTGTCCACTTTTATGACTTTTCTTGGCACAGCTATTAAGTAAAGCAATGCAGTTGTTGAGTTAGTATCACGGTTGTTAAGTGAATCTGGCTTTCCCCATTGACTTTGCTTGTCAGGTCGCAAAAGTTGATAACATAACCTCAGGACACTGAAAACATCATAAATACATGCCAGTTGAAAAACCTCTGAATTTTGATAACGTGATGATGGGAAGGATGCCGCAATGGTCATAAGCGTGAAAGACAGTCACAAGTCACATTTTTCAGTGCCACTTTAATTTTGAACAGCCACTAAACAAATGGTTTTAAGTCAAGGATAATCTACATGTTCTTTTTGAATACATTTACTAAATACATATCCTAACACAGAGATTAAAATACAACTGTATTTTTAGAATATTATTCTAGAAAATACTATTCTATTTCTAGAATACTACCCTGTTTCCCCGAAAATAAAACATCCCCTGATAATAATCAGGCTTTTGAGCACATGCACTAAAATAAGCCTCCCGCTGAAAATAAGCCCTCCCCAAAAATATTTAAATGCAAAACTGGAAATCAGGTAAGATGGAAAGAGGAGTCCCATCTTGCTCCATGGGCCCCAAAATAATAAGACCTCCCCGAAAATAAGGCCTTATTTCGGGGTTCAACAAAATATAAGACAAGATCTTATTTTCAGAGAAACACGGTATTCTAGAAATAGAATTCTAAGAAAAGTGAAGTAGCTACAAGTTCTATTTTTAAATAAGTGAAATTACCAAATTATAGCAAGAGTGTCTTTTTTAAAAAAGTGATTTTATAGTCCCAGGATAGTTTTGTCTTCACAAATGAAATATGAATTGAAGTTTCATGCACTTTCATCTACAACCTAGTGTTTCATGATATTCCAAATCTTCACCTTTACTGATTGTTGACAAGCTAAGTGTTTTTCTTTTATTACAAATATAATTATATTGTCATAGATCACAAAGAAAGCTAGTTCTTATTTGTCTCAAATCTTTCCAACCAGGTGCTATAGCAGTTCAGGAAGAAAAGCTGATTTTATCATGCAAATACATCCAACATGTTTCACCCTGTCTACTCTTTGTCAACATTCAGTAAAGGTGAAGATTTGCCATATCATGAAACACTAGCTTGTAGATGAAAGTGTATGAAACTTTGATTCACATTTTATTTCTGAAGACAAAACTATCCTGGGACTATAAAATCAGTACTTTTTTAAAAAGACACTCTTGCTATTGTTTGATAATCAGCATACTACTAAAACTCTGAGTCTTGTAACTCAGAGACTTAGTTATTGAGTAACTAAGGCAAAATAGTCCATTATAGGGCAAAACTTTTCCAACCAAAATACCTTGAATGGCCTAACTTACAGAATGTGTCCAAATTTTGGCACCTATGACTCCCATGGAATTGAAATTTGGCAAATTTTATAAAACTGCTTATAACGTAAGAATTATCATAAAGTATTTTATGACAAAACAAAATGTGATAAAACATTTTCTATGGTCAATTCCTGATGTTTGTGTTATACATTTTATAATTTATAACAAGGGCATATGAGGGCAGTAACCTTTTTATAGTTAGAACATCTCATGAAATCTGATTAAACAATGCATGAATGAACAGAAACGTTTTCTATCTGACCATGATTACAAAGTTGTGTTCCAAGAACTGCTGAGCAGTCAACACTATGTAGGCATTATGGCAAGATACTTAATTCAGCACAATTGAAAGAATTAAGAAATTGATAAATAACAGTAAATTTAAAGTCTGTTTAGAAAAACAATTACATATATGGGTTAAACCAATGGGCTGCATATTCATAAAATGACAAATCATTCTCATTTCACACTTGGAAACTATCATGCAAGTTCAGGACTTTCTAACAGTAACTTGAAAAAAAAACATTGCTGTAACACAATTTGAATTGTCATTATCCAATTCCAACAATCAAATCAAATCGCTGAAATATATTTACTTTTCAAAAGACCTTGAAAAGACCTCCTGAAAGGTCACTATGATCTGTAACATGTGAGCTAATTGATTGTGCAATTTGGCAACATCACTATTTCAAAATCAACCAAATTAAACGAATAGCCGTTAAGTTACATAATAGACAGCGTAACTGTTCCGAGTGAGACTATATCACTTTCTTCCAATAGACAAAGTGTAAAATAAATTTAAGTAATTTTAGGAAGATGCGAACCATAAATTACTAATACTGCTGTTGTCTGCAGCTGGCCAATAGCACATTAGTCAGATGAGGATATAAAATGAGCTAAGCATGTGTCATATGGATAAAGAAGGGAGCATACAGGTCAGGAAAGCCGAGGCATTTTAATAAAATGCTTTTAGTTGGATACTCTACCAGTCTTCTGATTTTATCCCCCCTTCTGAGATCCAACAGGATTCTCTTCTTTGCAGTGTCCTACGAATTCTGTGAGATGAGGCATTTAAGAAAACGAAATGTGGGCATTACAGGTGGGTAGTCCTCGATGGAGCCCAAAATTGTGGTTGCTAAGAGAGACATTTGTTAAGTGAGTTTTGCCCCATTCAATGATCTTTCTTGCCACAGTTGTTAATCATGGCAGCTGTTAAGTTACTAAAACAGTTGTTAAATGAATCTAGCTTCCCCATTAACTCTGCTTTTCAGAAGATTGCAAAAAGATCAATGACCCTGGGACACTGCAACTGTCATAAATATGAATCAGTTGCCAAGCAGCCAAATTTTGTGTGTGTGTGTGTATATACTTTGCCCCCCAAAATAAGACATCCCCCGATAATAAGCCCAATCGGGCTTTTATTTATTTATTTATTTATTATATTTCTATACCGCCTTTCTCCCGTAGGACTCAAGGCAGTGTACAGTCAAGAAAAATATAGACACACAAACATCATAAAATTGCTAATTAAAATTATTACTTAGTTTGGTCAATTAAATAAAACCCAGAATTAGATAACATTTAAAAAAAAAATCATTCACATGTTCATATGTTTAGCCCTGCCTGTTGGAACATCAGGGTCTTGAGGGCACGGCGGAAAGCACGGAGATCAGGGATATTCCGTATCTCCGGGGGCAGTTCATTCCAAAGGGTTGGAGCCCTCACAGAGAAGGCCCTCCCCCTGGGAGTCGCCAGTCGGCATAATTTGACTGATGGCACCCTGAGTAGTCCCTCCCTGTGAGAACGAACTGGTCGGTGGGAGGCTATTGGTGGCAAAAGACGGTCTCGTAGGTACCCAGGTCCTAAGCCATGGAGCGCTTTAAAGGTGATAACTAACACCTTGAATGAGCGCATAGCAATAAGGCCAAGCACTTATTTCAGGGTTCAAAAAAATATAATATAGGGTCTTATTTTTGGTGAAACACGGTATGCGTATGTGTGTCTATATCTTACACGGGAGAAGACCCGAATACACCAAGACTTGCATAACTGTATCCGTGAAAATCTACATACATACATACCCACACACATATATGTACATGTAGATATATGTATATACATATGTATGTGCATGTATATATGTATATGTATATATATGCATGTGTGTGTATGTATGCATATATATGTATGTGTATGTATGTGTATATATATGTGTGTGTGTGTATGTATGCACATATATATATATATATATATGGGTGTATGTGTATATATATATATAAACACACACACACACACACACACACACGGGAGTCCTCAACTTACGACCAAAATTAATGGTGTTAAGTGAGACAGTTGTTAAGTGAGTTTTGTCCCCCTTTTGCGACGTTTGTCTATGGATGAATCCAATCTGCTTCTCCCATCCCACCTTTCACCCGGCCACGTTTCGCCTCAGTGGCGGAGACTTGAAGGGCCGTTTGAGCAGGAAAGGAAAGGAGAAGCGCCGGAGAAGCCGGGGCTTTCCGCACCCTTCCTTCCCCGAAGCCGGCCGGAGCTTTCGGGGACGAGAGTAGTCCAGCCCCGGCCACCGTGGCGTCCGCCTCCGCCTCCCTCAGCTCACCTCAGCCCGGAGGAGGTCCGGCCCTTGCACCGCCGGCTGCTGGTGAGGCGCCGGCGCCGGCTTCTGCTGCTCCTGGTGAGGCGGGAAGTCTCGCTCGCGGTTGACTTCTTGCTCGGGGGCCGCCAAGGCTGCGGCCAGCAGCAGCAGCAGCAGCGGCCATAACCGCGGGACCCCCGCCATTTCTGTCCCCGAGCCCGGCCCGTTTTCCCCTCAGTCTCGGAAAGAGCGGCCGCCACAGGCGGAAGTGAGTGGAAGCCGCCCCGCCGCCATGGCCGCTTCCTCAGAGGCCGATCGTGCAACCCAACCCAACCGCTCTCGTCTCGTCTTGCCGTCACTCAACGACGTCCCGCCTTTCGCCGCCGATTCCCTTTGTCTGATTGGACAACCTCCCCCCCCCGCTCTGCTCTGGGATTGGCGTCAGAGAATAGGAACCATCATGCTAGGTTGTCCTGTCTCTTCGAAGAGGAGGGAGTGAACAGGCTGAGGAGGGACAGAGCGAGCCAGCCAGCCAGCCAACCACGTGCGTCACGTGATGCAGTTCTGGCAGGTAGAAACTCCTCCCACTTGTGGTTTGCTGGCAGGGGAAGAGATTAAAAAGTGGACACGTTTTGGAATCTGCAATAATTTGGAAATGCAACTATTAATGCTCAAAATCATAGACTTTGGGGTTAATCTCTCAGATTAGTGCAGTCTCCTGCAGGTAGGAATCAATTGCTAATTTAAAGGGCAGCTCAATGCAAAAGTTGTCTGGTCTTCTCCCCTTATAGGTTTTGTTCCTCTTTATAGCAAACAAAGTAAATCAGCAACCCAGGTGAAATAATATTAGGGTTTTTTTTAGTACTTCCAATCATTAAATCTAGCTTTAATTTTATTTATTTTCTTTTATTGCAATTTATATGCCGCCCTTCTCCCGAAGGACTCAGGGCCGCTTATAAGATAAAAATTCAACAATATGAATTAAATATAAATTAAAATCCAATTAAAATTAATTAAAATTATTACAATAATTTAATGTTAATACATAAGTGCAGCCGTTAGTACTTGCAAACAGGTGTACCTAACTACCTTTTCAAACTTTTTTTTAACAATTAAAGAAATGGAATCTTTCTAGCAATTGGTACAATTTTGAAAACCTGAAGCGTTTTGAAAATATTGACATAACGTAAAGAAATACATTCACCTTGAGCAGTTTTGGTAAACGTTTAGAGCGGTGGTGAAATCCAGATTTTTTTACTACCGGTTCTGTGGGCGTGGCTTGGTGGGTGCGGCTTGGTGGGTATGGCAGGGGAAGGATACTGCAAAATCCCCATTCCCTCCCCACTCCTGGGGGAAGGATATTGCAAAATCCCCATTCCCACCCCACTCTGGGACCAGCCAGAGGTGGTATTTGCCAGTTCTCCAAACTACTCAAAATTTCTGCTTCCGGTTCTCCGAACTGCTCAAAATTTCCGCTACCGGTTCTCCAGAACCTGTCAGAACCTGCTGGATTTCACCCCTGGTTTAGAGTCAAGCAAATGTATAGCTCTTGAATTAGTGCCCTCTGGTAGTCCTCGATTTATGACCACAATTTGAGCCCAAATTTCTGATGCTAAGTGAGACATTTGTGACATGAATTTTGCCCCATTTTATGACTTTTTTTTGCTAAGTGAATCGCTTTACATGGTTGTAAAGTGAACCTGGATTCCTCATTGACTTTTGCTTGTCAGATAATCGCAAAAGGTTGACTTCAGGACACTGCAAACCGTCATAAATATGAATCAGTTGGACCTGCAGGTAGTATAGATGACTGATAAAACCAACAGCCTTGTCATTCTAAATGCATGTGCAATGAGTATGCCCAATTCAGCAAATTCATGCAGAGCATGTTAGAGATCTACTATTTATTTATCATATATATATATAGACTTCCCATCTCCCTCTACTAGCTTTTGATTTCAGGAGTGCAGCTGATGGGAAGTTATTCCACATCCAAGTCTCTTTTCTTTTACAAAGTCAAATTTCTCACATCATTTGACCTTAACAGCAACATTGAACATGTATTTAGCTTGGGGAATGAAACAAATCTTTTTGTGTGAGATTTGGAATGGATATCTGCATATTGCAATACCAAGCAGGTTGGCGCAGATAGTTAAAATCTCTCCATACATCTGTACTTACCAATCTTTGCCAAACAATTTAACAGAATCTGTAATATTTATTTTGCTGGGATTCTGTTGGCTACATCCAGAAGAGTGCCAGTGCTAAAAGTGCCTTAAGATCCAGGAGTTGCTTAGAAATCAAATCCTATTATTGGTACCAATATTTAGAAAAAATATTATAGCAAAGCCTCCCACAAAGTTTTGCTCCAGGCACCAAACTACATTCAGGTAGTCCTCAACTTACGATAGTTCATTTACTGACCGTTCAAAGTTACAACAGCACTGAAAAAAGTGACTTATGACCATTGCAGCATCCCATGGTCGTGTGATCAAAGTTCAGATGTTTAGCAACTGACTCATATTTATGACGGTTCCAGTATTCCGGGAGTCATGTGATCTCATTTTACAAACTTTATTTATTTATTTATTTATTTATTTATTTATTGTTTGTTTGTTTATTTATTTATTTATTTATTTATTTTGTCGAGTACATATTAGATAATATATATAAGTATAAGCATGAATTGAATACATAAAATGAATACAATTAAAGGGAACATTAGGACAGGGACGATAGGCACGCTGGTGCTCTTATTTATCCCGCTTACAGACCTCTTAGGAATGGGGTGAGGTCAACAGTAGAGAGTTTTAGGTTAAAGTTTTGGGGGTTTGGGGATTTTTTTGAGTTTTGCTGACAAGCAACGTCAATGGGGAAGCTGGATTCACTTAACAACCTTGTTACTAACTTAATACCTGCAATGATTCACTTAACAAATGTGGTAAAGTGAAGCAAAATCCACTTAACAAATGTCTCACTTAGCAACAGAAATTCTGGGCTCAGTTTTGGTCATAAGTTGAGGGCTACCTGCAATATAAAATCACAGCTATTCCTATAGCAACCCAAATGGCTGTACATAAACAAAGTTTTTGAGCCTTAGCCCTATTTTAGCAAATGAGAGCTGAGGTAATTGGTTATCAAACATCTTGAAGATTTTTCCTTTCCTTTCCTTTCCTTTATTTCTGTTCCTTCTTTCCTTTCCTTTCCTTTCCTTTCCTTTCCTTTCCTTTCCTTTCCTTTCCTTTCCTTTCCTTTCCTTTCCTTTCCTTCTTTCCTTTCCTTTCCTTTCCTTCCTTCCCTTCCCCTTCCCCTTCCTTTCCTTCCGAACTCTTATTTCCCTTATGCAATACCCTTAGGCATCTTTGAGGGAAGAGGGACACAAACAACAAAATATGCATTGTACACAATATTGTGACAAACCACAGGACCAGCATATTTGTACGTCATATGAAGGATTGGGATTTGTGTCATGACATAACAGGGATCTTGGAAGTCATCAGACTATCCCAATCCAAAAGCTGTCCAACCTTTGCTTGAAAAACTCCAGTAATGGAGCACATATGATTGTTCTCATGGTCATAAAATTATGCATTTTCATTTTGGATTTCTCTCTGTAAGTTTCCACCCCTTGATTGTTGGCCTACCCACAGGCACTACAGAGAATACATCTGGGTCTGGTCCTCTGTGACAGATGCAAAATTTTCATTGCCAGGTATTTTAGGCACCTTGTTGGTTCCCATTGTATCTGTGAAAGACAGTTTATATTGATAATTTTCACCAAATCTCCCCTCCAGATGGGCTGGGTGATGCTTCCAGGATTCCCAGCTAGCTTCAGGTCAACAAATTTGGGTGGGCCTTTGTTTGAAGAAGCCTGGCATTTCTACACAGACAGAAATTTTGCAATTGATAGTTTATAAAGTTGCATTTTCTGCCGCAGGACTTATGCTCTGGACTTATCTGGAAGTAATTTGCCATTTCCTTCTTCTAAATTGCTAGCTTGTTTTTTTTTTGTTTTTTTTTTAACAATCCCGGAATTATCTGGTAGTTTCTTATGCAAATACTAGACAGGTTCAGCCCTGCATTTTTTTGAAATCATCCAATCTTAGCATTTGCATATTTCTCAACACACAGGTATAACACATGGCAACTGCCAGTCAAGTTTTAATTTTCATTTCATGTACGCAAATGATGAAATAAAAATAAATAATAATTGAATAAGAAATTGAAATGAGAATAAAGATAATTAGGAAATCCGGGGCTGCTCAAATACCACTTTAGATTGAACTGAAAAGGGAAACAACAGGAGAGAGGGGAAGGAGTAGAGAGAGAGGAAGGGAGAAGAGGGGAGAGGAGAGAAGAGGAGAAAGAAGAGAGGGAAAAGGAGAGGAAGAAAAGGGAGGGGAAAGAGGAGTAGAGGAGAAGGTTAGAAGGGGGAAGAAGAGAGGAATGGAGGAAGAGAAGGGGAAGTAGGAAAGAGAAGGAGAGGAAGAACGAAGGAAGTAGGAGAAAGGAAGGAAGAGAAGGGGAGGAGAAGAAGAAAAGGTTGGAGTAAAGGTAAAGGGTAAAAGAGCAGCCCCGAAAAAGTAAAAATTAAAAATGAAAGTTGAAAGAAAAGATGAATGAAAAATGATGGAAATGACTATATGTGTATATGTATTTATGTAAAATAAAAATAAAAACTTTATTAAAAAAATTAATTTTCATTTCATCATTCATGCGGACCTTGTATGAATCTGATTAAAAAATATAGTTTCTTTTGTTCTATTCTATACTGATCCAAAGCAAAAAAATTGTGCAAAGAAACCTCCCATCCCATCCATCGGTATCTATTAATTAAAAGTGCATTCCTTTGCTGTTTACTCAGAAATAAGTCATACAGTTAGTGAGGCATTTTGTCAAACAAGCATTATATAGTGTAATTGCCTATGGCTATGATCAGCGGTAGGGTTGCGGTGGCTCAGTGGCTAAGACGCTGAGCTTGTCGATCGAAAGGTCGGCAGTTCAGCGGTTCGAATCCCTAGTGCCGCGTAACGGGATGAGTTCCCGTTACTTGTTCCAGCTTCTGCCAACCTAGCAGTTCGAAAGCACGTAAAAAATGCAAGTAGAAAAAATAGGGACCACCTTTGGTGGGAAGGTAAAAGTGTTCTGTGCGCCTTTGGCATTAAGTCATGCCGGGCACATGACCACGGAGACGTCTTCGGACAGTGCTGGCTATTCGGCTTTGAAACAGAGATGAGCACTGCCCCCTAGAGTCGGGAACGACTAGCACATATGTGCAAGGGGAACCTTTACCTTTACCTATGATCAGCGGTGGGTTTTACATATTCTTGCCACTCGTCCACCCTGTGCGCGCGCCTTCTGCACCCGGCCTTGAAAACGTGGCTAAATAGGACGGCATTATGTCTGGGCGGCTGGCAGTCGCCGCTTCCAGTTCGCCTGAATTGGTCTGAATTGGCTGAATACCACCTCTGGTTATTATCTTATTTTAGGAAGCATCTCTTTGGGATAAAACATATTAAACTCAATTGAACTTTCTTCTATAAGTAGATTACATAAAATTGTTCTGGTTATCACAATAGAACAGAGGCATGTTTTCATACACACAGCTGTGTGTAATAAATAACCTACAGAATGATCAGCAACAATTCAATTTCAGCAAAAAAAAAAAAAAAAAAAAAGGTGGTAATAATCACTTCATACCAGAAAAGTTCAAGATCTTTAATTGCTGCAAATGTGGAATCATACTCTATTTAATATAAATAATTTAAAAAATAAAAGGTATATATGCTTTCCGATATTTTGGATAGTGCTTAAATTTGTTTAAGTAATATTCGTGGCACAAAACAGCACTTAGTGCCTGGTTAAAAAAGACATATGCCACCACTAGCCACCAAGTTAAGTTATAAAATCCAAAAGTGACAGCCATTGACGTATATATGAGAAATTCTGCAAAATAATGAGGACTGGACACCATTTCAAACCAGTCACCAAAAGGAATGCTGTGATCCAAACTGGAGACCTTTCCTAAAAAGAAAAGAAAAGAAATAAGTTAGCTGTTGCATTTAGAAAGGTAAGCAGAACTAGTGATGTACCGAATTTTTTGGAGTATAAGATGTACTTTTCCCCCCCCCCAAAAAAGGGTGAAAATCTGGGTGCCTTTTATATTCCGAATGTATCCCTGCCCAGCTTCTCAAACAGAGGTTTCAGAGGCTGAAAAAAAGTTTTTTCTGAAACAGAAGTTTCAGAGGCAGAAAAAAAAAACAAAGCACAGAGCTCACAACCAAGGAACCTGTTGCTAAAATTCACCTCTGGGAACAGCTGATTGGGGGTATTCCGGGAGGCCCATCCACCTGCCAATCAGCTTTTTTCTTATTTTCCTCCCCAAAAACTAAGGTGTGTCTTATACTCTGGTGCGTCTTATACTCCGAAAAATACAGTAATTAGATAGTGAGAGAGAAAAACGGTCAGACTACAACTTTAATAAATAAATCCATTAGCTCTATTTTGCCCTTTTCCATTACAGTGACTGTAATCTGGTCCATCGACTTTGTCATTAAGCAAAATAGTTGCTAAGTGAATTTGTGTCTCAAAGAGCAAGAAAGAGAAGCTGTGAAAATCCCTGATTGCTGTTCTGTCATTCAGATAAAGTTCTCTGTACAGTGTCAGGTGCCTGACCTGTTTTTTCTTCTCCTTTTTGAACCCCCACATAGGCCAGAGAGATTGTTTAAAGAGCTCCTGCCTGAAACTGACCAGACCTTAATCAGTTTTGCATTGAAGGCTTGTTGTTGTTAGATGCAGGAAATTTGGTCATAAATGCACACTAGTCTGAAAATTTATTTTTTTATCCTGCCTTTATTACCGTTTATAAATACCATCACATTTATAAACGATCACTAACCAAGATATTTGCTAATCAACAAGTGGATACACCGGTATTAGTTTCCACTTGTTGTTTCCACTTGTTTCCAAGACAAAACTAAGTGCTTATTTTGATCGATTTGGAGGATCTTCATTGCTTTGATCAATCTGTTTATTATTTTTTTTCAGCAGCCAGTTTTCTCTAACCTATGATTAATGTGAAGGATAAGATATCCAGTTTGGCCAAAGAACCTGTTTTCCTGGATTACATGATGTCTTAATGATTATGCCTTTGGGCACATCCAAAATATGTTCCTGTCTTACATGTTACACACTGTGCTTATAAAAAAAAATTACATTTAAATGTTTTCCCCAAGTAAATATTTTAGCTTCATCTTGCATTCATCTGGCTTCAAACTATGTTTAACATCAAGGGCCACCATCCCAGCTAGTATGGCCCATGAATGAAATTTGCTCTTACTCTTTAGCTATAGTTTAAACCAGAAGTCTCCAACCTTCGCAACTTTAAGACTTATGGACTTCAAGTCCCAGAATTCCTCAACCAGTTGCTGGCTGAGGAATTCTGGGAGTTGAAGTCCACAAGTCTTAAAGTTGCCAAGGTTGGAGACCCCTGGTCTAAATTCCCTAGGCCTGTGTTGCTAATAATGGATCTTGTCCAAGTGGCCTTTGATGTAGACCAGGGGTGTTAAACTCACGTCATCACGGTGGCATCTCATGTGACGTATCGGGACTTCCCCCCCTTCGCTGTGGGCGTGGCCAGGGCGTGACACATCTGGCCCGTGAGCCGGGAGTTTGACAGCCATGATGTAAACCAAAACCAATGTCAGCACTTCAGCCTGCATTTACTCTAGTGCTGACATAAGAAGGAGAAGCGAAGGCGTCTGGAAAGGGACGGCTGACTTTTCACCTACTTATTTTCCCTGGAGATAATGTTTCCGAGGAGATGAGCTGGGAGGGGGGAATTCCTTTGAGCTGGAGTAGATTAGGGGTAGAATGACTTGATGGCCAATGAGTGCAGGGGAGTAGGGATCGGAAAGGGAGGGTTTTGGGGCTGGATGTCAGTGTTGGCTTCGTTTGGAGTCAGATTAGGATGTCGTGCTCAATAAATAGGAGTTTTTTCTTCAAAGATTTTGTTTGAAATGCATTTTATTTGAGACGACCTCGAAACTTGACAACCAGGATGCTGGTGAAAGGTGCCAAAACAGTCCTTCGATCCAAAACATGTGTTTCGACTATCGTTTCTCACAATAACTCTCTTCTTTCTGTCTTAATCTAACTCTCCATCTTGAGAGAAAATGCTAAGAAGGGCAACAAGGCAGGAAGGTTTGGAGTGATTGGGTTCCACAATCCTCCATTACACATATATTCCTTACATTGAATCTTCTGCTCTTTTACATACAAGATCAGAATATTTGTGCATTGGGGATATGCAGCATTTTTGGATCCCAAGTCGAAAAAGATGGCTTGGATGGAATCAATATGCCTACCATACTTGGAGCCTCCTTAAGAGGAGCTGTGTCTTCTGGGCTCACACGGAACCTACTCAAGTCACAGGAAAATACTGTTTTGACTGAAAAGAAATGCCAACAGAGTACAAGAAAGTGCTGTATGGCAGATATGAGTTCATGGTTGTTGGCATGTTATTAACTCAAGATCACCTTTTCCTAGGATTGGTTGCTACTATACAATCCCAGGATAATAATCAACGTTTTTAAGGCAATACCCACAGGGTTCAGTGCAGGGGTGAAATGCTCCCGGTTCGGACTGGATCGCCCGAGCCAGTAGCGATGGAGGCGGGTGGTTCGGAGAACTGGTAGCAAAAATCCCTGCCCCACCCCCTCCATGCCCAGCTGTGCCGCACAATCATCAGAGGCTTTTTTTTTTACTTTTAAAAGCATTTTTTTCTACAACCTCTTTGGCCAAAAAATGCTTTTAAAAGTAAAAGAAAAAAGCCTCTGATGATCGCGTGGCCCAGCTGGGATCATCAAAGGCTTTTAAAAGAAAAAAAAAGCCTCTGCCGATCAGGCAACTCAGCTTGGATCGTCAGAGCCTTTTGAAACCATTTTTTTACAACCTCTTCGCCGAAGAGGTTGCCAAAAAAATGGTTAAAAAAAAAAAAGGCCATGCCCACCCAGTCACATTACACCCCCCCCCCCCAACCATGCCCACAGAACCGGTAGTAACAAATTTTAGATTTCACCACTGGTTCAGTGTGTAGTTAAACTCACTCCAAAGCACTTTTTTGACTTGGCATTGGAAGCACTAACATCCCTAATTAGAATTTAAAGACCTAAGTTGCTTGTTCTGTATGCTTTTTACCTAAATATCACCAATGTTCTTTGAACGATAAATGAAGGATTGCAACAGGGGCTATACTAATATATTTGACCTGGGGAAGATTAAAAAATGTTGTCTGGAGTAGCAATTCCTTTACCTGATTTATCTTTTCGAAGGTTAGCAAGAATAACATGACATCTGTGTTGATGGACAGAAGCCCAACAGAACATCACAAGTCCGAGAACATGGTACCAGCAGACTGTCAGTGAGTGGGCTTTGCCTAAATGAAGAGAGACAGAATGTATTTATTCATTTAAAATATTTTGAACCTTTCAAAATATTTTATTACCTTTCCTTCCATGGTTGTTAAGTCAATCACTGCAGTTGTTAAGTTAGTAACATGGTTACTACTGCGATGTTCTCTACCTGGGGCTGCCCCTGAAGACCACTCGGAGGCTTCAGCTGGTGCAGAATGCGGCCGCGTGGGTAGTAATGGGAGTGTCCCGACACTCTCATGTTACACTCCTCCTGTGGGACCTGAATTGGCTACTGGTTGCCCTCCGGGTGAGATTCAAGGTGCTGGTAATTACCTATAAAGCCGTACATGGCTTAGGCTTGGGGTATTTGGCGGACCATCTGCGGCCAGCGACAGCTCCCCATCGCCCGGTGCGCTCTCACAGGGAGGGCCTCCTTGGGGTGCCGTCAGCCAGACAGTGTCGGATGGCGACCCCTAGGGAGCGGGCCTTCTCTGTGGGCGCACCTACCCTGTGGAATCAGCTCCCCCTGGAGCTCCGGGTGGCCCCTGATCTTCACTCTTTCCGCCATGACCTTAAAACATGGCTATTTCACCTGGCTGATTTGGACTGAAGGGGTTTTAAAGGGGATTTTAATGGTCATTTTATAATCTTATTGGGTATTTTAAACATTGATTTTGCTTGTTTTTATTGTTGTGAGCCGCCCTGAGTCCTTCGGAGATAGGGCGGCATACAAGTTTAAATAATAAAAGAAATAAAATAAATAAATAAGTGAATCCAGCTTCCCCTTTGACTTTGCTTGTCAGAAGGTCCCAAAACGGGATCACATGACACTGCAATCATCATAAATATGAATCGATAGCCAAGCATCTGAATTTTGATCACGTGACCGTGGGACGCTACAATGGTCATAAGTGTGAACAATAGTCATAAGTCACTTTTTTCAGTGCCGTTGCAACTTTGAATGGTCACTAAATGAACTGTTCTAAGTCGAGGACTACCTGTATTGCCCCCCCCCCCCCAAAACAATCTGGGTCCTCATTTTACCGAACTCGAAAGGATGGAAAGATGAGTCAACCTTGAGCCGGTGAGAATTGAACTGCTGGCACTCGGCAGAATTAGCCTGCAATACTACCTTCTATCCACTGTGCCACCATGGCTCAAGGAGTATTGGACTTAGTTCATTTGTGGCTACCTAACAATTTTAGGTAGTCACTACATTTAAAAATTTTAACAATTTCTAACTTCTGCCAACCTAGCAGTTTGAAAGCACGTAAAAAATGCAAGTAGAAAAATAGGGGCCACCTTTGGTGGGAAAGTAACAGCGTTCCGTGCGCCTTTGGCGTTGAGTCATGCCGGCCACATGATCACGGAGAAGTCTTTGGACAGCGTTGGCTCTTCGGCTTTGAAACGGAGATGAGCAGCGCCCTCTAGAGTCGGGAATGACTAGCACATATGTGCGAGGGGAACCTTTACCTTTACCTTTACCAATTTTAGGCTGACCTCTCTCTTTACTCCTCCCCTGGCTGTGCCAGCCCTTCTCCTACAGTTTATTGCAAGAATGCAAAAGAGGAGGCTTACCTTCTCTACTCTTTGCTGGCACCTGACACAGCACTGTGAACCCCACCAAAACATAGTAAAAGAGGCCGAAGCAGTAGTGTGCAAAATGAATGACCCCTCCAGAATAGATGCTAACGTGAAGACATTCTTTTAACCGTCGACAGCTATTCACCCAGACCAAAAGGCAGACCAGGAAGGTTGACAGGAATTCGGCACCTAGAAAAACCAACAAAGACAGGGTGTAAAACACGTGTTACCTTGTCATAGGTGTGTCAAATTCAGCCGAAACAAGTTGCAAAATATACAAGAAATCCTCATAGATATTACGCATGTTTTATGTTCAGAATTCTGTTGGTGGGAAAAATAGGGGATCAGCCTCTAGATTTTTTCCATCTCAGATAAAAGACATCAAGCTCCAAATTGCTTTTGGTGACTAACAGATAAGAAGAAACTGAATAGTTCTTGATATGGGACACATTTTATCAATGGCTAGATAATAGAAACAGAACTTAGAAAGGAAGAGATATAAAGGGAGGAAATGGTACAGAAGAGAGCCCATTAAAGAAGATGATGTTAAATGTTAAGTATTAAGGATATTATATTATAATGTTACTATATTATTAATATGATGGTAAGGACTAAATATAATGAAGTTGTAGAAATATGATTATCTAAACATAATTGTACCCAGAATGCACACTGTTTAATGAAAATTGAGTGTTACATAAATAAAACATGAAAATTAAAAACATCCAAATACAGGTAATCCTCATTTTACAACCATACGTTTAGTGACCATTCAAATTTACACCATCACTGAAAAAAGTGACTTACGACCGTTTTTCACACTTACAACCATTACAGCATCCCCATGGTCAAGGGATCAAACTTCAGATGCACGGCAACTGACTCATATTTATGACAGTTGCAGTGTCCTGGGGTCACGGGATCACCTTTTGCGACCTTCTGACAAACTAAGTCAACGGAGAAGCCAGGTTCACTTAATAACTGTGTTGTTACTCATTTAACAAGTGCAGTGATTCACTTAACAACTGTCGCAAGAAAAGTCATAAAATGGGGCAAAATTAAGTTAACAAATGTTTCACTTAGCAACAGAAATTTTGGGCTCAATTGTGATCATATGTTGAGGACTACTTATATGACAGACATCAATAAAAAAAAAATAGAGGACCAGAAGAAGCCACTCACATGTTACACATTATAACAGGCTCACATAGTATCTTGGCTAACTGCCTGGAGAAAGAACCTGGTTCTCAAGGTCTTTCTGAATGCCAGCAGAGTCAGGGCCATCTGAATTCTTGTCAAAAGTTCCTTGCAAAAATTAAATCCAGAAAACACACACAGATAAACTGATTCAGCAGGATTCATAAACTTCTTTATATACTTAATACCAGATGAAGTAAATTTTACAATACCAATACAGATTCTTCTTCAACATAGTAGCAATTACAAGCAAAACACAAGGCAGGAGAGAACAGTTAGTTTCATTTCAGCAGAGCAGACAAGTTTCAGTTTCTCTGCACAGACTCAGAAGCTGCAGACTAAGACATGCCCTGGCTCCAGTCTGTCTCAGTTCCCAAACAGCCCTCGTTGGCTGACTTAGTTGCTATGCCTATACATTGGCTGACCTTGTTACCATGTCCTATTCCACTTGGTAAATATACTCTGACAATTTTGAGGAAGGTGCAGACACAGTGAAAAGAAGGTCCTAGCTCCTGTCAGTTGACATTGATGAATTGATAGGATCCAGAGCAAGCCAATCTTACTGATCTTCTTGGACAGGCAATGATAATTTGTCTGATCGTGTTGGACAGGCAGAGCTGGTTTCCCATTCGCCAGGCTCTGTGCTCTGAAGGCTTTTATGGATGACCCCCAGCATCTATATAATTTGGGATGAACACTCTTTGAATAGTGTGGGAGTAGGAATGGATTTCCAGAGGAAAAAATTGCAGACTACAGGAACCAGGGGCCCTATTCAGATGACCCTGAGGACACCGATAAACCTCCAAGTGGCCTCAACAACTCTCTAAAAGGATGCAAATGACTAGCTTTGTCTGCAAGGAATATAAATCCTTCCATTCGCCACCATCCTGTCAGAGCTGAAGAAGCTTCTTGGATGAGAAGCAAAATGTCTTCAAAAGGAAAAAACCAGAAAGTCCATTTGACTCCTGAAAAAGCAACTTTGGGACAACCATGACCTGGATCAGGGATGAAATGCTCCCGGTTTGGACCGGATTGCCCGATCCGGTAGCGATGGCGATGGGTGGTTCGGAGAACCGGTAGCAAAAATCCCTGCGCGCCCCCCCCATACTCAGCTGAGTCGCACGATCATCAGAGGCTTTTTTTTTTTTTTACTTTTCAAAGCATTTTTTCTACAACCTCTTCTGACGAAAAAATGCTTTTAAAAGTAAAAAAAAAAAGCCTCTGATGATCGGGCGGCTCAGCTGGGATCCTCAGAGGCTTTTCAAAGCATTTTTTTCTCCAACCTCTTGGCTGAAGAGGTGGTAAAAAAAATGCTTTGAAAAGTCTCTGACGATCCCAGCTGAGTTGCCTGATCGGCAGAGAGGCTTTTCAAAGCATTTTTTAAAATGCCTCTCTGACGATCCCAGCAGAGTTGCTTGATCTCCAGAGGCTTTTCAAAGCATTTTTTTCTGGAACCTCTTGGCTGAAGAGGTGGTAAAAAAAATGCTTTGAAAAGTCTCTGATGATCCCAGCCGAGTCGCCTGATCGGCAGAGAGGCTTTTCAAAGCATTTTTTAAAATGCCTCTGATGATCCCAGCAGAGTTGCTTGATCGCCAGAGGCTTTTCAAACCATTAGAAAAAATGCTTTGAAAAATTAAAAAAAAAAAAGTTGGCCACGCCCACCCAGTCACATTATCCTTCCACCAAGCCACACCCACAGAACCAGTAGTAACACATTTTACATTTCACCCCTGACCTGGATGACTGAAAATCTCTACAGACTTTCAGCACCTTGAATGCCAACTGGAAGTCCAAGGGTAAGCAGTGCAGCTTATGTGATAGCAATGTTATGTGAACGTACTGAGGGCCCATAGCTTCTGGCTATTTCTTCAAAACCTCTCCTGGCTTTTTCAAACAGGAGTTGAGAGATTAGGAAGTTTAGCTCTCTCAATTGTTTTCAGTAAAAATGTCCAACTCAGTCAAAGCTGCGGGGGAGGCATCTGATCAATCCTGGTAGTCCTCAACGTACAACCATAATTGAGCCCAAAATTTCTGTCGCTAAGTGAGATATTTGTTATGTGAGTTTTGTCCCATTTTACAGTCTTTCTTGCCAGTTAGTAACATGGTTGTTAAACGAATCTGGCATCCTTAATAACTTTCCTTGTTGGAAAGTCATAAAAGAAGGCCACCTGATTCCAGGACACTACAACCGTCATAAAGATGATGTCTGAATTTTGATCACCTGACCACGAGGATGCTGTAAGTGTGAAAAGTGGCGATAAGTCACTTTTTTCAGTGTCATTGTAACTTCAAGCGATCACTAAACAAACATTGTAAGTCCAAGGCTACCTGTATATTTTCATGTATCCAATATATTAAAATACTGTATGTCCTTCAACCTGCATTATTATTTTGAGTATAGTTATTTATCATACCTCTTTTCTACAGTTTTCTGGATCTTTCCAGATCCAGCAGCCCTATTCATCTCTCCCTGCCCTCCGCAACTGAAGTTGGGATACGTGGAAAGGAATATATTTGAAAAAATCTGCAGTGAAAATGATTTTGTTTGTCCTCCGATTTTATGCACAGAATAAATAATTGCAGCTTTGGTAGAGAAGCTATTCTGCAAAATCTATAATATATTGGGACCGGTGGTGAAATGTAAAATTTGTTACTACCGGTTCTGTGGGCGTGGCTTGGGGGGGTAATGTGACTGGGTGGGTGTGGCCAACTTTTTTTTTTTTTACTTTTTTCTACATTTTTTCAACCTTTTTGGCCAAAGAGGTTGTAGAAAAAAATGCTTTTAAAAGCCTCTGATGATCCCATCAGAGGCTTTTTTTGTTTACTTTTAAAAGCATTTTTTTGGCCGAAGAGGTTGTAGAAAAAATAAATTTAAAAATAATAAAAAAAAGCCTGATGATTGCGTGGCTCAGCTGGGCATTGGGGGCGGGGCAGGGATGTTTGCTACCGGTTCTCCGAACCACCTGCCGCCATCACTGCTGGATCGGGCGATCCGGTCCGAACCAGGAGCATTTCACCCCTGATTGGGACCCTCTTCACCAGGGGTGAAATTCAGCAGGTTCTAACAGGTTCTGGAGAACTGGTAGCGGAAATTTTGAGTCATTCGGAGACCCGGCAAATACCACTTCTGGCTGGCCCCAGAGTAGGGTGGGAATGGAGATTTTGCAGTATCCTTCCCCCAGGAGTGAGGAGGGAATGGGGATTTTGCAGTATCCTTCCCCCAGGAGTGAGGAGGGAATGGGGATTTTGCAGTATCCTTCCCCTGCCTTGTCCACCAAGCCACGCCCACAGAACCAGAAGGGAAAAATTTTGAATTTCACCCCTGCTCTCTACCAAATAATATACCTACACGTACATGAATTCATACCATTTTCTGAGTGGTGGACGCCTCTG
This sequence comes from Arizona elegans, assembly GCA_022577455.1. NCBI lineage: Eukaryota > Metazoa > Chordata > Lepidosauria > Squamata > Colubridae > Arizona > Arizona elegans. The sequence continues at coordinate 67,657,930 of JAKOOJ010000009.1, forward strand.
TCTTCCTTTGCTCCATCAAGAACGTCAAGCAAATCCCGGAGCCATGAAGGGAACGACCGAGAGAAAAACAAAGACTGCATAAACAGCAGTAGCAGGAAGCCATTCCAGGTCACGGACACAATATAAAAATGGTAGAACCACCTGCAGAAGGAACAGGTTAGGGTTAGTCTGTACATTGTGTTGCACCACAATGTGGTTGGTTTGCTTTCAGATCATCAATTAAGCGAACTGTAGTTTAACACACTAGTTTCCAATTGTTGTGACCCAGACCCAAGTAGGTAGTAGTCGACGCAAACAGTTCCAAAACAAACAGAGTTTAATAGAACAGCTGAGAATTAACTCATTCTCAAAACTAAATCAAAACAAATTCTTCATAACACAAATTCTTCAGTCTAATCACCAACCTTGGTATAATTAGGCAAACTGCCAAAGGCTTCTCTTGGCAAAAGTTCAGAAGCAGAAGACACTGAGAAGAGATAAGTGCAGCAAGACAGGAACAAGTCTATCAACGTTGTTTTCCGACTAAGAGCCCAAGAGCCGTTGCTGGTCTTTTAAGCCTTATGGGAGGGTCCAATCATCTCTTGGCCCTACTCCCGAGTCGTCCTCTTTGCTTGAGCTGTTCCTGTCTTCTGGCAGCTCTTCTCATATGTGCACTAGGAACAGGCTCCTCCTGTTCCTCTGCCTCTCTGCTGTCAGCCTCTAGAGGCTCCGGAGTCCGCACATCACTCCCCAATGGCCCTGGCCCCATCTCTGCCTCCGACACAGAGCCCTCATCTGGGCCTTCCCCAGCCTCGAGGACTGGCCCCTGTTCTTCCTCAGCCTCATCGCTGTCTGATTCCGCTGCCAGCTCCGCAGGCTGCTGGCGGACCACACCACCAATCTAATTCTTGTGTTGGAGGGGCCAACATTTTTTCAGTGCCGTTGTAACTTCAGACGCTCACTAAATGAACTTGTTGTAAGTCGAGGACTATCTGTATCAACCCCACATTGGGAATTCCAGACTGAACGTCGGACACGAGTGGGCAGAGGGGAAATCCATTCTGCTCATGCTTGGATGCATTCCGGAGTGTGGATTTATACCAACTCCATCATGGAAAAGGACCTTAGTGGCAGCCTGGAAAGTGAAGCAGGAAGGACTCAGCTGTATCCAGAGTCCATTCTAGGAGGCATCCAGTTTTGGTCACCACATTACAAAAAAGATGTCTGGGAAAAGTGCAGAGAAGAGCAACTAAGATGATTAAAAAAGTCTGGAGACTAAATCATATGATGAATTGTTGCAGGATTTGGGCTTGGCTAGTCTAGAGAAAAGAAGGACTAAGGAGGACATGATAACAGTACAGGTAGTCCTCGACTTACAACAGTTCCTTTAGTGACCGTTGTTACAACGGCACTGGAAAAAGTGACTTACGACCGTTATCAGTTACAATCTTTGCAGCGTCCCCATAATCGTGTGATCAAAACTCAGATGCTTGGCAATTGGTTCACATCTATGACCGATGCTGTGCCCCAAGGTCTTGTGATCAAACTTTTGTAACCACCTGACAAGCAAAGTCAATGGGGAAAACCAGATTCACTTAACAACCAGGTTAATATCATATCAATTCCAGCGATTCGCTTAACAACTGTGGCAAGAAAGGTCGTAAAATGGGGGCAAAGTTCACTTAAATGTCTCACTTAACAGCAGCAATTTTGGGCTCAATTGTGGTCGTAAGTCAAGGACTACCTGTATTCCAATATTTTCTGCCAGAAAGGAGTCAATCTATTTTTCAAAACATCAGAAGGCAAGACAAGGAACAATGGATAGAATAGAATAGAATAGAATAGAATAGAATAGAATAGAATAGAATAGAATAGAATAGAATAGAATTCTTTATTGGCCAAGTGTGATTGGACACACAAGGAATTTGTCTTGGTGTATACGCTCTCGGAGTACATAAAAGAAAAGATACATTCATCAAGAATCATAAGGTACAACACTTAATGATAGTCATAGGGAACAAATAAGCAATCAAATCATATTAGGAAACAGTCAATATAAATCGTAAGGATACCAGCAACAAGGTTACAGTCATAAGTGGGAGGAGATGGGTGATAGGAATGATGAGAAGATTAATAGTAGTGCAGACTTAGTAAATAGTTTGACAGTGTTGAGGGAAATACTTGTTTAGCAGAGTGATGGCGTTCAGGAAAAACCTGTTCTTGTGTCTAGTTGTTCTGGTGTGCAGTGCTCTATAGCCTCGTTTTGAGGGTAGGAGTTGAAACAATTTATGTCCAGGATGTGAGGGATGTGTAAATATTTTCACAGCCCTCTTTTTGACACATGCAGTACACAGGTCCTCAGTGGGAGGCAGGTTGGTAGCCATTGTTTTTTTCTGCAGTTCTAATTATCCTCTGAAGTCTGTATCTGTCTTGTTGGGTTGCAGAGCCAAACCAGACACTTATAGAGGTGCAGATGACAGACTCAATTAATAATGGATCTGTCCTAATATTCCTTTTTTACTTACTCTTTTCATATATTCAAATGATGTTCATAGTTTTACCTGTTATCTTATAGATGCTTGACTAAATAGAAGAATAGAATAGAACAGAATAGGAATAGAATAGAATAGAATAGAAATAGAAGAATAGAATAGGAATAGAATAGAAGAGAACAGAACAGAATAGAATAGGAATAGAATAGAAATAGAAGAATAGAATAGAATAGGAATAGAATAGAAATAGAAGAATAGAATAGAATAGAATAGAATAGAAATAGAAGAATAGAACAGAATAGAATAGAATAGGATTAGAAGATTAGAATAGAATAGAATAGAAATAGAAGAATAGAATAGAATAGAAATAGAAGAATAGAATAGAATAGGAATAGAATAGAAATAGAAGAATAGAATAGAATAGAATAGAATAGAAATAGAATAGAATAGAAATAGAAGAATAGAATAGAATAGGAATAGAATAGAAATAGAAGAATAGAATAGAATAGAATAGAATAGAAACAGAAGAATAGAACAGAATAGAATAGAATAGGATTAGAAGAATAGAATAGATTAGAATAGAATAGAATAGAAATAGAAGAATAGAATAGAAATAGAAGAATAGAATAGAATAGGAATAGAATAGAAATAGAAGAATAGAATAGAATAGAATAGAAATAGAAGAATAGAATAGAATAGAATAGAATAGAATAGAATAGAAATAGAATAGAATAGAAATAGAAGAATAGAATAGAATAGAATAGGAATAGAATAGAAATAGAAGAATAGAATAGAATAGAATAGAATAGAAACAGAAGAATAGAACAGAATAGAATAGAATAGGATTAGAAGAATAGAATAGATTAGAATAGAATAGAATAGAAATAGAAGAATAGAATAGAAATAGAAGAATAGAATAGAATAGGAATAGAATAGAAATAGAAGAATAGAATAGAATAGAATAGGAATAGAAGAATAGAACAGAATAGAATAGAATAGGATTAGAAGAATAGAATAGAATAGAAATAGAAGAACAGAAAATTCTAGAATAGAATTAGAAGAATAGAATCGAATAGAATATTCTAGAATAGGAATAGAATAGAATAGAATAGAATAGAATAGAATAGAATAGAATAGAATAGAACAATTAACCAGTGGAAAAACTTGCCTTCAAAAGTTGTAGCTGCTCCATCACTGGAATTTTTTAAGAAGAGACTGGACAGCCACTTGTCTGAAATGGTATAGGATCTCCTCCTGCTTGAGCAGGGGGTCGGACTAGAAGACCTCCAGGGTCCCTTCCAAGCTTTATTCTCATTGCATTCCTCTCCTAGATAACTGCTGACCCCACTGGTTTACCTCTTGGGAACATCAAAGGTCTGCAGAAGGACAGGACGCTGCCCACAGGCTGTCTTGGTCTTCCCATACCGGATCAGGTCTTGAAAGATCCCGGCGAGATCAAGGGAGAGAGCCCCGGATGATCCTTTCACTGGCTGGACTTGCAGAACCAGCAGCGCGGCGAAGAAACAAGCTGCCAAAGCCAGCCACACCGCAGCCAACATTTCCCCCACCGCGCAGGCGCCAAACTCACCGCTTGCTTCCCCCTCCCCTCCCCGCTCAATTAAGCCAGAAGCAATCTGCGGGAAGCGGTCGCGGAGGAGGAGGAGGGGGTCCATTCCGCCAGCCAATGGAAAGACAGGGGGAGGAACTGCGGGAGCCGATCAGGAAGACAAGAACCGTCCTATCCACTGAAAGGAAGACCGTTTGGGCCCGCCCTCTTAACTCGACCTCTCTGTTCCGGCATCAACTCGATGGTGCGCTTTTTGCCAAGTGATAATGGTGTCGTTCAATTTAGCCGCTTTAAGACTTGTGGACTTCAACTCCCAGAATTCTCCAGCCAGCATAGCATAACTGGAGAATTCTGGGAGTTGAAGTCCACAAGTCTTAAAGCTGCCAAGTTTGAAGACCTCCCTGTTCTATACACTTTTCGGATCTTTTTTTGTGACGTTTTCCGATTGGTTGAGTCCTTGTGGTTTCGGAGATGGAGAAAAAAAAGCATTGAGGATACCGAAGTGTTACAGCCTGTGTCCCCCGTCCAGCCATTTCTGGCTCTTTTTGAAACATTTACTGTATATAAAGTGCGCACCCAGAAAAAAAAAAAGAATAGATAGGTAGGTAGGCAGGCAGGCAGGCAGGCAGGCAGGCAGGCAGGCAGACGGACAGTCATATAGACATAGATTAGATAAGAGATAAATATAAAATAGATAAGATGAGATAGATATAGATAAGATTGATAAGAGATAGATAGATGGATAGAGATAAGAGATGGATCGATGGATGTATAGATAGATAAATATAAGATAGATAATAGATATGAGATAGATATAGACAGGTAGATATAGATAAGATAGATAAGAGATAGATAGATGGATAGAGATAAGAGATAGATGGATGGATAGATAGGTAGATAGATAAATAAGAGATAAATATAAGATATAAGATGCTATCTCAAAATAAATGAATTTCCAAACTGCCGATCTTTAAGGAAATTTTCTCTTTATTCGAGCACAGCAATCTGATCCTGACTCTTTCGCGGTCAGTACTGACCTTTGCCCCCCAATCCCCCCCTTTCCGATCCCCAATTCTCTGCTTCTCATTGGCTATCTTCCAAGTCACTTTCTTGATTCCTTCTTCATTAGATCATAGGAATGTCTCCCCCCTCCCCATCTCCGAGGAGACAGAATCTTCAAAGGGATTTAGCAGGCAAAAGTTCAGGCTTCTCCTCTCTTTATTATATGTCAGTGCTGGGACACTGACACAAGAGCAGGGATATCTAAATTAGGGCCTATGGGCTACATCCAGCCCTCTGGTAGGTTCCCTCCGACTAGTTCCTCCTAAGTGCTGTGTTCTAATCGTTTCCAAACAGCAGAAAGAAAAAGCAAGGTTGTATTCACCAGTGTTTGGAAAAGAAAGTAGGATTCCCTCCATTTTTCCAATGGGGGAGGGGTTTTGCAAGCCAGCTTGTCAGGCCTGCCTCCTCTAAATAGAAACGATCCTTGGTGCTGTTGATTGAGAAAGGTATGGTTTTATCAGAAGTCAAGAATATTGCACTGCCAACACAGACCTACAGGCTGCATAAACAGAGAGATAGAATCAAGATCATGTGAAGTGTTAATATCACTTTACAAAACTTTGTTAAGAATTCCACACTTGGAATTCTGAACCCCGTTTTGGTCACCACAATGTAAAAAAGATGTGGAGACTCTAGAAAGAGCGCAGAGAAGAGCAACAAAGAGGATTTAGGGGGCTGGAGGATAAAACATAGGAAGAACGGTTTCTGGAATTGGGTATGGCTAGTCTAGTGAAGAGAACGACCAGGGGACACATGATAGCAGTGTTCCAGTATCTGAGGGACTGCCACAAAGAAGAGGGGGTCAATCTGTTCTCCAAAGCATCTGAAGGCAGGACAAGAAGTAAAGAATAGAACAGAACAGAACAGAACAGAACAGAACAGAACAGAACAACAGGAAGGGACCTTGGAGGTCTTCTAGGTCAGCCCCCTCGTCAAGCAGGAGAACCTATACCATTTCAGATAAGTGATTGTCTAGTCCAGGGGAATCAAACTCAATTTCATTGGGAGCCACATCTCTCTTGAGGGAGATGGGGACTTTTCACGGACATGAGGATTATTTTCTCCTGGTTGGCCCACCTCAGAGGAGTTCCACTTTTGGACTTTGTCATCTAAGTAATCTGGTTCGCCTCGCAATCGGGGCTGTGAGTTCGATCCTAGGTAGAAGCAGATATTTCTCTCTCTAGGCACAATGAGAATGTATCTGCTGAAGAAAACTCCTCATTGGCGACAGGAAGGGCATCCGGCCAGTAAACACTTAGTTCCATTCAGTTGCCCAGACTCCACCCCACAAGGGATTATGGGGTTGTTAAAAGAAGATGATGATGACGAATCTAAGTAATCTGGTGAGCCCAAGGTGACTCTCCTTTCATCCTGTTTCTAGGCTTTCAGTCTTCCTCATGACCTGGAAATAATAAAAAAAGGTCAATATAACAGTGGGGAACGGCATGAGCCAAAGGCTGGAGTTTGGAGCACAATGTCTAGGAGCAGGCAATTGCAGCCGCCATGTTGGCTTCTTTGACCCACATCCGAATATCACTTGATGGATGACATGGAACAGGGGTGTCAAACTCAACTTCATTCAGGGCCACATCAGGGCTGTGGTTGCCCTTGAGGTGTGGGGGACTGGGTGGGCATGGCCAGCTTGACACCACTCCCCAAATTGCTGGCATGTTTCCTCTTCGCATTGGGTAGACTGGGCTGAAGCCACACTGGGTAGGCCAGGCCAAAGCAATGCAGGCCGGCCCCTTACATTCTCTAGGACGGCCCTGTGGGCTGGTTCCAACCACATTGCAAGCCAGATGAGAGCCACAGGCCTTGTATTTGACACCCCTGACATGGAGTAGCTCTTGCCTCTCTACATGCTGTGCTTTCGCCAAATATGCCTCAAAACCTCTTAAGGGCCCCCTTGGCTTGGAAGGAGAAGGGAGTCAAAACCCTCAGGCATCTCTGCATGGCCTCCTTTGCTTCTTTCCCATAGGCCTTTGCTGAACATCTGTCCCAACCTCAACTAACAGACCTCATGAGGACAGCCCTCCAATCTCAGGAAAGGTGCTGGACTGCTGGACTGGTGCTGAATTCTTTCCTGGAGGAATGTGGCATGGATTTGGAAGAAGTAAGAAAATGCAGGGTTCGCAGCAAAAGGGATAGAGGAGCTTTTGTAGAAAACAAAGACGAGAATGGGTGAAGCCTTGTTGTCGTGGTGATAAGACTTCAAATGGTTTTAAGAGAGGTAGGGCTGAATGGGAGACCACCAGGTGATCTTAGGGCTGTCATAAAGTTGGGTAAACCTTCCAGAAGAAGGTAAGGGCAAAACAAAATAACCATATTGTTTTCATGAAAGCTACATTTGGAGAGCCAGTTTGACCATGGTTAAGGCACCAGGAGAAGTTCAGGCCCTACCTTAATTTATTTATTTATTTTATTTTATTAAATTTCTATATCGCCCTTCTCCCGAAGGACTCAGGGCGGTGTACAGCCAGAAATAAAACCATGACAATATAAAAATTAAAAGCAATTTAAAACAATTAAATAAATTGGCTGAAAACTCTAATAAAACAACCCATTAAAATAGTAAAATATTATTATTATTTAGGCCAGCCCTGCTTGTTGGAATAATAATGTTTTTAGGGCGCGACGAAAGGTACGCAGGTCGGGAATCCTACGAATCTCCGGACGCAGCTCATTCCAGAGGGCAGGAGCCCCCACAGAGAATGCTTTCCCCCTGGGGGTCGTCAGCTGACATTGCCTAGCCGACGGCACCCGGAGGAGCCCCTCTCTGTGGGAACGTACCGGTCGATGGGAGGCTATCGGTGGCAGAAGGCGGTCTCGTAGATACCCAGGTCCCATGCCATGGAGCGCTTTAAAGGTGGCAACCAGCACCTTGAATCGCATCCAGAAGACCACCGAGAGCCAGTGCAGCTCGTGCAGGAGCAGTGTTACATGGGAGCGTTGAGTCACTCCCATAATTACCCGCGCAGCCGCATTCTGGACCAGTTGGAGTTACAATAGTCCAGACGGGAAGTGACGAGGGCGTGAGTGACTGTGCGTAAGGAGTCCCGATCCAGAAAGGGACGCAACTGGTAAATCAGGCGAACCTGATAAAAAGCCCCCCTGGCCAGGAAAGCCATGAAAGCCTCACGGGTGACTTTGGGCCAGTCACTCTCTCTCTCTCTCAGCCCATCTCACCTCACAGGGTTGTTGTTATGAGGAAAAGAGGAGTGGGATGTACATGTCAGATATATTCTCCGCTTTGAATTATTTGTAAAAGGAATAAAGGTGGGATATAAGTAAATAAATAAAAATGTTGCCTTTAGGCATCACATCTGGACTTGACTGGGGATAATGGAGGTGGTAGTCCAAGATACCAGAAAGCAGCAGCTCAGAAAAAACACATTAGTGGGGAATTAGCAGCGATCCAAAATTTGAACGATGAACCTCAAGATTTCTTGCCAGTGGCTGAGGCGGTCATGAGTTCCAGATCAGCCTTTTTGGATGTTCCTCATCTTTTCCTGGATCCATTCCATTTGACATTAAAAAAAAAATGCCAAGCAGAGTTATAGAATCCTCGGTTTGGAAGACCTCTTGAGGCTATCCAAACTCACCCTCTGCTCAGGGAAGGCCCAGTTCAACCATTTCAAACAGAAATCATCATAATCATCTTTCAACGACCCGATAATCCCTTGTGGGATGGAGTCTGGGCAACTGAATGGAGCTGAGTGTTTACTGGCCGGATGCCCATCCTGTTGCCAATGCGGAGTTTTGTTCAGCAGATAAATTCTCATTGTGGCCTGAGAGAGAAACATCTGCCTCTACCTAGGATCGAACTCACAGCCTCCTGATTTGTGAGGCAAGAGCTCCACTTCTAGGCCACCGCACCACTCCACACCATTTCAAACAGAAATATATTAAGGTATTAAGCATCCCCATGGTCACGTGATAAAATTCAGGTGCTTGGCAACTTGTGACCCCCCTTTTCGACCTTCTGACAAGCAAAGGCACAGGGATGGAGTGGGGTGAGGTGAGGGACTTTCTCAACCCTCCAATCCTTCCCCCTCTCCCCCTTTTTGTTTTTTGTTTTTACAATGAGCCAGTCAGTCCACTTCTAGCTCAGAGCAGCTCTGGGACCCTGGCACTTTCCTGCAGAAACGTCAAAGTCCCCCCTAATCAGCAGAGCCTCCGCAAGGGAAAAGTCGAATTAGCAACTTGTTCCGCTTACAGCCAAACAGCTGTTCAACGAACAACCAGGCGGCAGTTGGAGTCAACCCCCCCCGTGTTCCGTGACATCAGTCTGACATCAGCAGCTGGATGACATCACAACATTCCTGTCATTCAGCCAAGCCTCTACTGGTCCCCAGTATCCGTGTCTGAAAGGAAGGCCCTTCTCAAGGAACTCCATGTAGACGTCCACTCTTCAGTTGTGCTTGGTGACCAAAATATACCGGAGAAGGTATCTCCTTCTGAGTCCTTCCCTTCAGCTGCTTTTAGGCTGCTTTACTTCCAGATAGGAAACGCATCCTTCCTTCTCTCCTACACCCCATGTTCTGCAACCCAACAAGAGAGAGACAGACTTCAGAGGATAATGAGAACTGCAGAAAAAAACAATGGCTACCAACCTGCCTTCCCTTGAGGGCCTGTATCCTGCACGAGTCAAAAAGAGGGCTGTGAAAATATTTACAGACCCCTCGCATCCTGGACCAAGGGTGAGTTCTAAATTTTTTTACTACCGGTTCTGTGGGCGTGGCTTATTTTGTGGGTGTGGCTTGGAGGCCATGTGACTAGGGCGTGGCTAGCTGGTCAGTCATTTCTGGAAGGTCCTCGCACTTACGACCAGTCCTCGCACTTATGACCCGACTCACTTGTTGCTTTTAACACTGATCAGCTGTAGGACGGCCCTTTGAAGCCCTGCGGCAAGAGTTTAAACAGTTTTTTTCCCTCTAGTCATCAGCTGGGACTCAGGAGCCAGCAATAGATTGGGGGTGGGACCAAATAAAAGGTAAGAATAACGTGGTGGGGGTGGGGGGGTGGGAGGGCAGGGGGGGGGGCGAACCAGTTTGGTGATGTCATATCGTCACTGCTACCGGCTCGGCCGAACCGGACCGAATCAGGAGGAACCCACCACTTTCCTGGACATAAACTGTTTCAACTCCTACCCTCAAAATGACGCTATAGAGCACTGCGCACCAGAACAACTAGACATAAGGACATCACTCTGCTAAACAAATAATTCCTTCAACACTGTCAAACTATTCACTAAGTCTGCATTACTATAAATCTTCTCATCGTTCCCACCACCCATCTCCTTCCACTTATGACTGTATTACTATAATTTTGTTGCTGGTATCCTTACGATTTATATTGATATTGTTTTCTGATTGCTTATTTGTACCCTATGACTATCATTAAGTGTTGTACCTTATGATTCTTGATGAATGTATCTTTTCTTTCTTTTATGTACACTGAGAGCATATGCACCAAGACAAATTCCTTGTGTGTCCAATCACACTTGGCCAATAAAAAATTCTATTCTATTCTATTCTATTCTATTCTATTCTATTCTATTCTATTCTATTCTATTCTATTCTATTCTATTCTTTCCTTCCTTCCTTCCTTCCTTCCTTCCTTCCTTCCTTCTTTCCTTCCTCCCTCCCTCCCTCCCTCCTTCCCTCCCTCCTTCTTTCTTTCTTTCTTTCTTTCTTTCTTTCTTTCTTTCTTTCTTTCTTTCTTTCTCTTATCTACCTATTCCACTACTTCTTGGTTCTTGGTCTCTCAGCCCTTGAAGACTTTTGGACCCTGTTAGGATTTTAGAAGATCAGAAAAAGGCAAATTGGTGCTGCCATCTGCTGTGAGAGAGACCACTTGGAAACCAATTTATATTTCAGTAAAGCTTTTCGGAAGAGGAATGTCAGGGGTGCCTCCGAGGGCAATTATCAAACCAGTTTAGGACATGTAATATGAAGTGTGCCTTCAATTTCTCCATAACTCCTTATCTGTCAGTGGTAATGAAAGACCAAGAGAAGGAAATGAAAGATTAATGTTGGTTGAATGGAGGCAGATATATGTGTCCCAGAATAAGGTTGAAAGATCCAATTCTGGTCAATCATCGGTAACAGAAGTTTACTCTTCTGAGTAAACCCATGCTGGAGCTCATCCTTAGGGAACTTCTCTCTACTAGAATATGTGCTTTGGGCTATTCTATGCTTCATATTTATGTGGTGCCTTCCAGAGGTGGGTTTCAGCAGGTTCTGACCAGTTCTGGAGAACAGGTAGTGGAAATTTTGAGTAGTTCGGAGAACCGGTAGTAAAAATTCAGTCTGGCCCCACCCCCATCTATTCTCTGTCTCCCAAGTTCCAGCTGATCGGGAGGAAATGGGGATTTTGCAGTAACCTTCCCCTGGAGTGGGGTGGGAATGGAGATTTTACAGTATTCTTCCCCTGCCACACCCACTAAGCCACACCCACCAAGCCATGCCCTGCCCTCCAAGCCACACCCACAGAACCGGTAGTAAACAATTTTGAAACCCACCACTGGTGCCTTCCTATTGGTTGCTCAGTGTGTTGATGGATGGTGATTGGCTGTTGTTTCTTTGTGCTGCCAAGCCAATGGCTCCTAAGTACCTGATAAGCTGGTGGTAAATCAGCACTCCAGTTGATTGACGAGTGGCCTGTTTGGAAAATAATTTGACCCCCTCTTCTTTGTGGCAGCCCCTCAAATACTGGAAAACTACTATCAAGGTACCCCCAATTCTTCTTTTCTTTAGAAAAGAATGGCCTCTAATTTTGGTAGATGCCCAAAAGTGGAGAAATGCGGACCAAAAATGCCTAGAAATATCAGTACAGGTGGTTTTCAACTTATAACCATTCGTTTAGTGTCCGTTTGAAGCTACAATAGCACTGAAAAAAAGTGATTTACGTCCCTTTTTCACACTGATGACCACTGCAGCATCCCTGTGGTTGACTAACCTCTGAAGGGAAGTGACAGGGAAACGAGGAAAAAGAGAAGAAAGGAAGGTGAAAGTTTGCAAAAGGCCAGGGTCTTCTACATGTTGTGACCCAGGCCCAAGGAGGTAGTAGTCAACGCAAACAGTTCCAAAACAAACAGACTTTATTAGAACAGCTGAGAATTAACTCATTCTCAGCCTAGTCCAAACTAAATGAAAACAAATTCTTCATAACAATAATTCTTCAGTCTAATCACCAACCTTGGTATAATTAGGCAAACTGCCAAAGGCTTCTCTTGGCAAAAGTTCAGAAGCAGAAGATGCCGATAAGAGATAAGTGCAGCAAGACAAGAACAAGTCTATCAACGTTGTTTTCCGACAAAGAGCACGTGACTCTAGCACAGTGCAACCGTCATAAATATGAGTCAGTTACCAAATGTCTGAAATTAGATCATATGATCTCATGGAGATGCCGCAACGGTTATAAGTGTGAAAAGGGGTCACAGTTGTTTTTTTCAGTGCTGTTGTAGCTTTGAACCATCACTAAACGAAATGTTGTAAGCCAAGAGCTCCATGTAATGTAATGTAATGTAAATAAAAGAAATTAAAAACAAAACAAGCCTGAGTGGCTGACTTGACCAATCAAAGAATAAAGTTGATCCCCCTTAATCTTGGCTAGGTTCGGAGTGGAGGAGGAGGAGTGGAGGAGGAGGAGTGGAGAAGATCGTTGTGGAGGAGGAGGAGCAGAGGATGAGGCGTGGAGGAGTAGTAGTAGTGGAGAATATCGTTCTGGAGGAGGAGGAGCACAGGAGGAGGCGTGGAGGAGTAGTAGTAGTGGAGAAGATCGTTCTGGAGGAGGAGGAGCAGAGGAGGAGGCGTGGAGGAGGAGGAGTAGTGGAGAAGATCGTTGAGGAGGAGGAGGAGAGGACGAGGCGTGGAGGAGTAGTAGTAGTGGAGAAGATTGTTCTGGAGGAGGAGGAGCAGAGGAGGAGGCGTGGAGGAGGAGGAGTAGTGAAGAAGATCGGAGTGGAGGAGGAGGAGCTGAGGAGGAGGAGGAAACGAGAGTGTACGCTTGCAAAGTTTGGAATATTAGAATATCAGGTAAGACTGCCTTTTGATTCTGCAGAATGGGATGGGTGGAGTGGAATAGAATAGAATAGAATAGAATAGAATAGAATAGAATAGAATAGAATAGAATAGAATAGAATAGAATAGAATAGAATAGAATTGAATTGAATTGAATTGAATTGAATTGAATTCTCTATTGGCCAAATGTGATTGGGCACACAAGGTCTGGTGCATAAGCTTGCAGTGTACATACAAACAACAATCATTAATCATAAGATACAAACAACAAGTGATAAATTACAAAATAGGAGAAGATAGTAGGAAAGATGAGAAGGATAGTAGCAATACTACATGGGTAGATATCTTTAGGCCTAAGACAGTGCTGTTGGAATTAGGAGTTCAGCAGAGTGAGAGTAAGGGGGGGGGGGGTGAAGCTGTCTTTGTGTCTAAATGCTTTAGATAGATAGAAGAATAGATGATGGATGGTTGGATGCATAGATAGATAGATAGATAGATAGATAGATAGATAGATAGATAGATAGAGGGGGGATAAATAGAAGGGTAGGTAGATAGACTGACAGACCGACAGGCAGACAGATGGATGGATGGGAGCACCAAGGACCCCTCCTTTCAACCTGGAGTTACAAACATTCTCCTTTATTGATAGGATCTGCTTCCAGATCTTCACGGCAGGATGAGCCACAACCTGAGAAGGTTGCGGTTCCTAAAGAAGATGGACAGCAATGAGTCCAATCCAGAGATCAGTCATGACCTGCTATGGTGGGACAACCAGGAAGCCCTTTTCCCTGGTTCCTGCCCGTCCAGTTCCCATTCCTCAGTCACTCAGTGAATCAGGCAGGTCTTGCCTCTGCTTGTGAAGTCTTCCCCAGCTCCAATGGAGGTCAGGAAGAAGGTTCAGTCCACAGCGGAGGTGCTGCCCGATTTGGCACACAGAACAACTGCCAGGACTCCCCCGGGGGCTCCTCAGGTGGAGATCAAGCATGGCATGAAAGAGCCCACTCCCTTGCCAAGGCTGAACGAGAGGGGAAAGGCCCAGAGCACCAACCTAGCCCAAGGGAGAAGATGTTCTCCAGACACCGTCCTGCCTGTCCATCCAGGTATATACGCTAGAGAATGGTCTACCTATGGAACCAGCCTTGTCCTATCCCACCAGCCCATCCCACACTATCAATCAATCAATCAATCAGCATAGAGCCGGAAGGGACTTTGGAGGTCTTCTAGTCCAACCCCCTGCTCAAGAGAGAGATCCTATACCATACCAGACAAGTGAACGTCCAGTCTCTTTTTAGAAACCTCCATTGTTGGAGCCCTCACCATTTCTGGTGGCAAGTCGTTCCACTGGTTGATTGTTCTCACTGTTAGGAAGTTTTCCCTGAATTCCAGGTTGCTTCCCTCCTTGAGGAGCTTCCATCTGTGGTTTCTCCTCCTGCCTTCTGGTGCTTTGGAAAAGAAGTTGACCGCCCTCCTCTTTGGGGCAGCCCCTCAAATACTGGAAGACTGCGATCCTATCCTTCCTAATTCTTCTCTTCTCTAGACTGGCCACACCCAGTTCCTGCACCCGTTCTTCCTCAGGCGGGAAGTTATGGCGCAGACCACCTCAGCCAAAGGATTCCGACTGGTGGAGTCTAGGAAGAGGGTCCTCTCTACCACTGCCACTGTATTAGGGAACGAGGGGAGGAAAGACCCCTCTCTCTTGACCTTTTTCAAAGGGGGCGAAACCTGGCTGTGCAGCCTTGTGCAGCAGACACAAAGGTCCACCCAATTCTGGGGCTGGCTGGTACCCAAGAGCCCCCCCCCTTATTCACCAATATTGAACGATCATCAATATATATTATATGTATCTTATGTGTATCTTATCTTATACTATATTATATTATGTACCATATAGAGCTGTGATGGCATGTGGAGCCATATCTGTGGGCACGTGAGTGTGGCACTAGCTCCAGCCAGCTGATTTCTGGGCCTTTTGGGCTCACCGGAAGATGGGAAACGGGCTTTTTCCAGCCTCCGGAGGGCCTCTGGGGGGGGGAAGCCATTTTCTCCCTCCCCATGCTCCAAGAAAGGCTCTGGAGCCTGGGTAGAACGAAAAACAGGCCAACCATGCCATCGCGAGCTATAAGTGGGGGGGAGCACGGGAGGGGTCATGGTCGCATGCGTGGGGGGAGGGGCGCATTGAATTATGTGTGACATGTTTGACCCCTCCCTCCTGCTCCACCTGGTCATCCTCTACGCACACTTTTTTCCTCTTTGCTTTGAAATGGCTTGTCCCGTCGAGTTGGCCAGCAACCTCAGTCTCTCCGACGAAGGCTTCCGAAAGTTGAGGGAAAGCAAGAAGCCACTAAGAGGCAGATCTGTAAAAGAAGACTTGGACTTGATGGACGAGAGAGAAATATTACAAATTCTGGACCATCTTCGTAAACAGGTTGGTTTGGGTCGCGGTGGGCCCGGGAGGTCCCCCATGGAGAGGTTGCAGAAGCCACGGCTGCCTCGGTGGAGAAGATTTATCCCAGAAGGAGACAAATGTGGTTATCGAGAATTTGCTGAACTATGGAGCCCTTGGTTTTCCCTGAGCTCAGTTGTTTACCTGCAGACATTTCATGACCCAACTAGGTAGCTTCATCAGTGCTGGCGAGTGTGAGGTTTGCTCTGCTCCCTGCTTATTCAGGAGAAGCTACGGTGTATAAACAGAGAGCGAACATCACGTCCTTCTAGTACTGAATAAGTTCCCTTGTTGGGTCATGAAAGATCTGCAAGAAAAGAACCAAGCTCCGAGAGCACCAAGGACCCCACAGTCCTCCTCATCCTCCCACCACCCTCCTCCCTTCTCTTTCTTCCCTTCTCCATCCTTCCTCCTCCCTTCCTCCCCTTCTTCTCCTTCACTCTGTAAACCCACTCCCTTATAGCAGTGATGAAGTTGGGTCATGAAAGATCTGCAAGAATCTCCAAGCTCAGAGAGCACCAAGGACCCCCCCAGTTCAACCCTGAGCTGCAAATAGTCTTTTCCATTTGCTGAGCTCCAGTTGGTCCTTAACTTACAACGTCAACTGAGCCCAAATTTTAGCTTCCTGAGCAGGACATTTGGTAAACGACTTTTGCCCCCACTTTCCTGCCACAGCTGCTCAGCGAATCCCTGCAGGTGTTAAGTTAGTAAGACGGTTGTTACCGTAAGTGAATCTGGCTTCTGCGGTAACTTTGCGTGTCAGAAAGTTGCAAATGGGGATCACGTGACCTGGATCGCTGTAACCCGGCATGAATACACGCCAGTTGCCAAGCATCTGGATTTTGATCCCATGACCACGGGGATGCTGCAATGGTCCCGAGTGTGAAACACGAAGTCCCCCTTTTTAGCTGTAAACTACCCGTTATAACTTGGAACAGTCAGTAAATCAATGGGGATAAATCCAGGACTACCAACATCTGGAGACAGGTTGTTTCTTGCCATTCCAGACAGAGGAAGAAAATCTCTTCATCTGGACAACCGTTCTCACAATTGGTGGCAGAGATTTTCCAACCGTTCGTCTCAAAAGCTATCTCAGCTCCAGCTGATACAGTCTGGATGGTCCTTCTTACGTGCTTCGTGTCTGTCCCAGCTAGAAAAGCCAAAGAGATTCTAATATGCATCCTGACGCAGAAGGGAGACCACCCCTCCCCTTGGAAACACACAAAAAACCTGCAACCCAACAAAGCTCTTCCCAATTCTTGTCTCAAGATAAGGTAAACATGATGAGGTTTGACACTTTGGGGGCTGCAGCGCAGTTGTCTTAGACACAATGTCAGAAATGGACAACTAGCCATGGCCAACTCACTGCGGGATGGAGAGAGAAGAACTGGCCGAAAGTCCCCAGTCGGCTCTCATGCCTAAGGCGGAACTAGAACTCACCATCTCCTGGTGATTGGCCCAAAGTCACCCAGCTGGCTCTCATGCCCAAGGCAGGACTAGAACTCTTGGTGTTCTAGAACCTTCCTGGTGATTGGCCAAAATTACTCAGCCACCTTTCATGCTAGAACCAGAACTCAGACTGTCCAGGTGATGTTTTAATTGGGAGCCCCCCTTTCCGAGTTCAACCAAAGACAGTTGGCTACATAAAGGCTTAAATAAATAAATACATCCTCTTCCTTATGGACTTTTCTCACCCCACCCTATTCCCACCTGGATTTTCCAGGATGAAGGCATGAAGAAAACGTTCATGAGGTCAGTGACCACGATCACTAAAGGTGTTGGCCACAGCAGGAGGCAAGACGTCAATTTATCTGATAAACTGGAACTGGTCATCCACATCCTTATAAGTGGAGAGAGGGAAGGGAGGCAGGTGCTCCTGGGAGTTTTAATCTTTGAAAATGAATTTGAATCGAATTGAATACAGCTGGTACTTGACCATAATGGAGCTCAAAATCTTTTAGTTGCTAAGTGGGACATCTGTTAAGTGAAGCTTGCCCCATTATACGACCTGTCTTACCACCGTTGTTAGCTGAAGCACCGTCATTAAATTATTTGAATGGTTGTTAAGTGAACCTGGCTTCCCCATTTTTTTTATTATTAATGTTTACTTATTTATTTTGATGGATAGATAGGAAAGATAGATAGATAGATAGATAGATAGATAGATAGATAGATAGATACAGATTATATATATATATATATATAAAGAGAGAGAGAGAGAGAGAGAGAAAGGGGGGGGGATAAATAGAAGGGTAGGTAGATAGACTGACAGACCGATAGGCAGACAGATGGATGGACAGACATATAGATGGATGGATGGGAGCACCAAGGACCCTTCCTTTCAACCTGGAGTTACAAACATTCTCCTTTATTGATAGGATCTGCTTCCAGATCTTCACAGCAAGATGAGCCACATCCTGAGAAAGTTGCGGTTCCTAAAGAAGATGGACAGCAATGAGTCCAATCCAGAGATCAGTCATGACCTGCCATGGTGGGACAACCAGGAAGCCCCTTTCCCTGGTTCCTGCCCGTCCAGTTCCCATCCCTCAGTCACTCAACGAACACGGCAGGTTTTGGCCCTGCTTGTGAAGTCTTCCCCAGCTCCAATAGAGGTCAGGAAGAAGGTTCAGTCCACAGCGGTGGTGCTGCCCGATTTGGCACACAGAGCAACTGTCAGGAATCCCCCGGGGGCGCCTCAGGTGGAGATGAAGGATGGCATGAAAGAGCCCACTCCCTTGCCCAGGCTGAACGAGAGGGGAAGGGCCCAGAGAACCAACCTAGCACAAGGGAGAAGATGTTTTCCAGATGCCATCCTGCCTGTCCATCCAGGTATATATGCTAGAGAATGGGCTACCTATGCAACCAGCCTTGTCCTATCCCACCATTCCATCCCACACTATCAATCAATCAATCAATCAATCAGCATAGAGCCGGAAGGGACTTTGGAGGTCTTCCAGACCAACCCCTTGCTCAAGAGAGAGATCCTATACCATACCAGACAAGTGAATGTCCAGTCTCATTTTAGAAACCTCCACTGTTGGAGCCCTCACTACTTCTGGTGGCAAGTCGTTCCATTGGTGGAGCCATATCTTTGGCCATGCGAGTGTTGCACTAGCTCCGGCCAGCTGATTTCTGGGCCTTGCTTTCCTCCCTGCTTATTCAGGAGAAGCTACGGTGTATAAACAGAGAGCGAACATCACGTCCTTCTAGTACTGAATAAGTTCCCTAGTTGGATCGTGAAAGATCTGCAAGAAAAGAACCAAGCTCCGAGAGCACCAAGGACCCCACAGTCCTCCTCATCCTCCCACCACCCTCCTCCCTTCTCTTTCTTCCCTTCTCCATCCTTCCTCCTCCCTTCCTCCCCTTCTTCTCCTTCACTCTGTAAACCCACTCCCTTATAGCAGTGATGACGTTCCCTAGTTGGGTCATGAAAGATCTGCAAGAATCTCCAAGCTCAGAGAGCACCAAGGACCCCCCCAGTTCAACCCTGAGCTGCAAATAGTCTTTTCCATTTGCTGAGCTCCAGTTGGTCCTTAACTTACAACCTCAACTGAGCCCAAATTTTAGCTTCCTGAGCAGGATATTTGTAAACGACTTTTGCCCCCACTTTCCTGCCACAGCTGCTCAGCGAATCCCTGCAGATGTTAAGTTAGTAAGACGGTTGTTACCGTAAGTGAATTTGGCTTCTGCGGTAACTTCGCGTGTCAGAAAGTTGCAAATGGGGATCATGTGACCTGGATCGCTGCAACCCGGCATGAATACACGCCAGTTGCCAAGCATCTGGATTTTGATCCCATGACCACAGGGATGCTGCAATGGTCCCGAGTGTGAAACACGAAGTCCCCTTTTTTAGCTGTAAACTACCCGTTATAACTTGAAAAAGTCAGTAAATCAATGGGGATAAATCCAGGACTACCAACATCTGGAGACAGGTTGTTTCTTGCCATTCCAGACAGAGGAAGAAAATCTCTTCATCTGGACAATTAGTGGCAGAGATTTTCTTAGATTGTCTTAGACACAATGTCAGAAAAGGACAACTAGCCATGGCCAACTCATTGCGGGATGGAGAGAGAAGAACTGGCTGAAAGTCACCCAGTCGGCTCTCATCCCTAAGGCAGGACTAGAACTCACCATCTCCTGGCGATTGGCCAAAACTCACCCAGCGGTCACCCATAATACGACCTATCTTACCACCATTGTTAGCTGAAGCACCGTCGTTAAATTATTTGAATGGTTGTTAAGTGAACCTGGCTTCCCCATTTTTTTTATTATTAGTGTTTACTTATTTATTTTGATGGCTAGATAGATAGGATAGATAGATAGATAGATAGATAGATAGATAGATAGATAGCGAAAAGAGAGAGAGAGAGAGAAATAGAAATACATGATAGACATATAGATAATTTAATATATAAAATACAAAGAAAAATAGGGATGGAAAATTAGGGGATGGAAAAAGTCAGCTGAAAAGAAGGGGAAAAAAAGGGGGAGTGGGAAGGCATTGACCTCCGACTCTTTTTAGCCCAGTAGAAGATTAAAAACAGTCCAGGCTCAATACACATTATTGTATAATGATAGCCATTTCTATAATGACAAGATTATCTAATCACCAAAACCAAAGTCAAAAATTCATTTTTTCTTCTTCATCAAAGAAGCAAAAAATCCAGAAGTGATACATTCAAGTGAAAAACATATTTTATTCTCCACTTTGAATAAAACGATCCATCTAAGCATTCCCGCTTCATTTTCCTTGCTGTGGAGACAGTATGTATTTCTCTTTGCTTTCTCAGATGTGTTTCCTTCTCCTTTCAGGAAGTCATTGAAGATGAGCCCGTGAGATCTCTGTCCGTCATCATCCTACATCAAGCGATCATCACAGTCACCTGCATGATGTAGGTACCTGCCCCGCCCTCCTCTTCTCTCTGTCTCTCTCTTGAAGTAACATTTTATTAGATTATCAAAGAAAATGCAAAAAGGCAAAAGCAAAGAGTAGGACCCAGTGGGGAGGGGAAGGGTAAAGACAAGTGAGGAGGGGAAGGAGAAAAGGGGTGAAAAAAGGCATTGCCTTTTTCTTGCAGTGGAATAAAGGATTAACCTCCAACCTCCACTTTTTACTTTTCCATAAGAATATAAACTAGCCATTTCTACAACGACAAATCAATCTAATTGGTAAAACCTAAAATCAAAGTTTCATTTTCTTCCCCATCTCAAGCACAACGTTCAGAAGTGATCGGAGTAGATCTCCAGGGATCCTTTTAGCTCTATGACTCTATGATCTTTTCACCTCACTCCTCCTCTTTCCTTGTCTCTCCTCAGCCATTAGAAGCTCCCGTTGAACTCAGAGTCGAGGACCAAGCTATTGAGCAAAAGCCTCCAGAGGGTATTTTCTCTGCCAGCTGTAAAAATGACCGATGAGAAAGCAGGCAGTCCAACCCAATCTATCCAAACTCAGGCGAGCAATCCTGATGGAGCAAAGCAATAGGAGATCCACCTGGAAAGGAGGATGAGGTAAACATGCTTCAAGATCTCCTCAAAAGCTCTGGATCCATCCGTGGAGCCAAACGGCACCTTGGGGTGTCCCTTCATCTTTGGTCTTGCTTCCACTTCTCATTCTATGTTTCTGGAGAGGACTATCTATTTTGAAGTCCTAAACATCTCCATGGTTTTCCTCACCATCTTTTCTCTCTTCCTCCACTTGCTTTTTGGGTTCAGGTTGAAGTCTCTTCTCAAGACTCCACTTCCCGTCTCCCCCTTTTGCCCCCAAACAAAAGAAGGGCCAGGATGGTGGAGATCAACCATCTTCTGCATGCATTAGCTATGATTCCTAGGTAGTCTCAGGTAACCCTCAAAATTCAAAAAACAGATGCTTAGGAACTGGTTCAGATTTACGACTGCCACAGAGTCCTGGGATTATGTGACACACACCCTTTTCTGAACTTCTGACCGGTCCACGGGGAAGCTGGATTCACTCAAGAACCATGTGATTCATTTATCCACTATGGCAAGAACGATCATAAAAAGGGGGGAAATTCATCAGTGTCTTGCTTAGCGATGGAACTTCAAATGAAAAATCTAATGCAATCTTTGGGTGCATAAACAGAGGCATAGAATCAAAATCAGGTGACATATTACCACCTCTTCATAAAGCCTTAGGAAGGCCACACCCGGAACGCTGCATCCAGTTTTGGTTCCCCACATTACAAAAAAGATGTTGAGAAAAGTGCCAAGAAGGGCAACCAGGAGGATTAAAGGCCTGGAGACCAAAACATATGAAGGACGGTTGCAGGATTTGGGTTTGGGCAGTCTAGAGAAAAGAAGGGCCAGTGGGGATGATCGCAGTGTGCCAGTATCTGAGGATCTGCCACAAAGAAGAGGGAGTCAACTTATTTTCCAAAGCACCAAAAGGCAAGAGAAGAAGCAACGGATGGAAACTAATCAAGGGGAGAAATCACTTGGAGTTAAGAACAACTAGTGGAACAGCTTCCTCCAGAAGTTATGGGTGCTCCATCACTGGAAGCTTTGAAGAAAAGACTGGACAGCTAATTGTCTGAAATGCTATATGCTTGAGTAAGGGGTTGGACTAGAAGACCTCTAGGGTCCCTTCCGGCTCTATTCCGATTATTTGATTGGTTGATTTGATTGATTGATTGAAATACTGGAAGACTGTTCTCATATCACCCCTAGTCCTTCCTTTCACAAGACTAAAAAGACCCAATTCCTGTAACCAGCCTGTAGAGTCCCAAAGCGACTGTTCCAAGTAGAAAGAGGTGGTGTGTTTAATCCCTTTAATCCAAGCAGTCAGTTTCGCCGTCTCTGCTAACTCCATCCAATTTCCTTTTATGTGTCTAGGTGGCTGCACTCAGTATATGAAAGCAGATGTGGTCACTTCGAAACAAACTGAAGAAGTTTACCTTGGTGAGTTGAAAAGTTTGTTCGCTGGAAGCAAGGACTTTTTCTCCAGAAGCTCTGGAGCTGATAAAGGTTGGTTCTCAAGGGCGTTCCCGGAGGTAATAGTTTGTTTTCTGGATTTGTTTCAGGTCTCCGGGATCTCCAAGGTGATTGCGAAGCCTCTGTGGCTCGGAGTGCAGCTGACTGTATGGAAAAAGTCTTTCGGCAGTGCGGACATCGCTCTCCCTAACCCTAACCCTAACCCTAACCCTAACCCTAACCCTAACCCTAGCCCAGGGGTGAAATCCTGCAGGTTCTAACAGATTCTGGAGAACCTGTAGCGGAAATTTTGAATAGTTTGGAAAACTGGCAAATATCACCTCTGGCTGGCCCCAGAGTGGGGTGGGAATGGGGATTTTGCAATTTCCTTCCCCCAGGAGAGGAGGGAATGGAAATTTTGCAGTATCTTTCCCCTGGAGTGGGTTGGGAATGGAGATTTTACAGTATCCTTCCCCTGCCATGCCCACCAAGCCACGCCCATAGAACCGGTAGGGAAAAATTTTGGATTTCACCCCTGCCCTAACCCTAACCCTAACCCTAACCCTAACCCTAACCCTAACCCTAACCCTAACCCTAACCCTAACCCTAACCCTTCCTTCCTCCCTCCTTCCCTCCCCAACCTCCCTTCCCTCCCTCCCACCTTCCTTCCTTCCGTCTTAACTTCCTTCTTTCCTTCCTTCCTTCTCTCATTCCCATATCCATCCTTCCTTCCTTCCTTCCTAACTTGCTTACTTCTCTCATTCTCATATCATCCATCCATCCATCTTTCTTTCCTTCCTTCCTTCTTTCCTTCCTTCTCTCATTCCCATATCCATTCATCCATCCATCCTTCCTCCTTCCTTCTCTCATTCCCATAAAAATCAATCCTTCCTTCCTCCCTAACTTCCTTCCTTCTCTCATTCACATTTCCATCCTTCCTTCCGTCCTAACTTCCTTCCTTCCTTCCTTTCTTCTCATTCCCATATCCATCCATCCATCCTTTCTTCCTACTTTCCTTCCTTCTCTCATTCCCATATCCATCCTTCCTTCCTTCCTTCCTTCCTTCCTTCCTTCCTTCCTTCCTTCCTTCCTTCCTTCCTTCCTTCCTTCCTTCTCTCATTCCCATATCCATCCATCCTTCAGAATAGAATAGAATAGAATAACAGAGTTTGAAGAGACCTTGGAGGTCTTCTAGTCCAACCCCCTGCTTAGGCAGGAAACCCTACCCCACTTCAGGCAAATGGTTATCCAACATCTTCTTTAAAACTTTCAGTGTTGGAGCATTCACAAGTTCTGGAGGAAAGTTGTTCCACGGACTGATTCTTCTAACTGTCAGGAAATTTCTCCTTAGTTCTAAATTGCTTCTCTCCTTGATTAGTTTCCACCCATTGCTTCTTGTCCTACCCTCAGTGCTTTGGAGAATAGCTTCGCTCCCTCTTCTTTGTGGCAGCCCCTGAGATATTGGAACACTGCTATCATGTCTCCCCTAGTCCTTCTTTTCATTAAACTAGACTTACCCAGTTCCTGCAATCTTTCTTCACATGTTTTAGCCTCCACTCCTCTAATCGTCTGTGTTTCTCTTCTCTGCACTCTTCCTAGAGTCTCCACATCTTTTTTACATTGTGGCGACCAAAATTGAATGCAGTATTCCAAGTGTGGCCTTATAAAGTGCTATTAACATTTCCCGTGATCTTGATTCTATCCCTCTGTTTATGCAGCCTAGAACTGTGTTGGCTTTTTTGGCAGCTGCTGCACACAGCTGGCTCCTATTTAAATGGTTGTCCACTAGGACTCCAAGATTCCTCTCACAGTTAGTACTATTGAGCAAGTGACCACATATACTGTACCTGTGCATTTTGGTTTTCTTGCGTGAATCTAGAACCTTCCTTTTTTCACCATTGAATTTCATTTTGTGCGATACCGCCCAATGTTCAAGTCTGTCCAGATCCTTCTGTATCTTGAGCCTATCTTCTGGAGTGTTGGCTATTCCTGCCAGCTTGGTGTCATCTGCATATTTGATGAGTTCCCCATCTATCCCCTCGTCCAAGTCATTGATGAAGATGTTAAAGAGCACTGGGCCTAAAACAGAGCCTTGGGGTACCCCACTGCATACTTCCCTCCATGTAGATGCAGTCCCATTGAGGACTACACGTTGAGTGCGGTTGGTCAGCCAGTTACTAATCCATCTGGTGGTGATGCTGTCTAACCCACATTAATCTACTTTATCAAGTGGTAGGTTATGGTCTCCTTTATCAAATGCCTTACTGAAGTCCAAGTAAATTATATCGACGGTATTCCTCTGGTCCACTACTTTTGTTACTTTGTCAAAGAATGCAATAAGATTAGTCTGGCATGATCTGTTTTTGCCAAACCTATGTTGGCTTTTGGTTATTACTTTGTTTGCTTTTAGCTGTTTGCTCATTTGTTGCTTGATTATCTTTCCAGAATCTTCCCTGGTATTGAACTCAGGCTGATAGGTCTGTAGTTTCCTGGATCTATTTTTTTTTTTTCCTTTTTTGACGATGGGAAGTACATCAGCTCTTTTCCAGTCCTCTGCCAGTTCCCCGGTGCTCCAGGATCTTTGAAAGATATAGTTCAGTAGTTCTGAGATCTCGTCTGCCAGTTCCTTCAGAACCTTGGGTTGTAATCCATCCGGTCCTGGTGATTTGAACTCGTCTAGGGTAGACAGGTGTTCACTTACCGTTTTCTTCCCTATTTTAACTTGTGTTCCTAATCTGTATTTTGTGGTGCCATTTTTGATAGGTTGGACTGTTTTTTTCTCTTTGTGTAAAGACAGATGCAAAAAAAAAAATTAAGTAATTCTGTTTTCTCCCTGTTGCTTGTCACTTTCTTGCCACTTTCTCCCAGCAATGGACCAAGTGTTTCCTTGGCTTTTTTCTTGTTTTTAACAAGCTTTTTTTGGTTATTTTTTACTTTTGTCGCAAGCCTTTGTTCATTGAGAGCCTTAGCTTTCCTCACATCATCTTTACAGGCCCGGTCTATTTGCTGATATTCTACGTTAGTTGTTTGCCCCTCTTTCCACTTTTTGCACTTGTCCTTTTTGTTTTTCAATTTGTCAGAGAGTTCTTTATGCAGCCATGCTGGTTTCTTTTGAGAGCTGTTATTTTTCTTCTTCATTGAATTGTGCTAGACTGGGCTTTTATAATCTCACTTTTCAAAATTTCCCAAGCTTCTTGAGTTGTTTTCTCTTTGAGGATTCTCATCCATGGAATCCTTCCCAAGCTCTCTCTAAGTTTATTGAAATTGGCTCTCTTAAAGTCCAAGACTCTAGTTTGACTTTGTTCTACTACTTGTGCTTGCATAATGTTGAATTCCAATACTGCATGATCACTTGCCTCCAAGGTGCCTGTAGCTTCAACACCTTCTACATCCATTTCCACTGTTTGGTTAGGTGGCCTATAGTATAGACCTATAGCAATGTCATGCTTTTCCCATTCATTCATTCATTCATTCATCATTCATTCATTTTTCCTTCCTTCCTTTCTTCCTTCCTTCCTTCTTTCCTTCCTTCCTTCCTTCCTTCCTTCCTTCCTTCCTTCCTTCCTTCCTTCCTTCCTTCCTTCTCATTCCCATATCCATCCTTCCTCCCTTCCTCCTTCCCTCCCCCTCTCTCCCTCCCTCCCACCTTTGCTTCCTCCCTCTTTCCTAAACTTCCTCCCTCCCTCCCTCCCTCCCTCCCTCCCTCCCTCTGGGCGATGTCCACACCACTCCTTCCAGCTGTTTAGATTAAGCTAAAAAGCGGCTGAGACCCAGACCTCTTCACCCCAAAAGAAGAAGAGTTGGTACATAGAGTGGCCTCTTGAACCAGAAACTCTTAATCCCAGTGTTCTCATCATTATTTTACCTACTTGATGACAATAAAGGCTGCTATTATTATTATTGTTATTATTATTATTATTATTATTATTATTATTATTAACTTTATTATTAACTCTATTCATTAAACATGAAACTCAGTCCACTAAACATTCAAAAATGCATCACAAATACCATTGACTGGTGCTAATGGTTGATACGGGTTGCTGCCAGCGTCCTAGGTATCAACCAAGTGCCCTGATGACAATGAGTATCACTGTTACATGTTTCATCCTTAATTGCGTAGTTTCGATGGCCGGGTCACAATATTTCATGATTTTTCCCAGTTCTTTTTCTTTTTCTTTTTCTTTTTCTTCAACTCTGGCATCTCCTGGTACCACGATGTCAATAAATTGTACGTTTTGGTTTTCGACAACTGTGATATCTGGTGTTCTGTCCCCGTCTCACACACGCACACCAGCAGTCAACCAAGAGTTAAAATAAACCTGCAGACAATAATTTCCTTTGATAACAGAATTGTTCCTCCAGCCACCCAGTGGAGATTTGCACGAATCTCCAAAGAGGGTTTTAAATTTTCTCTCCTTTGGCTCTTATAACCGTGATGTAGCCTCCCAACCACGGGATTCATTGTCTACCTTGGAAATGAACAATCACCAGCCAAAACGTCCAAGAGAAAACAATGGTAATTTTATTCTTCACTTTGCACGCACAGATACAGTGGACACACCCTAAATCAGTGATGGCTAATTTTTTTCTCTTCGCGCGCATGACCCCTTTGAATAATAAAGACTAAGTTATTTTGAGTAATAAACTTTGTATAAAGTTTCTGTGTGCTGCGTTCTTTGGGGTCCGTAGCTGGGGCAGAACACTGCCCTTATTTACAAATTTCCTTTTACAGTCCTAATTCCTAAGGGTTGTCTCTAGAGTAACTATCATATCAGTAAATTCTGGTTATGGCCGGTTTCTAGCATAGCAAAGGCCTCTAATCCTACCTCCTACGTACAATTCTCAGGCTTCAGCCTAGCTCATGAGGTTAGAAACATATACAACAAATTTTCTTCACAGGCCAACATGTCTTCTTCCAATACAACTCTGTTTCCCACAAGTGGAACAGGTTGCCTCCAGAGGTTCTGAATGCTTCAACACTGGAAATTTTTAAGACGAGATTGGACAACCATTTGTCTGAAATGATATAGGATCACCTGCTTTAGCTAGGGATTGGACTAGAAGACCTCCAAGGTCCCTTCCAACTCTGTTATTCTGAAATAATTGGAGAATTCTACTCCGTGCAAACTTCACCTGATTAAGACAACAGCTGTAACTCGTGGTAACAGCAGACAATTATGTTCAGCAAAGGCATTCAAAATATCCAAGGACATTATTAATAAGGTTTATCTCTAAAAAACACTGGGACCCTGAATGTAACAGAATCTCGCATTGTTGTTTTACTTATTATTTATTTATTTCAGGTATAAACTTTTCTCTTCTCTTCACTCTTCCCTTCCCTTCCCTTCCCTTCCATTCCATTCCATTCTAATCCTATCTTCTCTTCTCTTCTCTTCTCTTCTCTTCTCTTCTCTTCTCTTCTCTTCTCTTCTCTTCTCTTCTCCTCTCCTCTCCTCTCCTCTCCTCTCCTCTCCTCTCCTCTCCTCTCCTCTCCTCTCCTCTCCTCTCCTCTCCTCTCCTCTCCTCTTCTCTCCTCTTCTTTCTCTTCTCTTCTCTTCCCTTCCCTTCCCTTCCCTTCCCTTCCCTTCCCTTCCCTTCCCTTCCCTTCCCTTCCAATCTTCTCTTCTCTTCTCTTCTCTTCTCTTCTCTTCTCTTCTCTTCTCTTCTCTTCTCTTCTCTTCTCTTCTCTTCTCTTCTCTTCTTCCCTTCCCTTCCCTTCCCTTCCCTTCCCTTCCCTTCCCTTCCCTTCCCTTCCCTTCCCTTCCATTCCATTCCATTCCATTCCATTCCATTCCATTCCAACCCTATCTTCTCTTCTCCTCTCCTCTCCTCTCCTCTCCTCTCCTCTTCTCTCTCCTCTCCTCTTCTTTCTATTCTCTCCTCTCCTCTCCTCTTGTGGTTGGAAGTCCAGGGAGCTCAGCCCCAGAGATGAGAGAGGCCCCCAGTCTCCTGACCTTCCAGGAGTGCATGAAGACTGAACTCTGCCAGCTGGTCTGGGGGTCCAAGGGGGCCCAGACGCCAGGGGGTGGTTAGTGGGCCAAAGGACCTTCCTCTGCCTTTCAACTCTGCAATTAATTGACCCTTTTCACTTTTTTTAAAAAAAAAATGGTTTTTTTTTCAAAAAAACTTTGTTTTCAACTGCAACTTTTATATCATTGTAGTGTTTTACCTAAACTACTCGGGCACCGCCAGCGATGATGGGCAGTGCAGAAATTTTTCAAAAAAATATAATATATACAGGTAGTCCTCGATGTACGACCGCAACTACGTCCCAAATTTTTATTGCTAAGCGAGACATTTGTTAAGTGAGTTTTGCCCCATTTTATGACCTTTGTGGCCACAGTCGTTAAGGGAGTCACTGCAGTTCCTCAAATAGTAACGGGGTTAAGTGAATCGGGCTTCCCCCATTGAATTTGATTGTCAGAAGGTTGCAAAATGGGAGCATGTGAACTCCTGGGACACTGCGACGGTCATAAATGGGAGTCAGTTGCCAAACGTCTGAATTTTGATGGTCTGACTGTGGAGATGCCGCAACGGTCATAAGTGTGAAAAGTGGTCACAAGTTGTTTTTTTCAGTGCCATTGTAGCTTTGATCCCTCACTAAACAAACTGTGGTAAGCCAAGAGCTCCATGTAATGTAATGTAATGTAATGTAATGTAATGTAATGTAATGTAATGTAATGTAATGTAATGTAAATAAAAGAAATTAAAAACAAAAGAAGCCTGAGTGGCAGGCTTGATCAATGAAAGAATAAAGTTGATCCCCCTTAATCTTGGCTAGGTTCTTTGGAGATCGAGCGGGTTGAGAGTCACCATCCCATTGGCTCATTCCATAGGGGCTTCCTGGCTTTGCTCCCCATGATATCAGGGGATTTACCAAGGGGGTTGTCAAGGGGACCCTCCATATCCCATCCCCATTATCTTGGGGAGTAAGAGGCCCCTTGGGTCATGACATGAGCTGTCCCCCATGAGAACATAATGCTGTGATGTCATGGCCCCTGGGGGAAGCTATATAAAGGCCAAAGGGAGGAGGGAGGAGCTGTGGCGAGTTCAGGAGAGGAGGTTGGAGGAGTGTTGAGTTGCGTTACGTTGAGAGTTGAGTGAAGAGAGCGGAGTGGAGGAGGAGGAGCAGCAGAGGAGGAGGAGGAGGCGTGTATAAGATTGGAGTGGAGGAGGAGGAGTGGAGGAAGAGGAGGAGTGCAGAAGATCGGAGTGGAGGAGGAGGAGCGGAGGAGGAGGAGGAGTGTATAAGATCGGAGTGGAGGAGGAGGAGGAGTGTATAAGATCGGAGTGGAGGAGGAGGAGGAGTGGAAAAGATCGTTGTGGAGGAGGAGGAGCGGAGGACGAGGCATGGAGGAGGAGGAGGAGTGGAGAAGATTGTTGTGGAGGAGGAGAAGCAGAGGACGAGTCGTGGAGGAGGAGGAGTAGTGGAGAAGATCGTTGTGGAGGAGGAGGAGCAGAGAAGGAGGAGTGGAGGAGGAGGAGTAGTGAAGAAGATCGGAGTGGAGGAGGAGGAGCTGAGGAGGACTCCCCCGGGGGCTCCTCAGGTGGAGATCAAGCATGGCATGAAAGAGCCCACTCCCTTGCCAAGGCTGAACGAGAGGGGAAAGGCCCAGAGCACCAACCTAGCCCAAGGGAGAAGATGTTCTCCAGACACCGTCCTGCCTGTCCATCCAGGTATATACGCTAGAGAATGGTCTACCTATGGAACCAGTCTTGTCCTATCCCACCAGCCCATCCCACACTATCAATCAATCAATCAATCAGCATAGAGCTGGAAGGGACTTTGGAGGTCTTCTAGTCCAACCCCCTGCTCAAGAGAGAGATCCTATACCATACCAGACAAGTGAACGTCCAGACTCTTTTTAGAAACCTCCACTGTTGGAGCCCTCACCACTTCTGGTGGCAAGTCGTTCCACTGGTTGATTGTTCTCACTGTTAGGAAGTTTCCCCTGAATTTCAGGTTGCTTCTCTCCTTGAGGAGCTTCCATCTGTGGTTTCTCCTCCTGCCTTCTGATGCTTTGGAAAAGAAGTTGACCGCCCTCCTCTTTGGGGCAGCCCCTCAAATACTGGAAGACTGCGATCCTGTCCTCCCTAATTCTTCTCTTCTCTAGACTGGCCACACCCAGTTCCTGCACCCGTCCTTCCTCAGGCGGGAAGTTATGGCGCAGACCACCTCAGCCAAAGGATTCCGACTGGCGGGGTCTAGGAAGAGGGTCCTCTCTACCACTGCCACTGTATTAGGGAACGAGGGGAGGAAAGACCCCTCTCTCTTGGCCTTTTTCAAAGGGAGAGAAACCTGGCTGTGCAGCCTTGTGCAGCAGACACAAAGGTCCACCCAATTCTGGGGCTGGCTGGTACCCCAAGAGCCCCCCCCTTATTCACCAATATTGAACGATCATCAATATATATTATATGTATCTTAGGTGTATCTTATCTTAACTTATACTATGTTTTATTATGTACCATATAGAGCTGTGATGGGGAACCTATGGCAGGTGTACCACAGGTGGCACGCGAGTGTTGCACTAGCTCCAGCCAGCTGATTTCTGGGCCTTCTGGGCTCACCGGAAGATGGGAAACGGGCCGTTTCCAGCCTCCGGAGGGCCTCGGGGGGGGAGCCATTTTCTCCCTCCCCATGCTCCAAGAAAGCCTCTGGAGCCTGGGGAGAACGAAAAACAGGCCAACCATGCCATCACGAGCCATAAGTGGGGGGAGCACGGGGGGGTCGTGGCCGCATGCGTGGGGGGAGGGGCGCATTGAATTATGGGTGTGGGCAGGCGTGTTTGACCCCGCCCTCCCGCTCCACCTGGTCATCCTCTACGCACACTTTTTTTCTCTTCGCTTTGAGATGGCTCTTCCCGTCCAATTGCCCATCAACCTCAGTCTCCCCAACAAAGGCTTCCAAAACTTGTGGGAAAGCAAGAAGCCACTAAGAGGCAGATCTGTAAAAGAAGACTTGGACTTGCTGGACCAGAGAGAAATATTACAAATTCTGGACCATCTTCGTAAACAGGTTGGTTTGGGTCGCGGTGGGCCCGGGAGGTCCCCCATGGAGAGGTTGCAGAAGTCACGGCTGCCTCGGTGGAGATGATTTATCCCAAAAGTAGACAAATGTGGTTATGGAGAATTTGCTGAACTATGGAGCCCTTGGTTTTCCCTGAGCTCGGTTGTTTACCTGCAGACATTTCATGACCCAACTAGGTAGCTTCATCAGTGCTGGCGAGTGTGAGGTTTGCTCTGCTCCCTGCTTATTCAGGAGAAGCTACGGTGTATAAACAGAGAGTGAACATCATGTCCTTCTAGTACTGAATAAGTTCCCTAGTTGGGTCATGAAAGATCTGCAAGAAAAGAACCAAGCTCCGAGAGCACCAAGGACCCCACAGTCCTCCTCATCCTCCCACCACCCTCCTCCCTTCTCTTTCTTCCCTTCTCCATCCTTCCTCCTCCCTTCCTCCCCTTCTTCTCCTTCACTCTGTAAACCCACTCCCTTATAGCAGCGATGAAGTTCCCTAGTTGGGTCATGAAACATCTGCAAGAATCTCCAAGCTCAGAGAGCACCAAGGACCCCCCCCCAGTTCAACCCTGAGCTGCAAATAGTCTTTTCCATTTGCTGAGCTCCAGTTGGTCCTTAACTTACAACCTCAACTGATCCCAAATTTTAGCTTCCTGAGCAGGACATTTTGTAAACGACTTTTGCCCCCACTTTCCTGCCACAGCTGCTCAGCGAATCCCTGCAGATGTTAAGTTAGTAAGACGGTTCTTACCGTAAGTGAATCTGGCTTCTGCGGTAACTTTGCGTGTCAGAAAGTTGCAAACGGGGATCACGTGACTTGGATCGCTGCAACCCGGCACGAATACACGCCAGTTGCCAAGCATCTGGATTTTGATCCCATGACCACGGGGATGCTGCAATGGTCCCGAGTGTGAAACACGAAGTCCCCTTTTTTAGCTGTAAACTACCCGTTATAACTTGAAAAAGTCAGTAAATCAATGTGGATAAATCCAGGACTACCAACATCTGGAGACAGGTTGTTTCTTGCCATTCCAGACAGAGAAAGAAAATCTGCCTAAGGCGGAACTAGAACTCACCATCTCCTGATGATTGGCCCAAAGTCACCCACCTGGCTTTCATGCCTAAGGCGGAACTAGAACTCACAATCTCCTGGTGATTGGCCCAAAGTCACCCAGCTGGCTTTCATGCCTAAGGCGGAACTAGAACTCACCATCTCCTGATGATTGGCCCAAAGTCACCCACCTGGCTTTCATGCCTAAGGCGGAACTAGAACTCACAATCTCCTGGTGATTGGCCCAAAGTCACCCAGCTGGCTTTCATGCCTAAGGCGGAACTAGAACTCACCATCTCCTGGTGATTGGCCCAAAGTCACCCAGCTGGCTTTCATGCCTAAGGCGGAACTAGAACTCACAATCTCCTGGTGATTGGCCCAAAGTCACCCAGCTGGCTTTCATGCCTAAGGCGGAACTAGAACTCACCTTCCTGGGGATTGGTCCAAAGTCACCCAGCTGGCTTTCATGCCAAAGGCGAGAGTGGAAATCACCAGCTCCCTGTTTGTGGCCTGATGCCTTAACCAGTAGACTAAACTGACTAGAGGGATTCTTCTTGGGTTTTTGCTCTCTCAGGAACAGCAGAGGTTCCATGCCACCATGAGGACTAGAAACCTTGCTGATTGGTGGGTTTGAGGATTAGAAATGGCAGTTTGTGGAAAAAGGAACTTATGGTGTCACTTGAGAGCGGGGGGATGGCGGGGCAAAACATAAATGCATTTATATGTTCAGAAGTCATTTCTTTATCCTCTTTCTTTTCCTTTTCTTTCTTATTAGGAGTCAGTTGCTCTCCAAAGTCATCAACAGCATATTCTCGGAAACCAAGGAAGGACATCGCCCTCCCTCCCTAACCCTAACCCAAGCCCTAGCCCAGGGGTGAAATCCAGCAGGTTCTAACAGGTTCTGGAGAACCTGTAGCGGAAATTTTGAGTAGTTTGGAAAACTGGCAAATATCACCTCTGGCTGGCCTCAGAGTGGGGAGGGAATGGAGATTTTGCAGTATCCTTCCCCTGGAGTGGGTTGGGAATGGAGATTTTACAGTATCCTTCCCCTGCCATGCCCACCAAGGCACGCCCACAGAACCGGTAGGGAAAAAGTTTGGATTTCACCCCTGCCCTAGCCCTAACCCTACCCTAACCCTAACCCTTCCTTCCTTCCTCCCTCCTTCCCTCCCCAACCTCCCTTCCCTCCCACCTTCCTTCCTTCCTTCTTAACTTCCTTCTTCCCTTCTTTCCTTCCTTCCTTCCTTCTCTCATTCCCATATCCATCCTTCCTTCCTTCCTAACTTCCTTCCTTCTCTCATTCCCATATCCATCCTTCCTTCCTTCTTGCTTACTTCTCTCATTCGCATATCATCCATCCATCCATCTTTCTTTCCTTCCTTCCTTCTTTCCTTCCTTCTTTCTCTCATTCCAATATCCATCCATCCATCCTTCCTTCCTTCCTTCTCTCATTCCCATATCAATCAATCCTTCCTTCCTTCCTAACTTCCTTCCTTCTCTCATTCCCATTTCCATCCTTCCTTCCGTCCTAACTTCCTTCCTTCCTTTCTTCTCTTTCCCATATCCTTCCTTCCTTCCTTCCTTCCTTCCTTCCTTCCTTCCTTCCTTCCTTCCTTCCTTCCTTCCTTCCTTCCTTCCTTCCTTCAGACAAATGGTTATCCAACATCTTCCTAAAAACTTTCAGTGTTGGAGCATTCACAACTTGTGGAGGCAAGTTGTTCTGTGGACTGATTCTTCTAACTGTCAGGAAATTTCTCCTTAGTTCTAAGTTGCTTCTCTCCTTGATTAGTTTCCACCCATTGCTTCTTGTCCTACCCTCAGGTGTTTTGGAGAATAGCTTGACTCCCTCTTCTTTGTGGCAACCCCTGAGATATTGGAACACAGCTATCATGTCTCCCCTAGTCCTCCTTTTCATTAAACTAGACATACCCAGTTCCTGCAATCCTTCTTCATATGTTTTAGCTTCCAGTCCCCTAATCGTCTGTCTTGCTCTTCTCTGCACTCTTCCTAGAGTCTCCACATCTATTTTACATTGTGGCGACCAAAACTGGATGCAGTATTCCAAGTGTGGCCTTATAAAGTGCTATTAACATTTCCCGTGATCTTGATTCTATCCCTCTGTTTATGCAGCCTAGAACTGTGTTGGCTTTTTTGGCAGCTGCTGCACACTGCTGGCTCCTATTTAGATGGTTGTCCACTAGGACTCCAAGATTCCTCTCGCAGTTAGTACTATTGAGCAAGTGACCACATATACTGTACCTGTGCATTTTGGTTTTCTTGCCTAAATGTAGAACCTTACTTTTTTCACCACTGAATTTCATTTTGTTCGATACCGCCCAATGTTCAAGTCTGTCCAGATCCTTCTGTATCTTGAGCCTATCTTCTGGAGTGTTGGCTATTCCTGCCAGCTTGGTGTCATCTGCAAATTTGATGAGTTCCCCACCTATCCCCTCATCCAAGTCATTGATGAAGATGTTGAAGAGCACTGGGCCTAAAACAGAGCCTTGGGGTACTCCACTGCATACTTCCCTCCATGTAGATGCAGTTCCATTGGGGACTACACGTTGAGTGCAGTTGTTCAGCCAGTCAGCCAGTTACTGCTAGGTTCTTTTCAGAGCTGTTATTTTTCTTCTTCATTGTATTGTGCTAGACTGGGCTTTTATAATCTCACTTTTCAAAATTTCCCAAGCTTCTTGAGTTGTTTTCTCCTTGAGGATTCTCATCCATGGAACCCTTCCCAAGCTCTCTCTAAGTTTATTGAAATTGGCTCTCTTAAAGTCCAAGACTCTAGTTTGACTTTGTTCTACTACTTGTGCTTGCATAATGTTGAATTCCAATACTGCATGATCACTTGCCCCCAAGGTGCCTGTAGCTTCAACACCTTCTATCATTTCATCTCTGTTAGTGAGAATTAAGTCCAATATGGCTGATCCCCTTGTTCCCTTCTCTACTTTTTGGGAAAGAAAGTTATTTGCTAGGATTGTTAGGAACCTGTTGGATTTTCCACTAGGTGCAGAGTTTGTCTCCCAGTTGATGTCAGGGTAGTTAAAATCCCCCATTACTATTGTGATCTGCTTCCTACTATACCTTAGTTAGCTGACTAGCAAAAAGTTCATTCATTTCCGTTGTTTGGTTAGGTGGCCTATAGTATAGACTTATAGCAATGTCATGCTTTTCCCATTCATTCATTCATTCATTCATTCATTCATTCATCATCCTTCCTTCCTTCCTTCCTTCCTTCCTTCCTTCCTTCCTTCCTTCCTTCCTTCTCATTCCCATATCCATCCATCCTTCCTTCCTCCTTCCCTCCCCCTCTCTCCCTCCCTCCCTCCTTTGCTTCCTCCCTCTTTCCTTAACTTCCTCCCTCCCTCCCTCCCTCCCTCCCTCCTTCAGGGCGATGTCCACAGTACTCCTTCCAGCTGTTTAGATTAGGCTAAAAAGTGGCTGAGACCCAGACCTCTTCACCCCAAAAGAGAAGAGTTGGTACATAGAGTGGCCTCTTGAACCAGAAACTCTTAATCCCAGTGTTTTCATCATTTTACCTACCTGATGACAATAAAGGCTGCTATTATTATTATTATTATTATTATTATTATTATTATTATTATTATTATTATTATTATTATTATTATTATCTTTATTATTAACTTTATTCATTAAACATGAAACTCGGTCAACTAAACATTCAAAAATGCATCACAAATACCATTGACTGGTGCTAATAGTTGATACGGGTTGCTGCCAGCGTCCTAGGTATCAACCAAGTGCCCTGATGACAATGAGTATCACTGTTACATGTTTCATCCTTAATCGCGTAGTTTCGATGGCCAGGTCGCAATATTTCGTGATTTTTCCCAGTTTTTTTTTCTTCAACTCTGGCATCTCCTGGTACCACGATGTCAATAAATTGTACGTTTTGGTTTTCGACAACTGTGATATCTGGTGTTCGGTCCCCATCTCACACACGCCCACCAGCAGTCGACCAAGAGTTAAAATAAACCTGCAGACAATAATTTCCTTTGATAACAGAATTGGTAGCAACCCAGTAGCTGCTTGCCAAAAACTTTACTCACAAAAGGAGGTTTTCCTCCTCCGTCAGATAAACCAAAATAAGTTCACAAAGCCAAAGAATTGTCAAGTCCAGTCCATAATAAATCCAAGGAAGGCATATAACGAAGTTCCAGAAACACAGTATGACTTGCTAGCTGTTCAGTTTTGTCCATCACAAAGCCTGAATGGCCACCACATGCTCTTTTATCCCCTGTGTGGTGTGGTCCAGTGACTCGGCTTAATCTCTGGCACGCCTCCTTCTCTGTTGCGTGTGCTTGTCTTTCCAACGCTGGCGGGGATCCAGCCAAGACTTATCTCCGTCGCTGTCTAACTGCGGCTGCTTGGAGATCCTGGCTCCTGGCCTATCTCTTCTCCTCAGAAGACACCTGAGGCAGTGCCAGAGAGGAGGGTCCTGGAGAGGGAGGCCTTGCCAACTCCTCTCCTTCACTTTCAGAGTCTTCTCCCTCCGATAAGATGGGCTCGGGGGTCGGAATCACAACAGCTGTCATGTTGT
Source organism: Arizona elegans (assembly GCA_022577455.1). NCBI lineage: Eukaryota > Metazoa > Chordata > Lepidosauria > Squamata > Colubridae > Arizona > Arizona elegans. The sequence goes on from JAKOOJ010000009.1 coordinate 67,695,058, forward strand.
GTTCCAAGTCATGATCCATCTGTATTCGAAAGTCCCACAAGATCTTTACCTTCTCATTTTCTATAACTTTTTCCACTTTATGTTCCCATATCACTTTACAAAACTTTGTTAAGGCCACACTTGGAATTCTGAACCCCATTTTGATCACCATGATGTAAAAAAGATTGGGGACGCTAGAAAGAGTGCAGAGAAGAGCAACAAAGAGGATTAGAGGACTGGAAGATATAACATACGATGAATGGTTTCTGAAATTGGGTATGGCTAGTCTAGTGAAGAGAACGACCAGGGGAGACATGCTAGCAATGTCCAATATCTGAGGGGCTGCCACAAAGAAGAGGGGGTCAATCTATTCTCCAAAGCATCTGAAGGCAGGACAAGAAGTAAAGAATAGAACCAAAGCGAAGCGAACAGAACAGAATTGGCCTGGAAGGGACCTTGGAGGTCCAGAGGTGTCAAACTCAATTTCATTTAGGGCCGCATCAGGGCTTCTGGTTGACTTCGGAGGACCAGATGGGTGTGACTGACTGTGTGGGTATAGCCGACCAGGTGGGTGTGGCCAACTGGGTGGGTGTGGCCAACCAGGTTGGCATAGTGAACACGACGCCGCTCTCCAAACTGCTGGCATGTGTCCTCTTCGCATTGGGTAGACTGGGCCGAAGCCACGCTGGCCTAGTCTTTCCTCTTCGCATTGGGTAGACCAGGATGGCCTGCAGGCTGGATCCAAATACATCTCGGGCTGCTTTCAGCCCACGGGCCTTGAGTTTGACACCCCTGGTCTAGTCTCTTCTTAAATGGATGGAAACTTAGCAAGCAGAGAAGCAACCCAGAACTAAGGAGAAATTTCCTGACAGTTAGAACAATTAACCAGTGGAACAGATTGCCTCCAGAAGTTGTGAATGCTCCAACACTGGAAGTTTTTAACACGAGATTGGACAACCGTTTGTCTGAAATGATATGGGGTCACCTGCTGGAACTAGGGGTTGGACTAGAAGACCTCCAAGGTCCCTTCCAACGCTGTTATTTTGAAATAATTGGAGAATTCTACTCAGTGCAATCTTTATCTGATTAAGACAACAGCTGTGATTTGTCGTAACAGCAGATAATTATGTTCAGCGACGGCATTAAAAATATCCAAGGACATTATTAAGAAGGTATATCTCTAAGAGACGCCGGGACCCTGAATATAACAGAATCTCTTATTGTTGTTTTACTTATTTATTTATTTCATGTATAAAGTTTCTTCCAGTAATGAAACTATTTTTGCCTAATCCAGAAAAGGTACAGCCAGTGAACGGCAGCTCAAATCTCAGAAGAAAGAAGCAGACACCTTGATATGCCGTGTAACCCCGTAACGAAGAAGGAATTGTTAGGTACAAGCCTGATTGTACCTAAATCTGATGCCATGAAGGTTGCCCAAAACTGAAGAGATCGAGAAAGTGGAAAATTAAAAAGCTGCTGGTGTATAAAGCAACTGAAGCAAACTCAGCTCTCAAACCAGAAGCTGTATTGAATCACAAAAATTGCACAGTTCAAAACAACATTTATTTCCTTATTAAGTAGGGAGAGCAAAGAAGTGGGAGATGGGGAGGAGGGAGGAGGAGGAGGAGAAGGAGGAGGAGGAGGAGGAAGACGACTGTGGAGTCCTTGGTGCTCTCTGAACTTTGTTGTTTTCTTGCAGGTATTTAATGACCCAACTAGGTAACATCATCAGTGTTAGAAGGGAGGGAGCTTTTCTCTCTGTTTCTATACGAGTGTTTTGCCTTGTCAGTATTGATGGTCATCATCACTGATGATGTTACCTAGTTGGGCAATGAAACATCTGCAAGAAAACCACTAAGCTCAGAGAGAACCAAGGACCCTCATTTCAACCCTGGGCTACAAATGTTCTCTTCTACTGGAACTGCGACACCAGCAGTCAGACGAAGGAGGTTCAGAAGTTCCAAAGGCCAAAATCTTAACATTGTGGGTTTTTTCCTCCCTACAAAGCTAAAGAGACAGAGGAAAAGCCAAAGAACAAAAAGGGGAATAATGTCAAATGGCTCACAGAAGATTTTTTAATTTCGGGCCCAGCTGTATTTTACAGCAACGTTCCTAAAATGGCTAAGGTATGTTTTAGTTCAGCATTTTGCCTTCCTTCTTCTTGACCTTCTTTTCAGTCCTCCTCATGACCTGGAAATGGTCAACAAAGTCAATAGACCAGTGCGGACGGCATGAGCCAAAGGTTGGAATTTGGACATCCCTCCCACACAATCCCTAGGAGCAGGCAATTGCAGCTGCCAGGTTGGCTTCTTTGACCCACATCCGAATATCACGTGATGGATGACATGGAACAGGGGTGTCAAACTCAACTTCATTCAGGGCCACATCAGGGCTGTGCTTGACCTCTGGGGGGGCGCTGGGGGGGGTGACTGGGTGGGCGTGGTGGACTGGGTGGGCGTGGCCAGCTTTACACCACTCCCCAAACTGATGGCATGTCTCCCTTTCGCACTGGGGAGACCGGGACAAAGCGATGCAGGCCAGCCCCTTACATTCTCTAGGACGGCCCTGTGGGCTGGTTCCAACCACATTGCAAGCCAGATAAGAGCCACAGGCCTTGTGTTTGACACCCCTGACATGGAGTAGCTCTTGCCTCTCTACATGCTATGCTTTCGCCAAATATGCCTCAAAACCTCTTAAGGGCCCCCTTGGCTTGGAGGGAGAAGGGAGTCAAAACCCTCAGGCATCTCTGCATGGCCTCCTTTGCTTCTTTCCCATAGGCCTTTGCTGAACATCTGTCCCAACCTCATATAACAGACCTCATGAGGACAGCCCTCCGATATCAAGAAAGGAAAATGGGTCAGGTTGCTGGACTGGTGCTCAATTCTTTCCTGGAGGAATGTGTCATGGACATGGAAGAAGTAAGAAAATGCAGGCTTCGCAGCAAAAGGGATAGAGGAGATTTTGTAGAAAACAAAGACGAGAATGGGTGAAGCCTTGTTGTCGTGGTGACAAGACGTCGGCTGGTTTTAAGAGAGGTAGGGCTGAATGGGAGACCACCAGGTGATCTTAGGGCTGTCATAAAGTTGGGTAAACCTTCCAGAAGAAGGTAAGGGCAAAACAAAATAACCATATCGTTTTCATGGAAGCTACATTTGGAGAGCCAGTTTGACCATGGTTAAGGCATCAGGAGAAGTTCAGGCCCTACCTTAATTTATTTTATTTTATTTTATTAAATTTCTATATTGCCCTTCTCCCGAAGGACTCAGGGCGGTGTACAGCCAGAAATAAAATCATGACAATATAAAAATTAAAAGCAATTTAAAACAATTAAATAAATTGGCTGAAAACTCTAATAAAACAACCCATTAAAATAGTAAAATATTATTATTATTTAGGCCAGCCCTGCTTGTTGGAATAATAATGTTTTTAGGGTGCGACGAAAGGTACGCAGGTCGGGAATCCTACGAATCTCCAGGGGCAGCTCATTCCAGAGGGCAGGAGCCCCCACAGAGAATGCTTTCCCCCTGGGGGTCGTCAGCCGACATTGCCTAGCCGACGGCACCCGGAGGAGCCCCTCTCTGTGGGAACGTACCGGTCGATGGGAGGCTATCGGTGGCAGAAGGCGGTCTTGTAGATACCCAGGTCCCATGCCATGGAGCGCTTTAAAGGTGGCAACCAGCACCTTGAATTGCACCCGGAAGACCACCGGGAGCCAGTGCAGCTTGCGCAGGAGCGGTGTTACATGGGAGCGTCGAATCACTCCCATAATTACCTGTACGGCCGCATTCTGGACCAGTTGGAGCCTCCGGGTGCTCTTCAAGGGGAGCCCCATGTAGAGAGCGTTACAATAGTCCAGACGGGAAGTGACGAGGGCGTGAATGACGAACCTGATAAAAAGCCCCCCTGGCCATGAAAGCCATGAAAGCCTCACGGGTGACTTTGGGCCAGTCACTCTGTCTCTCAGCCCACCTCACCTCACAGGGTTGTTGTTATGAGGAAAAGAGGAGCGGGATGGTACATGTCAGATATATTCTCCGCTTTGAATTATTTGTAAAAGGAATAAAGGCAGGATATAAGTAAATAAATAAAAATGTTGCCTTTAGGCATCACATCTGGACTTGACTGGGGATAATGGAGGTGGTAGTCCAAGATACCAGAAAGCAGCAGCTCAGAAAAAACACATTAGTGAGGAATTAGCAGCGATCCAAAATTTGAACGATGAACCTCAAGATTTCTTGCCAGTGGCTGAGGTGGTCATGAGTTCCAGATCAGTCTTTTTGGATGTTCCTCGTCTTTTCCTGGATCCATTCCAGTTGACATAAAAAAAAAAAAATGCCAAGCAGAGTTATAGAATCCTCAGTTTGGAATACCTCTTGAGGCTATCCAAACTCACCCTCTGCTCAGGGAAGGCCCAGTTGAACCATTTCAAACAGAAATCATCATAATCATCTTTCAACGACCCGATAATCTCTTGTGGGATGGAGTCTGGGCAAATGAATGGAGCTGAGTGTTTATTGGCCGGATGCCCTTCCTGTCACCAATGCAGAGTTTTGTTCAGCAGATAAATTCTCATTGTGCCCTGAGAGAGAAATATCTGCCTCTACCTAGGATCGAACTCACAGCCTCCTGATTTGTGAGGCAAGAGCTCCACTTCTAGGCCACTGCACCACTCCACACCATTTCAAACAGAAATATATTAAGGTAGTAAGCATCCCCATGGTCACGTGATAAAATTCAGGTGCTTGGCAACTTGTGACCTCCCCTTTTCGACCTCCTGACAAGCAAAGGCAATGTGGAAGCCAAGTTCATTTAACAATTGTGTTACTAACTTAACAACTGCATTGATTCGCTTAATAACCATAGCAAGAAAGATCATAAAGTAGAGCGGAACTCACTGAATGGCTGTCTCACTTAGTAACAGAAATTTTGCTATTTTGTTGTCGTAAGTCGAGGACTACCTGTATATGTTGGATAGATATTTTTTGGGACCCACAGTCACAGTTTGGTGATAATATTTTGCCCCATTTATAGAGGGCACCTGCACTTGGCAGACCAGGTGGCCGGAAGATTTTCTGGGTTTTGCCATTTAGGCACTCGGTGCCCAAAAGTTTTGCCAACCCTGGTCTAGTCTCTTCTTAAAAGCCTCCAGTGATGGAGTGCCCATGATTTCTGGTGGCAAGCTGTTCCACTGGTTAAGTGTCCTCACTGTTGGGAAGTTGCTCCTTAATTCCAGGTTGCTTCTCTCCTTGGTTAGTTTCCGTCCATTGTTTCTTCTCCTGCCTTCTGGTGCTTTGGAAAATAATTTGACCTCCTCTTCTCTGTGGCAGCCCCTCAAATACTGGAAAACTGCTATCAAGGCACCCCTAAGAATGGCCTCTAATTTTGGTAGATGCCCAAAAGTGGACAAATGCAGACCAAAAATGCATAGAAATATCAGTACAGGTAGTTCTTAACTTATTTATTTTATTTTATTTTTTTATTTTAAATTTATATACCGCCCTTCTCCCTGAGGACTCAGGGCGGTGTACAGCCAGAATTAAAAAAACATGAAATACAAATATTAAAAACAATTAAAATATATATAAATTTGGCCCAAAATTAAAAATACAAACCAATTAAAACATTTAAAATTTCTTCTTAAGCCAGCCGGGCTTGCTGGAAAAAGTGGGTTTTAAGGGCACGGCGGAAGGCGCTAAGGTCTTGGATTCTCTTTATCTCTGGGGGCAACTTATAATCATTCAGTGTCCATTCGAAGCTACAATAGCATTGAAAAAAGTGATTTACGTCCCTTTTTCACACTGATGACCATTGCAGCATCCCTGTCATTGACTTCCAACAAGCTAAGGTAGTCCTTGACTTATGACCACAACTGAGCCCAAACTTTTTTCAGTGCCATTGTAACTTTGATTGGCCATTAAATGAACTGTTGTAAGCCAAAGACTACTTTACTCCATGCCGGGCCTGGGTTTCCTTTTCTTTTCGTTATCCACTTTCTGCCACGTTTTTCCAAATTCTTCCAGCAGATGGTGGCATAATTTTACAAATCTTCCCTCAGACAAGTTCTGTAAAAAAAAGAAAGAAAGAAAAAAAATCAGTATTTGAGTTTGGAATTTTGGAATTTCCAGATATATAAGGTATTCATTTACTTCGGGTCGTAAGCTGCTTCCACCACCAATTGAAAGCGGCTTACCGCTAGTCATCAACTATTCATTTAATGACTGTTCAAAGACCAAATACAGGTCATCCTCAATTGAACCCAAAATTTCGTTAAACAAGATATTTGTTAGGTGAGTTTTGCCCCATTTTACGACTGCTTGGAGGGGTTTTCTGGGGTTAATGGTATATTTTTCAGCCAAATGGGGCAGCATATGATCTTACTCCACAGTGAAGACTCACATGCAAAAGCCAACCTCAGTACATCCAGTTCCATACCTTGCAAAAAAGGAGTTTCGCATGTAATTTATTAATGTTTAACAGGTCTTTGATTTGGGGGATATCCCTATTACATTTACTGTAAACAGGGAAGAACAATGCCATGCCCTAATCCTTGGTAGAGGAGTTGAATTGTTCAAAAAAGCATATAGTGCCAAAATTCATCCACGCTAATCAGCATCACGTTTGAACATAAACGGGATCTATCCACAATGAAAAGTTATGCTTTCTGATATTAAATAGTGCTCAGGTATTAACAGCATCATATCAGCAAAATAAAGATCAATTAAATGATTTAAATAATTTAAATAATGATCACATTGTTCAAGAAACTGCTATTAAAATAAGCCAAATAGTTATGGCATCTATCACAAAAACTTTTTATCAAATTGGATATCACGGATGAATTTCCCTATTGCATGCTGCTAAATTGATAGATATTATTAATATTAATTCCTTTAAACAACCAAAAACTCTGCATTGATGGATTATAAATACAATGAACTAGTAATTAATGTTGTGGGTAAAATTCTGCTTTTTTCCCATGCTTAAAATTCTGTTTTCAAGGAAAATACTGGAGAAAAGGGCGCCTTGTCTCCAAAAGGAGGACTGAGCCTGTTCTTGATCTGTAAAAGCAAAAGACCTGTGATAAATGGCAAATCGATTACAAAAACAAAGATCTGAAGTATAGTATAGTATAGTATAATTTTATTTCTATACCGCCCGTCTTCCAAAGGACTCAGGGTGGTGTACAGCCTATTTAAAAACACAAGACAAACATCAATTAAAAATTTAAAATTAAATAAATTCGGCTGAATTTAAAAACCCCAAAAATTTAAAATACCCCAATTTAAAATAGTTATATTGATAGCCCAGCCTGGCAGAACAACAGGGTCTTCAGGGCGCAGCGAAATACCCGGAGGTCGGAGATCTTACGAATTTCAGGGGGCAATTCATTCCACAGGGCTGGGGCTTCCACAGAGAAGGCCCTCCCCCTGGGTGTCGTCAGCCGACATAACTTGGCCGATGGCACCCTGAGGAGACCCTCTCTGTGGGAGAGAACTGGCCGGTGGGAGGCTATTGGTGGCAGAAGTCAGTCTCGAAGGTACCTGGGTCCTATGCCATGGAGCGCTTTAAAGGTGGTGACCAACACCTTGAATCGCACCCGGAAGACCACTGGGAGCCAGTGCAGCTCGCACAGGAGAGGTGTCACGTGGGCACAAAGAGTTGCGCCCATAACCACCCATGCGGCCGCATTCTGGACCAGTTGGAGCCTCCAAGTGCTCTTCAAGGGGAGCCCCATGTAGAGAGCATTACAATAGTCCAGCCGGGAGGTGACAAGGGCGTGAGTGACCGTGCACAAGGCGTCCTGGTCCAGAAAGGGTAGAACTAGATCTTCATTTAATCTAAAACAATTAGATTACCAAGATTTTTGTTCTTTCCTCCAAAAGCTTGGAATAGCTTTCAACAGCCACTGACTAATAAAACTTAGGCAAAGGAAGGAGAAACAGACTCCAGAAGGAAAGAATAAAAACCCCAGGCCAAAGGCATCATCTGAAAAAAAAGAAAAGGAAAACTATCTAAATAACGCTTTGGAGATCCATTTTGTTGCCAGGATGGTAAAGATTCATTCCCAACTTGGCTTTTGTAAAGGAAATGTCCCCACTTTTATTTACTCAGCCGAGACCTTCCAGCAGCCAAATGCAGGAAGGGAAAAAAAAAATTATGCCATTTATATGTCTGCCTGAACGTTCTCGGACGTTTTGTGTGGTAAATCAACGGAGGTTTTGTCAAATTGGCTGCGAGGCTTCCCTCTGTGAGGCTGGGCTGCCTTTGCACAGTTCATTCTTCCCCTCTTAAGTCCTTCACCTGTCAGGCACTAATAAAGAGCCCCTAAGAACAACTGTCGCTTCTCCCATTTTGTTCCTTCCTATCGCTAGGTGGTTGAGTTCGCATGCGCCTCTTTTTCCCACTCATGTTTCCCGCCGCTTTGTCACTGAGGGGAAAGAGGCAGGTGAAGGGCGAGGCGGTGGTGATAGGACGCTGTGGGGCCGAGCGAGGGACTCCCCCAACCCCTGGAGGCCTCCCCCACCCTTCAGGGCCCGTGGCGGGGATGAAGAAAGCTCCTCTGGCAGCCGTTGCCCGGTTTCCGTTGCTAGGAACGGCCTCAGCTCCTTCCCTCTCAGGCTCCTGTAACTTCTCCAATTGCTTAGGGCTGGCGGCTGTTCAACAGGTGGGGTTTCCTTCCTCCTGGAGGAACGGGGGAGAAAGGTATGGGGAATGCCTTCCTGCCTGATCAGAGGCTGCGAGGGGAGAAGGAGCTTCCATGGCCGAAGAACGTGGATGGCCATGGCTTGGAATGATGTTAAGTGGGGCCTTCTGCTCGTTCAAGGGGGTGGACTGGATGACCTCCTGGGTCCCTTCCCACTCTGTTCTTACCCTGAAATGGGGCGAGGTGTTTGGGGAGGGGGAATGCCAGGTTCCCCTGTGGTGAGTTTCGGTGAAGCCATAACCTTCACACAATAAGAGCGTTTTTTTCCGCCTTTAAACATGTTTTCGGATTATGGTTCCCCCAAAGATTTGAATCAATATTTATTTTTTGTACATTGTCTATTAAATCTGTCGACATCCATATCGTATCTATCCTGGACCATGAACAATTGTCTATTTGAATAAAAGGTATATTGTTTTTCTTTCAACTGGCTATTTCTCCATACGTCTTGTATACTTAATTCCTCTGTCATTTTGAAAAAAGTCTTCAGGAGAGTTTTCCTGGGTTTCTTATTTACTTTTGTCGTTTTATAGCCCAAGTCCACATCCGTTACCACATTGAAATCGCCCATTATACATATATTTTCATATTCCAATTCTGTTTTTCTATGTAGCTTCCCATAAAATTCTTCCTGTTTATCATTTGGTGCATATAAAGCTATTAAGAGTATTGGTTTAAAGTTCATTCTTACTTCCACAATCAAAATCCTTCCATCTTCATGTATAAATATTGGTTTAGGCTCTAGTTTTTCTTTTATGTATAATACTATTCCTTTTTTACGTTGTTGTCTCAATGAAGTAAATAAACCTCCTAATAAGAATAGAGAATTGACTGGGCATTCGTTCTTCTGGACTGGGCCATGCATTTGCTGACTGATCATCTAATTTCCCCAATCTGCAGGTTGGCCTCGTGCTATGCGGATGGCAGTGGAACTTCCCATAGAAGAAGAGCTGGAGAAATATTTAGGATCCCATCCGTTGCCCTTGCCAGATGTTTGGATGTGAATCTCTTAGAAGAATATTTGGGCAAAGCTTTAAAAGCAGCTCTCCCTTCTTTTTGACCTGAAAAGAAGAAAACCAATTTTATTAGTTGCCTCATTGCCTCATCAATTCTAATGAATAAAATCTAGGCATAAGGCTATGAAAAAGTATGAAACCTAAAATCAGATTCATTCAAGAAGAGTGATGTTACTGTCCATCATGCCTTCTGTCCAAGCTTACCTTCCGTGGCAGATTCAGGGCTGCATTGCTGATTCCTCTGATGCTATAGTTTTGGATTATGCTGTTGGTATCATTCAAGAGGCTTTTCAGAGTGAAAAAGGTTTTTTTCTATAAACGGTCTTCCTTTCCTCTGGAAGGGCCTTCTGATAAACTGAACAGAACAACGAAGGAGGATAACTTGCACTCTTAAATAAGCAACCATTGAAAGTTAAGACTTAGAATGTGGATTTGAAATTCTGATGGTTGGGCCCCTTCCATGGCTGTGCGGATGGAGGCAGGTGCAGGCCGAAGCAGGTGGGAGCACACCGAGATGGTCCGGAGCACTACAAGCGGGAGGAAGCCAAGGCAAGTGGGAGCAGGCCCCTCTCAGTCTTTGACATCTTTCAAATGCCTCTTTCCAGGACGTGAACCTTGCTGTCTTGAGCAGTGACCCGTGTCTTTTAGATGCAGATGAATGGCTAGGTCTGGATGTCCGATGGACATCAAGTTTCCCCAATGGGCAGGATGGCCTCCTGCTGTGCGGATGGAACTTCCCGTGGAGGAGAAGCTGAAGAAATCTTTAGGATCTGCTTGGTAGCTCTTGCCCGATGTCTGTGCATGAATCCTTTAGAAAATTCGAGCAAACCTTCAAAATCAGCTCCTCCTTGACCTGAAAGGAGGAAAACCAATTTTATTAGTTGCCTCATTGCCACATCAATTCTAATGAATAAAATCTTGGCATAAGGCCATAAAAAAAGTATGTAACCTAAAACCAAATTCATTCCAGAAGTTACTTGTTCTGTCCAAGCTTACCTTCCGGGGGAGATTCGGGGCTGCATTGCTGATTCCTCTGATGCCGCAATTCTGGATTACGCTGCTGTTGTCATTTAGAAGGACTTTCAGAACAAAAAAGACTTTTTCCATAAACGGTCGATCTTTCCTCTGGAAGGGCCTTCCTATAAACTGAACAGAACAATGAAGAAGGATAACTTGTACTCCAAGTAAGCAACCAATGAAAGTTAAGACTGACACGAAAAGAGAACTTAAAATGTGGATTTGAAATTCTGATGGTTGGGCCTCTTCCATGGTCACATGACCAAACTTTGCACATTTGGCCACACCTGACTGCGTTTTAAGATGCTGTTGCCAAAAACCAGCCCTGACTTTTGTTTTAAAGCAAAACCATGCCCATAGGAAACTATTGGTTTGCTTCATGATGATGAATGCTTAACAACCTCCATAAAAAAGGTCTCAAAATCTGGTTGTTCAGATGACCGACATGTTTCATGACCGTTATGTCATACCATCGTAATGGACAGGTTCCATTATAGTTGTGTGGCAGGGACAACACGAAGTTGTTTCTCCCCAATTGTTGTTCCGCTTTCATGCCTCTTTCCTTGGCCCTGTGTGATGCCATTGGAAGAAGCAAAGTTGGTATCAAAATGTAGGGAAAAAAAGAATACAGCCTTAAATGTATGAATTTCTCCCCTGCAGCTTCTCCCATCTCTATCCTCCTTTTCAAGCTGTTCCTTGAATTCTTACATAGCAGCTCCTTACCTTCACAAAATAAGCAGAGAATACTAAAAAGCCTCTATCTGCAAAGGCTGGTTACTTCCTAATTCCCTACTCTATTTTCAAGGGAAATAAAGGCATTTTTTGGTCAGGCCAATCGTCTCTCAACACTCTCCATATTTATCTATTTGTGCAAAACATACCTCTGCAAAAAATGCAGCATAGTCCTTCCTTGCAGCCTCCTTTTCCAAAAAGAGAAAAGGAAATACGTGAGGAATCAGCCTCCCGGGAAATCCATCCATCGCACACATCCTCATTGCTCTGAAAAGGAGAAATTGCATATAGTAGTAGTACTAGAAGATCTCCTTCCATCTGGTCAGGTTAACCACCATCCATTAAAGCCTAAAAGAGAATTCTGTTCATTATCTTCCCAGAGAGGCAAATCCTTTATGCTGTTCCTCAGCATCAATCAGCATCTCCTAGCCGTGGTCTTCGCTGATGGCTTCCAAAATGTGGGAGTCTGCCTTGCCTATTCTCAAGATGGTCTTCAAGGCCTTGACTGCCCACACTGCAAGCAAATACATGACATGGTAGAGTTGGTCAATGGGCCGATTCTAGTTCCATGCATCAGATGATGGATCAGGGAGGCTGAATTTCTCTGAATTACCTGCAGGGACTACAGGTGGTGTTGCCGTCCAGTTCCCCAGTTGCGAGTTGTTCTCTGTTGGCTCCTGGAATGTAAAAGAACCAATAAAAGAGAAGACTTCCAGTTTCCCTTTTATTAGTTCCTCCCTTTTCAGGACGGTGATGAAGTCCCAAAGGGCGGCACACAGCTGTTGGGAGAGAGAAAAAGAGAGTTGGGGTTCTTGCTTCTACCAAAATCACCCCTGAAATGGGAAGCAGAGAAATTCCTCAGACAGGCGACCTACCGAATTGGGCAGCTGGAAAGCTGTGCCCTTTCCCAGTTCTTCCATGGGGGGGACCTTGCTCAGCAGACAAGGGAGGACTTTGGGATGGAGGGAGGCATCGGCAGCCAAGCAGCTCCAGAGGGTTCGGATGTCACTATTTTTAAAAAATACGAAAAACATTTATGTTGTTATTACTGAACCATTAAACTCTATCAAACAGGGCTAAAACAAAAAATTAATATGCAAAGGGCTTTAATTATAATGAAGACACTTTACTAGATCACTGGTCCCCTTGGGACTCCAGCCCTTAATGATTCAAATATTTCCTGGCTTTCAGAACAGTGTATTATTATTTATTAAGTGTATTTATTTATTATCCTTACCAGTTGTCATAGTAGACACGCATTTTTGGGTTCCACATACACCAATGTGGCCATGAACCCTCTCACAGCCTTCTTCACTTCTTCATCATTGCTGCTTCTCAGGATGTGGAACATGCTCAACAGAACACACTCGAGCTAAAGAGCCAAAACATTGGAGAGAAAACTCATTAGAAAGCATGACACGTTCGATACAAGATATACAAGATATTCAACCTACTCTACACATAATTTACCAGTTGCTCAGTATTAGTCCTTCATTTTCCCCCTCAAGAGTCTGAACACATTTAATGATAACTGATTGTTCACATCCAATCAAATTTGTACAGTACTATTATTAATAAAATGCATTGTGTCTAAGACCTCAAGGAATTAAAAATCTTCTCTCTGTCAGACTGCGATGCTATCTCAAAATTAAATGAATTTCCAAACTGCCAATCTTTAAGGAAATCTTTCTTTAATTGAGCTCAGCCACCGGATCATGACTCCGCGTGGACAAGACTGACCTTTTGCCTCCCAATCCGTCCCTTTCCGATCCCCAAATCTCTGCTTCTCATTGGCTGTCTTCCAAGTCATTCTTCAGACTTCTTTTCCTCGTCATTTCCCAGGAATGTGCCCCCTCCCCTCATTTCCACGACAACCGGGCTTCAAAGGGATTTAGCAGGCAAAAGTTTATCTTTCACTCTCCTCTGCTCTCTCTATGCCAGCGTTGGAACGCTGACACACACACACTCTCTCTCTCTCCCTCCCTCTCTGTCTCTCACATCTTACAACAACAAGAAGCAACCAATATGAAACTATGGGTGAAATTAAAATGGCTGGGTCAAAATGAACCTTTGACATCCCAGGGCTGAAGGATAAGCTGTATGATGGGATGAGATAGAATCCAGGGATGGTTTTATGAGATGAATTGGAGAAGGTCTGCTCACTCGCTGGCTTTTGGTTTCATTACTTTTGTGGTGAATCACCCAGGGTTGTGTTTTTAAGATGAACCTGGATCCTTCTGGCCCTAGTCCAATGTTTAGATCTATATAGCACTACTTATCATTAAGCAATTCACATTAAGTAATATACATATTTCATATTTCAATATAACCAAATGAAACGCCTCAACCTGAATCTGGAGGCCTATCAGAATACATTTCGGAAGTGTAAAAGAGCAGCGAGCGTTCTGCTCAAATCCAGAAAATATAGATCAGGTCAAGTTCAGGCATCCCTAAATAAAGGGGAAAGTTCAAGACAGCCTTCACCCTTTTGTGATGGGCTAATTAACGTCAGCATATTTTACCCAGTCGTAGAGTGAATGGCCTCGATGGAGCAGCACAAGTTTCAAGACATCCCTCACAACGTCAGACCAGATTTCATCCCGCAGCGTTGTTGTTAAGCTGACTTGGACGAAAGATAGCAGATCTTTCGGAAGAAGTGACTTCATAATCATCTGTGAGGGAAAAGTAAAATAATATATTAAACAGAAAACCGACTGGAAATCTCGAGGTTTAGTGAGGCAAATAAGAAAGTCATTTTCCATCAGAGAAGCCCCCACCCCCAAACAATCTATTTGTTATCAGTGTGAAAAGAACTGTATATGAGCGTGAATGCACTCCCGCGTGAATGCATGCAGACCGATAAGCAAATACGCCTGCAGTTTTAGGGGTGAGTCACTCAAAAATACCTCTTTTTGCAATCTAATGCAAACATGGTTCAGAGCCAAAAGTTACGTGGTTGCTCTGAACTGTACTCGATGCTATGAGCATCTTTTGAAGCTTGATTGCGGGATGAGTCTCCAAGGTGAAATGGAGCAGCTCTTCAAGGCAAACCTTGACAGGTTCGCCAATCTTTTCAGTGGAATAAAGACTCTTGCCAAGATTTAACAAAAATTTAAAAATTAGTCATGCACATATGCCAGTTCATTTGCTAAAATGTTGCTACTTTATTTGTATATACCTTTCTTTGTCTTGCTATTTAATGTATTTGAGGTAATAACTCTTATCATTTATTTTAAAATTCCACAGACCTAACTACAGTTTCTCAAGAGAAGCTCACTAAACAGTGTTTCAAATAGAGTGTGTGCTCGATTCTAGAAAGAGGGCAGAGAAGAGCTACAAAGATTTTACAGATTAGCAGATTTGGAAGGGACCTTATAGGTCATCTAGTCCAACCCCCCGCTCAAGCAGGAGACCCTACACTATTTCTGACAAATGGCAGCCCAATCTTTTCTTGAAAGTCTTAAGTGATGAAGTGATGATTAGGAGCCAGGAGACTAAAACATACAAAGAACAGTTGCAGGAATTGGGTACATCTAGTCTAATGAAGGACTAGGGGAGACATGAAAGCAGGGTTCCAATATCTGAGGGGCTGCCACAAAGAAGAGGGGATCAACCTATTCTCCAAAACACCTGAGGGAAGAACAAGAAGCAATGGGTGGAAACTAAAAGGAGAGAAGCAACCTAGAACTAAGATGGAATTTCCTGACAGCTAGAACAATTAATCAGTGGAACAACTTGCCTCCAGAAATTGTGGGTTCTCCAGTGCTGGAGGTTTTTAAGAAGAGATTGGACAACCATTGGCCTGAAATGGTATAGGGTTTCCTGCTTGTGGAGGGGTTGGACTGGAGAACCTCCAAGGTCCCTTCTAACTCTGTTATTCTGTAATAGCCTTATATCTGTTATTGGACTCTAGCATGCTTGTGAGTGAGGCAGCCCTATAAATTGATTAAATAAATAAATTAGGTTAAGCTTCCCTTTTCTCTGAAAAATGCCAGTACTTTTCTAAAGGCGCCTAAATTTAGAAGAGGAAAACAATAAAAAAAAAAGTTTTTGGCCTACCTTTTTTCAGGGATTTTTTTCAGCCCTTTTCCAGTCTTTTTTCGGCCTTGGGGCTATTTTGGGGCTGTTTTAGAGGCTTGTTGGGGCTCATTTTGGGGGCTTTTTTCAGTCTGGTTTTGAGGCTTTTTTGGGGCCATTTCAAGGCTTTTTTGAGCCCATTTTTTCCAAAATAAAACGGGCCGGGAAAAGTCTCAAAAACAGGTCAAAAAAAGCCTGGAAAACAGGCCAAAAAAGCCTAAAAAACAGGACCAAAAAATGCCTTGTCCATCATGCCTTCTGTCCAAGCTTACCTTCCGTGGCAGATTCAGGGCTGCATTGCTGATTCCTGTGATGCTATAGTTTTGGATTATGCTGTTGGTATCATTCAGGAGGCTTTTCAGAGTGAAAAAGGTTTTTTTCTATAAACGCTCTTCCTTTCCTCTGGAAGGGCCTTCTGATAAACTGAACAGAACAATGAAGGAGGATAACTTGCATACTTAAATAAGCAACCATTGAAAGTTAAGACTTAGAATGTGGATTTGAAATTCTGATGGTTGGGCCCCTTCCATGGCTGTGCGGATGGAGGCAGGTGCAGGCCGAAGCAGGTGGGGGCACACCGAGATGGTCCGGAGCACTACAAGCGGGAGGAAGCCAAGGCAAGTGGGAGCAGGCCCCTCTCAGTCTTTGACATCTTTCAAATGCCTCTTTCCAGGACGTGAACCTTGCTGTCTTGAGCAGTGACCTGTGTCTTTCAGGTGCAGATGAATGGCTGAGTCTGGATGTCCGGTGGACGTCAAGTTTCCCCAATGGGCAGGATGGCCTCCTGCTGTGCGGATGCAACTTCCCGTGGAGGAGAAGCTGAAGAAATCTTTAGGATCTGCTTGAATCTAGCATGCTTGTGAGTGAGGCAGCCCTATAAATTGATTAAATAAATAAATTAGGTTAAGCTTCCCTTTTCTCTGGAAAATGCACGTACCTGTATTTTTCTGACTATAAGAGGCGCCTAAATTTAGAAGAGGAAAACAACACAAAAAAAGTTTTTGTCCTACCTTTTTTCATGGATTTTTTTGGCTCTTTTCCAGTCTTTTTTCGGCCCATTTTGGGGGCTTTTTTTGGCCTGTTTTCGAGGCTATTTGGCGGCTGTTTTCAAGGCTTGTTGGGGCCCATTTTGGGGCCTTTTTCAGCTGTTTTTGAGGCTTTTTGGGGCCCATTTCAAGGCTTTTTTTCAGCCCGTTTTTTCCAAAATAAAACGGGCCCAAAAAAGTCTCAAAAATGGGTCTGGTCAAACTCATGATGTCCTCCAACGTGTCCGGAGACAGGAACACCTGGCACTGGATGGTGTCTATAACCGCCCCTAGGTGAATGAGGTGATTTGTCGGGAGAAAATGGCTCTTCTCTACATTTATAGAGAAATCGTGAGCTTGCAGACATTGGACCATGGTATTCAGATCCGACTCCGCCTGAGCTAGAGATGATGACTGCACCAAAATGTCGTCCAGGTATGCCTGGAAACGAATCGGCTTGGACCTGAGTATCTCCCCCAATGCCGCCAGGATCTTTGTGAAGACCCTGGGAGCAGAGGCTAGGCCGAATGGAAGCGCTCAGTATTGGAGATGTCTGCTGTCGTAATAAAACCTCAGGTACTGTCTGTACTCCCGATGAATCGGAATGTGCAGATACACATCTGTGAGGTCGATAGAGGTCAAGAAGTCCCCCCTCCGAACATTTGCTAGAATTGACTGGAGGGAGTGCATCTTGAACCTCCGATACCTCACGAACTTGTTTCGGCCCTTCAGGTTTAGAATTGGTCGAAGTCCCCCCCGAGGGTTTTTGTATGACAAACAGCATTGAGTAATAACCCTTCCCCTGTTCTGATAAGGGGACGGGCTCCACTGCTGCTATGTCTATCAGGTGCTGAATGGCTGTTTCCATACACCTTCTCTTTGTTACGTCTCTTGACTTTGGACAACAAACAAAAACCCTTGGAGGAACTGCAAGAAACTCTAGAGCTAGACCTGAAATGATGGTCTCCCTTACCCATGCATCTGTAGTGGATTTCTCCCACTGGTCTGCAAAAAGGCCTAGCTGGCCACCAATGGGAGCTTCGAGCCTCCAGTCAACGGGATCTGCGAAAGGACCGCAAATTCCCTCCACGAAAGGAACGCTTGGACTGACCTGCTCTGTTCCTATCTGATTGTCCCATCCCCGACTGATGAACTGCCCTGCTTGACTGCCCTGGCCTTGGTAAAACCGTCTCTGACCTTTATAGAAACCTGTTCCCCCATTGGGACAAAAATAAGACCTCCGATCCTGCGAAGCAGATTGGGTGTCCATCTTTCGTGATAAGGCTGGAAGAACCTTCTTATCCTTTGGTTCACATAAAAGGGGATCTAAAGCTGCCCCCAATAACTTGGACCCCTTAAACGGAACAGAGGCCAAGCGCCATCTACGCTTGGAATCTGCCTGCCAATTCTTTAACCATAAGAGCCTCCTAGCTGTCCCTGTAGATGCAATGGCTCGCGCTCCAAATTTTATTTATTTATTTATTTATATTTATCAAATTTTTATACCGCCCTTCTCCCAAGGGACTCAGGGCGGTGTACAGCCAAGATAAAAAGCAACAATACTGTTGCTTTTTGCTGAATGCAGTGTGGCACCACTATCTTATTGAAATCCTGATGAGCTCTGATATCTGAAACCGGTACCCTATCCTGCATCTGTTTAAGCTGCAACAGCGATGCCCTGGTGAAGAAGGACGCTGCCGTGGCTACTTTGATCCCACAGGCCGCCGCCTGGTGACCCTTCTTAAGAGCCTGTTCTAACTTACGGTCATCAGGTTTCAGCACCTCCTCCAGCTTGGCTAAGGCAGCTGATGAAGAGGACAATGCTAGCACCAGTTCATCCACATCCAGAATATTCAGGAGCTCTGTGAGAACAGGAGCGGTGTTATAAAATTTCCTTTCATAAGAAGAGGAGCTGGTATGAGTTCTTGGGAGAATCCCACTGTTTCTTAATCATGTCTAAAAGCATCTGGGGAGCTGGTATAATATCAGTTTCTGCAACCGGTTCTGAAAACAGTAAATCGGCTGGATCCTGTTCTGATCTAACCCCCGTCTCATCTGAAGTACCCTGCTTCGTGGTCACCTTAGCCTTCATGAGCAAAGCCTTAAAAAGATGTGGTCTAAACAACCCCTTGAAGACAGGCTGTTCCGGTAACAGACCTTCTTCCTCAGATAATTCCTGATCCCACTGCTCAGAAGCACCTGCTACTGATCCCTCTGACTTGAAGAGGAACCTGAGACCTCAGATTCCAATTCTGGCCGTGACCTCGCTGGTCCCTGTTCAGCAGAACTCTGTGGCTGAACCACCTCCACATTCTTCCGCTGTGATCTTTTGGACTTAGCCTGACCAGCTGCAAAACCCCGCTGCACTGCCTCAGCAATCCATTGCTGCACAATCGCAAGCATCTCAGCTTTCTGTCCAGCGGCTTTTACCCTCTGGTTGAGGTGCCACCTCAGGGGAAGGAGATAGACTCTGCTCCTGTTCCCCTACTTGCTCCCTTTCCAAGGGTGGTGGAGATAATTCTCTAGACACTAACAAACTGGTAGAAGGCCCTGGTTCCGCTAAATCAGAATCTTGAGAGGCTGCCTTTGCTTTGCTGCTGCCTTTTGACTCTTTGCCACGTGCTGTTCTGAAGCATCATGTAATCTCTTCTCTGCCCTTTCCTGCGCTCTTGCTGGGCGTGTGAGAGAGCCATAGCCTTGGCCTTGATCTTTGCTTCTGCAGTGTGACCGCCAGACATAGACCCATGGCCGCTATTAGTGCTGCGGGTAGATCTTCTGGGAGACTCCCCCACTGCTCTCCACACTGCGTCCAGAAAAAAAAAAACACCTTAAATCTCTATTCCACCAGTATTACAAGGAACAATCCTCCACTGCAGAATAGATGAAACAGCCTCACTTGATCTGAAGAAAAACGATCCTTTGAGGCAAAATACGTCGATCAGAAGTGGAGCTGAAGTAAGGAATCAGTCTAGTTCTCCAGTTCAAAAGAGGGGGGAAAAAGACCCGTGCAGACTACACACCACTGCACTGTGGCCCTCCCCTCCCTGGTCAGCAAACTGGGACCAGGCCTCCTCTTCACCTCAGGGGAATAGGACCCGGGTCCGGGCTCCTTTGTGTGTCCCTGAGGGCTTAAGCTGCACTAGAGGGCCAAGAACCCGAATCCTATGGCAGCTGCTGCTCCGTGCCTTTAACAATAGGGGAAAACAAAATGGCCACCGTATCCGGTGGCCTCCTCAGCCTATTTTGGCGCCAAAATGCCCTACGTCCTCTAGACGGTGCTTCCACCCTTCTCCTTACTACTTACAGCCTTGGAGGGAAGGTGGTAAGGGCACAAGGTAGGAATAAGAGCCTCGGTGGTGCAGCAGACTAAGTGCTGTTAAATGCTAGCACTTAGCTGCCAGCTGCCTGCAATTAGTGCGAGAGTTCAAATCTCACCAGGCTCAAGGTTGACTCAGCCTTCCATCCTTTCGAGGTAGATAAATTGAGGACCCGGACTGTGGGGGCAATAAGCCAGCTTTGTATAGAACAACACCGCTTGGGGGCCTCGAAAGCCCTAATAAGCAGGTATATATATAAAAAGCATGCAGGCTATTGCTATAATGCATTGCAAGCCGCCTTAAGTCTACGGAGAAGGGTGGTATATTTATTTATTTACTTCCTCTCCTTTATTTTTTTTAAAAAATATTTTATTTCTCATAAACACATTTACACGTACAGTCATTTCCATCATTTTTCATTCATCTTTTCTTTTAACTTTCATTTTTCATTTTTACTTTTTCAGGACTGCTCTTTTACCCTTTACCTTTACTCCAACCTTTCAAACTATTAATGCAATTATTTAAATGTTAGCTTCTGTTTTACTGCCATCTGTAGGTAGTTCAGCAGTTTTGGGAGAATCTTGGCCTTGCTGCAAACTATTATAGGTTTAAAATAAACATAATAAACAAGAAAAGAAAAAGAGTGAGAGATAGAAACTTGCTTCTCTTCCCAATTTTTAAACTTTTTAAAAAAAGCACTTCCCAAAGAGGTGGTGCCAGTGTCTTACATTGTATTTTAAATTATATACTTTAAATTCATTGTTAATTTTTAAAAAAATCTGAGTTCATTGTTTCTATGGATTGGCCTGAAATCCTCAGAACAGCAGGCAGGCAAGAAATAGTTGAAATGAATGAATGAATAAATAAAAGGTGCTTTTTGACGTGCACCTTTCCCTCCAGACAATCCTGGTTCCCAATTTGGACATGACATGAAACTCTGGCTGGTTGAACATTTTCCCTTTTTTGCTTTGCCAACTTGCTAGAAGAAGAGAAGCGAAAGAGGGGATGACTCATTAGGGAGAGATTCCTAAGGATCCAGCCTACCTTTTGCTCAAAATAAGTGCGTGAAGCCTACCAGAGGCTGAAGGCGCTGTTGGTAGAGTGTTGATTGAATCTAGTGGATCTCAGCTCCTTGTGACCCCACAGGTAGACCTTCCTCAGGAAGATCCCTCCCCAACCTGATCCTTTAGGTTGTCCAATGCTGCACCCACCACTATTGTAACTGAGTCCATCCACCCTGCTGGTGCTCCTCCTCTCCCCTTCCGCCTGGCCCAGCGTTTGAGCTGTGTTCTAGAGGCAGAGAAGACACCGACTGAAATCAGCACCATCAAATTCATGACTTTGGTGTGGAATTGGAGGGCTCCGATTTTGGAGGTGACCTCGATATGCAGGAATGGGTCTGGGAAGCCACCTTTTGTTTGTTCTTTATCAGATGATGGCTTAGAGCAAAGTGGGAACTAGACCAAAATGATGGGGGTTGTTTTGCTTAACCTTTGTCTGAGTTACAGAGTTTTTGCCTGGTGCTCACCTCGCTCTTATGGCAGAGCTGTGCATAGTGCAATGAGGTGGCTCATGCCTGGTTGGGGCCGGGAAGGACTGACTGGCTAAGGTCCTCCAGCTTCTGTCGCTAAAGGAGGACCAGGACCTGGCTCTTCTGACTGCCCATCCAGCACTTTAGCCCCCACATCATGATTGGCTGCCAGTTATAATGAAATTGCACTCGTGCGGCTAACAAAACTCTAGTAATCATGGACAATATAGACAAGCTCAATAAATAGAAATTCCAACTTTCTTGTGGTATATTAGGTTCATATTTTCCTATTAGGATTTGGCTTTTGTTTCTTTCTTTCCAAATTTCATTAAACGTTTCCTGGTGACTTCCCCTTTAATGTATATCTCCATTTAAAATGACTGTAAAGGCATTTGGTGGTTACCATTTTAATGACAGAAATATTAACGTTTTAATTAATAGTATAAATATCCTAACATTAAACTCTTGATAGAAGTAAACATACTTCTTGGGAAGACAGCAATATTTTCTAGTTGTGACTTGCACTATAAGGCAAGTCTTGCACTCATATAGTTCTGTAAACATAACAATGTTAATAGGTGATTTTAAAAGGAATTAAATTTTCTCCAAATCTCATATGATACTTTGGGAGATTTAGTATTATGAAATTTTCCTCCTTTTGTAATTCATTAAAAAAAGATTTTTTTGGGGAAAATATGATTTCTCTGGGTCCTCCACAGTATTACAGGACTGACCTAGGCTCCCAGATTTGTTAAATAGAGATGTACCCTATGAAAACCAGTCCCTTTTAAATTCCTGAATGTCTCATACTTAACACCAGTAAGTGAGTAGATCAACAGAGCAAAAAAAGGCCCAGTAAGCAATAGTGAACAGTTCTTGCAGTGGGAAACAATACTTCTTTATACTATTGTGCACTGGACTTAAAAGTATTCTAAATTTTATTTTCAAATCCTGCTATATAATTTAATTATTTATTTATTGGTTCGATTTATATGCCGCCCTTCTCCGGAGACTCAGGGTGGCTTACAATGCATTAAGCAATAGCCTTCATACTTTTGTATATACCCGCTTAGTAGGGCTTTCGCCCCCCCCAGCGGTGTTCTTTTTTATACAAAGTCAGCTTATTGCCCCCACAAATTGGGTCCTCATTTTACCTACCTTCGAAAGGATGGAAGGTTGAATCAACCTTGAGCCTGGTGAGATTTGAATTTGCAATAATTGCAGACAGCTGGTGTTAACAGTGCTTTAGTCTGCTGCACCACCAAGGCTCTGTATAATTCCTTTTATAATTCCTTTCAGATCTCTGGGTTTGCATCACACTTGTATTTTTGTTTCTCTGGGTATATATACATGCCACAAGCCACACTTCAAAATGAGAGGGAAGTGAGACAATAATAAATCAGTAAGTAAATATTGAATTAAGAGCTGCTAAATAAACACATTTATTTACCTCTCTGTCTCAATCTGTCATCTATCAACTCTGTCTGTCCATCTCGCTGTGTTTCTCTGTCTTCTTTCTATTCCCCCCCTCCCCCGCTAATTTGAAGCTGGGCACGATGAAGTCAATCTCAAACTCACTAATCTAAATGTTTATTGAGAGGGGTGTATTTTTTGTGTATTGTTTGTTTACTATAACTACACTTGGGAGGCTACGTCAAAGTTATAAGGGCAAAAGGAGAGAAAATTTAAAATCCGCTTTGGAGATTCATGCAAACCACTGGGTGGCTGGATGAATGCTAATCCTTCAGACAGGGAAATCGGTTAAGTAGAGCACCAACAAAGGAGAATATTTGAAGCTCTGGGTCAGTGGTTCTCAACCTGTTGGTCAGGACCCATTTGGGGGTCGAATGACACTTTCACAGGGGTCGCCTAAGACCCTTGGAAAACACATATTTTCAATGGTCTTAGGAATAGTTTTATTGTTGGGGGTCACCACAACATGAGGAACTGTATTAAAGGGTCGCAGCATTAGGAAGGTTGAGAACCACTGCTGTGGGTGGACAGGAGGGCTCCTTGGTGCTCTCTGAGCTTCCTTGTTTTCTTGCAGAAGTTTCATTACCCAAACTAGGCAACATCATCAGTGCTAGAAGACAGAAGGGTTTATACTCTCAGTTGATATTGTAGGGGCTTCCCTGTGTCGATGGGGATGATGGTCTTGGAGCTCCTTTGGTCGGGCTGTTTGCCAAGGAACGGAGGGGCTGCGCTCGCTGGGCGGGCTGGTTTCCTGGCAGACGTCTCACTGCCGGACTGGGTAACCTCATCAAGTCCTGGGAAGGAAGGAGGGTTTGCTCTCTGCTTCTCTTCAAGGCCCTTTCCCGGCCAGGGTTTGTGTGGGGATGATGGTCCTTTGGTTGGGCTGTTGGCTGCTTTGGCGGTTCCTTGATGAGGGCGTTGTTGGCTTGATAGTTGCTCTGCTGTGAATTCAACCTAATCAGCAGCCAGATCAGCAGAGATCAACTCCAAGGTTAACATCAGACCAACCATCGAGTCAACAAAACCCCCATCAAGGAACCGCCAAAGCAGCCAACAGCCCAACCAAAGGACCACCAAGACCATCATCCCCACACAAATCTTGGCCGGGAAAGGGCCTTGAAGAGAAGCAGAGAGCAAACCCTCCTTCCTTCCCAGCACTTGATGAGGTTACCTAGTCCGGCAGTGAAACGTCTGCCAGGAAACCAGCCCGCCCAGCCAGCGCAGCCTCTCCGTTCCTCGGCCTGCTCTCCTTCCCGG
Source organism: Arizona elegans (assembly GCA_022577455.1). NCBI lineage: Eukaryota > Metazoa > Chordata > Lepidosauria > Squamata > Colubridae > Arizona > Arizona elegans. The sequence goes on from JAKOOJ010000009.1 coordinate 67,719,186, forward strand.
CCTTCCTCCAGCCCACCAAAAACTGACTTCAGGCCGCGGAGCTCCCGGACCCTCCTCCCCGGCAGGCCCCTTCCGAAGCCCCCAGCCCCTCCGCCTCCCCTTCCCGCTGAGGAAAGGCCGGAGCCGGCGAAGAAGGCTGCCTTCTTTCCCTCCTTGCTGCCCCCCCCCCAGGTGGGCCGTGAGGCCGAAGGAGCCGGGCTCGAGTGGGCAGCCAAGCCGCCCAAGACCGGCACGGAGCGCCTCAGAGGCGCCATTGCCACCCGGCATAGAGAACCGGAACCGGAAACCCGCTGCCCTCCACTTCCGTTTCCTGCGCGGCTCCCGAATAGCCGTGCGTCGTCCCAGAGCGTCCGCGCCTGACCCCTAGTGGCGGCCGCCGGGAAGTACGTGCCGGGCTGCGCTGCGGGGGGAGGCGTGAAAAGGGAGCCGTCCGGATGGTTGCAAGCTTGGTTTGCTCGTTGGCCGCTTCTCCAGCCGCTTGGCCGGCCTGCAAAAGCTCCATGGCAAAGGAAGCTGGCGGGGCTTGGGGGCTTATTCCAGGAAGACAGGCCATCCCTGTCCCCAGACACCAGATCGTGGTTTGATAGCTGGTCCAGATCTTGGTTTGTTCTAGCTTGTCCAGATCCTTGTTTGATAGCTGGTCTTGATCCTGGTTTGATAGCTTGTCCAGATGCTGGTTTGTTTTAGCTGGTCCAGATCCTGGTTTGTTCTAGGTTGTCCAGATGCTGGTTTGATAGCTTGTCCAGATGCTGGTTTGTTTTAGCTGGTCCAGATCCTGGTTTGATAGCTGGTCCTGATCCTGGTTTGTTCTAGCTGGTCTAGATCCTGGTTTGATAGCTGGTCTGATGCTGGTTTGTTTTAGCTGGTCCAGTTCCTGGTTTGTTCTAGCTGTTCAGATCCTGGTTTGATAGCTGGTCCAGATGCTGGTTTGTTCTAACTGTTCCAAATCCTGGTTTGATAGCTGGTCCTGATCCTGGTTTGTTTCATGATCTCTGGGCTGTGTGTGCATGTGTTTCGGAAGTTTTAAGAATAGCAAAAGAAAGTGTCAATTCAACAAAGAAATAAGTAAAATACAAACAAGGCAATATAAGGAAAAGTTTGTGGGGGGGGGAAGGGATGTACAGAAAAGAAGAGAAAATAAGGAAGGAATTGCACCTTTATAGAAAACATGTCTATAAACATGTTTATAGACATGTTTAAACATGAGAGAATGGTGAGAAGGGAATTCAGCGACACAAAATATTCCTGGACACAAGAGGGCGCTGTCATCTACGTTATGCTCTCTTTGACCCAAATCATAGCATTAACTCTACACCAATAAATCTGACTTCTGCTAGACTAGCGGTTTTCTCAACCTTGGCCACTTTAAGATGGATGGACTTCAACCCCCAGAATTCTCCATCTAGTTGGGAAGAGGTCTTAAGAAGTTAAAAACATCTTAAAAACCCCTCGCATCCTGGACATAAATTGTTTCAACTCCTACCCTCAAAACAACGCTATAGAGCACTGCACACCAGAACAACTAGACGCAAGGACAGTTTTTTTCCCTCTGCTAAACAAATAATTCCCTCAATATTGTCAAACTATTCACTAAGGCTGCATTACTATTAATCTTCTCATCGTTCCTCTCACCCATCTCCTCCCACTTATGACTGTAACCTTGTTGCTGGTATCCTTAAGATTTATATTGACTGTTTCCCTATGACTATCATTAAGTGTTGTAGCTTATAATTCTTGATGAATGTATTTTTTCTTTTATGTACACTGAGAGTGTATGCACCAAGATAAATTCCTTGTGTGTCCAATCACACTTGGCCAATAAAGAATTCTATTCTATTCTATTTATCTTAAAGTAGTCCAGGTTGAGAAATCCCTGCTCTAAACTTCCTAAGAGGTGTAGATTATTATCCTGTTCGAATGCAGCAGGCTTCTGAATGAACATGGAAATGGCGTCAGCAGCACATGAGCTATTTCTATAGATGTTTGGTGTCTACCTGTTAATTTTTAGAGACTACTCCTACTATTAGTTTTACAATCCTGTTTCTCTGACCGTTCTCCTTTCTCTCGTCTCCTCCCACGGGGATCTGGAGGGTTGAACTCTCCCTTTGGCTGGTTCCAGCCTCCAACACGAAGGAGGAAATATAGATGTAGTGTTGTGAACCTGACTCCCGAGCCTATCCTAACAGAGGAAGAGGACTCAGAAGGTGATGGGGAGGAACTGACAAGGCCTCCCTTTCCAGGACCCTCCTTTCTGGCAATGCCTCAGGTTCCATCCGAAGGCCAGGAGGAACAGCCTGGGATGTGCCAGGAGGAAGGCATATCGGAGCACCAATTGATAGGGAGCAAGGATGATGAATCCTGGCTTGATCCCAGGCAGCGTCGGAGGGAGAAGCGTGCGCAGCAACGGAAGAGGCCTGGGAAGGCCAGAGATTGAGCTGAGTCACGGAGCCATGCCCCACCAGGAATAAAAGTGGCTGGGATTGCTCTTCAGGCTTTATGACGGACAAAGTTAAACCCTGAAAGTCACATCGTGATCTCTGAAATTCGGCTTGGATATATTTTGGACTGAACATTGACTAAACTCTTGTCTCGTGGATAATTTGTTGCTCCTGGAACGGACTGAAGATAAGTCCTCTTCTGCTTTATGGGAGTGAAAACGGTCTTGGCAGGCATTCAGCAGTTTGTTGCCAAAACCTTGGTCTGCCAAGAATTCTAATCTTTTACCTAATAAAATATTGGCAGGCGTGCTTGGTATTACGTTTGCCTGTGTGAGGAAGGGGGACAGAACATGTTGCCAAAAAAGAAGAAGAAGAAATACTTTGAAAATGATGACAGATGGATGAACATAAATGAGCACACTCCCTTCTCCGAGTCCATCAGGAGCTGTACTCAAGGTGCAATTATATACATGATTGTTCCTGGCATTTGCCTTTTTTCTGATGTCACTCGCTAGATGCATGCTTCATCCAGGTGCCTTCGCTATAGTGTTGGGCTGAAAGGGATGCACTTAGATATGCTTGGGTTAAGATCAGTGATGGGTATCCTGCAACCTGCGGGCACAGGAGTCCTGGCTGAGCCTTCAGTTAAACTGCTCTCCCCCCCCCCCCCCCCACACACATGCAAACTCCACCATGAACCCACTTGTGACCCACTGCTGAGCTGACCTGCACTCCTAGAGAGGCATCAGAGGACAAGACTGAGCGAGCACAGCAGAAAATTGCTCTTAGGAGCTTCCTCCCAACCACTAGAGGGCGGTAAAGAGAATCAGAAAACTCTTACAAATTCTGCATCTAGCGGCGATGAAGATATTGCAACCCGCTTTGATAGCATAGGCTGTTCTCGTAAGCCGCTCCTTTGCACACTCGCTTTTAAATCAAGGTCTGGTGCTGTGATTCAGGGCCCCAGCAGGATGGCTGGCTTTGAGGTCCTGGGAGATAGACTTATTGAGTTAAAGTGCCTTTCTGCCAAGAAGCCTTTTAATCACAGTTTTTTTAACACATACTCACCCCCATCCACCCACCCCCCAAAAAAAGAGATGGGGTTTTTGAAATAGATGGGGACCACAGTAAAGAGCCTGCCTCATGAAGCTATTTTCACTAGCAGAAAGAATCCAGTTTACAATTTAAAGAAGCGTCTGTGAATCCAGTGGTGAAATCTAACATTTGTTACTACTGGTTCTGGGGGGCGTGGCTTGGTGGAGGTAATGTGACTGGGTGGGCATGGCCATTTTTTTAAAACTTTTAAAACCATTTTTTCTACAACCTCTTCGGCGAAGAGGTTGTAAAAAAAATGCTTTCAAAAGGCTCTGACGATCCCAGCTGAGTTGCCTGATCGACAGAGGCTTTTTTTCCTTTTAAATGCCTCTGACGATCAGCTTGGATCGTCAGGCATCGTCTTGGATCGTCAGCTTGGATCGTCAAACTCAGCTTGATGATCAGGCAACTCAGCAACGTCAGAGGCATTTAAAAGAAAAAAAGCCTCTGATGATTGCGTGGCTCAGCTGGGCATTGGGGGCGGGCAGGGATTTTTGCTACTGGTTTTCTGAACTACCCGTCTCCATCGCTATCGATCCGGTCCGAACCGGGAGCATTTCACCCCTATGTGAATCCAACCACTTTGGCATGCCTGCCCTTCGCTGTAGTGCAAAATGGGGAGAGTTTTGAATCCAGAACTGATTACAGAGAAAAGGGGAGGAGGAGGGGACTCTCCCTCCTTACATCTTCATTGTGTAACGATTTGATCCCTCAGATCCTGAGGATATTAACAGCATCTGCTGTGACTATCGTCTCACCAATATATGTGGAGAAATTGCTCTGCTTTGTGGTCCCATGACCTTAACTCAGCAGGTCCTCTCTGATATTCTTGGTCCTTTGGACAGATGGGTGGAGTATTCTGCCACCTCCAGCTTCAGGATCTCATGAACTTTTGTTCTTTTCTCTGTTCCCTGCGGCCGAAAAAAAGGAGATAGGCAATTTGTACTCTTAAGGAGCACAGCGCTTCCCTTCCTGGAGTGTGCATTGCGTTTTCAACCTCTTGCTTGCTTAGAAGTTTATTTTTATAATAGTAGGGTAGCTTAGGTTTTTTTTTTCATTTGGTAAAATCTCCATGTGTTTCCTCCCCATGAAATAGCTTTTGTAAATATTTATTACAAAAGTGTTTGGCGAGTCGTGCTTTTATCAGTAAATATCTGCTAACATTTGCTCTTGCTCACTACGGGAGATCTTCATGGATACAAATTCTAGGGAAAGGAATAAAACAACAATGGCAGCCATGCCACCAGTGGGAACTCTTAACATCAGCCTAGAACTGAAGTATCTGGAGACTGTGATTATTATAACATACTGTAGCCTCGTGTTTCTCAACTGCAACAATTTTAGTGCACACGTTTTATGGTCCTTCAGGTTGAGAAATAACTGCTTTAGCCACATATTTCCAATATCACCACCTCCCGGTCCTTGTTAAAGGCATGGACAGTGAGAAAAAGATAATGGAAAATTGACTTCTTCTCAAATAATAAGATATGAGAGACACTCACCAAAAAGAATGGCTGTGACCTCAGTGCCCTCCATACCAGGATTCCAAGTTTGGCATAGTTTGTAACAGAAAACTAGCTTCAGGTGAATCTGGGTTTCATCCCAAGGGCCATGTTAACTCTGCTATTAATGATGATAGTTACGTGTTAGTTAAGGAAATGGATGACTACTTCTGTGTCAAACCATCTCACACTGGCTTGTGCTTCGCTAACCAGGCAGTTGCAGCCTGCCATGGACTTGGGGAGGAAGGGGAATGTTTAGGGGAAAGCAAAAGTAACTACTGTATCACCCTGAGACACTGCTTCAAGGTCACCCGGCTGAGAGAAAAAGGCAGCTGCCTACCAAACTACATTTGAAGTGATCATTCTGAAAACCTTGGTCATGTGGGGGGAGAGGTTTCAGTGATGGGAGATAGTTAAGGGAGGAAAAAGTTGAACTTTGAAATTTTGGCATGCGATTCCCAATTCTGGCTATGCTTAATTGCAATATACTTGACTTCTAATAAAACTATATCTTTCCCAACGAATGGAGCCAAGGATTGTTTTTAATTAGAGGTTTAAGATGTGGGTTTAATTAGAGATTTAAGACATTCTGTCTTTTCAATCCCATTCTCACACAAAACAACCCAAAATACTATGGGGTGGGGGGAAACAGCTGTTTGTAAGCATTATCTTTGAGAACATTCTGTTTTGTGCTTTTAGCAAAAGTTAACAGTCCCGGTGAATAAAATACTGTCTGTATTGTTTACTGGAAGCATAAAAACCAATTTAGCAATGCAGTAGAAGGTATTGGATCTAGACAAATTTAATAAAGGCGGAAGCCATCCTAAAGAACAGGGTTTAGTGTACACCAGAAGTGGGAACGATGGCCCTTTAAAGACTTGTGGACTTCAACTCCCAGAATTCCTGAGCCAGCCTTGGTCCGGTTCTAGAGAACCGGCAGTAAAACCGGCGGGAGGCTCCGCCCACCCGCCACGACGTCACCATGGGTGATCTGCTCATGAACCAGTTGCCAAGCTTCCGAATTTGGGTCACGTGACCATGGGGATGCTGGAATGGTCATTATTATGAAAACTGGTCATAAGTCACTTTTTTCAAACGGTCACTCAGTGAATGGTTCTAAGTTGAGGACTGCCTGTTTATCTGATAATAATAATAATAATAATAATAATAATAATAATAATAATAATAATAATAATAATAATTTTATTTCTATACTGCCCTTCTCCCGAAGAACTCAGGGCGATGTACAGCCTATTTAAAAACACAAGACAAAACAACAGTTAAAAATTTAAAATAATTAAATAGATTTGGCTCAATTTAAAACCCCAGAAATTTAAAATACCCCAATTTAAAATTATACCAGGGGTGATAATACCAGGGGTGAAATCCAGCAGGTTCTGACAGGTTCTGGAGAACCGGTAGCAGAAATTTTGAGTAGTTTGGAGAACCGGCAAATGCCACCTCTGGCTGGCCCCAGAGTGGAGAGGGAATGGGGTTTTTGCAGTATCCTTCCCCTGGAGTAGGGTGGGAATGGAGATTTTGCAGTATCCTTCCCCTGCCATGTCCACCAAGCCACGGCCACCGAGCCACGCCCACATAACCGGTAGTAAAATAATTTGGATTTCCCCACTGGATTATATATACCTCAGCATGCTATCCCAAAACGCAACCTTCAGCTTCAAAAAAAAAAATAAAAAAAATCCTTGCCCTCTTAGAATAGATGAAGGACTAGCAGAGGTGGCAAAATTAAGTTGTTTGAGTAAGTAAAAGTTCAAGGAGTAGATTTATTAGTGACTGGAAACATTTGGAAGTATAGCGCTAGTATGAGAACTACGGGGCTTTACAGACCGTTTCCGTGAGAGGACTTACTATGCTGATAATCCAGAGTGTAGCACGAAGCAGGAAAACATTTTCGGGTCCCATCACATGGGCTTCCCGTTAACATGCTGACGTTGACAGAGAAAAAGCAAAGCAAGCTTTGATTTTGGGGTGAAATGTCATAACAACGCCAAGCCTTAATTGATTCTTGAAAGATTGATTTTGGAACAGGAAGTTGTTATTTTCATTAACATGAAGCTAATGACACGATGGCTCTCTCTTGAGTGATAAGGGCTGATAGATCCTTGCCATTTGTTTGTGCCTCAAATCTTTTGATCCATTTCTATACTCTTTTCTTTATACTTTTGGAATCTACTCATTCCTGGGCCGAAGGGATGCATTCTGTGAGGTATTCACCAGTATTCACCAAATTTCAAGCAGTTATAAATCTTTTTTTAAAGATTTTTTTCAAGCAGAAAACTTTTCCAGTGTAAAAACATAGATGAGATTTTGCTAAGTCGTATCTTTTGGTCCTGGCCATTTTTTTGTTTGCTATATCGGATGTGAGTATTATGAAAATGAATCTCGGTGCCTATGTCGATGTCTGTATTAATACTGAATTCATGAGAAACCTGTTCTTAAAATGACATTTATGTATTAATTTGAAGAGAAAAGATTGTGTCAAAAAGCTGTTGCTTCTTGGTGCTGCTAGTTCTTTTAAGTTGTTCTGCTGCATTTACTTCAGAGTAAGTTCCATTAAAGTTGGTGAGTGTCATTTGGTAAGACATGCCCTGGACTACTATCTAAAGGTGGATGTATTTATTTCAAAAAAAACCCTAAACTGCTGTGTGTGTATGTGTATTTGTGCATAGTGTTTTTTTTTTTTTGTTAGTTGCGAAGTCGTGTCCGACCCATCGTGACCCCATAGACAACATTCCTCCAGACCTTCCTGTCCTCTACCATCCTCCGGAGTCCATTTAAGCTCATGCCTACTGCTTCAGTGACTCCATCCAGCCACCTCGTTCTCTGCCGTCCCCTTCTTCTTTTGCCCTCAATCTTTCCCAGCATTAGGCTCTTCTCCAGTGAGTCCTTCCTTCTCATTAGGTGGCCAAAGTATTTTGAGTTTCATCTTCAGGATCTGGCCTTCTAAAGAGCAGTCAGGGTTGATCTCCTTTAGGACTGACCGATTTGATGGCCTTGCAGTCCAAGGGATTCACAGGAGTCTTCTCCAGCACCAGAGTTCAAAGGCCTCAATTCTTTGGCGCTCAGCCTTCCTTATGGTCCAACTTTCACAGCCATACATTGCAACTAGGAAAACCATCGCCTTGACTATACACACTTTTGTTGGCAGGGTGATGTCTCTGCTTTTTAGTATGCTGTCTAACTTTGCCATAGCTTTCCTCCATAGGAGCAAGCGTCTTTTAATTTCTTAGTTTCTAGGTTTTTTTCAGGCAGCCAGCAAGCGCCCTGCTGCCCATTGGGAGACTAAGGCGGCTAAGATAGATCTATTTCGGACTTTCACTGAACTAGGGCTACATAAAAATCTTGGTTTACGTAGGATGAACCTGGCTAAAGAGAAATACACATAAAGGCCTACGAAAAGAAAACATATCTATCTATCTATCTATCTATCTATCTATCTCTATCTCTATCTCTATCTCTATCTCTATCTCTATCGCTATCGCTATCGCTATCGCTATAGCTATAGCTATAGCTATATCTATCTATCTATCTATCTATCTGTCTGTCTTTGGTTATTCAGGTTTTCTCCCGCATAAAATTGGAAGTGTCTTGGCGACGTTTTGACGAAGTCTCATTCGTCATCTTCAGGCTGGTGTTTTCGGCTTCATGCTTCTAGGAGCAAAAAACACCAGCCTGAAGATGACGAATGAGACTTCGTCGAAACGTCGCCAAGACACTTCCAATTTTACGTGGGAGAAAACCCGAACGTTGGAGGAACGTTGTCCATGGGGTCGCGATGGGTCGGACACGACTTCGCAACTAACAACAGCAACAATCAAAGGAAAAAGGGAAAATCTAACACTGGATTGCAATTGACAGCACCAGTTTCAAATGTCACATGCCTAGTCATAACTTCCAACAGCCTATTTGAAGATACAGATAGTCCCCAACTTATAACAGTTCATTTAGTGTCCATCTGAAGTATACCATGGCACTGAAAAAAAGCAACTTACAACGTTTTTCACACTTACAACCTTTGCAGCATCCCCACGCTCACGTGATCAAAATTTAGACACTTAGCAACTGACTCATATTTATGATGGTTGCAGTGTCCTGGGGTCATGTGATCCTCTTTTGTGATCTTCTGACAAGCAAAGCCAATGGGAAAACCATGTTCACTTAACAACCATGTCCCTAATTGAACAACTGCATTGATTCATTTAACGATTGTAGCAAGAAAGGTCATAAAATGGAGCAAAATTCACCTAGCAAATGTCTCACTTAGCAACAAAAATTTTGGTCTCAATTGTGGTCGTGGATTACCTGTATAATAAAATGGAGCTGAGGAAGGTGGGTGAGGCTTTTCTCCAATGATTTTGAGGGTACACCAGCTATTGTTTCACCGTTTCCATGTTGCTGTAATATCTACTCTTTTTTTTTTTTAATTTGATTTATATGCAGCCTTTCTCCGGAGACTCAGGGCGGCTTACAGTGCGTTAAGCAATAGCCTTCATTCTTTTGTATATTTTATACAAAGTCAGCTTATTGCCCCCACAAACTGGGTCCTCAATTTACCTACCTTAGAAAGGATGGAAGGCTGAGTCAACCTTGAGCCTGGCAAGATTCGAACTTACTTTAATTGCAGACAGCTGGTGTTAAATTACAGTGTCTTGTCCGCAGAGCTATCCAGGCTCCTACTTGGGTGTCATATCTCCTACTTGGGTGTAATATCTACTCTTCTCCATTTTTTTCCTCCTGGCTGAGGTGGAAGGGAAGCCATCAAGGGACAGACAATCACAATAAGTGAATGAAATAGGACTCTGGTAGAACAAATCATTATCAGGACCTTGGAGAGTTCAGTAAGGAAGCTACGGTCAAGGTTAACCTTCCCTTCAAGGCTTACGCTCAACAGAAGCAATACACAACCGAGGTGTAGATAATTCCTTAGTTCTATCCCTGTTTGCTGCTTACTCTGGATCCAAAGAGTCACAACTTTTCCAAAGCCTGAGATTCTTAGGTGAATGTGGGAATTATGAAAGACGAAGAACGTGTGTTTGTAGATGATGAAGTTACATCCTTAGATCAGAAAGGCATTAGATCTCCTCTGAATTAGATAACTTGGGCTTTAGAGTTGTTTCCCACTTGGACACCAACTAAATTGAATTGCCTAAATAAATACATCATTGATGTTTGCCAAAGCCCTACCAAGTTGTGAAATCTATGAACACAACAACTTCAATTACTCCCCCAAAGCTGGCTACTCTCCTCTGGCGCCACAGGCTGCTGTTTATCATATGAATTTCCGTCTAACAACAAGTGTCACAACTTCTGACATGTAAATGAACGCCTGCAAGAATTTACTCACTTAAATTTCTGTGGCAGTTGTGACTCTGGGAAGCTAACATCAGGTACACATTAGCTAGCAAAACTAAACCCATCTGTTGGTCACTTTCCTTAACCTTTTCAGAATGGGCTTGTCTAACTCTTTCTAACCCACCATTTGAATAACAAAGATGAAATAGCAGTTATTGTGGTGAGCTGCATCCATAAATGATTGCAGCATGTAGATTATTAAGAGCTTTATTGGGTTACGGTTTGACCTCTCTTAAGCATTCTGATACATTTGCAACTGATTTGCCAGAAGGTTCTCATTAAAGAGGAGAAATCAGCAATAAAAACATGATTTTACTGTCTCCCAACACTTCTGAAAGGTCAGAAGGAAAGATAAACAACTTCCTGCAGCTGTGTCTACATCTGGCACACGACCCACTGCAGAAAACGTGCTCTGGAAAGATAAACAGATCCTGCTTGTATCTTCCTGGTGTCCCTATACATTTAAGGGAAGGCTAGAGGATTGAACTTGGCTACATACCTTCATCAGTAATTAATTTTAAAAAGCTGTCAGGATGTAAATGAATACAAACCCTGATTATGAGCACCTAGGGATTAAAGGTTCATTTCCCATGGTCTTCCTTGATCTGACAGTAGGTTTTAAATGCTTCACAGGGCGTAGGGGTTGCCACAACTCACAGTTTTGCAAATAGGCCCATTTGGAAAGTTGCCCAAAATAAAGCAATGGAGGGACCATTTTCCCTTAAGAAAAAATGAATGGAAATGCATAGTATAGGGGAAATGCATAGTCTATTTGGAAAGAGTGTACTTTCACAACTGAACTTGTAGTTGATTTACTCATTTCTTGGAGAACCACCAAAGATCTACACCCATGTCATTAGGAACACTTGCTGATCTGTGCAACCTTAAAATTTTTTTTTTTAAAAAAGAGATGCCGGAGGGGTGGAAAACAGTTTGTATCTGGGTTAGCAACATTTGACTAGCACGGAGGGCTGAGCTTTTGAAGAATTTGTCATGGCCAAAATGCTTGAGAAACTCAACATAATGAATTGTCCCTTTTAGCACGTTGAATCATTGGAAATATTTCTAGCGTTAATGAGTAGGAAAGTTCTCGTAGTGGTTTTACATTATTAATAGCTCTTACTTTTGGTGTAAAAAATCTGGGGAGGCTTATTTGGAAGGTGGTTTATGCTTTCTTAAATAAACTGAGCTTGGTAAGATGACAGAAAGTTCCGTATCTCCTGATTAGCATTTAGAAAAACCTGGACAATTACAGGAGACACCCAAGGAAGTCTGGATAGTTGAGAAGAAGGAGGTCATCTCACCAGTGGGCAGATAAGGCTTCAGAATGATCAATCACAATTGCCCCAATTTAATCTGTCACGATACCCACATCTGATTAGATATTGCCTTTAAAAAAAACCCCAAAATTGATCAGTTGGGGTATCTCTGAAAAAGGAGGAAGTATGATGTTGTTCTGGCAATTGTGACTGTTGAAATCTAACCCGCAGGTTGATAATATGATGTCTTTGCATTAAATCAGGCCCCTCTAATCTGGAGTCCTTCAGATGTGCTGATTTGCACATCTCATAATTCTCCTTGTGAACTGAAAATAATGGGAGCCGCAGTTCAAAGCAAAACAAGGGGGTGGGGAATTGCAACATTCCTCCCCTTTTCTCTTGTATTTCAGAGAAATATATTTCTCTTATATTTTTATCCTATCGTATTTTAATGTACTTAACCTGGTTGTTCTGAAATGAATGCTGTCACCTGTAGTAAATTAATAATTATGCCTGAGAATAGCCTGGATTTTTTTATCATGTCTTTGGCTTTACCGAATGGGTCTGTTTCTTTTCATCTGGATCATACAAAGTCCAAGAATTAGAGACTAGGATAGAGTTATGCATGTCAGCATTTCTTCGCTAAGGTTCCAAACTATTGTTGCTTCTTATGATTAATAATTGCAACTATGATTTATGATGCATGACCTACTACATTGTTGTTTTATGTACACTGAGAGCTCATGCACTGGAGACAAATCCCTTGTGTGTCCAATTCTTTATTCTATTCTATCCAATTCTATTCTGTTCTCTTCATAATGTAAAATATCTTGGTGCTGTGACTCTTTATCGGCATGATAATTCTCTGAAAACTGAACAGGATTAATTTTTTTGTGGGGGAGACAAGCTGGAAAAATATGCCCCAATTATGAGTTCTGATATGGTCTTCTTAGGAAAAACAAATCAATTAAAAAATCTCAGTATGTCTCTATAGAAGGGGCAGTAGCTCAGAACTTTGTTGATCGCACCATTGTACGCCCTTTGGCTTCCTTCCTGGTTACATAACCCAAAATGAGGCTGTCATCAAGGGAGGAGTCTAGAAGATTTGCCTTGCATACTTTCCTCTCCCTTTTAAAGCACCATGTACTGTGTTAGTGGTTGTGTTAATAAACTTTTAGATGTCTGATAGGAGTCAGGATCACATGACAAGAACAAAGTATTATGTTTTTCCTTCTTTTGCTTCAAGGTCCTAATCAAAGCCAGCCCTTTATTACGAAAACCATGTATCCATATTAGAATTTGTAGCAATCCAACCTTGTGTTCTGTCCCCGTCTCACACACGCACAGAAACAGACAGCCGGGGGTTAAATAAACTGGCAGACAACCAATTCTTCCAATAAGAAGCTTGGCAGCAACCCAGTAGCTGCTTGCCAAGAACTTTACTCATAAACAAAATACACACAGTTCAAGAATTGTCCAGTTCATAAAATAAATCCAAGGCAGATAATGTTGTTTCCAAAGATGCAATGTGACTTGATAGTAGTTAGTTTTGTCAGTCACAGAGTCTGAATGGCCACCTCACCCCCTTTTATACCCTGTGGGGTGTGGTCCAGTGACTCAGCTTAATCTCTGGCACGCCTCTTCTTCTGTTGCGCACGCTTATCTCTGCGACGCTGCCGAGGATCCAGCCAAGACTCATCTCCCTCATTACTGTCCACCTGTGGCTGTGTGGACGTGCTTGGCCCCGGGCCTATCTCTTGCCCTTCGGCGGACACTGAAGGCATTGCCAGAGAGGAGAGTCCTGGAGAGGGAGGCCTTGCCAACTCCTCTCCTTCACTCTCGGAGTCCTCTCCTGCCGATGACACAGGCTCAGGTAACGGAGCCACAACACTTGATCAATGCGTACTAAACCCTACAACCAGCTCAGTCAAGATCTAGGGTAAGTAGAAATAATTTAAATTACAGTATTTGACAATATTTTCAAAGGATACCTGAATGGAGCTTAATGTCTATGGAGATTCTCAATCATCCAGGTCATAGTTGTCCCAAAGATGCTTTTTTCAAGAGGCAACCGGACTTTCTGGTTTTGTTTTGTTTTCTTTGAAGACATTTTGCTTCTCTTCCAAAGAGCCTGTAGTACAGTGGACTAAAGAACTATAATTAACATCTGCTGCTTGCAATTACTGCAAGTTCAAATCTCACCAGGCTCAAGGTTGACTCGGCCTTCCATCCTTTCAAAGGTAGGTAAAATGAGGACCCAGATTATGGGGGCAATAAGCTGACTTTGTATAAATATACAAAAGTATGAAGGCTATTGCTTAACGCATTGTAAGCCGCCCTGAGTCTCCGGAGAAGGGCGGCATATAAATTAAAGCAAAAAAAAAAAAAAAAGCTTCTTCAGAGTTGAAGAAGTTTCTTGGACGAGAAGCGAAACGTCTTCAAAGAAAAAAAAAAACCAAAACAAAACAGAAAGTCCAGTTGCCTCTTGAAAAAAGAAGCATCTTTGGGACTCAATGGAGCTTATTGAACAATTGTAATTTGCGGACTATAGTCTGAGAAACTCAGCTGTTATATAAACTAGGATGTACATACCTTGTATGTTGTGTAGGCCAAAAGAGGATGCAATGGAAAGATATCCATAATATTTGTCAATCAGTGGGTTGGCAGATGAATGAGACATCGAAAACAAAAGAAAGATTTGCCATTGGCCAAAAATATAGGGAAGTAAGAACACTGTAGCCAAAGAATAGTGTGTGCAGGGTGTTATTAAAATTATTTCAGTTGAAAAGATTAGAGATATGTGCCTGTATATCTTTGGAATTCAAACCTCTAATCTTAGACCAGATGGGTGCCCCAAATGTGATAGCATTCTAAGTTCAGATTCTGCATGGCGATTGTAGAAAGGAACACTGAATTACAAGGGGATATTGACTATCCAATGGCCCAAACCAATTCTAGCAAAGAAATCAAGATGGCGGGCATGACAGTATAGCCAAAACCCAACCAGTTTTTACGCACAGTCGAGCTTCAATTGCATCATTATAGGCACCATTGTCACTTCTGCATCCTGTGACCATCCTTGACTAAAAGCTTCTAACAGTCTACAAAACAAACGATGGGGTGTGATATTTTAAATAAACAACAGCCACGAATAAATTGAGCCTCTGATTTTACAAGCCAGCTGCTAAGGGGACTTTTACTAATGACTTTAAAAAAGCTTTAAACTATTTTGTACTGGAGGGAAATTGAGCGTGGTTTGACGCTTGTGGTTGTGCAAGGCATTTCTACCTGTCCAGTGAGATTCTCCTCCAGCACAAGTGGGTAGGATTGAATTTTTATAATTCCATCATAACTAGATCAAGAAATTAAGTAACCCAATAGTTCAAGGATGAGGTTTCTGCCCATTCTGCATTTTGACATTTTTTTTTGCCAAGGAACAAACCCAGAAAGCAGGGTAAAATCAAATAAGTCGAGATAGTGGTTGTGATGGGGCAATTGAAGTTCCACCTGTTTTTTTTTTTAATTTTATTTTAAGCCTAACCTCACCTTCTGGACCTTCCTGTAAAATTGGATGCATAATTTACAATAATACACTTTGAATGATTTATCAACACCCATATTCTGATTGTCATGCCTTATTGGCCTGGCTCCTTAAGAAGGGTAAATTTTTAACTGCTAAGTTTGTAGGAATTGATAAGTTGTTTGGTGGTCTGTCCTAGTCAAAAGGCCTCGAAACAATGTCATGGGGAAAAAAATTGATGGGATGGGATGAAACAGAGAATGGAATGGAATGGAATGGAATAGAGTAGGGTAGGGTAGGGTAGAGTAGGGAAAAGGATACGTTAGGTTAGGTTAGGTTAGGTTAGGTTAGGTTAGGCTAGGCTAGGCTAGGCTAGGCTAGGCTAGGGAATAGAATAGAATAGAATAGAATAGAATAGAATAGAATAGAATAGAATAGAATAGAATAGAATAGAATAGAATAGAATAGAATAGAATTCTTTATTCACCAAGTGTGATTGGACACACAAGGAATTTGTCTCCGGTGCATAAACACTCCGTGTACATACAAGCCACAAGTGATAAATCATAATAAAATATAATTGTCACTTACTCTCTGGAAAAAAATATTGTGGGGTAACACACCCCTAACACCCCTCGGGGGGGGGGGTATCTATGTGTGTGTGTCTGGAATGCCTGGGCTGCTGAAATGAAAAGGAATGAATTATATCTATAGTGTCAAATCACAGTACTTTTGACAGTGATAGTGTGCATTTTGTATTCAACTTCTGTTAAGATACAGCCTGTTGTGCCTTAAAATGGCTTCTAATGTACATCACAATGGAGTTGCCATGGTAACGGATTCACAGTACTCCGCAAGGGGGCTCCCTCTGATAAGGGGGATTGGTTCTTAAACAAACAGACAGACAGACAGACAATAAACCCCCTAGCCCTCAGCTTCAAGCAAAGAGGGCAAGTTGTCAGAGGAGGTACCTGCTAATGCAGATAATCACCTCAAAGGCTGTTCCCTGTAGAATTTTTCCCAGGCTGTTGGCCAGGGCAATTAATCTAATTCTCACCACAGTGAGCGATGACTTTTCCTGTCTAATATAGGATTGGGATAAATAAATACCCAGACAACGCCAGGTTATCAGCTATTTTATATAAAAAAGTATACAATGGATGGAGGTTTTTTCCCCCTCTCTATGTTGCAATATGATTAAAGAAAAAAATGCATCTAAAACAGTTAGTTATTTGTAGTATGCTTTTTAAAATGTCTTCTGCTTCAAAAAAGCTACAGAGGAATCTATAGAAATAGAAATAGAAATAGAAATAGAAATAGAAATAGAAATTCCCCAGAGGAATTGTAATTGGTCCAAACTGTTTTTCTTTTCTTGGGCTTGCAGAAAATAACTATAAGTAGACTAAGATTATGGGGTGAGGAAGAAGCAATAAAAATTGTCAAATATTGTGGAATGAGTGGGTTGAAATAATAAGAATGTTTCCTTTCCTTTATAACACCGCTCCTGCGCGAGCTGCACTGGTTCCCGGTGGTCTTCCGGGTGCGCTTCAAGGTGTTGGTTATCACCTTTAAAGCGCTCCATGGCATAGGGCCTAGCTATCTCTGAGACCGCCTGCTGCTACCAACGACCTCCCATCGACCCGTGCGCTCCCACAGAGAGGGCCTCTTCAGGGTGCCATCAGCCAAACAATGTAGGCTGGTGGCCCCCAGGGGGAGGGCCTTCTCTGTGGGGGCTCCCACCCTCTGGAATCAGTTGCCCCCGGAGATAAGGAGAATCCATGACCTCAATGCCTTCCGTCGTTCCCTGAAAACCCATCTTTTCCAGCAAGCCGGGTTGGCTTAGAAGAAATTTTTAAATTTTTTAATTAGTTTGTGATTCTTAACTTTCGGCCCAAATTTATATATATTTTTAAATGTTTTAATATTTGTATTCTATGTTTTTTATCTTGGCTGTACACCGCCCTGAGTCCTCAGGGAGAAGGGCGGTATATAAATTGGAAATTAAATTAAATTAAATTAAATTAAATTAAATTAAATTAAATTAAATTAAATAAAAGGAAATACTTATTTCCTTTCATAAATATATGCTTATGTCACACTATTATGTCAATATTAAGCATGATATATTTGCTTAATGTTTGTTTATGTTTATGTTTTATTAAATTTGTATACCGCCCTACTCCCGAAGGACTCAGGGCGGTGAACAGGCACAGAATAAAATACAGAAATACAAAAGTTAGAAACAATTTAAAACCAAATTAAATAATTTAGCCCAAGACAATTAAAAATCCCAATAATTTAAAACAAATTAAAATTTCAGTTTAAAAATTTAAAAGAAAGGGGAGAAAATTGTCATAAATACTTAACTCCTCTCCCAATATTTTCCCTTCCTTTCATTTTATACTGCTATAAAATTCACAGCACTGATATTTTGTACGAATGAACATCTTTGGCTTCTCAGTGCAGAGTTAATATCTGCAACACAATTTTATTTGGATATCTTAATTCATTTTTAAAATTTATTTGCAGTATAACAAACACGACCATTATGAAAAAAGATTGTAGACATAGACTTGATGTCGTCAACCTTCAGCATGTTTGATATTAAAAAAAGAGCCACCTGGGATCAGCCTATTCTGTTCCCATGATAACCAATTAGATCTTTATAGAAATCAATAACAGACTGATTGAAATCTGTGACACTAACAGCCAACTAAAAACTGTATTGCGTGCAATTTGCATTGGGCATACAGCAAAGTAAACAAACACTGAGATATTTCTTTCAAGAAAGTTTCAAACCACACTGCACCATGACAAAAACTGCGTCATCAATAACCCTTGCAGGCTTAGATATCCTCCCATTTAATTTACCATATCATTGGGAAGTTTCGTGGAATAAATTCAGTGTTTGTGAAGCATTACCACTGCGTTATCACTTGACGTGCGATCCATCAAGTGATGTGACTTTAATTTATTATTTCCCCCAGTGATGTAGCTGGAATTTACAAAAATATCTAAATGTTACTTCATTCCAAGGGAGAAGGGAAAGGATAATTCTGGCATTTATATAATAGGACATATATCGTACAGAGATGAATTAATATAGTACATAAGCAATATTATCAACAATACTGTATATTTATGGCCTTTTCCACATTTTACATCAAGCTAAAACTATTCTATTTTACATATAACTTTTATTGTTTTACCAATGTATAAAATGCAAAGAAAAATAAAAATAGGAAATTAAGGGAAGAAAAAAGAAAGGGGGAAAGAAAATATGAGGTACAAGGAAAGGAAGAAAAAAAGCATTGACTTCGATCCCTTTTTAGCACAATACAAGATAACAACATTACAATCTCAACTTTTTACTTTTACACATTAGTATATAACTAGCCATTTCTATAACTTCAAATCTATCTAATCGGCAAAACCAAAGTACAAAATTCGGAAGTGATATTCAAATAAAAAACATAAATATATTCTCCTCTTTGAATAGAACAATCAATTTAGCTATTACTGCTTTATCTTCCTTGCTGTTTAAATAATACGTTTAAATAATACGTATTTCTAAAACTATTCTGGATTATGGCTTACTGAAAATGAGCCCAATTATTTCTATTTTTTTCTTCCCTCCTTTTAAACAAATTTCTTCTGTGTTTTTTTAAAAAGACTATTAAAAGGGTATGTAAAAGTGTTAAAAATTTAAATAATGAAGTTATAATGGCCTAATAATTATTAAGAAGTTATAACAACATCAGGTAATAGGGTGAGAATTAATGCTTTAAATTACAAGAGCAAGGAATTAGACTAAACATTAGAAAGAATGTCCTGATAGTATAAATTGTTTGACAGTAAGAAAAGATTGCCTTGAAAGTTAATGAACTTCCCTTTGTTAAAAGTTTATAAGAAAAGGTTGCATTGGCACTTTTGTGCTTTGGAACTTTCTAATCACAAGGTGTGATACACACAAAATTGTATTCTGTTCACCTATCCCTGCTTAAAAGTTGATCATCCCTGTGCACACCTGGGAAATATATTATGTGCTAATTGTTTCTTGAATTAATTTTTAAATAGTACTGATCTTTTAGTAAGCTGAGAGACTTTTCAATAAGACTCTCTAATAGTAATTGCAAGCTACCCAGAGTCACTTAGGTGAGTTAGCAATCACACTTAGACTTACATACTGTGTTTCCCCAAAAATAAGATACTGTCTTATATTTTTTTGAACCCTGAAATAAGCGCTTGGCCTTATTGTCATGCGTTCAAAAGCTCGATTGGGCTTATTTCATTTCATTTCATTTATTTAATTTGTATACCGCCCTACTCCCGAAGACTCAGGGCGGTGAACAGGCACGGAATAAAACACATAGAATACAAAAATTAAGAACAAAAGTAAAATCGAATTAGATTAATTTAGCCCAAGACAAATTTAAAACCCCAGGTTAAGAACATATTTAAAATTTACATAAAAATTTACATTAAAAAAGAATGGGAAAGGTTAGGCCAGACCAGCCTGGTGAAATAAAAAGGTCTTAAGAGCGCGGCGGAAGGTGCGTAAATCCGGGATCCTCCATATCTCCAGGGGGAGCTCGTTCCAGATAGTAGGTGCCCCCAAAGAGAAGGCTCTCCCCCTGGGGGCCGCCAGCCGACATTGTTTGGCCGATGGCACCTGGAGGAGTCCCTCTCTGTGAGAGCGTACCGGCTGGTGGGAGGCCGTTTGTGGCAGCAGGCGGTCCCGTAAATAACCAGGCCCTAAGCCATGGAGCACTCTAAAGGTGGTAACCAAAACCACCTTTTATTATCAGGGGATGTTTTACTTTGGGGAAAACAGGGTATATACTGCTTCACAGTGCTTTTACAGCTCTCTCTAAGCAGTTTACAGAGTCAGCATCTTGCCCCCAACTATCTGAGTCCTCATTTTACCAACCCCAGAAGGATGGAAGGCTGAGTCAACCTTGAGCAGGTCAGATCGAACTGCAATCAGCTGGCAGTCAGCAGAAGTAGCCTGCAGTACCGCCTTCTAACCACTGGGCCACCACGGCTCATTAGGTGACTATTCAAATCAAATAATCTGCTAAATGAAAGTAATTCATGGTGTGGTTATACACCTCCTTTCACTGGATGGGATTCTTCTGTGTTTAGGTATTCAAATCATGCACTTTGCGTGTACTAAATGCAAGAAGAAAAGGGCTGGCATTTCCTCAGAAAGCTAGTCCTTTCTCTCGCCACACCCAATCAAGATCCCTGAGATAACAGTCATTGAGAAGAAGAGAGAGTAGTGGGTTTTGTTACTAAACATGGCATCTTCCAAATGTGTTGATCTCCTATTGTCCATATAGATTTGCTTGAGAAAGCTACTCTCTACACTGAGTGACTGTTAATTTTGGATTATTTATTATTGAAGTTTGTTTTACGTATTTCCTATTTCCTGAACAATTTGTTGTCATCATTCTTTTAATGATGACACTAAGCAGAGTTAGACCTGGTTGTTGTGGTCCGCCAGCAGCCTGCGGAGCTGGCAGCGGAGTTGGACAGCGATGAGGCTGAGGAAGAACAGGGGCCAGTCCTGGAGGCTGGGGAAGGCCCAGATGAGGGCTCTGCATCGGAGGCAGAGATGGGGCCACAGCTATCGGGGAGCGATGTGTGGACTCTGGAGCCTCCAGAGGCTAATAGTAGAGAGGTAGAGGAACAAGAGGAGCCTGTTCCTAGTGCACGTATGAGAAGAGTTGCCAGAAGGCAGGAGCAGATAAAGCAAAGAGGATGACTCAGGAGTAGGGCCAAGAGATGATTGGCCCCTCCCATAAGGCTTAAAAGACCAGCAATGGCTCTTGGACTCTTCGTCGGAAAACAACGTTGATAGACTTGTTCTTGTCTTGTTGCACTTATCTCTTGTCAGCATCTTCTGCTTCTGAACTTTTGCCAAGAGAAGCCTTTGGCAGTTTGCCTAATTATACCAAGGTTGGTGATTAGACTGAAGAATTTGTGTTATGAAGAACTACGCTGAGAATGAGTTAATTCTCAGCTGTTCTAATAAAGTGTGTTTGTTTTGGAACTGTTTGCGTCAACTACTACCTACTTGGGCCTGGGTCACAACACTGGTTACGATTTCAAAGAAAGATAACTAGAACTATTAGAAAACTGAAAAACATCCGGGGGAAAAAGGCAATAGGAAATTACTTCCACTATTACCAAAAACTATGTGTCTTCTTAGTTACTACCAAGAGTTGAGCCCAACTTGAGGGAATGCTACCTCTTTGTATGTTCAGATAATCTTTTAGCATGTTGGAAATCATACACCATCTTATTATGCCAATCTATTTTGTCTGAATTTTGGTGGCAGAAACAGATAGCCCTTGTATCACATCAAAGAATAAAGAGAAAAGAAAAGAAAAGAAAACATTAGGACAGTAGGCACGCTGGTGCGCTTATGCGTGCCCCTTATCAAGCATGTATTTTATGACAAATACAAGTGTAAACATAATTATAAATACATGAAAAGGATACGAATAAAAGAAAACAAAAAGAAGAATCTATCAGTCTAATATTAGACTGTACAGAGAGGGACAGATTGACTTTAAAAATAAAAGGCAAAGAAGACACAGAATATTACTTGACATGGAATAGATTTTATGAGTGGTTAGAGATAAGAGGTAGAAATTAGATGAAGAAAGATTATTGCTATGTATGAATTAAATATAAACATGGTTTATGATTATAAATTTTATTTATTTATTTATTTATTTATTTAATTTGTATACCGCCCTTCTCCCAGAGGGACTCAGGGCGGTGAACAGCCAAAATTACAAAACATGCAAATACAAAAGTTAAGATAATTAAAAAAATTAAATCATTGGCTACCCAATTTAAAACCCCAAATCCATAAAATTTAAAATCCCAATTAAAAACCATTTAGGCTAGGCCACTATAAATATGCCACTATAATCAACAGAATTATAAATAAGCTAATATAAAGAAAAATTTAGCCAAAACTATTCTGTTACATTATTATGTGTTAATATTTCTTTTTGTTTTCTCTTTTGTTTCTCTTTTGAAAATGATATACTCTGACAATACACTGTATTCAAAATGTTTATGAAATAATAATAATAAAAAAGAATCGGTCAAATTTGTATACGATACCCACTTAGTTGAATCCATTTTTAAGTCTTAGAAATTTAAAACAACGTCTTACTCTTGTTGTTGTCCAGTGCAAAACTGTCCCGGCTTCCCTGAATTATGACTTTGTTCTTTTATTTGTGCAACTCACATTTGTCTTTTTCTAATCTCAGGCTGGAACGATCCTTCTGCTTCGTTTTCTGAGATGGAAACATAAATATCTCATTAAAGCATTAGGGCTGGAGGGTTTTCTTTGGGGAAGGGGGGAGGAGGAGGTGCTTAGTCTGTTCCAAAAAGAGAAGAGGTTAAGGGTCAGTTGTAAGCAACAGTGTTGGGAAAGCATGCTTTCTTTTAGAAAGTGGAGTTTTGACTGCATCCTCCCTTGCTAATTTCACTCATTGGCCTCTGAAGTGGCTTTGGTTTCAGGGTCAAAGAAGGCCCCACTTAAAGACAGCTATTAAAATAAGATAGGAAAGCCAAGGACAGAAAATAGAGGGGCAAATAAAGTCTTATGCCCTATCAGAGCTAAAGACAACTGTAATCCATCCTCAGCACATGAAGAAGCTGTCTGAGGAGAAACAACAGGAAGAAAAAAAACAACAACAAGCCATTTCCATTGGAAAAGTGGAGGGACTTCACTCTTAACCCTATCATCTTCCCCTGTTTATCTAGTTAACCACTTCCATATGAGCAAACAACTGCAGTGATTGTTCCTCTTTAGGATATCTCCATTAGGTGTTCTGTTTTCCCTTAAAGTACGCGAAGAAGATGCCAATGGATGCTTGAACCAAAGCAAAACCTTGTCTGAACCTTTTCTATGGGAAAAGAAAGAGAAGGAGAAAATGATGATCATTAATTGACCTGGTCTACTTTTGCCTCTCTCCATTTGACCAATCCGAAATCTAACTCCTGTAATGGTTACCAATGTATATATTATTTACCGACTTTGAAATCCGTGCTTGCCAGGTTCGGATGCGTATCCTGGATGTCAACAAGGAACCAAACCTTTGTAGATCTATCATAGGATAAGTCTTATCCTAACTATTATTATTATTAGTAGGGGATATGGTGGCTCAGTGGCTAAGATGCTGAGCTTGTCAATCGAAAGGTCGGCAGTTCAGCAGTTTGAATCCCTAGTGCCGCATAACGGGGTGAGCTCCCGTTACTTGTCCCAGCTTCTGCCAACCTAGCAGTTTGAAAGCACATAAAAAATGCAAATAGAAGAATAAGGACCATCTTTGGTGGGAAGGTAACAGCGTTCCGTGCACCTTCGGCATTTAGTCATGCCGGCCACATGACCACGGAGAGATCTTTGGACAGCGCTGGCTCTTTGGCTTTGAAACGGAGATGAGCACCATCCCCTAGAGTCAGGAACGACTAGCACATATGTGCGAGGGGAATCTTTACCTTTACCTTTTTTATCCTAACTATGTAGGATAAGGTGCAAAATATTCAGTATTCTAAGTGTTTTGGATGGAGATGCTCTGTCTCAAACGTCACTTGGAGAAGGACATGCCTTTATTCCGTCAAAGACTCAACTGATTTGCATTGGGTGTCATCACTTTGCCTCTGCCATTTTTCTTATCCTATTCTTGCCTGTGTCAAACCCTTGAATATCTAAGCTGATAGAATGTACAGTTTCCTGTTGGAGCCATCAATTTAATAGTTAAACTGGGAATTAATACTTTAAACCCAAAGTATTTTTTTTAAAATTTGATTTATATGCCGCTCTTCTCCGGAGACTCAGGGCGGCTTACAATGCGTTAAGCAAAAGCCTTCATTCTTTTGTATATTTTATACAAAGTCAGCTTATTGCCCCCACAAGCTGGGTCCTCATTTCACCTACCTTAGAAAGGATGGAAGGCTGAGTCAACCTTGAGCCTTGGAGAGATTCGAACCAGCAGAAATTGCAGGCAGCTGTGTTAATGACAGGGTGCACCAAACCACTGTACTATCAAGGTTTTTATGTTGTGAGACAAAAAAAGAGAAACCTACAACAACAAATAGCAAACAATGGTGTTTCTGAGGAAGAAAAACCCAATTGGGAATAGACTATATATATGTGTATGTGTGTATCACTTAGACTTATATGTATGTCTATATATGCCCCCAAAAACCTGGCTTCTTGTTTTACCGACCTTGACCAGTGAGAATCGATCTGCCAAATTGCAGGCAGTCGGCAGTCAGCAGAAGTAGCCTGCAGTACTGTATTCTAACCACTGTGCCACCACGGCTCTATGTGTTTATGTATGAGACAAAGAGAGAGAGAGAGGAAGCTGATTGATTAGAACAATGGCCTCCAAAAATGGCAACTTTTAAGACTTGTGGATGTCACCTTCCAGAATTCCTCAGCAAGCCATGCGTAGACAGCTTCCTTAGACACAGAAGACAAGTGAGTGTTTTTGGTCTTTGACTAAGCAGCTTCTCTCAACCCAAGACTGGCAAATTAAAAAAAAAAAACATATTTCTAACAGCTTGCAGTGACCAATATAAAGTAATAATATTCCAAGTATAATATAAAAAGCACCTCGGTAGCAAGAAGTGGTTGTGTAAGAGAGGAAAAGAGAAAGAGAAAGGACAGGTCCCTTAGCAAGTTTTTCAGAAGTGGTTTGCCATCCCAATCTTTCTAGGGCAGAGAGAGAGAGAGAGAGAGAGAGAGAGAGAGAGAGAGAGAGAGAGAGAGAGAGAGAGAGAGAGAGAGAGAGAGAGAAGCTCAAGTCACCCAGCTGATTTTGTGTGACTAGAACTCATGGTCTCTCAGTTTCTAGCCTTCTGGAGGCATCTAACTAGTTATTACGCTATGTAACACATTTCAATTTAGTTTTTGTTCCTGGGTACGAAGTGTGTTTTCCTAATTCCTTATGCCTAAAATAAATAGAAAATAGCTATTGTTCCACAAAAACTTTGCTTCTGTGGTCAGGACAATATTTTGAAATGTATCTGTTTTTGAGAACATTCTTGACTCACATTCAATGCTGAGTAGACTTCCAGAATATTCTGGAAATTGTGAGAACCGTCCAGAACCGTCCAGAAGTTTCTAAAATTGGTAGAATTGATTAAAAAAAAATATCAATTGTCTCTTATAAATCTGAAACTTTTGTAGGCTGTGGTCACAAAATCAAAGTTTGTGATGAATATAGCCATTTTTGCATAGGCTTTAGGCATAAGCAGGTGAAATATAACACTTAGAAGCCAGGAACACAAAATTGTGTTACATAGTGTTATCAATTCTATGCTACAAACACTAAAACTACAATACAGGAAACTTTAGACTTAGACTCAAGCTTATCAGTGTGCAGGTTGTAATTATCATAAATAGGGAAATTATCGCTCCTGTCCTCAGAACAAAATCCATACAGAATGAAAATAGACATTGTAGACTGTTGGACTTGATATGCTGGTCAGATCTGATTTTTCAAAAACATCCGGTGTGGCTCGATATTCCTCGAATAATAACACATTTCCTGTGTTTCTTTTGAAATATTCAAAGCTGTGTAGGGTTGGGCAGAGAGAATTAAAATTATTATGTACATAAACTTCCGAAAGATCATGATTTCCTAATAAATTTAATCTAATAAATACTTTCTAATGACCCAATTCTCTCTTTCTGTACCAACTGGAAAAGTTTCTCGAAGTTGTGACAAAGTGTGGTTCTTACCATAGCTGGCTGAATTATCTGAGGGACTGGAAATCACTTAGATAAATATTCTAAAGAGAGGATAAGGATAATTAAAAGCTTAGCTTTTGGAAGTAGCGCTAAATAATATGATAACCTAGAGAGTATAAACAAACACATCTTTACATTCATTTGTTTAGGCTGACTTTCTGTGCTATGTGTGATTAAAAAATATTCTGCTCTGAATATATTGAAATTGACTAAATTAGTTGAAATTATCATTTCAATTAGTTATTGAATTGGAACCATTGAATTGAATTGGAACTATTGGAGTGTTCCAATATTTGAGGGATATTGAGAAGACGGGGTCAACCTATTTTTCAAAGCACCAGAAGGCAGGACAAGAAGCAATGGATGGAAACTGAACAAAGAGAGAAGCAACCTGGAACTAAAGAGTAATTTTCTGACAGAACAATCAACCAGTGGAATAACTTGCCTTCAGAAGTCGTGAGTGCGCCATCACTGGAGGCTTCCAACAAGAGACTAGACGATCATTTATCTGAAATGGTATAGGGTTTCCTGCTTGACAGGGGGTTGGACTAGAAGACATCCAAGATCCCTTCCAACTCTGTTATTCTGTATTCTGTAATTGCAATCTTTCGACCCTGCAATTCTCGGATGACAATCTCTCCAGAGTTCAGTGAGATTCCCTTTCTAGTTAGTACATTCAAACATGCCCACATAAGCTATATCAGGGGGTGTCAAACTCAAGGCCCGGGGGCTGGATCATAGGCCAGTCCTGGAGGCTGGTGAAGGCCCGGATGAGGGCTCTTTGTCAGAGGCAGAGATGGGGCCAGGGCCATCAGGGAATGAGGTGTAGACTTCGGAACCTCCAGAGGCTGACAGTAGAGAGGCAGAGGAACAGGAGGAGCCTGTTCCTAGTGCACGTATGAGAAGAGCTGCCAGAAGGCAGGAGCAGCTTAAGCAGAGAGGATGACTCAGGAGTAAGGCCAAGAGATGATTGGCCACTCCCATAAGGCTTAAAAGACCAGCAACGGCTCTTGGGCTCTTTGCTGGAAAACAACGTTGAGAGAATTGCTTCTTGTTTCACTGTATTCATTTCTTGTTGGCATCTTCTGCTTCTGAACTTTTGCCAAGAAAAGCCTTTGGCAGTTTGCCTAATTATCCCAAGGTCGGTGATAAACTGTGGAATGGTGTTTTGAAGAATTTGCTTTAATTTAGTTTGGACTACGCTGAGAATGAGTTAATTCTCAGCTGTTCTAATAAAGTCTGTTTCTTTTCAAACTGTTTGTATTTAATACTAACTACTTGGGCCTGGGTCACAACAGATCCGGCCTGCGGGGTACTTAGATCTGGCCTGCGGGACCACCCTGGAAACAGTGAAGGACTAGCCCACGGTGCTTCTGCCAGCAAAAACGGGTTCCTGAGCTCCGTTTTCAGCTGCCACGACCTCCTGCAACCCTCTGCCAGTGAAAATGGAGCTCGGGAGCCCTTTTTCGATGGCAAAGAGCTTGGGCCACCAAAGGTGCCCCCGACATGAGTGACATCGATCTGGCCACACCCACCATGGCCATGCCCCCCTCCGAGGTCAAGCACAACCCTGATGTGGCCCTCAATGAAATCGAGTTTGACACCCCTGATTTAATGTAGCCTTGAAATGCAGTAGTCTTAATTGCTAAAGCTGTCCATTTCGTGACATGAAGTATCTTGGCATAATGAATCACCTCTTTCTGATTAGTTCACAATTATTTATCTCTTTACCTATTTTATGAAAAGAAGAAATTGCATCTTGCTATACAATAGATATGAAATTTCTTGGGCCGTTGCCCAGCTACTCCATTGAATTGTATTGAATAATGAGAAATCCCCATGGCATTGGAAATGTGTAGTGTTTTAATGAAATGTATCAACGTTGTATGGGAACTACAAAGCTGTGGTTGGCTGGGATGAAATGTTCACCTGAAGAACAAATGTTCAGGAGTTCTCTGCTATCAGTGCTTCTTTTCATCCACTGCTGTCAATCAGTTTTAGTTCAGTCACCTTGGTAAAGCCCAGAGGCATTGTTTGTTTTACTTCACATATTCCATGATTGTATTTATTTTTGCAGAAAACTCTCAGTTCCTGTCTTGGATTCTGCTCTCCAAATATTAGATAGTTTATCAGTGTGTTATCATTGACAAATGTCCTTCATCTTTGACTTTCATGGACTATTGTCTGAAGCAAATAGTAATTTATTGGCTCTTCTTGCAGTAGTCTTCATAATATCTTTCCTTCCTTTCCTTTCCTTTCCTTTCCTTTCCTTTCCTTTCCTTTCCTTTCCTTTCCTTTCCTTTCCTTTCCTTTCCTTTCCTTTCCTTTCCTTTCTTCCTTCCTTCCTTCCTTCCTTCCTTCCTTCCTTCCTTCCTTCCTTCCTTCCTTCCTTCTTTGTAAAAGAAGCCATATTAAACCAATTTTTTTTTTTTAAAAAAAACCAACACATTCTCTCTTAACAGATCACAATAACTTTTGAAAGACACGGCTTCACAGGTCATAGAGCTGGATAAAATTCTGTCTTATTGAGTAAGATTCTTGCTGATTATCTTAAAGCAGCATCTACCTGTGATCTAATAGATAAGAAAACATGGAAAAAGTTAGCAAGCATAATGTCAGATCAGAGAATGATTTTATGTTTGAAGCAAGCATCTGAACAAAACAATTATACCAATAATAGTTGCACCTAAACAATTATTCAATTTAACAGAATTCACAACCACATTTCTTAAGTATTAGATCCATGCAAAAATATATGTCTATGTAAGCAAGTGCATGTGTTCCTATTTTTCTTTTCTTTAAAAAGAAAGTGACATTGATTTTCAACAACAACAAAAAATATGGATCCATTTTGGGAAACTCAGGGAAGCGATGTCATCAACAGGAAGACATTTCGGAAGGAAGAGTTGGAACAGTTGGCCTGACTAGCATCCAACTTTCCTCTGGCACACAACAGCATCTCTCACCAGGGCCAAGTAACTTCACTGAAGCAGATGTTCAGTGGTAAGTTGTTAGCTGTTGTTTTGGAGTGTTGCATCTATTTTCTGAATACCTACTTTGAAACATGTTCATAAGTCACATATTCATGATCCAAGAGCCTTGGTGGAGCAGCACTAAAGTGCTGTTAAGTAGCACTTAGCTGCCAGCTGCCTGCAATTACTGCGAGTTCAAATCTCACCAGGTTCAAGGTTGACTCAGCCTTCCATCCTTCCGAGGTAGGTAAAATGAGGACCCTTGTGGGGGCAATAAACTGACTTTGTATAAAAAAGAACACCGCTTAGGAGGGGCCGAAAGCCCTACTAAGCAGGTATATACAAAAGTATGAAGGCTATTGCTTAACGCATTGTAAGCCGCCCTGAGTCTCCGGAAAAGGGTGGCATATAAATCGAACCAATAAATAAACAATAAATAAATTATGAATCATCTGATTTGAACTTAGCTGCAGGAAGAAGTTAGAGATCGACTAAGAACCAGAAGCTGTGGAGCAAATGGAAAAATGCTCACGTAAGAACATCTTAACCTCTTTATTTCTTTTGAGAAGTTCCCTAAATAAGGCATTGAGGGGAGAGGAGCCCGGATAGCTCTGCAGACAAGGCACTGCAATTTAACACCAGCTGTCTGCAATTAAAGTAAGTTTTGCCAGGCTCAAGGTTGACTCAGCCTTCCATCCTTTCTAAGGTAGGTAAATTGAGGACCCAGTTTGTGGAGGCAATAAGATGACTTTGTATAAAATATACAAAAGTATGAAGGCTATTGCTTAATGCAGTGTAAGCCGCCCTGAGTCTCTGGAGAAGGGTGGCATATAAATCAAATTAAAAAAAAAAGACAATCAACTGGGATGGATGACTTTTCTGGAGAGCCACATCACTCCCAGTACACACTAAGTGAACTGTTCAAAAGTGAACTGTTCAACTTGAGATGTTACAGGTATCACATCTTGATTTGGAGAACCATGTTATGATAAGATGACAACTGAGAATAATTATTTGGAAAAGAAAGAAGAGAAATCCAATGGCATACAAAGCACTGTCTTCTTCCAGTTCCATTTTAAGACGATAAAAAGTATGAGTACAGTACTTATTATTATTTGCCCTTAACCCTGTCTCTCTCACACACAGATACATCTCGATACAAACTAATATTAAACAGGAGAATTAGACTTTCTACACTGTCCTTGACTCTATTTTCTTCCCTTTAAAGTCTTCATTCTTGATGCTAGTTTACTACAGGAAATTATAGCCTAATCAGACAATAAAACCAGCCAGGAGACGGTAATTCTAGCCATAGACTGGAGCAGATAAAGGCCTGGGTTTTAAGCCTAAGAGATAAAAAGTGTGTGCATTTTCTTTCTCATTACTCTGTGAAGAGTTTTCCACACTATTTCCTGCTTGAGGTTACACACAGTATAAGCATCCTATACAGAATTAAGTGAGAAGAGAGATGCTGTCAGGACCAACCTAGGAACTTTTTCACAAGTTAATCTCTCAAAGAGCACGCAGTCTTTATATAATAGATCTGTCTTTGCAAATTATAAGTCCGTTTCCTTGTCATTAAGGCCAGGTTTCAGATGCTTAAACAGATATACCAAGTCCATCCATCACCCTTCATCTGTGTTTAGCCAGGAGCTGATGGAATAAAACAAACAACAATAAATGTTTAAAGCTAGCCTTTTAAAAATTAGTTTAAAAACAGATGCAGTTACAGTAGGAACAACCAAGGCAAGCTGTAAATATCAGCCTCTTAATTATCTCCCAAATAGCATTCTTTATTGGCCAAGAGTGATTGGACACACAAGGAATTTGCCTTCGGTGCAATAGCTCTCAGTGTACATAAAAGATATGAGTGATAAATCATGATCATAGTCATCATAAAAATGCATTCATCATGAATCATAAGATACACCACTTAGTGATAGTCATAGGATACTAAATAAGCGATCAACAAAAATCATACTAGGAAACTAAATAAAACAGTATAAATCATAAGGATATTAGTAACAAACTTAGAATCATAAGTAGAAAAGGAGATAGGTAATAGGAAGGATGAGAAGAATAATAGTAATACAGTCTTAGTAAATAGTTTGACAGTGTTGTGGGAATCAGCTCAGGCAGCAGCACTTAGCAAACCTTGGCAAACTCAACCTAAGTAGGGTTGGATTTATGTTATATTTTGATGAAACACCATTAGGAGTTCTATAGGTTAGGGTTAGGGTTAACTGGGGAAAAATATTTTGAAGAATTAAATAAAACAATATTAAAATATATTTGGCAAGGGACAAAAGCAAGTCACACCAACTTCTTAGCTTAGCAACAGAAATTCTGCTACTGGTTATGGTCATTCAGTCGAGAACTGTCATATATATATATATATATATATATATATATATATATATATATATATATATATATATATATATATATATAATTTGATTTATATGCCGCCCTTCTCCGGAGACTCAGGGCGGCTTACAATGCGTTAAGCAATAGCCTTCATACTTTTGTATATTTATACAAAGTCAGCTTATTGCCCCCACAAACTGGGTCCTCAATTTACCCACCTTAGAAAGGATGGAAGGCTGAGTCAACCTTGAGCCTGGTGAGATTCGAACTTACAGTAATTGCACACAGCTGGATGTTAATTACAATGCATTAGTCTGCTGAGCTATCCAGCAGTGTTAAAGGCTGAAGCACTAAAAAAAATATAGACTGAAAATAGAATGTGTAAACTCTCTGGTAATGCTCCAGGAGCAAGACCAGATGACTGAATAATAAAAATCGCATCTAGAATCTCAAAAGTGCTTTTTTTTTTTTCTTCCCAGGAGGCAATTGGACTTTTTGGTTTTTCTTTGAAGACGTTTTGCTTCTCATCTAAGAAGCTTATTCAGCTCTGAAAAAGCTTCTTGGATGAGAAGCGAAACATCTTCAAAGAAAAACCAGAAAGTCCAGTTGCCTCTTTTAAATAAATTACCTTTGGGACAACCATGACTTGGATGACTGAGAATCTCCATAGACATTGCATCTAGAACCATAAGCAGAAGTTGTAAACTCATTTTAGGTGGGCAGTTCTAACGTGAATCTTTCTCCGCTGTTGTGAAGAGGTGTTTTTTTTAATGCTTGATGTTCAAAAAGTCTGTGTCATTTTCCTGCTTGATCATTTAACACTTTGTATGGTTTTGAAAGCAGGACAAGAAGCAATGGGTGGGAACTAATCAAGGAGAGAAGCAACCTAGAACTAAGGAGAAATTTCCTGACAGTTAGAACAATTAATCAGTGGAACAACTTGCCTCCAGAAGTTGTGAATGCTCCAACACTGGAAGTTTTTAAGAAGAGATTGGACAACCATTTCTCTGAAGTGGTGTAGGATTTCCTGCCTAAGCAGGGGGTTGGACTAGAAGACCTTCAAGGTCCCTTCCAACTCTGTTGTTCTGTTCTGTTCTGTTCTGTTCTGTTCTGTTCTGTATTTTTAACTCAGTGAGATGGTTTTAAATTCAGAATGATTTATGCTTTTCCAGTCAGGACCCACCCTTGAGTCTACATCACTGAAAGAATGACTGGCCCAGGTCAGTTGGCTTACTTCTTTCCTAAATCAGAATTTACCATATCCCAGTTTCTGGATTAATATATGAACCTCTACACTAGGGGTCAGCAACCCGTGGCTCTGGAGCCGCATGTGGCTCTTTCATCCCTCTGCTGCGGCTCCTTGTCGCCGGTCGGCTCCACAATTGATAGGGCTTTTGGTTACAGTAGGTAGAGGAAAAAGGGCGCTGTGCTAGGAGGAGACTCTATGGTGGGGGAACCAGACTTCCGGTTGGCCGAGGAAAAAGGACGCCATACTAGGAGGAGACTCTATGGTGGGGGAACTGGACGTCCGGTCGGCTCCAGAATTGAAGGGGGGGCTTCCAGTTAGGACCTTTGTGGCTCTTTGAGTGTTTAAGGTTGCCGACCCTGCACTACACCAAACTGACTTTCTGTTCCTAGCCAAATCTCCCAGAGAGATTCCGGAAAAGCATCTAACTGGTTACTCTTCAACCCAGTTTTTGAAGCTCGAGTTTTCTGATCGAGAGGCTCTAAGGGAATTCTCTAGAGAGGAAGCACCTAAGACACCATGAGAGGACTTTCAAAGTTTCCCACCATAAAAGTGAAGCTACTGTAGTATTCAATAGTCTAGTGGAAAGTAAACTCCTTATTGACTTGACATATGCCTATCGGGCAGTGGTGGAATTCAAATTTTTTTTACTACCGGTCCTGTGGGTATGACTTGGTGGGAGTGGCTTGGTGGGTGAGGCAGGGGAAGGATACTGCAAAATCTCCATTCCCACCCCACTCCAGGGGAAGGATACTGCAAAATCCCCACTCCCTCCCCACTCCTGGGGGAAGGATATTGCAAAATCTCCATTCCTATCCCACTCCAGGAGAAGAATACTGCAAAATCCCCATTTCCTTCACAGTCCTGGGGGAAGGGTACTGCAAAATCTCCATTCCCACCCCACTCCAGGGGAAGGATACTGCAAAATCTCCATTCTCACCCCACCCCTGGGGGGAAAGTATATTGCAAAATCTCCGTTCCTACCCCACTCTGGGGCCAGGCAGGGGTGGTATTTGCCGGTTCTCCGAACTACTTAAAATTTCCGCTACCGGTTCTCCAGAACCTGTCAGAACCTGCTGAATTTCACCCTTGCTATCAGGAACCTCACAACTATTCCGTGGATTAGAAAACAATGGTAGCCACATTCACACCGATGTTTTACTGTGAGGTTATTTTACTTATCTGGCACGCCAATAAATATTGGAGCTGCAGTGAGCTGTATCTACAGCATACCAGCTTGTTAAGACACTTCTTGAACTCTTTAACATTTCTCCTGTTAGCACGGGAGTAGTTACAGATAGTGTGGGAAGCAGAGGAAATGCTTTTTTTCATTTCGTTGAATGAAAGAAAAAAAAATCCTTAAGGATGTGAGAGCTCTTTCTAATTTTGGAACTGCACGTGGGAGAGGAAGGTAAACAACGTTTTATTTTGGGCTCCCCGTATTGTTTTATTGTTTTACTATTTTGAACTGGTATGTGTCCAAGCAGACTGCAGCAGTAACAGTAACAGAGTTAGAAGGGACTTTGGAGATCATCTAGTCCAGCCCCCTGTTCACGCGGGAGACCTGTACTAAGGATTCGAACCGCCGGACTGCCGACCTTTCTGATCGACAACTTCAGTGTCTTAGCCACGGAGCCACCTAGTCAGACAATGTGTAAATTAATTAATTAAAGACGTAAAGCAGCACTTCGGAAAGGCAAATTCATAGCGTGCCCATATTTGAAAAAAACAAAACAAAACACCACACCCCGTCATATTTATTCTTCTAATCCACAAAGAAAGAACCTTTTGAGGGGACAAAATGCAAAGAAAAAGGAAATCATAGTTAAGGGCAGTGGTGGGTTCCTCCCGGTTCGGCCCGGTTCTCCCGAGCTGGTAGCAGTGACGATATGATGTCACCGAACTGGTTCTGCCCCCCCGCCCCCCTGCGCCCCCCACCCCCACATTATTCTTACCTTTTATTTGGCCCCACCCCATCTATTGCTGCCTCCTGAGTCCCAGCTGATGGCTAGAGGGAAAAAACCTGTTTAAACTCTTGCCGCGGGGCTTCAAAGGGCCGCCCTACAGCTGATCAGTGTTAAAAGAAAACAAATGACTAGATCAGTGCCTGCAAAAATAAATGGGTAGACCAGTGCCTGCAAAAATACATGAGTAGATCAGTGCCTGCAAAAATAAATGGGTAGATTGGTACAGCTCTGCAAGCAGTTAAAAGCCTGGTAGACCAGTACCTCTGCTAAATCCTAAAGAATTGTCACATGACCATCAAGCCATGTCCACAAAATAAGTCACGCCCACAGAACTGGTAGTAAAAATTTTTAGAACCTATCTGTCAAGTTTCGAGGTCGTCTCAAATAAATTGCATTTCAAACAAAGTCTTTGATAAAAACTCCCATTTATTGAGCACGACATTCTAAATCCAACTCCATCACAGCCAACACTGACTTCCAGACCCAAAACCCTCCCTTTCCGTTCCCCACTCCCCTGCACTCATTGGCCATCTTCCAAGTCACTCTCCCTTATCTACTGCTCCAGCTCAAAGGAATTTCCCCCCACCCATCCCATCTCCTAGGGGATATTATCTCCAGGGAAAATAAGTAGGTGAAAAGTCAAACGTCCCTTTCCAGATGCCTCCGCTTCTCCTTCTTATGTCAGCACTAGAGTAAATGCAACTTGAAGTGCTGACACCACCCCTGGTGGGTGAAGTGAAGTGAAGAACGTGGTTATATTGGAAGCTGTGATTATTTTCTATGTGTGTCCACAAGTAACACGCAAAAAATAAAGTGGAGCTTTAGTCATCCTGCCCTCTTGACAGTTTTGAATTCATCGAGTCCTTGGAGCTTTGACAAAAAAGGTGAATGAAGGATGAGGAGTCACCACAACTCTGTTTAAATGATGCTTGATGCAGCTAAATAAGACTGCTTCTTTCTCGTAATCCTAGAATCCAGCATCCAGCATCATGGAATCATAGGGCTGGAAGGGACTGTGGAGGTCTTCTAGTCCAACCTCCTCCAAGGCAGGAATCTTTAAACCTGTTGTGGTCAGCCAGCAGCCTGCGGAGCTGGCAGCAGAGTTGGACAGTGAGGAGGCTGGGGAGGACAATGGGCCAGTCCTGGAGTCTGGGGAAGGCCCAGACAAGGGCTCTGCATCGGAGGCAGAGATGGGACCAGGGCCATCTGGGAGCGATGCGGGACTCCAGAGCCTCCAGAGGCGGAGAGCAGAGAGGCAGAGGAATAGGAGGAGCCTGTTCCTAGTGCGCGCATATGCAGAGCTGCCAGAAAGCAAGAGCAGCTAAAGAAAAAGGGACAACTCAGGAGTAAGGCCAGAAGATGATTGGCCACTCCCATAAGGCTTAAAAGAGCAGCAACGAGCTGTTGGGTTCTTTGTAGGAAAGCAACATTGATTCCCGTGCTTCTTGTCAGCGTCTCTTGAACTTTGTGGGGGTTTTGCCAAGAAAAGCCTTTGGCAGGTTGCCAAAGACATCAAAGGTTGGTGATAAGGTCGAGGGACTTATCTTATTAAGAATTTTGTTTTTGATTAAGCTGACAATGAATTAATTCTCAACTGTTTTAATAAAATAAGTTTGTTGAGGACTGAATTGTGCTTGGTAATCACTACTTGGGCCTTGGTTACAACAGGTGTTGTATCATGTAGACTAGAAGTGGTATTCAGCAGGTTCTGGCCAGTTCTGGAGAACCGGTAGCAGAAATTTTGAGTAGTTCAGAGAACCAGTAAATACCACCTCTGACTGGCCCCGCCCCCATCTATTCTCTGCCTCCCGAGTCCCAGCTGATCAGGAGGAAATGGGGATTTTGCAGTAACCTTCCGCTGGAGTGGGGAGGGAATGGAGATTTTACAGTATCCTTCCCCTGCCACGCCCACCAAGCCACGCCCACCAAGCCATGCCATGCCACGCCTACCAAGCCATACCCACAGAACCGGTAGTAAAATTTTTTGAATCCCACCACTGATGTAGACAATGCACATAACTTTATTCTGGTGATAGGAACAGGGTCCTCCTTTGTGACTAAGGCAGAAGGTTAGCGTAGGGATTGTAGATCAGACTTTATGGTGCACATGTGATGTCCTCCAGTGATGTCCTTCAAGTTTTGAGGGTAAGTTATCTCAAGTGAAAAGCTTTTACTCTAACTAATGGTAGGCCTGCCTGGTTGATTACTCCTTCTCTCCTCATACCTTCTAGAAAAAACAATGGAGAATATATTAATGCAAAAGGGATGAATTAAATTTCTTTTCGGTTGGCTAAATTCTTTGAGATGGAACTCATAACTGTTCCCCCACCCCTCGTCTTCAAGCACAAAATCATTTCATGGAAGATATAGTCTTCAGAAGTACATATATAGGAATACAGGCATTTATAGCATTTATATAGTCACTCAGGGATGCGGTGGCTCAGTGGCTAAGACATTGAGCTTGTCGATTGAAAGGTCGGCAGTTCAGCGGTTCGAATCCCTAGTGCTGCATAACTGAGTGAGCTCCCATTACTTGTCCCAGCTTCTGCCAACCTAGCAGTTCGAAAGCACATAAAAAATGCAAGTAGAAAAATAGGGACCACCTTTGGTGGGAAGGTAACAGTGTTCCGTGCGCCTTTGGCATTGAGTCATGCCAGCCACATGACCACGGAGACATTTTCGGACAGGGCTGGCTCTTCAGCTTTGAAAGGGAGATGACCACCGCCCCCTAGAGTTGGGAACAACTAGCACATATGTGCAAAGGGAACCTTTTTCTTTCCCTTTATAGTCACCCAACTCAACTGATATGACTTTGAGCAGTGTACAACAACATAAACAATAAAAAACACCCACAAAAAGAATGAGGAAAAAGAAATCCAACATGGCACAGTCCTATATACATTTACTCAGAAAGAGGTCTTGCTATTTTCAATAGAATTTAGTCCTAGGAGAATAGGCAAAAATTTAACTTCGAAGCTAACGTCCTAAGCAGACTTACTAGGGAACAAATGCCATTGAACTCAATATGTCTGATTTCTAAAGTACATTTTTGGAGTAGCTGTTGATAAAGGTCTAAAGCAGACGTTGATATCTCACTTCAAGCATATCTCTAATGCATGTTTTCTTGTAATATTGGCGGAAGGTCCATTGCTTAGTGGCAGGACCTAAAATTTATACGGACAAGGTCTCAGTTTCAATCTCTGGCAATTCAAGATAAAGGACTTCATGGAACAATGCTGGGAAATGGGTGGGAAGCTCCTCTTCCTGGAAAAGTAGAGGATTGCTGCCCACCCACAAACTCAGTGGAGTAGAGCATGCTATGAACTGTTGACAGTTGGAGACCAGAATCTAGATGGAGGAGTGCTGACTTGCGGACTTCATCTCCCAGAATTCCAGAGCCAGCTGGCTGTGGAATTCTGGGAGTTGAAGTCCACAAGTCATCAAAAGGGGCATGGTTCCCCATCTCTGATCTTAGATGGATTGATGGTCAGACTTAGCAGTTCCTGCCATGGTTCCATGTAGCAGATTCTGAATGCATGATGGAAAGAGGAGGGGGTAGATTCAAGAAAGCTGATCCTGTTTCCAAATATATGGCACACTCCTGGTTTTTCAAATGCCTTCTACTACTTTCATGCTTTCAAAAGGCTCTGATGATCCCAGCTGAGTTGCCTGATCGGCAGAGGCTTTTTAAAAAAACCTCTGCTGATCAGGCAACTCAGCTTGGATCGTCAGCGGCATTTAAAAGAAAAAAACCCTTGTTTTCTTTTAAATGCCTCTGCCGATCCAAGCTGAGTTGCCTGATCGGTAGAGGTTTTTTAAAGAGCCTCTGCCGATCAGGCAACTCAGCTTGGATCGTCAGAAGCATTTAAAAGAAAAAAAGGGTTTTTTTCTTTTAAAAGCCTTTGACGATCCCAGCTGAGCTGTGTGATCATCAGAGGCTTTTTTTTTACTTTTAAAAGCATTTTTTGGCTGAAGAGGTTGTAGAAAAAATGCTTTTAAAAGTAAAAAAAAAGCCTCTGATGATTGTGTGGCTCAGCTGGGCATGGGGTGGGGGTTGGGGCAGGGATTTTTGCTACCGGTTCTCCGAACCACTCACCTCCATTGCTACTGGATTGGGAGATCTGGTCCGAACCGGGAGCATTTCACCCCTGCTCCAGAGTCAGACATCAGAGAGGCAGAGGAACAGGAGGAGCCTGTTCCTAGTCCACGCATGCACAGAGCTGCCAGAAGGCAAGAGCAGCTAAAGCAAAAAGGAAGACTTGGGAGTAAGGCCAGGAGATAAGGCTTAAAAGAAGAGCAAAGGCTCTTGGGTTCTTTGTAGGAAAGCAACATTGCCAAATCTGTTTTCCAGTCGGTGTCTCTTGTTTCTGAACTTCGTGGGGCTTTGCCAAGAAAGGCCTTTGGCAGTGTGTCAAAGAAGATAAAGGTTTGTGATAAGCCCGAAGGACTTTTTCTGAAGGACTTGTTTTGGAATTAATTTGGACTAAGCTGGGAATGAAGTAATTCTCAGCTGTTATAATAAAATAGTTTTGTTTGACACTAATTGTGTCCTGTAATGACGAAGTGAGCCTAGGTCACAACAGAAGGATACTGCAAAATTCCCATTCCCTCCCCACTCCTGGGGGAAGGATATTGCAAAATCTCCATCCCCCCCCCACTTTGGGGCCAGCCAGAGGTGGTATTTGCCGGTTCTCCAAACTACTCGAAATTTCCGCTACTGGTTCTCTGAACTACTCAAAATTTCCGCTACTGGTTCTCCGAACTACTCAAAATTTCCGCTACCGATTCTCCAGAACCTGCTGGATTTCACCCCTGGCTAAGTCACTTTTGAATGGGCAAATATAGGATCCAAATTGAAAGTGGGCTTACGCATTTACACACCTCAAAAACAAGCACACAAAACTGTAGGACCATTTGGCATTTCAATGAATATCCACAATTCGCAAAAAAAAAAAAAAAAAGAAAAAAAAAGAAAAAAGAAAGAAAGAAAAGAAAAGAAAAAAAAGATAAGGATCTCTTTGAACAACGAATGCTAAACTTCTAACTTTCATTGGTGACCTTTCCATTGGACCTGAATACAGAGAGCTTCTTCAATGCTTCTTCAATACTCTTCCTAGAGTAGACACACACACACACACACACACACACACACACACACACACACACACAGGAAGAAAGAAAAGAAAGAAAGAAAAAAAGAATTGCCTGCATTTGAAAAATAAGTAATGAAAGGAGCATAAGCTGCGATTTTCTGGGAATAAATTCTATGGCAGTGATGGCTAACCTTTTTGCCATCACGTGCCAGGAAGGGGGGGGCGGGGGAGGTTCGCATGCAGGTGTGCCCACACCCATAATTCTTGCACCTCACCCCGCGCATGCAACCCCCCCTCCCCCCCGCTCCTAGCACACGATGGCCCAGTAGGCCCGTTTTTCTTTCTGACCTGGCTGCAGATCCTCTCTGTGCATCTGGGGAGGGCGAAAATAGCCTTCCCCACCCCCTCAGCCCGTTTCCCAACTTCTGGTTGGACAGGAAGTAACTTTTTTGCTGTCCCCACCTTCCAGAGACTCTGACGCATGCGCACCGGAGCTGAGTTAGCGTGCCAGGCAATATGGTTCCATGTGCCGCCTGTGGCATGCGTGCCATAGGTTCGCCATCACAGTTCTATGGTATTCTAATGAAGAATGCTAACAATGAATAACTGTAAACCTCTAGAAGGGGCTGAATTTACTAAATTCAATTTTAAAGCTTTTTCCTAAGTTTCTGGAAACTTGAAAACCCATCTAGTTGGGGGAAGTGTGTAGAGCATTCCAAGCAAAATTTCCCACAGGGCATCTCATTGAATGTAGAGGCTATTGTAATGCTTGAAAACCCTATAGAAGCTTCAACTGTATCAATATCAATCAGAGCTGGAAGGGACTTTGGAGGTCTTCTACTCCAACCAGGGGTGGGCTTCAAAAATTTTAGCAAGGGGTTCTCTGCCTGGTTGCTGAGTGGGCGTGGCCATGGTGGGTGTGGCCTAGTCAGCCTCCTGCACCATGGTGCGGGGGGCGGGCATTTTTGCTCCCTGGGCTCCGGAGGCTTCCCTCGAGCCTCCGGAGCCTATTGAATTTGTATGCTGTCTATCTCAGCAAATGACTCTGGACTCCTGTAGTTTTTACTACACTGAAATGACCTAGCACAGTGTGGGGCCCTGGATCCCCTCCATTAAACTGGGGTCATATTTCAGGATCCAGAAAGGAACACCTGCCCTCTGGAATGAGATGTCCCTCCTTCCCCTAAATTCTGTGTGGCTTCCAGCTTGATCATATTCTGCAAGGTCTTGGAAACCTGGCTGTTCTCCCAGGATAGGGTGGATGGCATCACCTCTTAGTCATATTTTATATTTTAATATTTTGTCTGGATTGTCATCTTGTCATTATTTTGCAATTCCCTCCCTCCCCGCCTTGGTTTAATTTATTGTATTTAAAAAAAAAACCCAGAGTTGGTTGGAGTCGGGCGGCATCAACATAGACTAAATAAATACATATTTAGAAGTTTAAAAGTTTCATGTAACAGTTTCCCAGAGCACGATTTTCACCAGATTGCCTCTTAGATGCCTCTACTCAGGATGCCACAAGCTGAAAACGACAATGGTCAAAGTGCACCACACAGTACAGGATAACAACCCAAAAAGCAGCTCCGCAGCTGTAGTATCCTTTTGAAAAAAAGACTTCCATCAGCTCTTATAAACTTGCTGAAGTCACCCGATTTTCACATCACAGGATAGGGAAACTGCCACATAATCCCATCCTCTTCCTTTGTTGAAAAACTCATTCAAGGCTCCCTATTAAAGCAGAATAAATGTAGAATAAACGTGTTCATTTCTATGGATATTATTACCTGGGTCATACTTTAAAAAGTATACAGAAAAAACAATTACTACCAACCTGCCTCCCATTGAGGACCTGTATACTGCACAAGTCAAAAAGAGGGCTGTGAAAATATCTACAGATCCCTCACATCCTGGACATAAATTGTTTCAACTCAAAACGACGCTATAAGACATTGCACACCAGAACAACTAGACACAAGAACAGTTTTTTTCTGAACGCCATCACTCTGCTAAACAAATAATTCCCTCAACACTGTCAAACTATTCACTAAGTCTGCATTACTATTAATCTTCTTATCGTTCCCATCACCCATTTCCTCCCACTTATGACTGTATGACTGTAACCTTATTGCTGGTACCCTTACGATTTATATTGACTGTTTTCTAATAGGATTTGATTGCTTATTTATACCCTATGACTATCATTGAGTGTTGTACCTTATGATTCTTGACAAATGTATCTTTTCTTTTATGTACACTGAGAGCGTATGCACCAAGACAAATTCCTTGTATGTCCAATCACACTTGGCCAATAAAGAATTCTATTCTATTCTATTCTATTCTATTCTATTCTATTCTATTCTATTCTATTCTATTCTATTCTATTCTATTCCATTCCATTCCATTCCATTCCATTCCATTCCTATCCTATCCTATCCTATCCTATCCTATCCTATCCTATCCTATCCTATTCTTTTATGACGCCTAACATACAATACTTGTAGAGAGCTAATTTAGTGTAACAGTTACAGGCCCCAGGCTAGAAAGTGGGGAACTCTTGAGTTCTAGTCCAGCCTTAGATACGTAAATGGTTGGACCATTCCTTCTCTCTCAGCCCTAGGAAGAAGATTCTGGAAAGTCACTTCTGAAAGATGTCACCAAGGAAAATGCAGGGACTTCCATGTAGTGGCCAGGAGTCAAGGCTGATTTAAAGGCCCAGTTCCCGCCAAAACATACTCAAATTTTGAGCATATTCAGAGGAATATATTAGCTCTCCATACTTACTATACGTGAGATATTACACCAAGCTACAATATAACCTCACAAACCCTCAACACAGAAGCACCTTGCTGACCTTGTGCCAATCACTCTCTCACAGGATTGCTATCTATAGGATAAAATAGACCCCAATCTCATGTAAGCTGCCTTGAACAATCGTAGGGTAGAAAGGATATACAGTAAAATCTTTTTATCTAACTAAATTAATCAGTTAGGGTTTGCGCTGGTCTTAAGATTCATTTAAGTGTTTGCTTTGATTCAGGCCAGTTCAGAAACCATCACATAATCCCGTCAGAGATTGTTTGATTGGACTAAAATGAACCTAAAGCAAGTGTCAGGAATCCAAATCCATATCATGAATGTAACAATTTATCTTCTGCTTTCTCTACTCAAGCCATTCTAAATTAATAATGCCATTCATATCTGTTTCTACAGTGATTCAGAGTAACTCCAGGAGGATCATG
Source organism: Arizona elegans (assembly GCA_022577455.1). Classification (NCBI taxonomy): domain Eukaryota; kingdom Metazoa; phylum Chordata; class Lepidosauria; order Squamata; family Colubridae; genus Arizona; species Arizona elegans. The sequence goes on from JAKOOJ010000009.1 coordinate 67,762,046, forward strand.
CATAAGGACATATAAGAGATGAAAGGCAGGAAATAAAATATAGTAAAAACAGTAACATTTATTGTACTTCTCCATTCCTAATATCCTTGCAAACTATCCTTGTTTCCACTGTCTATACAATGGGGTGATATATATCACACCTTTTGTTGTTTAGACTCCACACCTCTTTCTTTTCAAAGGCTTCATGACTTTTTCACTTCCTTTTTTCTTGACTCAGTCTTCCTTCCTTCATACATATGCTTTGTGACATAAGACTCTTTCATTCTTTCGATATGACTTAATCATCTTAAATAACATCTTTTATATTAATCGTTCACTTCTGACTTCATTGCATTTTTTAAATCTCTGACTGAATAGGTTAATAGCTCAGTTCAGCCCAGCAGATCTACCTGATTCAGGTGCCTCTGTTGCAACCTATGCGTGTAGTATGTTAGTATGTTGCATGTCCCTTCTAATCGGTAGGAAAGTAACAGTAAGTTGACTAGCAAGGGAGTTACTAGATTCCCTGAACCCAACAACAAGGAGGGACATGCAGTGAATTGACATAACTTCAAGATTCAATTGACATATTTAACCCTAGTAGAGAATGTTTAACTAAATTGAGCTATTAACTTACTCAGTAAGAGTAAGATACTTAAATACAGGTAGTACTCAATTTATGAGTACACAACTGAGTCCAAAATGTATGTTGCTGAGTGAGACATCAGTTCAGTGGGTTTCCCCCCATTTTATAACTTTTCTTGTCACATTTGTTAACCAAACCACTGTAGCTACTCAGTTAGTAACATGGGTGTTAAGCAGGGGTGGGTTCTACTTACCTTTACTACCAGTTCGCAGGGGGGCCGCACACACTCTTCTGCACATGTGCAGAAGCATTTTGATGACGTTGGGGTTGGTGGGCGGAGCCTCCCGCCAGCTTTACTACCGGTTCTATAGAACCGGTGCGAACCAGGGGCAACCCACCACTGGTTTTAAGTGAATCTGCCTTCCGCATTGATTTTGTTCGTCAGAAGGTCACAAAAGGGATCATGTGATCCCGGGACACTGCAACTATCATAAATATGAGCCACTTGTCAAGCATCACAGGACCATGGGGGTGCTGCAGTGGTCATAAGTGTGAAAAATGGTCATAAGTCAGTTTTTTCAGTGCCATTGTAACTTTGAACGGTCATTAAAGATTGTAAGATGAGGAGTACCTGTAGGAGCATTTACATCTACCTTTGGGAAAAGATTCAAAATCAAATGAATTACAGCAAAGGCTAGATCTGATGTGTCCACCACAGTTTCATTTGTTCTTCATTAGCTTGCGAATGACATTTCCAAATTTTCTAACCCTTGTCATAATATTGCATCCTGATTATCTATACAGTAGTGGCCAAAATTGTGGGAAACTTTTGGAAAAAGTGTAAACTAGCTAATAACAGCACTTTTTTTTGGAGTGAGTAGTACCATAAAATTATATATCAATGGAAATTTAATCATGAATGCAATGCAATAACTTTGATGAAGGATTTGCTATTAGAATAGCAGTTACAGTATAAAGAAGAAAAGTGAAACACGTAGAAAAAAATATACAAAAATGGTCACCATAGAAAAAACAAGATATACAAAAATGATCACCATGTCAGTTAATCCTTAGTTGGGTAACTTTTAGCATGAATTACAGCCTTACAACACCTTCCCATGGAGTGAACCAAGTCTTTGAATTCTGCAGCTGTTATAATGTGAAACCAAGATTGAATGATGGCTTCTATTAACTGGGTTTTATTGTTGCGTCGCTTCTGACTAACAAGTTTCTTTAGTCAACTCCCTACATTTTCAATTGGGTTAAGGTCTGCGCTATTCCCAGGCTATTCCAGCAGTGGAATAGGATTCTCTGGAAACTCCCCCCCAAAAGTGGTGTTATTAGCCATCAAACCTCAAAAATACACTTTTCCCAAAAGGTTTCCACAATTTTCGCCACTACTGTATGTGGTCACGAGTCTAAATTTTTTCTTTTTTAAGCTTTTCAGTCAGTAAGTGAGTTCCTTCTCATTGGGGGCAAAAAGAGGCAGGGTCTCAGGAAGCAAAAATAGAACAGGAGTTTGTCGAATGAGCAGAAAGGTGTACGATCACTTTGTTACAGGTTTATTTTATGCCTGTGATTTATTTTTTCGGCTGCCTTATTATGTCAAGGAGCACCTGAACTGGTGTGGCAAGAAGGAAATCCCAAAGGGTGAATGAAGTCTTGTTGATATTAACAATGGTGCCTGATTTGTAGGTATGACAATGAACAGATTATGCCGACCGCAGATAATGCATCTTACCACACAGAGCAAACATGCCAAAATGCAATACAATAAAAATACATATTTGTCAATTGACAGCTAATTATGCCTCAAATTTCCCTGACATCTCTAGTGGAAGAACCAGAATGATAAACATTTTCCAACTGCTGTTTAGTTTTCTCACTGAGCTCTTCCTGTGCGCGGTGTATGTGCAAATCATCATATTCCATCAGGATGCATGTCATCCTGCATTTTGAACTGGTCTTTAAATTGTCCAAAGAGGAACCCAAGATTTCAGTCCTCCTTGCATTTTGGTTCCTATTTCTGTCTCTGAGAAAGTTCATCCGAATTCATCACACAGAAAACTCGTCTTCATAGTTTCCCAAATGAACGATCTCCCTCATTTAATGATGCTTCAATTGTAGTGAGGAGCCCCCCTTAGAACGTCAGGTGGGATCCCAATTATTAACAAACAAATATGTTGTTGCTGTTATGGTTGAATTCACAATCAGCCAGAGGTTTAAAGTGGATTTGGCATTATTATTATTATCTCTTTAATTCATTAAACATGAAACTCAGTCAACTTTCAGCTTTTAAGGAACCTGAGTGGCGTAGGAGGCTAATGCCTCCTACTAAGGCAGCATTTAATATCCAGCTGCCTGCAATTACTGCAAGTTCAATTCTCCCCAGGCTCAAGGTCGACTCAGCCTTCCATCCTTTCTAAGGTGGGTAAATTGAGGACCCAGTTTGTGGGGGCAATAAGCTGACTTTGTATAAATATACAAAAGAATGAAGGCTATTGCTTAACGCATTGTAAGCCGCCCTGAGTCTCCGGAGAAGGGTGGCATATAAATCAAATTTAAAAAAAAAAAAATTAAAAAAAAACTGAACATATAAAATGTGTCACAAATATCATTGACTGGTGCTAATTTGTCGATACGGGTTGCTGCCAGCGTCCTAGGTATCAATCAAGTATCTTCTTAAGATGTACAATGTTCCGAGTAGCGCAGTTTTTTGCAGTTCCACTGGTGTTATTGCAGGGACCTGCAATTTCTTGGTATGTTTTGTAAAATTCTTGGACATGGTACCAAGTGCCCCGATGACAATGGTTATCATTGTTACATGTTTCATCCATAACCGTGTAGTTTCGATGGCCAGGTCACGATATTTCATGATTTTTTCCAGTTCTTTTTCTTCGACTCTGGCGTCTCCTCTACGGCGATATCAATAAATTGTACGCTTCAGCCCTCAACAACAGTGATATCTGGCGTGTTGTGTTCCAAATGATGATCCATCTGTATTCAAAAGTCCCACAGGATCTTCACTATCTCAGTTTCAACAACTTTCTCCACTTTTATGTTTCCATGACTTTTCGGATATAGGTAAGGGGTATTTTTTACATAATGATTATTATGTAATTATTATTATATTATTGTAATAATAATAATAATTATAATGTAATAATAATTATAATTATGCAATAATAATAATATATTATGTAATAATAACAACAACAACAACAACAACAACAACAACAACAACAACAACCTGATCAGTGGGTGCAGCAAAATTTCACAAACTCACTACCTACAACGCCATGACCGTGTTGCTAAGATCATTCACTGGAAATTGTGCCAGAAGTTTGGATTTGAGTACAGCAAAAACCACTGGGAACATCAGGTTGAGAAAGTTTTAGAGAATGAGAAACTCAAGATCTTGTGGGACTTTAGGATTCAGACTGACAGGCACTTGGTCCACAACACACCTGACATAACAATAGTTGAAAAGAAAAAAAGTATGGTTCATTGACCTTGCAATACCTGGTGATGCACGGATTGAAGATAAGCAGCAAGAAAAAAATCACAAAGTACCGGGACTTGCAAATTGAAGTTGAGCGACTGTGGAAAAAGAAATCCTGTGTTGTCCCGATTGTAATTGGAGCCCTTGGAGCAATACCCAAAGGGCTACCCCGCTATTTAGAAATTCTAAATTTGCCGGACTTGAACATTTTGACTCTACAAAAAACCACCTTACTCGGAACAGCTTACATTCTCCGACGATACCTTAACAGTTCCTAGGTCCTTGGTTAGGACTCGAGCTGCTGAGCTATTAACCAGCTTCAAAGGCTGTGAATCTCACCAAAGATTAACAATAAAGATAATAATAATAATAATAATAATAATAATAATAATAATAATAATAATAATAATAGTGATTTGTTGCATAGTTATCCAGATGTTTAGACTGCATTTGGCATTTTTATGAATGGAATAGTCAGGTGTTATGGTTTGATGGTATTAAAGATAGCCTTGCTAAAGCTGCTTTTTGGTGATTTTTGCCCATGCAGATGATGTTCAAGTGTTGCTCCAGATGTTTTAGAATGAAACTCAAAACACCTATTACCAGGGGTGAAATCCAGCAGATTCTGACAGGTTCTGCAGAACCGGTAGTGGAAATTTTGAGTAGTTCAGAGAACCAGCAAATACCACCACTGGCTGGCCCCAGAGTGGGGTGGAAATGGAGATTTAGCAGTATCCTTCCCCTGCCACGCCCACCAAGCCACACCACATCCATCAAGCCACACCCACAGAACTGTTAGTAAAAAAATTTGGATTTCACCACTGCCTATTACTATTGGTACTACAGTATCTTTTGCGTTCTTTGTTCTACTTCTATTTACAGGTCTATGCATTTTGTGATTTTCTCCAATCCTTTCCCTTCTATTTTGCAGTCTCCAGGCACTGCCACGTCCATGAACCAGACTTTTTTGGGGGTGTCTATTATTATTATTTAGAACAACTGAAATGGGGGAAAAAAATAATCCAGACCCTTTTAAAGTCTTTGATTACCCTTGGCTTCCAATGAGATTATTACTAAGGATCCTGTTTGAGTACATAGAATACAAATCCAAAGGTGCTTTTTCCAAAAGAAAACTGGACTTTCTTGTTTTTCTTTGAAGACGTTTCGCTTCTCCTCCAAGAAGTTTCTTCAGCTCTGACTGGATGGTGGGGAACGGAAGGATTTATACTCCTTGCAGACAGCTGGTTATTTGCATCCTTTTAGAGAGTGATTGAGGCCACCTGGAGGTTTCTCTGTGTCCTCAGGGTCACCTGAGTGGTGCAAATGGGTGTGGAACCTTCTTGGAACTGCTGAAAGGACTGTGTTGTAGACGGGAGATAGATGATGTTGTATCCCTTCCCCTCTGTTGAGAGAGAGCTGTTCAACGAAAGGACACAAATAAACCTCCAAGTGGCCTCAACGACTGTAAAAAGAATGCAAATGACCAGCTGTCTGCAAGGAGTATAAATCCTTCCATTCCCCACCATCCAGCCAGAGCTGAAGAAGCTTCTTGGTTGAGAAGCGAAATGTCTTCAAAGAAAAAACAGAAAGTCCAGTTGCCTCTTGAAAAAAACACCTTTGGGACAACCATCACACACACACACATATATATATATATATATATATATATATATATATATATATATATATGTGTGTGTGTGTGTGTGTGTGTGTGTGTGTGTGTGTATTTATTTATATATATATATATATATATATATATATATATATATATATATATATATATATATATATATATATATATATATAAGACAGGGTCTTATTTTGAGGAAAACACATGCTGAAAAGTAAGCTCCACCAAATTCAAGGGGTTTTATCTTAGCAGAGTAAATATAGAATTGCAGTTTTGAAAACCTGGACCAAAAATGTATCTACACCTATTTGTAATGGCAAGAAAAGCTTGGATCAGTTTACAGCTCTGCTTATTGCATTACAATAAACGGAGAATTTGGTATCCTCCGTTGATTATTTTATTTATTTATTTATTTATTTATTTATTTATTTATTTATTTATTTATTTATTATTTGGACTTATATGTCGCCCTATCTCCAGAAGGACTCAGGGCAGACCATTAAAATCTCCTCTAAAACCCCTTCAGTCCAAGCTGGCCAGGCGAAATAGCCATATTTTAAGGCCACGGCGGAAAGAGCGAAGGTCAGGGGCCACCCGGAGACACAGGGGGAGCTGATTCCACGGGGTAGGTGCACCCACAGAGAAGGCCCACTCCCTAGGGGTCGCCAGCCGACATTGTCTGGCCGACGGCACCCCAAGGAGGCCCTCCCTGTGGGAACGCACCGGGCGATGGGGAACTGTCGCTGGCCGCAGATGGTCCGCCAAATACCCCGGGCCTAAGCCATGTAGATGTCGTTGTCTGAATGCTTTGGTTTGTTGGTTGATTTGATGGCGGGGGTGCCGAAAGATGCATGAATGAGTGCCTGAGAGTGTTTCACCCTGGTAACCAAGGAAATAATAGAGGAAGAAGATTAGAATAGGCAAAGCATCCAATTTAGTAAAATAGAAATGTGGCAACAAGTTTGCATTCAGTCACACTGCTTCCATCCAGACTACAGTTTGCTAAAGTTTGACTGCTTTATATATTAGCAAACCGTGGGTTGTTTTTAAAAAGAGAGCGAGCGAGCAATGAAAGAATCGCCAGATGTTGTGCTCCTAAAGTCCAAGTCTACGGTTTGTGATCTACAGCCTTTGCTAGGCCGGCTGATTAAAACTAATCCACTATCTGGCCTGCTTATCTTAAACCTCAACTTTCTGCTCTTTCTTCTTCTCTTTGTAAACATAATTAAGGTTCTTGAGATTAAAAAAAAATAAAGTGAGGGGAGGGAGGGAGGCACTGGGAACTGGAGAGTTTTTAAAGTGTAAGGGCATGCCTTGAAATGCAGGATGTCTGGCTGAGCTAATCATAATGAGCTCCTACCTATCACACAACACACATTGTTCTCTGAAAGTAATCAATCACTGTCATGGTTCAAACAGGGCCTTTTATTATGATTTTTTTTTTAAAAAAAAGAAAGCTTTATCTGTGCTCAACCAAGGAGCCAGGAGCATTTTTGGTCTCCTGGAAAGCAAGAGAATAGTTTCCCACCAGATATGCCTACCCCAAGTTGCTGGTACTTGGCTACTGAATACTGCTGTAACTTCGAGGTTTACATGCACTCAGTGATGTGATAATAGCACAAATAAGTCAACATAGCTCATAAACATGTTCTACCAAATATTTAATGAAAGACTACGTCCTTTCCTGTTTGTAGAGTTGAGAAAGAAAAGGTGCTTCACCAAGCAAAATATTACAGAAAACGGAATAGGGGTAAAAGAAGGAAGTCTAAAATCTAAATCAGCCAATTAAGGCAGGAGTTGTGCCATCCCATGAATTCTGTAAATGTTGGCATGACCTTAATCCATTTCTCTGAATAGAATTCTTTATTGACCAAGTGTGATGGACATACAAGGTATTTGTCTTGGTGCATATGCTCTCAGAGTACATAAAAGAAAAGATACCTTCAACAAGAGTCATAAGGTACAACACTTAATGATAGTCATAGGATACAAATAAGCAATCAGGAAACAATCAATATCAATATAGATCATAAGGTTACAAGCAATGAAGTTACAGTCATACAGTCATAAGTGGAACGAGATGGGTGATGGGAACGATGAGAAGATTAATAGTAGTGCAGACTTAGTAACTAGTTTGACGATGTTGAGGGAAGTATTTGTTTAGCAGAGTGATGGCTTTCGGGAAAAATCTGTTCATGTGTCTAGTTGTTCTGGTGTGCAGTGCTCTATAGCGTCGTTTTGAGGGTAGGAGTTGAAACAGTTTATGTCCAGGATGTAAATATTTTCACAGCCCTCTTTTTGACTCGTACAATATACAGAACCTCAATGGAAGGCAGGTTGACAGCCATTGTTTTTTCTGCAGTTCTAATTATCCTCCGAAGTCTGTGTCTGTCTTGTTGGGTTGCAGAGCCAAACCAGACAGTTATAGAGGTGCAGATGACAGACTCAATAATTCCTCTGGAGAACTGGATCAGCAGCTCTTTGGGAAGTTTGAGCTTCCTGCGTTGGCGCAGAAAGAACATTCTTTGTTGAGCTTTTTTGATGAAGTTTTTGATGTTGGGTGTCCATTTTAGGTCGTGGGCAAAAGGAATGGTTATTTTCTTATAATGTATCTTTTCATCCCTGTTTTGTGTAAAATAACATCTGCACAAAGTATGGGCTGGATGACCTTCCCAAGACCAGAGGGGACAATTCCACAGAAGGTCATGGAAAATAAGAAGGCTAAGATCCCGTGGGATTTCTAGATCCAGATGGACAGGCAGTTACTGACTAAACAAGCAGACATCTTGGAAGGAGACAAGGACCAGAAGACTGTGTTGGTGATAGATCTAGGGCAGGAGTGGGTTCTAAAATTTTTTATTACCGGTTCTGTGGGTGTGGCTTATTTTGTGGGTCTGGTTTGATGGTCATGTGACAAACAATTCTTTAGGATTTAGCAGAGGTACTGGTCTACCAGGCTTTTAACTGCTTGCAGAGCCGTTCATGTCTACCCATTTGTTTTTGGAGTGCACTGGTCTACCACCACACTGCCTTTTACCACTGATCAGCTGTTGAATGGCCCTTTGAAGCGCCGTGGCAAGAGTTTAAACAGTTTTTTGCCGCTCTACCACCACCGAGAGCATTGGAAACCTCTTTCAGGCAGCCTGGCCTTAATTGCCAATCTACCACCACCGAGTGGTTTACAAGGAGCGGATCGGTTCTAGCCGATCAGTTGGGAGGCTTCTTGGCTTCTCAATTTAAAGCTACGGTGTCTTGTTTTTTTCCCCTCTTCTTTGTCAAGTGAGCCCTGATTAATAATAATAATATTCAATTGGCAGTCAGAGAGCTGCATTTTATTACTTGCCAGGCCGTTTCAAACCTGATACAGTCTATATACTTTTCTTGGCAAACATCCAGAGATGCTTTTCCTGGATGTCCCTCCCCAATTTTCTAATCTAGTCTGATGGCTCTCTATTTAAGTACAAGGCAAGTCTGACCCTGCTTAGCTTTGCAAGACGAATAAGACATTATCAGCCTAGCTCAGGGGTCAGCAACCCGCGGCTCTGGAGCCACATGTGGCTCTTTCATCCCTCTGCTGCAGCTCCCCGTCGCTGGTCAGTTCCACAATTAATAGGGCTTTTGGTTAGGACAGGTGGAGGAAAAAGGACGCCGTGCTAGGAGGAGACTCTATGGTGGGGAAACCGGATTTCCGGTCGGCTCCAGAATTGAATGAGGGGCTTCCGGTTAGGACCTTTGTGACTCTTTGAGATTTTAAGGTTGCCGACTCCTGGCCTAGCTCTATAAAGAGATACCCACAGCTACATGTAAAAGGGAAATATCAAGAATCCTATGGGAGCTGTCAAAATGTGCAGAACTAAAGTGGAGACCCCACGAGATAAAATTTCCAAACACACGAAGGAAGATAATGGGGAATATGTCTAATGGGGAATGAAATGTTGGCTGAATGTTGGTGCAAAGCAAACTGGCTTAACCTGGAAGAGACCACTATTAGCTGGTATATACTCACCATATATTCACCATATCCTGGGAAGGCAGAGACCACATCAGGGCGATCACATGGTATGGTTAAAAAAAATGGCACTCACAATGGTCCAATAGTAGCATCTTTTTTAATGTGCAATACACATGAACATGGAGACTAAAATATATGAAGAATGGTTACATGAACTGGGCATGGCTAGTCTAGTGAAGAGAAGAACCAGGGGAGACATGATAGCCATCTTCCTATACTTGAGAGGCTGCCACAGAGAGGAGGGGATCAACCTATTTTCCAAGGCACCTGAAGGCCAGACAAGGAATAATGGATGGAAACTGATCAATTCAACCTAGAAATGAGGAGGAACTTTCTGACAGTGAGAACAATCAGCCAATGGAACAGAAGTTGCCTTCGGAAGTGGTGGAAGCTTCATCACTTGAGACTTTCAAGAAAAGATTGGACTGCCAATTGTCAGAAATGGTGTAGGGCCTATTTGAGTGCGAGAGTTGGACTAGATGACTTATAAGGTCCCTTCCAACTCTGTTAATCTGTTAATCTGTGTGACACTTCAATCAAACCATCATGGCCACCATTCTGACCGTTTAGACCAGAGGTGTCAAACTCAAGGCCTGGCTTGCGGGCTGCTTAGATCTGGCCTGCAGGACCATCCTGGAAACATCGAAGGACTGGCCCGTGGTCCCTCTGCCAGTGAAAACAGAGCTTGGGAGGGCTGCGGAAAGCAGCCATTTTTGCTGGCAGAGGGTTACATAAGGCCGTTGCAGCCGAAAACTGAGCTTGGGAGCCCATTTTCACTGGCAGAGCGCTCGGGCCGCCACAGGTGCCCCCGACACGAGTGACATCGAGCTGGCTATGCCCACCCTGGCCACACACACGTGCCCCCCCACAAGGTCAAACACACCCTGATGTGGCCCTCAGTGAAATTGAGTTTGACACCCCTGGTTTAGACCATACCTGCAGGACATCCCTGGTCCATGCTGAAACATTTTATTTTGAGATTCATGCGGAGTGGCAGTTGCAGTATATGTGAAGGGTTTTGTTGAGAAGAACAATTTCTGAGCCTGTGAAAGGGATAGGATGTAATTCTGTTGATAGTTTGAAGGCATTGCGGGGTGGGGGGGGGGCAATGCTCCATCCTGGAAAAGCCCACAAGTCAGGAAACATGTGGATGGACTGGGGAAGAAGCCAAACAGTTCATTTTCTTGGTGACATCTTTCTTCAGAGAGAAACAAATGGCATTGGAGAATGACATTCCCTGATTGCCGACTCTCCTATTTTTCTCTGATATATCCAGAATGAACTTTAACTGGCTGAGATGGTTTCTAGCAGAATTGAGCTAATCCGCTTCCCTCCCCCCCCCTTCTAAAAACCTCATAATCCACTGAACATGTATTTTTTAAAAAAATATTTTTATTAAGCAGTTTTTTTTAAAAAAAACAAACAAAAACAGATATTTACATTTTCTTTTCGACATCTTTGCATCGGTGATCCATATTTATACATTTTCTCTTTCTTATCTTAATATATCTTTTATACATATATTTCTAGTATATCATATATATACCCTTGGTGGCGCAGCAGACTAAAAGTGCTGTTAAGTAGCACCAGCTGCCTGCAATTACTGTAAGTTCAAATCTCACCAGGCTCAAGGTTGACTCAGCCTTCCATCCTTTCGGGGTAGGTAAAATGAGGACCCGGATTGTGGGGGCAATAAGGTGACTTTGTATAAAAAAAAAGAACACCGCTTAGGGGGGGTGCCGAAAGCCCTACTAAGCAGGTATATACAAAAGTATGAAGGCTATTGCTTAATGCATTGTAAGACACCCTGAGTCTTCAGAGAAAGGGCGGCATATAAATCGAACCAATAAATAAATATTCTATCATTCTAGTTATTTTATTTACATTTGACATAAACATGTACCTAATTTCCTTTCCACAATTTTTATATCTTCCCATTTATTTCTATATTTCTCCACCTAATTTAACCATTATTTAGTCTTCCTTTGTCCCCCCCTTTTTTCCCCTTTCCTCCAACCATTTATACCATTTCTCCCAGACTAAGTAATATTCTGTTTCATCTTTTTCTTGTATCTCCTTCATGAGCTTATCCATTTCCGCACACTCCGTAATTTTTCTAATCACATTGTCTTCAGTTTTAGGTGAAAACTATTCATGCTGCTGTAATTATGTGAATGATTAAGTATCTTATTTCTTTTTCATATGGCCCAGTAATTATTCCCAGTAGGAAAGTTTCTGGCCTCATTTCTATTTGTTGATTTATAATTTCTTCTATTTGTGTTTTAATTATTTGCCAAACTTGTTTTGTCCTATGGCAAGACCACCACATGTGATAATAAGTTCCTTTTTGGTGTTTACATTTCCAACATAACGGAGAGGTGGAATCCACTGAACATGTATTAAATGTACAAAACAAAATTACATTTGGTGGGCAGCGCTAAATAAATGATAGGTGAAGAACTGAAAGAAGGTGCAGTTATCTTTGTTCTTTCTTTCTGAAACTTTCAGAAAGTTTTGAAGCACTTTTTGAAGCTTTTTCTTCTCTCTCTCCTCTTGTTCTCTCTCCATATATAATCCATAGAAGCAATCCTCCAGATAACATGTGCCGCAGATAATACTTGCGAAATCACTTACAATGGACTGAAAACCAGACTAAGGGTCTCCTAAGCTCAGTAGCTACGACGCTGAGCTTGTTGATTGAAAGGTCGGCAGTTCAGCGGTTCGAATCCCTAGTGCTGCATAAGGGGGTGAGCTCCCATTACTTGTCCCAGCCTCTGCCAACCTAGCAGATCGAAAGCACGTAAAAAATGCAAGTAGAAAAATAGGGACCACCTTTTGTGGAAAGGTAACAGCATTCCGTGCTCCTTTGGCATTTAGTCATGCTGGCCACATGACCATGGAAACGTCTTCGGACAGCGCTGGCTCTTTGGCTTTGAAACGGAGATGAACACCACCCCCTAGAGTCAGGAATGACTAGCACATATGTGCGAGGGGAACCTTTACCTTTTTTTAAATAAAGCCAACTTATTCTTATGAACTGAGACTTACAGGTTGACACATCTGCCAGCATTCAAGAAGTGAAACTCTATGCTGTGCCATTTTTTTCAAGGATCCAAGCAGCCAAGAGGCCCAGGGTAGTAGTCACTACTTTATTTCCTGTTGACTCCTAAATTAAACAAGGCTTACCAACAGGCCTTTGGAAAATGGCTGGAGTTAACTTTTACAGTGAAGCCTTAATCCCCAAATTAGAATAAGAACTAGAACTGTACAGCCTTAGTCCATCTTAGCTGTTGTGGTCCACCAGCAGCCTGCAGACCTGGAAATGGAGTCGGACAGTGAGGAGGCTCTGCGTCGGAGGCAGAGATGGGACCAGGGCCATCTGGGAGCGATGCGCGGACTCCAGAGCCTCCAGAGGAAGACAGCAGAGAGGCAGAGGAACAGGAGGAGCCTGTTCCTAGTGCACGCATGCGAAAAGCTGCCAGAAGGCAAGAGCTGCTGAAGCAAAAAGGACAACTCGGGAATAAGGCCAGAAGATGATTGACCCCTCCCATAAGGCTTAAAAGAGCAGCAACGAGCCTTTGGGTTCTTTGTAGAAAAGCAACGTTGATTCCAGTGCTTCTTGTCAGCATCTCTAGAACTTTGTGGGGTCTTTGCCAAGAAAAGCCTTTCGCAGGCAAAGCGATCCCATTGTGAACCGGTAGTAAAGGTAAGTAGAACCCACCCCTGACATATACATACATACATATATACATACATACATAAAAATAATAATAAAATTGTTACTGTACAAACCTGATGTCAGCGTTCCAGCGCTGACATATGAAAGGAGAGGAGAAGCTTGAACTTTTACCTACTTAATCCCTTTGAAGATTCTGTCTCCTCGGAGATGGGAGGGGGGGGACATTCCTGTGATCTGACAGAGATGGGATGAGGAGAGTGGCTTGGAAAATAGCCAATGAGACGCAGAGAATTGGGGATCAGAAAGGGAGGGCTTGGGGGGCAAAGGTCAGTGCTGACCGCGAAAGAGCCAGGGACAGATCACTATGCTTAGTGCGAAACCCGACACCTAAAACAAAACAAAACAAAACAAAGAACCCAAATTTTATACTACCTGCTCCCAAGCAACAGAAATATTATTTTATGAAAAGTTTGCAAGGGCCCTGCCCAGAGGTGGTATTCAGCAGGTTCTTAGCAGTTCTGGAGAACTGGTAGCGGAAATTTTGAGTAGTTCGGAGAACCGGTAAATACCACCTCTGACTGGCGCCGCCCCCATCTATTCTCTGCCTCCCGAGTCCCAGCTGATTGGGAGGAAATGGGGATTTTGCAGTAACCTTCCCCTGGAGTGGGGAGGGAATGGAGATTTTACAGTATCCTTCCCCTGGAGTGGAGAGGGAATGGAGATTTTACAGTATCCTTTCCCTGCCACACCCACCAAGCCACGCCCACAAATCCAAGCCATGCCCACCAAGCCACGCCCACAAATCCAAGCCACGCCCACCAAACCACGCCCACAGAACAGGTAGTAAAAAAAAATTGAATCCCACCATGGCCCTGCCTTATCTGCCTGCCTATATACCTGCCTATCTACTTACTTACCTCCATGACCCTTTTAAATTTGTGCCATGCAGGTGAAAATATTATGGCTGCTTTGATTAAGAGAAATGAGCCTATTCTCTCCTCCGTTAACCGTGGACTGCAAATGCCAATCAAGAAATATTGTATCTTTGCTAACCAAGCAGCAACACAGATGGAAGATACCCAAAAGTCACAATAATGGAAGAATTAAAAAATGTTTTGGGCCTTTTTCAACCTAATGCCAGCTTCTTCCCCATTAAAACTATTTCATTTTCCGATGTATTTTTACTGGCTTATTCATGATGGTCTGTATCATTCCTGCTCTGTAAATAGTGTCACTCCCCAACAATTAACCAATATGGATAAACTGATCAAAGCTGGTGGAATGGGAAAAAAACCACATGCCAGGAAACCATGTTCTCAATTCATACATTTAAAGGAAGTTGGTATTTTATTTTTACTTGACAGTACATTTTACTGAGTTCATTGAAGCTGCACCATCAGTGAACAGTAAAGAAATGAGATGCATGTGTATGTTTGCCACTATAGTAGTAGCCAAAATTGTGGAAACCTTTTGGAAAAAGTGTATTTTTTGAGGTTTGATGGCTAATAACACCACTTTTTTTTTTTTTGGAGTTCCCAGATAATCATATTCCACTGATGGAATGGCCTGGGAATAGCCGAGACCTGAACCCAATTGAAAATCTATGGAGCCGACTAAAGACACTTGTTAGTCAGAAGCGACCCAGCAATAAAACCCAGTTAAGAAAAGCAATCATTCAATCTTGGTTTCATATTATAACAGCTGCAGAACTAAAAGACTTGGTTCACTCCATGGGAAGACATTGTAAGGCCATAATTCATGCTAAAGGTTACCCAATTAAGTATTAACTGACATGGTGATAATTTTTGTATATTTCATTTTTTCTATGGTGATCGTTTTTGTATATCTCGTTTTTTTCTACGTGTTTCACTTTTCTTCTTTATACTGTAACTGCTATTTCCAATAGCAAATCCTTCATCAAAGTTATTGCATCACATTCTTGATTAAATTATCTTTCCATTGATATATAATTTTATGGTACTACTGCAAGAAAAAGTGGTGTTATTAGATAGTTTTACACTTTCCCAAAAGGTTTCCACAATTTTAGCCACTACTGTAAATATGATGCCTAGAATACAAGATTAGACACTTAACGACCATTGAAAGTTACAACGGCACTGAAAAAAGTGACGTAGGACCGTTTTTCACACTTACGACTGTCGAAGCATCAACATGGTTATGTGATTTAGATTCGGATGCCTGATAACTGGTTCATCCCGGAGTCATGTGATTCCCCCTTTGCGACTTTTGGACAAGCAAAGTCAGTGTGGAAGCCAGATTCACTTAACAACCGTGTTACCAGGGGTGAAATCCAGCAGGTTCTGACAGGTTCTGGAGAACTGGTAGCGGAAATTTTGAGTAGTTCGGAGAACCGGCAAATACCACCTCTGGCTGGCCCCAGAGTGGGATGGGAATGGAGATTTTGCAATATCCTTCCCCTGGAGTGGGGTGGGAATGGAGATTTTGCAGTATCCTTCCCCCAGGGGTGGGGGGGAATGGGGATTTTGCAGTATCCTTCCTTCCGGAGTGGGGAGGGAATGGGGATTTTGCAGTATCCTTCCCCTGCCACGCCCACCAAGCCACGCCACGCCACACCCACAAAGCCACGCCCACAGAACCGGTAGTAAAAACATGTGGATTTCGCCACTGCGTGTTAATAAGCTAACAACTGCAGTAATTCCGTTAACAAATGTGGCAAGAAACGCATAACATGGGGGCAAACTCATTTAGCAAATTTGTTCCTTAGCCACATAAATTCTGGGTTCAATCAAAGGACTATCTGTAATTAATTTTTGCTCCAATTGATTCCACTGAATCCCTTCCCCGTAATCACTTAAGTGGAATTGAACATGCCACCAGATAGAAAGCACTTCAAACTGTTCCAGATGGTGCATGTTATTATAAGGTAGTGATCGATGAGAAATCCATATGATGCAGCAGCGAAAAAGAGGGATTTGAAGTGGCAGTTATGTAAAAAGTTAATTCCTGTGGAGAGCTAGTAGACATGGATGGTTACCACCTGTCTATCACTGCCAGAAATGATTTAAAACATCATGCAGGAACTGCAGTGTGAAAATTTGTCTTGTGAAATCTATGTGGCAACTAAATTCATATAGGTAAAATTTCATCATTTATACATCACTTACACTAATGATGAAATCCAATTTATTTACTACCGGTTCTGTGGGCGTGTCTTGGTGGGCTTGTGGCTTGGTGGGCGTGGCTTAGGCTTGGCAGGGGAAGGATACTGCAAAATCTCCATTCCCACCCCATTCCAGGGGAAGAACACTGTAAAATCCCCATTCCCTCCCCTTTCCAGGGGAAGGATACTGTAAAATGTCCATTCTCACCCCACTCCAGGGGAAGGATACTGCAAAATCTTCATTCCCTCCCCACTCCTGGGGGAAGGATATTGCAAAATCTCCATTCCCACCTCACTCTGGGGCCAGCCAGAGGTGACATTTGCCGGTTCTCCAAACTACTCAAAATTTCCGCTATTGGTTTTCCGAACTGCTCAAAATTTCCGCTACCAGTTCTCCAGAACCTGTCAGAACTTGCTGGATTTCACCTCTGATTTACACAGAGCACCAAACTGAACTGATGTTTGTCAAATCTAGAGTTAATACTATCCAAAATTCTGGCACGATCACCAATGTCCGATGACGGATATGGCACAACAAAGAAGAAGAAAATTTTGACAGTGTAATCCAGTATAAACTTAATCAAATGGAAGACTCACTTATTTCTAAATGAATACGTGTTAAGGCATAACCTGATCTATATATTAATTCACACTGGATGTATCTGGACTCTTGAATAAGATGTAGCTATCTGGGAGGGAGAACATGAGGTTTTATGTCCAGCAGATAATTTTTTAAAAAGGTAGGATATGGTTTCTTTTCTTCTATTTTCTTCTATTTTCTTCTACATGCTATATTCTACAGGCAAATAAGAATGAGATCCCATCTTGGAAGGCTGTTAAAGACTTGGTGTCATCCAACAAGCTATACAGACACTTCTAACTACATGTACTAGTTATAGGAAAACTGTGCCTTGGATTGTATAGGAAAAATGTGCCTTGGAAATTGTCAGTCATTCATGACATGGTTGTCCCAAAGGTGCTTTTTCAAGAGGCATCTGGACTTTCTTGTTTTTCTTTGAAGACGTTTTGCTTCTCATCCAAGAAGCTTCTTCAGCTCTGACTGGATGGTGGGAAGTGGAAGGATTTATATTCTTTCCAGACAGCTGGTCATTTGCATCCTTTTAGAGAGTCATTGAGGCCACTTGTAGGTTTATCTGTGTCCTCAGGCTCATCTGAGTAGTACAAATGGATGTGGAGACTTTTTGGAACTGCTGAAAGGACTGTGTTGTAGACTGGAGATAGATGATGTCGTATCCCTCCCCCTCTGTTGAGAGAGGGCTGCTCAAGGACACAGATAAACCTCCAAGTGACCTCAACGACTCTCTAAAAGGATGCAAATGTCCAGCTGTCTGCAAGGAGTATAAATCCTTCCATTCCTCACCATCCAGTCAGAGCTGAAGAAGTTTCTTGGATGAGAAGTGAAACGTCTTCAAGGAAAAACAAGAAAGTCCACTTGCTTCTTGAAAAAGCATCTTTGGGTATGCCTTGGATTAATAGAAAAAAGCCTTGATAATCACTGATACATGCAATTTATGGAATTTATTCCTGTTTGGAAAACGTTTCAGTTAATTGTGATAAACGTCTGTCACAAAAGACATTCTGTGTCAGTTTTAAAACAATGTGGCATATGAATTTGATCTCCAAATCTTCCACCATTCAACAAGGACCTTGGAGTACTCATTTCTAAAGATCTAAGTGCCGGAGCCCACTGTAACAACATTGCCAAAAAGGCATTAAGAGTTGTTAACCTAATCTTGCATATCTTCTTCTCTGGTAATATTGTACTACTAACTAGAGCATACAAAACATTTGCTAGACCAATTCTCGAATACAGCTCATCTGTCAGGAACATGCACTGCATATTGGACATTAATACAATTGAGAGAGTCCAGAGATATTTCACGAGAAGTGTCCTCCACTCCTCTAACCGCAATAAAATACCTTATGCCATCAGACTTCAAATTTTGGGCTTAGACAACTTAGAACTACGCCGACTTTGGTCTGACCTAAGCATAGTACATAAAATTATCTGCTACAACGTCCTTCCTGTCAATGACTACTTCAGCTTCAACCACAACAATACAAAAGCAAATAATAGATACAAACTCAAGGTAAACCGCTCCAAACTTGATTACAGAAAATGGGACTTCAGCAACAGAGTGGTCAATGCCTGAAATGCTCTACCTGACTCTGGTTTCTTCCCCAACCCCCAAAAACTTTAACCTTAGACTGTCTAATGCTGACCTCACCCCATTCCTAAGAGGTCTGTAAGGGGCGTGCATAAGCGCACCAGCGTGCTTACCATCCCTATCCTAATATTCCTTTTTTACTCTTACTCTTTTCATGTATTCAAATTATGTTTATACTTTTACCTGTTATCTTGTATGTGCTTGACAAATAAAGAAATAAAAATAAATAAAAAAGGTTTGTTCGTCATTGCAGAAGGAGGTGAGAATGCTGAGCCTTTAAAATGTAGTCAATAAGAGGAGAACTTGCTATAGAAAAACCATCTGCAACATTGCACAGAGAACATATTTGAGGCTTTACACCAGATCTTAGGCAAATCACTGTAGGAAACATATATTAAAGAATGAGTTCTGATCTTGGAACATTCTATGTACAAAATTCATGCAGCCTTCTTGGTTTCTGGAATCTAAAATTGTTGACCTTGACTCAGTTACTAAATGGGCATTGATTCATAACTTCTTTCTTAATGTTGTTGGCTACTGAAAACCCGTTTTCCTGTCTATCCAGTAGCTGAATTATTTGGGTATATTGTGCTTTTCTTTAAATCAGGGGTGAGCAACTATGGCCCTTTTATGACTTGTGGACTTCAACTCCCAGAATTCCTGAGCCAGCCATGTTAGTTCAGGAATTCTGGGAATTGAAGTCCACAAGTCATAAAAGGGCCATAGTTGCCCACCTCTGCTTTAAAGAGGCTATTATCTATGACAATAAAGGTAACTATTTAATGATAAATGCAATGTAACACCTGCCAGAAGGAAGTAACCCAATGGAAGCTCTTGGGCATTGATTTTCATAGTCTCTTAAAAGGAATTTATTGCAATCATTGGGAACTCAAAGGGATTTTAGAAACATACACACAAATGTGATTTGTAATCAAAATGATGCAATACTGGATGCAACATCCTTCAGAATACTCATTACTACTCCAACTGTGGACTCAAAGTGAGTCCTACCTTGGCTATTTTTAAAAAATGTGTGTGTGTGTGTGTGTAATCTTACTAATTTTCTTTTTCCTAAAGATTGTGCTGCATTAACTACCCTGTTTCCCCTAAAATAAGACCTCCCCGGATAATAAGCCCAATCGGGCTTTTGAGCGCATGCCCCAAAATAAGCCCCCCTGAAAATATTAAAACATATGCGCAGCTGGTCCCGCCATTTCCTCTGGTTAGGGTTAGGGAGACAGAGCTGGAAATCAGGTAAGGCAGCAAGAGGAGCCCTGTCTTGCTCCATGTGCCCAAAATAATAAGACCTCCCTGAAAATAAAGCCAACTTCTTATTTCAGGATTCAAAAAAATATAAGACAGGGTCTTATTTTCGGGGAAACATGGTAACAGTATTCTCCACAATCTGCAGATGTTTCCTATTTTTTTTTATTCTGAATATTCTACTACGTGGCATAACTAATCATGGCTTTGCAACTAAGACCACTTTCAATCTATCTGATATGATAAGGCGGAGAAAAACCACTTTCTCACAGAATATACTTCACAGACCAACTTTCCAGCCTTCCAGAGTACAAAATTGACTAACCTAACATGCCCTCCAAGCTCAAGAATAAGGAAGCAACTCTGTTTGGAATAAAACCACGAACATTTTAACAGTGTAAGTCTATTGATTTATGAGTAGGCTTTGAGCATCCAACCATTTCAGGCCTATCTGAACAATGAAGAATGATGATGGTGTGATATTTTTCTAAGACGGAATCTCTAGCTTTTTAAGAATATATAGTAATTTTCTTTTTTTCTCTCTAGTAGGTCCCGAAAAGAAAATAAGACAGCCTGACAATTGGTAACAGGATAACAGGATTTTAATTTCTGCGCTTCTCTTCAAGTGCACCATTAAAACCTGAGGTGGTGCAGTGGTTAGAATGCAGTATTGCAGGTTACTTCTGCTGACTGCCGGCTGCCTCCGATTTGACAGTTCGAGTCTCACCAGGCTCAAGGTTGACTCAGCCTTCCATCCTTCTGAGGTCGGTAAAATGAGGACCCAGATTGTTGGCGGCAATAGGCTGACTCTGTAAACCGCTTAGAGTGGGCTGGAAAACACTGTGAAGCGGTATATAAGTCTAAGTGCTATTGTTATTTCTCTTTTTTTTCCTTCTCTTGGCTGCTCTTGAAAAAGCTATACAGGATCTGGTTCAGTGGTGGGATTCGGCCAGTTCGCACCACTTCGGGAGAACCGGTTGTTAACTTTCTGAGCAGTTTGGCAAATTGGTTGTTTGCCAAATCATTAGGGCAGAGAACCGGTTGTTAAATTACTTGAATCCCACCACTGATCTGGTTCATATTTGGAGGGAGATTATAAGGAAATCTGAGGGCTGTTGTAAGTAGGGGAAATCCTTTTCTGTCTCCAGCCAGTGCCAACCAAAGGGAGAATAACAGCTTGAATTTAAAAGATAACGATATCCATACACTCAACACTAAATATCAGCAAGCTGTGACGTCATCATGAGGAGAGATTTTAGTGTCTCTGGCATATCTGAGGTGAGCAAATTCTCTTAAGCATAGACTTTCCAGGAAATTCCCCATTTAAATTGCTGATAACTTTCTCTTTTGGGAGGGTCCAGGAAAACATAAGAGGATCAGTTATCTTTAATTTGACCTTAATCAATAGCGAAAACCTAATCACACCCTGCTTTCCTATAGAGAATAAGGAAGTTGACCTTGACAGAAATATGGTGGAGCAGTTATCTAGCCAAAAGAGATGAAGCATTTTTTTACAAAAAATCCTGGGAAGCAAGATAACATTCTGAAGCAGCTCAGGTTGATTCATACTTCAGGTTTATATCATAGAAGATGCCTCCAAGATATCATGAACAGGTAATCCTCAACTTACAACCAGAATTGAGCCCAAATTTTTGTTGCCAAGTCAGACAGCTATTAAGTGAGCTTTATCCCATTTTACGACCTTTCTTGCCACGGTTGTTAACTGAATCATTGCAGGTGTTAAGTTAGTAACCCGGTTGTTAAGTGAATCTGGTTTCCCCATTGACTTTGCTCATCAGAAGGCTGCAAAAGGGGATCACATGACCCTGGGACATTGCAACCGTCATAAATACAGGTCAGTTGCCAAGCATCTGAATTTTGATCACGTGACTGCAACGGTCATAAATGTGAAAATGATCATAAGGTCACATTTTGCAGTGCCACTGTTACATCTGAATGGTCACTAAACAAATTGTTGTAAGTTGAGGTCTGTCTGTATTTTGTTCAGTTTTCACCAACTAAAAAATATGTTCCATCAGGAAATTGGGTGAAGGGACTAGAATAAAAACTGAGACTGGGAAATAGGGCCAGAGAATAGCCTCATTTAAAAAAAGAGAAACTATAACACGGTCTATCAGTGAGAGACAATGAGAGAGTAGTGTTGTGATCTAGGCTTCTTGAGTCATTAAAACACACGAATAGTCCCAAAAACCTCTTTTACTGCAATAGCTGTGAATTACATTCATTCACAGCTGAGTCCCAATTAGTTGCAAAAAGTCCTTCGGGAGAAGTCCTTTGGGATAATCACCAACCTTTATCTCCCTTGACATGCTGCCAAAGACCTACTTGGCAAAGCCACACGGAGTCCAGAATCGAACAGAGATGCCGACTGGAAACAGAATTAACAACGTTGCTTTCCTGCAAAGGGCCCATGTGCCTTTGCTCCTCTTTTAAGTCTTATGGGAAGGGCCAATCATCTCCAGGCCTTACTCCCGAGTCGTCCCTTTTGTTTTAACTGTTAACTTTCTGGCAGCTTTGCGCATGCGTGCACTAGGAACAGGCTCCTCCTGTTCCTCTGCCTCTCTGATGTCCGACTCTGGAGGCTCCGAAGTCCACACATAACTCCCAGATGGCCCTGGCCCTATCTCTGTCTCCGACACAGAGCCCTCGTCCAAGCCTTCCCCAGACTCCAGGACTGGCCCCTTGGTCCTCCCAGCCTCCTCACTGTCCTACTCCACTGCCAGCTCCGCAGGCTGCTGGCAGACTACAACAAGTAGGATGAATATGTCGATATGCTGGCCTTAAAAAAATCAATGGAATGCTTCAGATATAAGTTTAAGTCCAGCATTTCATAAAGGTATTAAGTGTGGCTTGGATTGCATGACAGTTAGATAGATACCCAGCTGGCTTAAATATTACATTCAAAGAAGAGCCCTGGTGGCGCAGCAGACTAAAGCACTGTTATTAACATCAGCTGTCTGCAATTACTGCAAGTTCAAATCTCACCAGGCTCAAGGTTGACTCAGCCTTCCATCCTTTCTAAGGTAGATAAATTGAGGATCCAGTTTGTGGGGGCAATAAGCTGACTTTGTATAAATATACAAAAGTATGAAGGCTATTGCTTAACGCATTGTAAGCCGCCCTGAGTCTCCGGAGAAGGGCGGCATATAAATCAAATGAAAAAAAAAAAAAAAAAGAGAGAGAGAGAACTCATCAATGGTTCTTCATTGGGTTGGAGAGAGGTAGCATCAGGAGCAGTCCTGAATTTATAGTCTTTTTTTTTTTTTTATTGCAAAAGTTTTACAGTTACATTTTCACCCCTTTTTTCCCCCCCCCCCCACAATCCCCCCAACCTTCCCAACCTCCCTAACCCACCCTAACCCTCCCCTCCCCCCAGACTTCCTAGTATACTCATGTCAGATAAAAGGAAAAAACCCTCCTTTGTATATAAAACTTGAACCCTTCCCCTGAATTTATAGTCTTGATTTGGATGAAGAAGTAGAGGGAATGCCGATTGGATTTGCAGATATTACAAGATTGGGCACGGCAATTAAAAACAAGAAGATAGTTGACTGTTCAATCAAAGAAAAAAAAATATAAATATTTTTATTTCTACTACTTGGAAACCACTTCTGGACTTTGTGCTTGAGGTGGAAAACAAATGAAGCGTTGATTTTGGGTTTTACCAATTAGATAGATTTGTTGTTATAGAAATGGCTAATTTATACTATTATGTAAAAGTAAAAAGCTGAGGTTTGGTGCAGGGATGAAAACTACTTACCTTCCTTGTCGGTTCGGAAGCGTGTGCGTTACATGCGCCCACAGACCTTCTGCGCATGTGCATAACCTTCTGCACATGCACAGAAGGTAAAAATACATTCCTTCCTGGTTAAAACCAGGAAGTAATGACACCTGGGCAGGTGAGTGTCTAATGGATCACCGAACCATCGGCAAGATTGCTACCGGATCGGGCGATCCGGTCCGATCCGGGAGCATTTCACCCCTGGTTTGATGTTATTCTACTGCAACAAAGGGAGTCGGAAGTCAATGCCTTTTTTTTTTCTTTTTTCCCTTTTCTTTCCCACCCTTTTCCCTTCCCTATTCTCCCTACTATTTAACTTTGTATTTTCTTTGTATGCTATATTATAAACTAATAAAAACTGTTTTTTAAAAAAATACCCAAGAAGACAGAAATAAAATTCAGTATGATCTTGCCAGGTCTAGGGAGTCATAGAGTCGGCCTTAATGGAAATAATCAGGATCTCTTACGAAAAACAAAAAGGTAGAAGCATTTTTTTTAAAGCCCTGGAAAGGAGATAGGCAGAGGATGGCCTCTCTCAGAGGAAGGGGAGAAAAACACAATCACACTTATCCCAAAGGTGCTTTTTCAAGAGGCAACTGGACTTTCTGGGCAGAAGCTGAAGAAGCTTCTTGGATGAGAAGCAAAATGTTTTCAGAAGAAAAAGAACAAGAAAGTCCAGTTGCCTTTTGAAAAAGCACTTTTGGGACAACCACAACCTGGATGACTGAGAATCTCCATAGACATTTCGCTATACACTACAGAGCTGAAGAAACTTCTTGGATGAGAAGCAAAACATCTTCAAAGAAAAAACAGAAAGTTTAAAATGCACGCAAATATGAAACTGGACTGCTGGAAGTGTAAATATAAGGACGGAACATTTTATCACATGTGGTGGCAATGCCCTAAAGCAAAGAAATATTGGGAACAGATAAGGAGATGGTTACAGGAGATAACAGGAGAACAAATTGAATTTAACCCTGAATTATTTTTATTAGGAATAATTAATCAAAGAATAAAGAAGCAACTCCAACATATCATTTTACATATAGAAACAGCAGCACGAATTATTTATGCCCAATGTTGGAAACTTAAAAATATACCAGCCAATGAGAGGATTATTCATAAGATATTAGAATGTGCCGAGAATAACATGTTTTATTTCTAACACCAATAAAATCATGTTAGAAATAAAAGGCAAGGAAGAAACAGAATTTTATGAGGTTTGGGACAAGTGGAATAAGTGATTAGAACAGAGAAACAAAAATGTATAGAAATAGATGTAGATAACTGTAAGAGACACATGACACCGTACTGTTAAAAATGCTTATTGTTATGTAAATTGGAAAAATGGAAAATATTTTTTTTTAAAAAAGAAAAAACAGAAAGTCCAGTTGCCTCTTGGAAAAGCACTTTTGGGACAATCATGACCTGGATGACCGAGAATCTCTATAGATAATCAGACTTGCAATATTCTGCTGGCTGGCTGGGGAATTCTGGGAGTTGAAGTCCGCACCTCTTCGAAGCCCCCATAGTTGAGAAACACTTGACCCCTTCCCACTCTTGTGATTCTAGGATCTGAACTGCTATTCAAATGTTCCGTTCTTCCCGATTCTCATTTTAGACCAGGTAATTGAGCTCAATGCTCTTTAGATTCTTCCAGGCTTCCAAGTTGATGTCCTGATTAATCAACAAACCTCGTTAGGAAAAAAAAAAATAATAATGCCATGTTCCCACCCCTTACACTCCCATTTTTTGGGTGAGTGGGGGAAAGTCAGCTTATTCCACAGTTGCAAGTGAAACGCTGTTGGTATTGTCCACTGGCTGCAGAAGTAATAAATCTGACTATATGACAGGGCTTTTTCGGTCAGGAATGTTTTCTTATTTTCAACAATTAAGGAAACAAAAGGCAGCTTGTTAACAGGCCTGCTTCTTCTACTGGCTCCTGTCGGGGCCAGACTCCTTCCATCAGGCTGTCTGTGGCGAGGGGGGGATGCCCGCGGAGGGGTCCCCCAGCAGACCAGGAAAGAGAAATCGTGACAGAATTGGGAGCAGGAGGAGGGGACGATGTGTGGTGAGAGTGACTGGGAAGGGGTCAGCCTCTTTTACGTTTCCTGTAGATTCCTGAGAGCATTTCCTATTCATTTCCTTCCTCTCTACCCTTCATTGCTGCGAACGAGATTTTGATCACCAAGCAGATTTACCCAGACGAAAGGTTTTCCTCACCTCCTTCTCAAATCCATGGTTCGTCCAGCTCGCCATCCTGGACCACGTCCACAAGGTATGGTGAAAAAAAAAAAGTCAAGATGGTGAAACCACAATGGTGTAATGGAAGTTCTGCTCAATTCACATAAAACTCAGACAGGGATCTGATCACATCATTGTGTATATTGTCTTGTTTTTACAGTAGCTGTGGCACCTTCGTTGAGAATCATTATTACGTTGCTTTCAATTAAAAAGAGTCTTAGCAGCTTGTGAAGATTGTGTGGGTTTTTCTTCTTCTCAACCAATGATGATATTGATTTTATTAGAATAATGAATCAATTAAAGACCCCTCCGAATAGAAGATCATGTTATCTAGACACCCATCAAATCGGTGGTGAAATTCAAATTTTTTTTACTACCGGGTTCTGTGGGCGTGTCTTGGTGGGCGTGGTGTAGCTTGGTGGGCATGGCTTGGTGGGCGTGGCAGGGGAAGGATACTGCAAAATCCCCATTCCCACCCCACTCTGGGGCCAGCCAGAGGTGGTATTTGCCGGTTCTCTGGACTAACCAAAAGGTTAGGTTGTAAAAAAAATGCTTTTAAAAGGCTCTGACGATCCCAGCTGAGCTGCACAATCATCAGAGGCTTTTTTTTTACTTTTAAAAACATTTTTTCGGCCGAAGAAAAAATGCTTTTAAAAGTAAAAAAAAAAAAAAGCCTCTGTTGATCGCGCAGCTCAGCTGGGCATGGGGGGACGGGCCTCAGAGATTTTTGCTACTGTTTCTCCGAACCACCCGCTGCCATTACTATTAGATTGGGTGATCCGGTCCGAACCGGGAGCATTTCACCCCTGCCCCCAACCCAGAGGTGAAATCCAAAATTTTTCCCTACCTGTTCTGTGGGCGTGGCATGGTGGGTGTGACAGGGGAAGGATATTGCAAAATCTCCATTCCGACCCCACTCCAGGGGAAGGATACTGCAAAATCTCCATTCCCACCCTACTCTAGGGGAAGGATACTGCAAAATCTCCATTCCCACCCTACTCCAGGGGAAGGATACTGCAAAATCTCCGTTCCCACCCCACTCTGGGGCCACCCAGAGGTGGTATTTGCCAGTTCTCCGAACTACTCAAAATTTCCGCTACCGGTTCTCCAGAACCTGTTAGAACCTGCTGGATTTCACCCCTGCCCCAACCCAATACAAATCACAGTGAAAGACAGTAAAAGAAAAGAAAAATCCCTCACCCAGTGAATCCTACTAACAAGCACACAATCCTACCGCACTGTGGGAATTTATTGCACATTGCGCTGGCCCCGCAAGTCAATTGTACTACAGTATGTTGTTGTAAAGTTATTTTCCATTCAGAAGCCTGACAGCCCACGGATAAAAACTGTTCTTCAGCCTATTTGTGCAGCTGCCTATGCAGCCTATGCCTACGTCATACTGCCTATGATGGCCAGGAGAATAAAGACGGGTTGACCAGGGTGTGAATCATCCCTGAAGATTTTCCTCACTCTTCTAAGGCAGCGAGCCGTAGCGAGCATGCAAACCTGCAAAATTTGAATGCAAAATTTGCTATAGTCATTACATAGAGAAACCTCATTAGAATATTGGAACTGCTAATTTCATACCATTCATCAACTTGGAGTACCTACTGAATTCCACATTATTCCTGATTAGAAAAATTTTGATTTTATATTTCTTTTGTAAAATAGGCTCATGAACCTTGAGCTCGGTTGGTTGGTTAAAATTCTTTCAAATTAGTTTGGAAAAAATTGGACGTTTAGTATAGATGGCATCCAGTCTAAGACTGATTGGACAGAAATACACATACATAAATACATATATGCACACTTACATGTGTGTATTGCTTTTACTTAGCCGAGACTCTTAGAAATTATCCAAAGCACTGGAAGGCCAGACAAGGAATAATGGATGGAAACTGAACAAGGAGAGATTCAACCTGGAAAGAAGGAGAATTTTTCTAACAGTGAGAGCAATCAACCAATGGGACTGAAATTTATTTATTTATTATTATTTTTTAATTTTTATTTATTTTTATATGCCGCCCTTCTCCGGATACTCAGGGCGGCTTACAATGCGTTAAGCAACAGCCTTCATACTTTTGTATATTTATACAAAGTCAGCTTATTGCCCCCACAAACTGGGTCCTCATTTTACCCACCTTAGAAAGGATGGAAGGCTGAGTTGACCTTGAGCCTGGTGAGAATTGAACTCGCAGTAATTGCAGGCAGCTGGATGTTAAATGCTGCCTTAGTAGGAGGCATTAGCCTCCTACGCCACTCAGGCTCCTTTGGAAGTTGTGGGAGCTTCAACACTGGAAGCTTTCGAGAAGAGACTGGACTGCCATTTGTCAGAAATGGTATAGGGCAGTGACCTTTTTGCCATCGCGTGCCAAAAGTGGGGGGGGGAGCATGGGGGGGTCACTCACATGTGTGCCCACACCCATAATCCTATGTGCCCCGCCCCCTGTGCATGTGTGTGCGTGTGTGACACCCGTGGTCCCATTTTTGGCACATGATGGGCCCGGTGGGCTTCCTAGGAGCCTGGGGAGGGTGAAAATGGCCTTTCCCATCCCCTCAGAGGCCCTCCAGAGGTGGGACTGGAAGTCAGCAAATAGGCCATTTCCGGCCTCTGGAGGGCCTCGGGGAGGGTGGGGAAGGCTGTTTTTGCCCTCCCCGGGCTCCTAATAAGCCTCTGGAGCCTGGGGGAGAGAGAAAAATGGGTCTCTCCCCGCCCAGGCCCTCCGGAGGCAGGAAACAGCCTGTTTCCCTAGTTCCGGTGGGCCCAAAAGGCCCAAAAATCAGCTGAGCTCGTGTGCCCACCAATATGGCTCCACATGCCACTTGTGGCACGCGTGCCATAGGTTTGCCATCACGGGTATAGGGGTCTGCTGGGTAGGGGGTTGGACTAGATGACCCACAAGGTCCCTTCCAACTCTGTTAATCTGTATCTATATCTGTACTAACTGGTCCAGCTACTTTAAATGTTACACCAGCCTTAAGCTGGAGTGCCAGAAAGTTGATAAATTATAACATTAAACTTTCTGAAGGAATTTGGTCAGGAATGAGGAAAGCTTTGCCGAGCGTTGGCATCAGAAACGTCTTCGTATTACAAAGTTTATTATTGCCTACTTTTTAATATCTAATCATTTTGTGGCTGCTCATCTCTGTGAACTCTGTTTTTGATATTAAGTATTCTGTTTTTCCTCTCTTCCTCTTCAATTTAGTTCTGGATATACTGTAGTGCGATGTTTGTTTTTTATGATGGATTTTGTGGGGTTGCTGTTGTTATGTACACGGACAGGGTGCAAAGGGCAGGTGAATAAACAGAGGGTGGGAATCCTGACAAAACACCCAGTTATTATCAAGAAAACTCAGTGGAAATCTTGCATTGTTCCCCCTCCCAAATCTACACAATGGGTACAAAATTGCAAACTATTAAGACGTTAAACCTTAAAACCATATTAGGACAAAATAAAACAAAATAAGAACTACAGGGCTCCAGAACATCTTTCTTCTTTTCTAAAAAAAAACTTATTTAAAAAATATGTTGGAAGGACCAGACCAATTGTGCCGCTAAGTACTAAAGCTATGGTTCTCAAGCTCAGGAAGTTTACGATGCGTGGACTTCTACGTATCTTAAACTTCCTGAGTTTGAAAAAACAGTGCTAAGGAGATATTCCCTTAGCTAACTTTTTGTCTTTCCTAAAAGACAAACCACAATTGAGCCCAGAATTTATGTTGCTAAGTGAGAAATTTATTACCGTATTTTTCAGAGTATAAGACACACCTTTCCCCCCCAAAAAAGAGGATGAAAATCTGGGTGCCTCTTTTTTTTTTTTTATAACAATTTTATTGAATTAAGAACATATTACACTTCAAACTAAACGGTTCGGCAAGCGTGATGTCATATTGCATATTTACACGTGCGGTATCTAGTCAATTAACTGATCATTTATACATTTATAGAAAGATTTATACTAATCATTTATACAAAAATTCTTATAAGTAAAATTGATTACTATTTAAATAAAGTACTATAATATACAGGATTATCTAGTCGTTGTGCATTGTTCCACATTAGTATTAACTTTTGCATTTAGTTTCTAGCCACCTATACCACAAATCCCAGATCGCATAGAATTCTGAATCTTCCTTTCCGTTTAAGGTATACATCAATCTGCACATTTCTGCGCAGTCAAGTATCTTATTAACTAACCATTCCTCAGTTGGTCCTTTTTTCTCTTTCCAGCATCTTGCATAGGAGAGTCTAGCCGCTGTAACAATATGGGTAATCAGATATTTCTTGTCCTTTCCAAGTGTTCATTTTAGTACTCCCAGGAGATAAATTTCCGGGAGGAAGTTAATGTCCTCCTCTAATATTTCTTGGATCCATTTTTGTATTTTTTTCCAAAACTTCCTCGCTTCCGGACACGTCCACCACATGTGATAGAAGGTACCTTGGGGGTGGCCACATTTCCAGCAATTAGGGCTTGCACCTGGGTAGATCTTGGCAATTCTAGATGGTGCTAAGTACCATCTATATAGCATCTTGTACTGATTCTCCTTATAACTTATTGCTCTCATCAATTTGAGATTGCAGTTCCATATTTCTTCCCAATCATCCAGATTTATCTTTGATTCGAAGTTTTTCCCCCAAGCAATCATTTGGTCTTTTAATATTTTTCCTTCTCTATCATATTCGAGAAGGTAGGAATATAATTTAGCTAATAGTTTGTTTTCACAACCTAGCCATACCTTATCAAAACTGTTTGTCCCCATCTCTATTCCCTTTTCTTGTTTATCCTTACTAAAGCGGGATTTGATTTGTAAATAGGGCCACCAATCAATATGGATCCCTTGCTCTTTTAATATCTCATTAGGTATAAGGTTGCCACCATTATCCAGAATATTTTGGTAGGTGACCATTTTCTCCCTGCCTAATGTATTTGGATGGACTAGAGCTTCCATTTTGGGTATTTCGAGTAATGTTTATGCCTAATTTCTTTCCATGTCTTCATTAATGTGTCTCTAATTTTATGTTGGTGGAAGTATATCCCCGTCCCTTTTCCTTTGTCCCAGAGGTAGGCATGCCAACCTCTCAATAGGTCATGTCCTTCCAGTTGTAGGATTCTCTTATCCCTTAACAAGGCCCACTCACGTAGCCACACTAAATTGGCCGCTTTATAATACAGTTCCCAGACTGGAAGTCCGAAACCACCCCTATTCCTTTTTTCTTGCAGGGATCGTAATGCAATTCTCGGTTTTTTCCCTCCCCAAATAAATTTCCTTACTATCCCATTTAAATCTGAAAAATATTTTCTATCAATACTAACAGGAGTAGTTTGAAATAAGTATAGTATTTTGGGGAGAACACTCATCTTGATAGTGGCTATCCTACCGAGGAACGATATTTGCAATTTCCCCCATCTATCCAAATCTTGTCTTATCTTTGTCAATAGGGGTGTATAATTATCTTCCTTCAAGGTTGAGCATCTGGCAGTAATCCAAATCCCTAAATATTTAATCTTCTTAACTATTTGAATGCCCAAATTATTTACTAATATTTCCTGTTCTGTAGTTGGGATATTTTTTGTTAGCATTTTAGTTTTTGTCATGTTTAATTTAAATCCTGACAACCTCCCGTATTCATCTAATTCTTTCAATACTTTTGGCCCTGTTGTTAATGGGTCCTCCATTATTAACACTACATCGTCGGCAAAAGCCTGAATCTTAAAAATTTCATTCCTAATTTCCAGTCCCCGTATTTCTTTATTTTGCCTAATTTTCCTTAACAGTACCTCCAGGGCCAATATAAATAAGAGTGGAGAAAGTGGGCAGCCTTGTCTCACCCCTTTGCCAATCCGGAAGGGTTTAGATACATCCCCATTCAATATAATGTTTGCACTCTGTTTATCATAAATTGCTTTTATCGCATTCTCAAAATATCCCCCGAAACTCATTTTTTGGATTTGTTGGGTCAAAAATCGCCAGTTTAGGTTGTCGAAAGCCTTCTGCGCGTCGAGGAAGACCATGGCCAGCTGTTTTTCGGAGTGTATTTCATAATACTCTAATACGTCCATCACCACTCTCATATTAGACCTAATCTGTCTACCGGGAAGGAACCCATTTTGATCGGGGTGGATCCAATTATTTAATATTATCTTCAACCTACCCGCTAATATTCCCATAAATATTTTATAATCCGTGTTGAGTAAAGAGATCGGTCTGTAATTCCTTACTTGCTTGGGATCGGTACCTTCTTTTCCTATCAATGTGATGAACGCCTCCTTCCACGATTCTGGGATCCTGGAGCCTCTCAGGGCCTCATTGCAGATTATCAGAAGTTTTGGTACAAGTATTTCTGCCAGATTCTGGTTTTTATATAATTCTCCTGGGAGACCGTCGGGACCAGGCGTTTTGTTACTCTTTAGTTTGGATATTACCCCCTTCAGTTCCTCTAATGTAATTTCTCTATTCAGCGCCTCCCTTTCCTCCTCCTTTATCTGTGGGAGATTCTCTTTGGTAAGGTACTGATTAATGTTATCAATTGGAGTTTCCTCCTGACTATATAATGTCTCATAGTAATGTCTAACAAACTCTTGTTTCTCCTCTTCATCCTCTAATATTCTACCTTCCAAATTCTCCAAGCTATTTATAACACCCTTCTCTTTCTCTTTTTTTAATTTATACGATAGCCATCTACCAGGCTTATTTGCGTTGTCGAAATATTATTGTTTAGATTGTTGGATTTTTTTCGCCAATTCTTCCTGTTCCAATAAATTTATTTTATGCCTTACTGTCATCCATTGCTCTTTTATTTTAGTGTCGCTCGGGTCTCGTTGTAGTCTCTTTTCTGCTTCTTCCAGTTGGGCCAGCAAATCCTTCTGGGCCTTCCTTTTCTCTTTATTGTTGTATATATTATGCGATATTACTAATCCTCTTAAGTATGCCTTCATTGTATCCCAAACACATGTTAATGGAGTTTCCTGATTCTCATTTTCCAGAAAAAAAAATTGTAGGTCCCTCTGCAATCTCTTTGTAAACTCTGCTTCCCTAAGGACATGGGTATTTAGTCTCCATCTCCTTCGTTTAGTCCTGGGTGCCTCTTATACTCCAAATGTAGCCCCGCCCAGCTTCTCAAACGGAGGTTTCAGAGGCTGAAAAAAGCATCAGAAAAGCAACCCCCAAACAGAGCTTCAGAGGCTTTTTTTCTGAAGCTCTGTTTCGGAGGCTTTCAGAGGCAGTAAAAAAAAGTTTTTTCTGAAACAGAGTTTCAAAAGTTTCAGAGGCAGAAAAAAAAAAGCAAGGCACAGAGCTCACAACCAAGGAACCTGTTGCTAAAATTCACCTCTGGGAACAGCTGATTGGGGGTATTCCGGGAGGCCCATCCACCTGTCAATCAACTTTTTTCTTATTTTCCTCCCCAAAAAATAAGGTGTGTCTTATACTCTGAAAAATACGGTAGTTTTACCCCCATTTTACAACTTTTCTCGCTACACTTGTTAAAGTGAATCACGGCAGTTGTTCAGCTGGTAACACGGTTCTTAAGAGAACCTGGATTCCCCGTTGACTTCGCTCGTCAGCAGGTGGTCAAATGGTAACCCTATAACGCCAGGACATTGCAACCGTCATAAACTATGAACCAGTTATTGAGTATTTGCATTTAAATCACCTAAGTGTGATTTAAGTGTGAAAAAACGGTTCTAAGTCACTTTTTTCCAGTGCCATTGTAACTTTGAACGGTCACTAAATGGCCTGAGGTTTTTAAGAAGAAGAGTAGAGTAGAGTAGAGTGGAGTGGAGTGGAGTGGAGTGGAGTGGAGTGGAATGGAATGGAATGGAATGGAATAGAATAGAATAGAATAGAATAGAATAGAATAGAATAGAATAGAATAGTTGGAAGGGACCTTGGAGGTCCAACCCCCTGCTTAGGCAGGAAACCCTACACCACTTGAGACAAATGGTTGTCCAATCTCTTCTTAAAAACTTCCAGTGTTGGAGCATTCACAACTTCTGGAGGCAAGTTGTTCCACTGATTAATTGTTCTAACTGAAGAGACTAGACAGTCACTTCTCTGAAACGATATAGGTTCTCCTGGTTGAGCAGGGGGCTGGACTAGAAGACCTCCAAGGTCCCTTCCAGATCCTATTCTATTCTTAAAAAAAAAAAAAAAAAGAGGACTAGCTGTCATTGAGTTCCAGGCTTCAGACAAAACTCGCCTGCCCCAATCTGTCTTCCTTTTATCAACCTACATTCACCCCCACCCCTCCTTAAACTTCATCCCTGGAAGCTTTCAAGAAGAGACTGGACTGCCATCTGTCAGAAATGGTGTAAGGTCTCCTGCTTGTGGGGGCGGGGGGGGGAAGGGTTGGGCTAGATGACCTCCAAGGTCCCTTCCAACTCTGTCAATCTCTGTCAAGAGCCCTGGTGGCGCAGCAGACTAAAGCACTGTTATTAACATCATCTGCCTGCAATTACTGCAAGTTCAAATCTCCCCAGGCTCAAGGTTGACTCAGCCTTCCATCCTTTCTAAGGTGGGTAAATTGAGGACCCAGTTTGTGGGGCAATAAGCTGACTTTGTATAAAATATACAAAAGTATGAAGGCTGTTGCTTAACGCATTGTAAGCCGCCCTGAGTCTCCTGAGAAGGGCGGCATATAAATCAAATTAAAAAAAAAATCTGTTAATCTCTGTGTCTGGAGAGGATCAGAACCGCTCTCCGACCTCAAGCAAATGCCTGGAGCATCTGTTAGAAAAGGACGCCCGATTTGAGATGTTCGGACTCCAGGTAGTCTCCCCGCCCCCCCCCCGGGACGGACTGGAGAAGTGGGGCCGGGGGCGGGGCTTCTCCTCCAAGCTCCTCCCCCTTCCGAAACAAGAAGCGCTCGGCCGACGCTCCGCTAGATCAGACGCCTCTCGCCCGGCCGCTGGAAGAAGGAGCGCGACGTCCGGCCTTAGCGCTCCTGGGGATCCCGATCCGCGGGGATCCGCTCCTCCTGGATCCCGCCCGCGAAGGGGGTTCGGCTGAAATCCGCCGGCGCTTCGGCTGGAAGGCTCGTCCCGTCTCTTGAGAGCCGAAACGCGATGGAGTTGGCGGCGGGAGCGGGGCTGTTTCTCGCGCTGTGCTTCGCTGCCGAGCCCTGCCTGGGGGATTCGGGTAAGGGGCGCCCGTGGGGACGGTGATCGGGGTTCGGGGAAGGTAGCGGTGTCAAGCTAGGAAAACCACCGGGAAGGGGCGGTCCGTTCTGTCCCGCTGGACCCAGGGATCGGATCGATCTGGCTGGGTTGGGTTGGAATAGGCTCTCCAGAGCTGGACCCAGGGATCGGGTCGATCCGGCTGGGTTGGGTTGATTCTCTCCAGAGCTGGACCCAGGGATCGGATCGATCTGGTGGAGTGGATTGGAATAGGCTCTCCATAGATGGACCCAGGGATCGGGTCGATCCGGCAGGGTTGAGTGGGAATAGATTGTCCATAGGTGGACCCAGGGATCGGATCGATCTGGCTGGGTTGGGTTGATTCTCTCCAGAGCTGGACCCAGGGATCGGATCGATCTGGTGGAGTGGATTGGAATAGGCTCTCCATAGCTGGACCCAGGGATCGGGTCGATCCGGCAGGGTTGAGTGGGAATAGATTGTCCATAGATGGACCCAGGGATCGGATCGATCTGGCTGGGTTGGGTTGATTCTCTCCAGAGCTGGACCCAGGGATCGGATCGATCTGGTGGAGTGGATTGGAATAGGCTCTCCATAGCTGGACCCAGGGATCGGGTCGATCCGGCAGGGTTGAGTGGGAATAGATTGTCCATAGATGGACCCAGGGATCGGATCGATCTGGCTGGGTTGGGTTGATTCTCTCCAGAGCTGGACCCAGAGATCGGATCGATCTGGTGGAGTGGATTGGAATAGGCTCTCCATAGCTGGACCCAGGGATCGGATCGATCCGGCAGGGTTGAGTGGGAATAGATTGTCCGTAGATGGACCCAGGGATCGGATCGATCTTGCTGGGTTGGGTTGGAATAGGCTCTCCATAGTTGGACCCAGGGATCGGATCGATCCGGCAGGGTTGAGTGGGAATAGATTGTCCGTAGATGGACCCAGGGATCGGATCGATCTTGCTGGGTTGGGTTGGAATAGGCTCTCCACGAGCGGGATTCCGGAACTGCATAGCCTGACGTCCACCAAGAGATCCTTCTTTCTCTCTTTTTAAACTTTTCTTTTATTAATGGCGATGCTGTTTTTATTGTCACTGCGGTCTATTGTTTCCTACAGGAAACTTAGCTGCCAAGAGTTCTCCCCTTGTGATATGGCCGGTTATATAAATTTGCTAGCTAGCTAAATAAAGGACAGATAACTCCTCAGCTTACAACAGTCCACTTAGTGACCGTTCCAAGTTATAACAGCACTGGGGAAAAAAATGACTTTCGATTGCTTTTCACGCTTATGACCACGGCAGCATTCCCCTGGTCACGTGATTAACGTTCAGATGCTTGGCCGTTGACTCATATTTATGACGTTGTCAGTCTTCCCCTTTTGCAGCCTTCTGACAAGCGAAGTCAATGGGGAAGCCAGATTCGCTTAACAACCACCTTGCGTCTGAAGCGATTCAGATAACAACTGTGGCAAGACAGCTAGTAAAATGGGGCGAAGCTCACTTATATCACATGTCTCACTTAGCAACAGTAATTTGGGGCTCCATTGCGGTCATAAATCGAGGACTACCTGTACTCTAAAGCAGTGGTCACCAACTGGTGGTCCGTGGACCACTGGTGGTCCACAAGAAAATTTTAGTGGTCCGCAGAAAAATTATTTGCATTTTTTATATTGCACTAAATCAGGGGTCCTCAAGCTATAGCCCCTGGGACAGATACATGCAATGAATGTTTGTGTTGCTGCAGAGAGTCTCCCCCTTCGGGGTCTTTTTGTGCAGGTCGGGGGGAGCAATTCTGACGGGGTCTGCTTCAGCCTCTTGGTGTGGGGGTTTGATGAAGGCTGGAAGGAAGCGCCGCTGGTGGCAAAGAGAAGAGGGCCTCATTTCAGTGGGACGGCATCATAGCTTGAAACTGGCTGACCATCTCAGCCTGCTGAGCCTCCAGGCGCCAGTGCCTGGCCTTGCACTCCCACAGGTCTTCCCTCTGCTTGGAAAGCCTATGCTCGTAGTCCTCAGTGAGGTGCTTCTGCTGAGCCTCCTTCTCGGCCAGATCCAATTTGAACTGAGCCAGCTGTTTTGCCAACTCTTTCTCGTGGTGGATGCTTAGCTCCAACAACTGCTTCCTGTTGGGGCTCTAAGGAGCCCAGGTGGGCAGGCGAGAAGTGGCTGGGAGGGGAGGGGAGGGGCGAGTAGAGGCTGTCGAGGCATCCCTCAATGTGAGTGACATTGAGTTGGCCACACCCACCCAG
Organism: Arizona elegans; assembly: GCA_022577455.1. Classification (NCBI taxonomy): domain Eukaryota; kingdom Metazoa; phylum Chordata; class Lepidosauria; order Squamata; family Colubridae; genus Arizona; species Arizona elegans. The sequence continues at coordinate 67,799,452 of JAKOOJ010000009.1, forward strand.
TCACATGGCCACCTAGCCACGCCCACCCAGCCAGTCATTAGGCAGATCATATTAGTGGTCCGCGAGATTTAAAATTATGAATTTAATGGGTGTGGCCCACACACTAGAATCACCGAAGGGTTGGTGACCCCTGCTCTAAAGGGATGGGAGACTCAGCAACCAGCTGGCCACCACTGTTGCACAGCTGGAGGGCGCCAGGTTGGGGAAACCAGGGCAAAATTAAAAAACCCTGCCACGGTGTTCTATATCTTCCACTGGGACAGGATTATGGGTGGGGAGGTGAATTATGGATCCTGTTGTCCTGAGGGCTTAAGATGTCGGGCTTGATGCTGGGAGAGCCGAGTTCAGATTCGCCCGATATCTTGGAAACTCACTGACTTTGGAGGAGTTTCTTATTCTCTCGGCCTCACACGGTTGTTGTAGTTCAGGAGTCAGCAAACTGCGGCTCTGGAGCCACATGTGGCACTTTGGGCCCACTGCTGTGGCTCTCTGTCAGGTGATCCCACCACTGGCTGGCTCCACCCCTCACCCTTCCCTCCCAGTTACTCCTCGACTGGCCTGAGAAGGTAAGGATAACAGCAAGGGATGGAGAAGCGACCAAGGCAGAGACATAGAGATACAGAGAGAGGGGGAGAGAGAGAGAGACATAGAGAGATACACAGAGAGAGGGAGAGAGAGGGGGGAGGGAGGTGGAGAGGGAGATATGTCAAAAGGTTTTTGTGGTTCCAGGTGTTTTTTAACAACTGGTTCTCTGCCCTAATGACCGGCTGGGTAGGCGTGGCTGGGGGGGTGTCACGTGACTGGTGGAAGTGAGTGACATCGAGTTGGCTACACCCACCTAGGTTTTGTGGCTCCCGGTATTTTCTTTTCTGTGGGAAACGGGTCCAAATGGCTCTTTGAGTGCTTAAGGTTGCAGACCTCTGTTGTAGTGGGTATAGAGCTGCTTTGAAGAAGAGGTGAGATACAAATCTAGTACATAAAATAAATCGAATAAATAATTGTTGTGTTATTAGAAACAGAAAAGGAAAAAAAAAACCCTCAAAAGCATAAAGTAGCCTGAGATGCATGCCCTGCTTGACAGATAATTAACATTTAAGTCACTTTTCTTAACAGTAGGGATAAAAGCGTTATTAGCTCTAGCATTTTCTCTCAATGCGTCTGAATTGTCTCCAACCTGGTGCTGTCAGAGGGACTCAGCGCTGCGATGCCCATTGGTAGATTAACCACAGTTTGCACCGTTTCCTTTTAAAGAAATATTCAACGTATCACGGTCAAATAAAATGAGCATTTATAACTGCATCGTTTGTCAGCATTTATCATCGCTCAAGAAGAGAAGAGGTGTGCTTGTGGGTTGGTCAGTCTAGAGGTCCACCCTGAATCTGTTGAGGGCCACTTTTTGATAATCTCCTTGGGTTGCAAAAATAATAATAATAATAAAATGTTTACTGAGTCTCCGGAGAGGGGCGGCATATAAAATAAATAAATAAATAAATAAATAAATAAATACTTCTCTGCTGCGAAAAAAAATAGAGCCCGAAATTTCTGTTGTTAAGTGAGACATTTCTTAAGTGAGGTTTGCCGCCATTTTACGAACTTCCTGGCCACCGTTGTTAAATGAATCCCTGCCATTATTCAGTCAGTCACACATTGTTCTCAAAGACCCCGAGACTCAGCAACGGTCGTAAGTATGAACCAGTTGCCGAGCTGGTGGTCATAGTTCGCTTTTTTTTTTCATTGCGGTTGTGACTTTGAACGGTCACTAAACTGAATTGTTGTAAGTCGAGGACTACCTCGGCACTGGCACTGTCCTGCTCTAGACAGAGAAGCAAGTCACAAGAGATTGGATTTTGGCCTCACGTTGGTGTGTAACACACACAATCATAGAATAATTCAGAAAATCAGGCTTTGTAGATAACGGAAATACTACGAGGGTGTGTGTGTGAGTGTGTGTTTGTGGGGGGGAAGCATTGCGCAAGAGACCTGCCAAGCTGACGAAGCTTTCTCTAGGTATGGCATTTCAAACGTTTTTAATTCGTGGTTCTTGCTAGGAGATCTTTTGAGGCTGACCTCGTTTCTTTTTACTTGAGGAAACAAGGAAAAGTTTCCTCACCTGCAGGAAACCAGAGTAGCTGGTGCTGAAAAGGCCCACGTTTCCAGAGCTAGGTCCTTCAGAGCCAGATGCACCTTTTCCAGACTACAGATGAACAGAGTTGGAAGGAACCTTGCAGGTCATCTAGTCCAACCCCCGGCCCAAAGGGCAGAAGACCCTACACCAGTGTTTCTCAACCTTGGTAGTTTGAAGATGGGTGGACTTCAACTCCCGCTGCTGGCTGGGGGTTCTGGGAGTTGAAGTCCACCCATCTTCAAGCTTCCAAGGTTGAGAAACACTGACAAATGGCAGTCCAATCTCTTCTTGAAAACCTCCGGCGATGAAGTTTTCACAACTTCCAAAGGCAACTTCTGTTCCATTGGTTGATTGTCCTCACTGTCAGAAAGTTTCTGCTTATTTCTAGGTTGAATCTCTCCTTGTTCCGTTTCCATCCATTATTCCTTGTCTGGCTTTTGGGTTCTTTAGAAAATAGCTTGACCCCTTCCTCCTCTCTGCGGCAGCCCCTCAAATATTGGAAGACTGCTATCATGTCTCCCCTGGTCCTTCTCTTCACTAGACTAGCCATGCCCAGTTCCATGTTGGAGGTAATAGATGGAAGGAGTAAGGAAAGGAGATGTTTACTTCGGAGTTAACGAAAGAAAAGTGTAGAAATTCTGGATGGTGATCCCTTGGGGGGGAAAAAATAATCTTTCTCTTGCACAGCCAATTGGAGGCATTTTGAAGTGATAAAAGATAAAGGAAAGAATTAAAAGGTTGAAGATGCTTATTTGTAGATTATATGAGGAGCTGTAGCAATGGAAGTGAGGTTGCACAAAATACTTTGCAAACCCACTGCTGGTTATTTTGGAGACAAGTGGAAGCAAAGCTAACAGTCGTTTAGGCCAAATATTGTTGTCCCAAATCTCATATAATGACTATCGTGCTGTGAAATATGGGAGTTGTAATCCAGGGCATTCAGAGTACACCAGATAAAAGGAGGCGTACTTTTGTTTCGTTTTATTTGTGGTTTCAGACCAATAAAACCAAATCCAACATTTAAAATGTGGAAGAATCAACCAACCAATGAACTTTAAACAATGAGTAAAGAGGTAGTATATTTGCATGTGAAGATTCCTATTACAATTACTAGATAGATGCAAATGTTAGAAGTTGAAATAGAATAGAATAGAATAGAATAGAATAGAATAGAATAGAGACAAGAGAATAGAATAGAATATAGAGAATAGAATGGAGTAGAATAGAATAGAATATAGAAAATAGAATAGAATAGAATAGAATAGAATAGAATAGAATAGAATAGAATCCTTTATTGGCCAAGTGTGATTGGACACACAAGGAATTTGTCTTGATTCATATGCTCTCACTGTACATAAAAAGAAAAGATACATTCGTCAAGAATCATAAGGTCCAACACTTAATGATAGTCATAGGGTACAAATAAGAAATCAGGAAACAATATCAATATAAATCATAAGGATACCAGCAACAAGGTTACAGTCATACAGTCATAAGTGGGAGGAAATGGGTGATGGGAAGAGCATTATCATGTATACCTGAATAGTATTACTATTCTTATTAGTATGGTGTATAAAGTAAATGACCTAGACAATACACTGTTCACTAAGAACTAATGTATGTCAAAAAAAATATATAAATAAAATTATATATATAATTTTTTTGCCACAGGGAAAAAAGGAGGAAAAGTCTTAGTTGTATCTAGTTGGCAGCACTATTTTTCTATTGGGAGAGCAGTGTGGGTAAGAAGAATGGGAAAAAAAATAGCATAGGAAAGGAAGGATGAATGATCCTTTAGTCCTTTTTTAGGCTAAGTTAAGTGATTAATTAATTAATTAATTAATTAATCTTAGTTAAGTGATTGCTTATTTGTACTCTATGACTATCATTATGTGTTGTACCTTATGATTCTTGATGAACGTATCTTTTCTTTTATGTACACTGAGAGCATATGCACCAAGACAAATTCCTTGTATGTCCAATCAAACTTGGCCAATAAAAAATTCTATATTCTATTCTATTCTATTCTATTCTATTCTATTCTATTCTATTCTATTCTATTCTATTCTATTCTATTCTATTCTATTCCATTCCATTCCATTCCATTCCATTCCATTCCATTCCATTCCATTCCATTCCATTCCATTCTTTTTTTAGGCTACTTGATTCTTTCTATCACAGACAGGTTACTAATTGGTCTTATACAGGGGTGAAATCCAGCAGGTTCTGACAGGTTCTGGAGAACTGGTAGCGGAAATTTTGAGCAGTTCGGTGAACCGGCAGCGGAAATTTTGAGTAGTTCGGACAACCGGCAAATACCACCTCTGGTTGGCCCCAGAGTGGGGAGGAAATGGGGATTTTGCAGTATCCTTCCCATGGAGTGGGGTAGGAGTGGAGATTTTACAGTATCCTTCTCCTGCCATGCCCACCAAGCCACGCCCACCAAGCCACACTACGCCCATCAAGCCATGCCCACAGAACCAGTAGTAAAAAAAATTGGATTTCACCGCTGGTCTTATATAAATAAGTTACGACGAGCTCAATCAGTCAATCAGTCAACCAATCAATATTTAATTAGTCATATATTCATATGTATGTATGTGTGTTATTGTCAATTCAAGGTAAGGAAGGAGTGGAATTGTATGAAAATAGCAAAACTTTGATGCTGCCAAGAATGCGAAGGACTAAAGATTGTTTCAGGTGTTATCTGTGCATTGTGTAGCAAGTAATTATGTTGTGTAGGAGAGATATGTTTTGTTAGCTTCATAGGTAGAGACTCAAAATGTCTTTGGAAAATCTCAGCCATCCATCCATGACATGGTTGTCCCAATGGTGTTTTTTCAAGAGGCAACTGGACTTTCATTGTTTTTCTTTGAAGACTTCTCATACTTCTCATCCAAGAAGCTGCTTCACTTCTTGGATGAAAAGCGGAACATCTTCAAGGAAAAACAAAGAACGTCCATTTGCCTTTTGAAAAAGCACCTTTGGGGTGCTCAATAAATGCTTGTGTAGGGTTTCCTGCCTAAGCAGTGTTCTACCCCAGCTACGGACCCCAAAGAACGCAGCACATACAAAATCTATACAAAGCTTATTTTACTCAAATAACTCAGTCTTTTTCAACCAAAGGCTGTTAATAAGCTGTCTTAACAGCCTACAAGAATTCTAAGATAAGGTAATCACAGTCTTACTAGGGTTGGCAGAAAGTCCAGAAGCAATTATGCAGTGAATCTAGACGCGAAGGAAAGTGAACTAAAGTTGTTCCCTACAGCTTGCTGCAATCGGCGTTCCTCCTTAAATAGGCTAAGGGAATGGCCAATTAGCCCCAAGCCTTACTCTCGAGGAGACCTCCTCCTGAGGAGCCACTCCTGCCTTTTGGCAGCTCTGCGTGACCGTGCATTGAGAAGAGACTCCTCCTCTTCGTCCTCTTCACTTAAAGGAGCTTCTGGAGGTTCTGAAGGCCCTGGCTGAATCCCTGCCTCTGGCACCACCAGTCTCCTCACTGTCCAACTCAAGTGCCAGCTGCATAGGCTGCTGGCGCAGCATCACACCAGCCTCCTCATTGTCGGAATCAGCTACAATCTGCACAGGCTGTTGACGGGCAACACCAAGAAGGGGGTTGGACTAGAAGACCTCCAAGGTCCCTTCCAACTCTGTTATTTTGTTTTCTGTTTCCCAATTTTCTTGAAATGAATAATGGCGTATGTAGGCTTCTTTGTTTATTACTAGACTAACCCCCACAAATCCACTTGTAACGACAAAGACAATTCTGAGTCCTATTAAAATTCTACTGCCAGATAAACATCTACAGTAGAGATGGCATCTGTACATAAGCCCCATTCAAATCAATTGGATCAAATCTTTACCACGGTCATAAACCAGCATTGTGAAATCAATAAGACACGCATATGCTCATGTATAGGAATGGCTGATAATTACTTACGATGTGGGATTTGGATTGATGCATAAACATGTTGAGTTCATTGGGGCTTGTTAGAGGACAGGCATGCCTTGGACTATAGACTTACATAAGTAAAAGCCAAGAATATTCAGCACAGAATAGATTATTTTAAATTACTGTACGTGTTTCAAATAGCCCAGAAACTCTCAAAGAAGAAATATTTCTCTTGGGGCGTTTCATAATAAATGGTGGGATGTTTGGTTCCAAAGAATATTTGTGACAGGAATCCATTTAGCACACATAGAAATGATGATTATGGTAATTCCAGAATTAAGCCCTTGCCTGAAAAACAAATTGAAACCTTTTGTAACTCTTTTCAAGAAGGTTGGAAAGAAATTACATAATGGTGCTTAGGAATCTCTTTGAGTCAGCAAGATAACTCTTAAAAAAAAACAACTGATTGGAATGTGGCCAACTTTGAAAATGGGACATGTGTAACCAATGGCCATGAGGGAAAAATATCCAGAACATTTTCCCTCAGAGTGGTGGGATTCAAATTTTTTTACTACCGGTTCTGTGGGCGTGGCTTGATGGATGTGGCATGGCTTGGTGGGTGTGGCTTGGTGAGCATGGCAGGGGAAGGATACCAGGGGTGAAATGCTCCCGGTTCGGACTGGATCGCCTGATCCGGTAGCAATGGAGGCGGGTGGTTCGGAGAACCGGTAGCAAAAATCCCTGCCGCCCCCCCCATGCCCAGATGAGCTGCGCGATCATCAGAGGCTTTTTTTTCTTTTAAAAGCCTCTGATGATCCAAGCTGAGTTGCCTGATCGTCAGAGGCATTTAAAAGAAAAAAAGTCTCTGCCGATCAGGCAACTCAGCTGGGATGGTCAGAGCCTTTTGAAAGCATTTTTAAACAACCCCTTCGCTGAAGAGGTTGTAGAAAAAATGGTTTTAAAAGTAAAGGAAAAAAAAATTCGGCCACACCCACCCAGTCACATTACCGTCCCCCCACCAAGCCACGCCCACAGAACCAGTAGTAACAAATTTTAGATTTCACCACTGAAGGATACTGTAAAATCACCATTCCCTCCCCACTCCAGGGAAAGGTGACTGCAAAATTCCCATTTCCTCCCGATCAGCTGGGACTCAGGAGGCAGAGAATAGATGGGGGGCAGGGCCAGTCAGAAGTGGTATTTACCCGTTCACCGAACTACTCAAAATTTCCGCTACCGGTTCTCCAGAACTGGTCAGAACCTGCTGAATACCATCTCTGGAGCCTCCCTATAGAAAAGGAAGTTGGACAGTGGCTCAGGGTGCTGCAAAATATTCTTAAGGCCATTCCCTCCTTCTGCCAGTTCTCTTGACCTAGAGTGGAGCTCATGTTGAAGGCTGAGAAGAATGTCCTGAGCAATATTGTGCAAGCCTACTCTCTTTTGATACTGGAGATGTCCAAACTGTATATAAAGAATGTTTTGAAGTGCTTCAGTGCATTAACAGAGGGATTCAATCAAGATCACGTGAGGTACTAATACCACTCTATAAAGCCTTAGTAAGACCACACCTAGAGTACTGCATCCAGTTTTGGTCACTACCCTATAAAAAAGATGTGGAGACTCTAGAAAGAGTGCAGAGAAGAGTAACCAAGATGGTTAGGGGACCGGAGGCTAAAACATACGATGAACGGTTGCAGGAACTGGGCATGTGAAGAGAAGGACCAGGGGAGACATGATAGCAGTGTTTCAATATTTGAGGGGCTGTCACAGAGAGGAGGGGGTCAAGCTATTTTCCAAAGCACCTGAAGGCCAGACGAGGAATAATGGATGGAAACTGAGCAAGGAGAGATTCAACCTGGATATAAGGAGAAATTTCCTGACAGTGAGAACAATCAACCCATGGAACAGAAGTTGCCTTCAGAAGTTGTGGGAGCTTCATCACTGGAAGCTTGGAAGAAGAGACTGGACTGCCATCTGTCAGAAATGGTGTAGGGTCTCCTGCTTGGGCAGGGGGTTGGACTAGATGACCTATAAGGTCCCTTTCCAACTCTGTTCCTCTGTCCTGAATTGCTTCTGGTTGTTTTGATCCTAGGAACAGGAACTTGTGTGTGTCTTCTTATAAGACAATTCCATTGAATTAATTGAACTTCCTCTAAAGTATAGATATTAAAGATGGAGAATTCTCTCCACTTCATTTATGCCTGTTGAGGAAACTACAAATGATGTTTTTTAGTGTTAAAGAGAATATGGAAAGCTATTTCATGATATTCATGTACTGTTGAGGTCAATGGGCCCATCTTGCTGTGTACTGATTAAAGTACATATAGTTCTCGACTTATGACCGCAATTGAGCCCAAATCTTCTATTGCTGTTAAGTGAATTTTGCCCCATTTTGTGACCTTTCTTATCACAGTTGTTAGGTGAATCACTGCATTGTTAAGCTAATAACATGGTTGTTAAATGAATCTTCCTTCCCCATTGACCTTGATTTTTAGAAGGTCACAAAAGGTAATCACATAAACCTGAGACTCTACAACTCTCATAAATATGAGTCAGTTGCCAAGTGTCTGAATTTTGATCAAGGGACCACGGTGATACTCCCAACAGTCGTAAGTGTGAAAAATGGTGATTTTTTCAGTGCTGTTGTAACTTCGCACAGTCACTAAATGAACTGTTGTAAGTCGAAGATACTCTTTCAAATAACTTTTTGGGCGGGAATATTTTCCAAATCTTTTGGAGATATTGGGACTAAAGGTCCCATATTTGGGTTTACACTCTTCGGTTCCCAGGAGACAACAGTGAGGTCAGAGGTGGTATTCAGCCGGTTCGGATTGGTTCAGGCGAACCGGTAGCGGAAATCACGGGTAGGCCTGCCCACCCGCCCTGGCTCTATGCTGTCCTATTTAGGTACATTTTTGAGGCCGGGCGTATCTGTGGAAAGTGTGCGCGCAAGCAAAGTGCATCCGCGGAAGACTGGGCGCATACACCGAGGTGGCACGCCCGCTCACATTTTCGGTGCTGGGCGAACCGGTAGGTTCGGTAGGTAGGTAAATTATGTGAATCCCACGTCTGAGTGGGGTGTCATGAAAGAACTGAAGATGTATCAAAGAGAAAGAAGCACTTCTTTCATTGAGTGTTCTAAGTACCATATTTTTCGGAGTATAAGACGCACCTACCTTTTTTGGTGAGGAAAAGAAGAAAAAGAAATCTGCCTCTGCCTCTGTCTCTGAGCAATTTTGCCTCGTTGGAGCAAACAGCAAACAGCCTGCTTTGCTTTCATTTTCGTTTTCAGCAACGCTTGATTAGCACAAGAAAAAAAAAATCTGCTCCAGCAATTTACCTCTTTGCGGCAAGCAGCAGAGCCCTGCGCAAAACAGCTGAGAGCAAATCAGCTGACAGTCAGGAGGTGGATCCAATCAACTTGTGCTAATTAGGCTGTGCTGAAGCTGAAAGGAGCTGTTTTTTTCTTGCTATTTGCTTGCAAGGAGGTAACGGCTGCGAGACAGAGGCCAAAGGGTGGAGGCCAGTGGGTGGGCGGGGCTACATTCGGTGTATAAGACGCGCCTAAATTTTCACCCCCTTTTAGGGGGGAAAAAAGGTGCGTCTTATACTCTGTAAAATATGGTATGTGAAATTAGACATATTTCATGAAAACATTGCCTCAAGACGAATTGTTTCATTGAGGAACATAGTCGAAACTCCCAGTCAGAATTAAAGTTTCCTTTGGAAGTTCTGGTGATTTTATGGACTTGCCCACATGCTTCAGAACTATACTAAACTGGTTGGCCACTGCTTTTTTCTGAATTTTTTTTTAATTGTCTAGTCAAGCCTTGGAATGTTTCAGTGGTCTCCCATTCCGTCCCAACTGGGTTTGACTCTACAGTAGTGGCCAAAATTGTGAAAACCTTTTAGGAAAAGTGTATTTTCTAAAACTAGCTAATAACACCCCCTTTTTTTTTTTTTTTGGAGTAGTACCATAAAATTATATATCAATGGAAAGATAATTTAATCAAGAATGTACTGTGTTTCCCCGAAAATAAGACCCTGTCTTATATTTTTTTGAACCCTGAAATAAGTGCTTGGCCTTATTGCCAGGTGCTCAAAAGCCCGATTGGGCTTATTATCAGGGGATGTCTTATTTTGGGGGAAACAGGGTAATGCAATAACTTTTATGAGGGATTTGCTATTAGAATAGCAGTTACAGCATAAAGAAGAAAAGTGAAACACGTAGAAAATACGAGATATACAAAAATTACCACCATAGAAAAAATGAGATTATCACCATGTCAGTTAATACTTAGTTGGGTAACCTTTAGCCTGAATTACGGCCTTACAACGTCTTCCCATGGAGTGAACCAAGTCTTTTAGTTCTGCAGCTGTCCTAATGTGAAACCAAGATTGAACAATTGCTTCTATTAACTGGGTTTTATTGCTGGGTCGCTTCTGACTAACAAGTTTCTTTAGTCGACTCCCTACATTTTCAATTGGGTTAAGGTCTGCGCTATTCCCAGGCCATTCCAGCAATGGAATATGATTATCTTGAAACTCACAAAAAAAGTGATGTTATTAGCCATCAAACCTCAAAAATATACTTTTTCCAAAAAGTTCCCACAATTTTGGTCACCACTATAGGTTTTCGATTTGATTTTTTTGCTTAGATGCTACGAGCCAGATGGACTCCACTCAAAACTGAGCATTTTCAGTTCTACAGAATACTCATTATGTTCCATCTTTGCTCAACCTAGCAGTCTGCAAACTCTTCACATATCCGGGCAAGGCTGTTTTTGCACAACTTAAAGTATCTTTATACCAACAAGACTTCATTGTGAGCTTTGTATAATTCTAGGCACTTGGGTGACAAAAAAGGGAAATACAATAGGAGCAACAGAACTAGGTCAAAACTTCCCTTATTGTCATCTGCAACAACAATGGTAGCCAAGAAAGTTTCATGAAACTGCTGACTGACACGTAACAATCCAGGCAGCAGCATCTGTCTCTGTCGAGAGAGTAACTTGATAACAAAATCTAAAAATATCAGCTGATACAGTTTTCTTAATTATGAAATGTCTTCAAAATAAAAAAGAGCAATCGCTCCGAACGTATTTATTTCGGAACACAATCATCACAGTGTTGTAATGGGATATGAGATATATGTGTCTCTTTAAGTCTGAAAAGCAAGGCTCAGTGGTCACAAATGGCAGGTAGATACAGTTACAGATTAACACAGTTGGAAGGGACCTTGTAGGTCATCTAGTCTAACCCCCCACCCAAGCAGACCCTACACGATTTCTGACAGATGGCAGTCCAGTCTCTTCTTGAAAGCTTCCAGTGATGAAGCTCCCACAATTTCTGAAGGCAACTTCTGTTCCATTGGTCGATTGCTCTCACTGTCAAAAAAAATTCTCCTTATTTTCAGGTTGAATCTCTCCTTGTTCAGTTTCCATCCATTATTCCTTGTCTGGCCTTCAGGTGCCTTGGAAAATAGCTTGACCCCCTCCTCTCTGTGGTAGCCTCTCAAATATTGGAAGGATGCTATCATGTCTGGTACCTTCTCTTCTCTTCACTAGACTAGCCATGCCCAGTTCCATGTTGGAGGTAATAGATGGAAGGAGTAAGGAAAGGAGATGTTTATTTCGGAGTTAACGAAAGAAAAGTGTAGAAATTTTGGATGGTGATCCCTTGGGGGAAAAAAAATAATCTCTCTCTTGCACAGCCAATTGGAGGCACTTTTGAAGTGATAAAAGATAAAGGAAAGAATTAAAAGGTTGAAGAGAAGTGTAGAAATTCTGAATTGTGATCCCTTGGGGGGGGATTAATCTCTCCCTTGCACAGCGACTGGGGGCACTTTTGAAGCGAAAACAATTAAAAGGTTGACAATGCTTATTTGTAGATTATATGAGAAGCTTTAGCAATGGAAGTGAGGTTGCGCGAAATACTTTGCAAAGCCACTGCTGGTTATTTTGGAGACAAAATAGTGGAAGCAAAGCTAACAGTCGTTTAGGCCAAATATTGTTGTCCCAAATCTCATATAATGACTATCGTGCTGTGAAATATGGGAGTTGTAATCCAGGGCATTCAGAGTACACCAGATAAAGGGAGGCAATCATTTCTCCCCTGATCCTTCTCTTCATTAGACTAGCCGTGCCCAGTTCCTGCAGCCATTCTTCATATATTTTAGCCTCCAGTCCCCTAATCATCTTGGTTGCTCTTCTCTGCACTCTTTCTAGAGTCTCAACATCTTTTTTATAGTGTGATGACCAAAACTGGATACAGTATTTTAGGTGTGGTCTTACTAAGGCTTTATGGATTGGTATTAGTACCTCTGTTAATGCAATGTAGGATTGCATTGGCTTTTTTGGCTGCCACCGCACTGCTAGCTCATATTTAATCGGTTGACCACTCCAAGATCCAAGATCCCTTTCACTGCTGTGTGATGGATAGGTGATGGATGGAGGATTAGGATGCCAGCCTCGCCTCTTTTGCATGTACATTGGCATCACACAAATGGGGACAATGGGATGGGTCTTGCATTGTGATGCTCTCTCTTCCTTTTTTACTAACCCCCATGCACCTACTGGGAAATGCTCCTGTAGAGCATATTCCCTTTTCTTAAGTTAAATAGAAAAGACAAAGACAAGACAAAAAAACCCCCACACCAAACATTGTATAAAAGAAGAAAAAAAACAACAACTAAAAATCAAAAGCACATCTATGCATCTAAAGTTGCACAGCAAACGTTTCAAATGAAAAGAAGAATTAAGTGTTTTGGTCCATACCGACCCAACTGTTTAATGCTTTCTTGTAAAATTCTTCCATTACAGAGTGGCTGCTTTTATTTCAATAGTACAACCTTCGACGGACACGTTATTTGGAAGCCTTCCAAGCAAATTTAATTAATTTGATCAGGGAGCAAATTATGGTTTTCTGTTTAAACTACGGGGACATTTAAGTCACGCCTGAGAAAAATGAGATCATTATTAAAACCGAGTTCACCGTACTTCAATGCGCATATCCGTTAGCTGGACCTTGAAGTTAGAAGTGCAATGAAACAGGAACTCCACCCCAGTCGTATGAATTGCAGAGTTGAGTTGCTAGCTCCTGAACATCTGCCCATTCTTCCTGTTATGATAGCACTCATGAATTTCAGTCTGATGTTTCATGCTTCACAATTTAACTCTTTCAATGGACAAATCGGCATTTTCCCTTGGATGCTATTGTTTAGCATCCTCCTAAATTTATTTGCCGACTTAAATTAGACAACAGGTTAGGTAGACAAATTAGTCTATTAAGTCTAATCCACAACAGCTTCCCATTCCTTCAGATACAATTTGGTCATAATCCATTGCTGCAGTAAAACAAGATTTCTTTTTCTAGCTTTGTAGAAAACTTATGCATTTTGAATGCAGTTTTGTAATTCTGAAAGGCAGCCTTCATTAAAAGCATGTAGTCCAAGAAATATAAATTTGGGAGTGTGTGTATGTTATTTATGTATGTGCCTGTCTGTCTCTCCCTGTGTGTATGTGTGTATATATATAATGTGTGTCAGTGGTAGGTTTCAAATTTTTTTACTACCGGTTCTGTGGGTGTGGCTTGGTGGGTGTGGCATGGCTTGGTGGGCATGGCATGGCATGGCTTGGTGGGCGTGGCAGGGGAAGAATACTGTAAAATCTCCATTCCACCCCACTCCAGGGGAAGGCTACTGCAAAATCCCCATTTCCTCCCGATCATCTTGGATTCGGGAAGCAGAGAATAGATGGGACGGGGCCAGTCAGAATGTTTACTACCGTTTTTTTTTTTAATTTGATTTATATGCCGCCCTTCCCCGGAGACTCAGGGCGGCTTACAGTGTGTTAAGCAATAGCCTTCATACTTTTGTATATTTATACAAAGTCAGTTTATTGCCCCCATAATCTGGGTCCTCATTTTACCTACCTTAGAAAGGATGGAAGGCTGAGTCAACCTTGAGCCTGGTGGGATTTGAACTTGCAGTAATTGCAGGCAACAGATGTAAGTGGATGTTAATAACAGCGCTTTAGTCTGCTGAGCCACCAGAGCTCCGAACTACTCAAAATTTCCGCTACCGGTTCTCCAGAACTGGTCAGAACCTGCTGAAACCCACCTCTGATGTTTTGCATATAAATAATTTTTAAATACATTAAATGTAACAAAATAAAGAGAAAAAGAGAGAGAAAAGAAAAAGAGAAAAACAATATGTAGAAATGAAGGATAAAGAAAGAAACAAAAAAGGAGTTTCTAATTTCCTTTGCAAAGTTATCTCTTTATGATTATAAAAATGCTTCCTTTTTTCTATCATCCTTTTTTTTTTTTTTTGAATCATGGGAATCACAAATCATAAGAGCATTGTTTTCTGTTTCGTGCAAAAGTTTCTAAGAGATTTCTAATCAGCCGTACCTGTACATATAGGTCTTTTCTCTAAGCAAAGAAGTTAATTTAGCCATCCCTTCAAGTTCCATCATCTTCATTTGCCGTTTGCCCTATGGTGGGTTGTATTAAATCTTTCCACTTTTGAACATATAATAATCACATTGCGGTTTTCTAAAACAAAATCCCATGACTTTTTCTAGATGCCTCTCCATTAATCCTGAGGGAAAAAAGGCTCTGGTTTCAATTGTGCTTTAGTTTATAAACAAGGAATTGCTATAATTTAATCCATACCTTAGTTGAGGGCATGTTTGTTAAGTTTAAGATGCACAGCCTTAAACTCCCAGAATTACTGAGCCTGCATGACTGGCTAGGGAATTCTGGAAGTTGAAGCCCATGCATTTTAAACTTGCCAAGGTTGAAAAACACTGGTCTAAATTGCCGGTTAAAACACTAAAAGTACAACTCAAAATAAATTATATCCTACTATTATGTATTTTTCCATTGTTTGGAGTCCATGGAATTTTGTGTATTATATATATATTTGTATTTTACAGGTTCATTTAGTTCTTCGGATCCACCATCTCTTAGCATCCAAAAACATATGATTACGATCGCTGCAAATGATACATTACAGATTACTTGCAGGTAAGGAAAGAGGGTGATTATTCTTGTTATTTAGAATAGAATGAATAGAATAGAATAAAATAGAATAGATAGAATAGAATAGAATAGAATAGAATAGAATAGAATAGAATAGAATAGAATTTTTTATTGGCCAAGTGTGATTGGACACACAAGGAATTTGTCTCGGTGCATATGCTTTCAGTGTACATAAAAGAAAAAATACGTTCATCAAGAATCATAAGGTACAACACTTAATGATAGCCATGGGGTAAAAATAAGCAATCAAATCATACTAGGGAACAATATCAATATAAATCGTAAGGATACAAGCAACCAAGTTACAGTCATGCAGTCATAAGTGGGAGGAGATGGGTGGTGGGAACGATGAGAAGATTAATAGCAGTGCAGACTTAGAGAATAGTTTGACAGTGTTGAGGGAATTATTTGTTTAGCAGAGTGATGGCGTTGGGGAAAAAACTGTCCTTGTGTCTAGTTGTTCTGGTGTGCAGTGCTCTATAGTGTCGTTTTGAGGGTAGGAGTTGAAACAATTTATGTCCAGGATGTGAGGGATCTGTAAATATTTTCACAGCCCTCTTTTTGACTCGTGCAGTATACAGGTCTTCAATTTAATGTATTGTCTTAATTTCTTCCCAAGATACATGTCTATCTTGAGGATATGAACCCCCCAACACAAAACAGTTACATAACATAGAGAATACAAATAAAGAATTTTATTGTGCCCCAAACAGTTTTTTCTGTAGAAAATTACAATTCGGATAAAGAAATTAGGCTAAGGTTTTGGTCACTGTTATTTGCTCGTGTTCTAGACGGTTCATCCAATTCTCCCTCTCTCTGGCATCCGATGGTTATGGCGTGATCAGAGTGACAACTTGTTGTCAATTTAGAAAATATGGTCCAGTGGTGAAATCCAAATTTTTTTTACTACCGGTTCTGTGGGCGTGGCTTGGTGGGCGTGGTGTGGCTTGGTGGGCATGGCAGGGGAAGGATATTGCAAAATCTCCATTCCCACTCCACTCCAGGGAAAGGATACTGCAAAATCTCCATTCCCACCTCACTCCAGGGGAAGGATACTGCAAAATCCCCATTCCCTCCCCACTCTGGGGCCAGCCAGAGGTGGTATTTGCCGGTTCTCCGAACCACTCAAAATTTCCACTACCAGTTCTCCAGAACCTGTCAGAACTTGCTGGATTTCATCCCTGATATGGTCCCTTATTTGCCAACCTCATCTCTAACTGGTAACAATTTGCTATCCAAATAGGGACTGATCAATAGCTTGTGTTTAGCCTAAGTGCTGCTAATATTGAATATATCCAAGCCTGGCATCATATAAGTTTAGATATCTCTGTTTACCATCTCTTGTTCGAGGGCTAGCCTTCTTCCTGCTGTGTATATAAAGGGAGGAGTCATACTTTTTATTTTTGGGATATTGTTTAGCACATCCTTTTTTATGCGGGCTTCCTGTGTAAATAGTGCAAACATCGGCAGCAGCATCCAAGGATAGTAATGGTGCCTTCTACTTTTTCATTAAAAACAAAACAAAACAATGAGCTCATGTGTGTGGAAGTCTGAGGAACCTCATTGGTAGACCTCCCTCCCTTACTGAAGAAAATCATCAACTGGCAGATGATCTGAATGTGTCCTACTGTAGGTTTGAGAGGAGCAGAGGAGTATCTGTCGCTACCTTCCCTATCTCAGGTACACCAACAGTAATGGGAGGGAGTTGTGGGGAGACTAAAACATCCCAAGCCCAAGGACCTGGGAATGGAATGCAATGCCTATCCATCTATCTAACCGTTCCAGGGACAGTTAACAAAACATCTTCAAATATGATTGGACAATAGAGGAAACAACAGAGCAGTGGGACAGAAAAGGGAAAGTTAAGTTATTGCTTAACGCATTGTAAGCCGCCCTGAGTCTCCGGAGAAGGGCGGCATATAAATCAAATTAAAAAAAAAAAAAAGTAGGGAATCTTCCCATGCAAACTTTTAGATTTGGCTTTGCTCCTGTAACCGCTATCAATTTGCAAAGCATCCCTGGCCTGCTCTCGAGTTGCCATAGGCCGGGGGGGGATGGGAAACCAGCGAAATGGCACAGCAGCCAAAGACAGATGCCCACTTCATGCTTATCTCCCTCAAGACTGTATCCCAGGGATACCTACAGCCGCCGAAGGGGAGTGACCTCTACAACTTGCGAAATTGATCCGTTGGCGAATGTGATTGATGACACATCCTGGGCGGAGGGGGGAAAACAGGGTCATAATTGGAGTGTAAATTATGTAGGGTCAGAGCTGGCTTCATTTGGGAACGTGCCAACATGAAGCTCCTAATAAATATCTGGGTTCATGATTTAATTAGGGCATCTGTTGGAACCCTGACAACTGCTTGACTTTTAGTAAAAGTAACGTTTTTGCTATGGAACAGAGTCGTGAGTGTTTCTTTCCTAAGATATCAACCTTGACCAGATCTGACAATAATTGTATTTGACAATATAGATAAAAAAATGTCCCAAAGGTGCTTTTCCAGGAGGCAACTGAATTTTCATGTTTTTCTTTGAAGACGTTTCGTTTCTCATCCAAGAAGCTTCTTCAAGCTCTGGTTGAATGGAGGGGGAATGGAAGGATTTATATTCCTTGCAGACAGCTGGTCATTTGCATCCTTTTGGAGAGTCGTTGAGACCACTTGGAGGTTTATCTGTGTCCTCAGGAGTCACCTGAGTAGTGCAAATGGATGTGGACACAGATAAATCTCCAACTGGCCTCAACTGACTCTCTAAAAAGAATGCAAATGACCAGCTGTCTGCAAGGAGTATAAATCCTTGCATTCCCCACCATCCAGTCAGGGATGAAGAAGCTTCTTGGATGAGAAGCGAAAAGTCTTCAAAGGAGAACAAGAAAGTCCAGTTGCCTCCTGAAAAATCACCTTTGGGACAACCATGACCTGGATGACTGAGAATCTCCATAGGTAAATCTAGAGAAAATTACAACTAGTACCTGGGCAATTAACACAGGCACCCGCTTGGGGCTGTGTGTTCTCTCCATTGCTCTTGACATGAATGAAACACCGCTGTATTTAAAGCAACTGCCTTCTGATGGCTTTAACAGTGTTGATTCAGATTATTAATGCAACCCAACAAGACAGACAGAGACTTCAGGGGATAATTAGAATGGCAGAAACAACAATGGCTACCAACCTGCCTTCCATTGAGGACCTGTATACTGCACGAGTCAAAAAGAGGGCTATGAAAATATTTACAGACCCCTCACATCCTGGACATAAACTGTTTCAACTCCTACCCTCAAAACAATGCTATAGAGCACTGCACACCAGAACAACTAGACACAAGGACAGTTTTTTCCCGAACGCCATCACTCTGCTAAACAAATAATTCCCTCAACACTGTCAAACTAGTTACCAAGTCTGCACTACTATTAATCTTCTCATCTTCTCATCGTTCCCATTACCCATCTCCTCCCACTTATGGCTGAATGAATGTAACCTTGTTGCTGGTATCCTTACGATTTATATTGATATTGTTTCCTGATTGCTTCTTTGTACCCTATGGCTATCATTAAGTGGTGTACCTTATGATTCTTGATGAATGTATCTTTTATTTTATGTACACTGAGAGCATATGCACCCAGACAAATTCCTTGTGTGTCCAATCACACTTGGCCAATAAAAAATCCATTCCATTCCATTCTATTCTATGACTATCATTAAGTGTTGTACCTTATGATTCTTGATGAACGTATCTTTTATTTTATGTACACTGAGAGCATATGCACCCAGACAAATTCCTTGTGTGTCCAATCACACTTGGCCAATAAAGAATTCTGTTCTGTTCTGTTCTATTCTATTCTATTCTATTCTATTCTATTCTATTCTATTCTATTAATGGAGGATTCCGTAGGACTCAAATATTCTTAAGTAGCTTATGGATTTCACCTTTTGCTCCCCAGTGGTGAGAGGGCTTTGGATTGGCTTTTGCCTAACAACCAAACCAGCATCGAAAACCGAGTCGTGCTGACTGAGTGTGCCAGCGACACCTATTGTAAGATGCTCACCCTGACGGAAGCAATAGGCAACGACACAGGGTCCTACAAGTGTCTTTACCAAGACAACCACGCCTCATCAAGCATTTATGTTTATGTACAAGGTAGGTGCATATTGGGAGAGTGCCATTTTTTCTGTTTAATGGGAAAAGGGCTTACTGTTGTACAATGTGAAGCACATTGGATTAGAACAAAAATTCCCCTGATCCATTCTCTTGATGCCACCATGCCAGCTAACTCGTAATCAATTTCAAACCTTTATTGTCAATGCACAACATGTGTACAATGAGATTGTCTGAGCCTCCCTTATGTTGTGACCCAGGCCCAAGTAGGTATTATCAAACGTCACTCAGTTCGAAAACAGACTTTATTAAAACAGCTGAGAATTAACTCATTCTCAGCATAGTCCAAACTAAATGAAAACAAATTCTTCATAACACAATTCTTCAGCCTTATCACCAACCTTGGTCTAATTAGGCAACCTGCCAAAGGCTTCTCTTGGCAAAAGTTCAGAAGCAGAAGACGCCGACAAGAAATAAATGTAGCAAAGACAAGAAGCAAATCTATCAACATTGTTTACTGACAAAGAGCTCAAGTCTTTTAAGTCTTATGGGAGCTGCCAATCATCTCTTTGCCCTACTCTTTTTAGCTTTAGCTGCTCTTCCTTTTAGCTTTAGCTGCTCTTGCTTTCTGGCAGCTGTTCTCATGCGTGCACTAGGAACAGGCTCCTCCTGTTCTTTTGCCTCTCTGCTGTCAGCCTCTGGAGGCTCCGGAGTCCGCACATCACTCCCCAATGGCCCTGGCCCCATCTCTGCCTCAGATGCAGAGCCCTCATCCGGGCCTTCCCCAGGCTCCAGGACTGGCCCATGTTCTTCCTCAGCCTCCTCACTGTCCGACTCCACTGCCAGCTCCACAGGCTGCTGGCGGAAATACATCGCAATACATCGCAATAACAGTGAAAGAAAGAAAATCCCTAACCCAGTAAACTCATACTAACATACACACAATCCTCTATGCATATATGTGCATAACATTACATTACAATATATTGCAACAATATGAGCATGTTGCATGTTGGGTCAGCCCTCCAAGTCTATCATACTACATGCTTATGATGTTATGCACCATTCAGGAGTCTGACAGCCCACTGATAATGTTTTTATCCTGTTCGTTTGACTGGCTATGCTTCTATATCTCCTACCTGATGGTAGGAGAATAAAAAGGTGCTGACCACGGTGTGAGTTGTCCAGTGGTGGGTTTCAAAATTTTTTACTAACAGTTCTGTGGGCGTGGCTTGGTGGGCATGGCAGGGGAAGGATACTGTAAAATCTCCATTCCCACCCCACTCCAGGGGAAGGATACTGCAAAATCTCCATTCCCACCCCACTCCAGGGGAAGGATACTGCAAAATCCCCATTTCCTCCCGATCAGCTGGGACTCGGGAGGCAGAGAATAGATGGGGGTGGGGCCAGTCAGAATTTTTACTACCGGTTCTCCGAACTACTCAAAATTTCCGCTACCGGTTCTCCAGAACTGGTCAGAACCTGCTGAAACTCACCTCCGGAATCGTCCCTGAGGATTTTCCTCACTCTTCTAAGGCAGCGAGTCCTAGCAATTTCATCTAGTGATAACAGGGAACAGCCCACGATACTTTGTGACATGCTCATCACCCTCTGCAGTGTCTTTCTATCTGCGGTTGTCAAGCCAGCATACCATACCGTAATGCAATAAGTGAGGACGCTTTCTATTGTGGACCGGTAAAAGCTCATGTTGACCAAAACTGGATGCAGTATTTCAAATGTGGCTTTACCAAGGCCTTATAAAGCAGTACTAATACTGTGTGTGATGTTGATTCTATCCTTCTTATTATTAATGCAGTCTAGGATTGCATTGACTTTTTGGAGCTGCTGCCACACACTTCTGGCTCATATTTAAGTTCTTAGTTTCAGCAATCCACAAATTGGCGTGAGCACAACAGTGCCTTCTCACGTGTGTTCTCCAGCAACCCGTACCAAGAGGCAAAGTATTCTTCAAGTTCTGAAAATACCTAACTTTTCTAACAAAACTCCACTGATGGTGTCTCAATTTGATCTGATTGGCTTTAGGAACGACACAAATTGGTGGGTATCACAACCACATTTACTTCTTTGGCATTGCGCACATTTACTTCTGGATATCATGAAGGAGTCAGTTCTTTTATTTCTGTTGTGGCTCCGTTACCGGAGTCTGTGTCATTGTTAGGAGAGGACTCCGAGAGTGAAGGGGAGGAGTTGTCAAGGCCTCCCTCTCCAGGACCCTCCTCTCTGGCAATGCCTTCGGTGTCCGCCGAAGGGCAAGAGATAGGGCCAGGGCCAAGCACGTCCATGCAGCCACAGATGAGGGTAATGAGTCTTGGCTGGACCCACGCCAGCATCGCAGAGATAAGCGCGCGCAACAGAAGAAAGGGTGTGCCCGAGATTAGGCTGAGTCACTGGACCACACCCCACAGGATATAAAAGGGAGCGTGGTGGCCAGTCAAACCTTGTGACGAACAAAGCTGAAAGCTTCCACGCCATTCTGCATTGCCGGACTTTTGCTTTAAGACTTTGCTGGAGTATTCCGTAATTATTGAGCTGCTTTCCTTTGATGTATCAGAAGTGGGGAGAAGTTATCTCTCCTCTTTGTAAATAATAAACTCTTGGCAGGCAGCCACTAGGTTGTTGCCAAGTTCTGTTATCATAAGGAAAAGGATTTTGCCGGCTGGTTTGGTCTTTAACTCCTGAACGTCTGTTGGTGTGTGTGCGTGGGGTTGGGGACAGAACAATTTCCTTATTTGTTTTATAACAAGCTGGCAGGAATAGCCAACACCCCAGTAGATAGGCTCAAAATCCAGATGGATCTCGGCAGACTTGAACACTGGGCCCTATCTAACAAAATGAAATTCAATGGTGAGAAAAGTAAAGTCTTAACACTTAGGCAAGAAAAGCCAAATGTACAGGTACAGATTAGGTGAAACTTGGCTCAATAGCAGTAACTGTGAGAGGGATCTTGGAGTCCTAGTAGACAATCATCTAAATATGAGCTAGAAGTGTGTGGCAGCAGCTAAAAAAAGTCAATGCAATCCTGTTAATAGAGGGATAGAATCAACATCACACGCACTATTAGTACCGCTTTATAAGGCCTTGGTAAGACCACACTTGGAATACTGCATCCAGAATTGGTCAACACGATATAAAAAAAGATGTTGAGACTCTGGAAAGAGTGCAGAGAAGAGCAATAAAGATGATCAGGGGACTGGAGGCTCAAACATATGAAGAACGATTGCAGGAATTGAGTATGTCCAGTTGTCAGCACTTCAAGCTGCATTTACTCTAGTGCTGACATAAGAAGGAGAAGCGGAGGCGTCTGGAAAGGGACGTTTGACTTTTCACCTACTTATTTTCCCTGGAGATAATATCCCCTAGGAGATGGGATGGGAGGGGGGAAATTCCTTTGAGCTGGAGCAGTAGATTAGGGGTAGAGTGACTTGGAAGATGGCCAATGAGTGCAGGGGAGTGGGGAACGGAAAGGGAGGGTTTTGGGTCTGGAAGTCAGTGTTGGCTGCGATGGAGTCGGAGTTAGAATGTTGTGCTTAATAAATGGGAGTTTTTTCTTCAAAGACTTTGTTTGAAATGCAATTTATTTGAGACGACCTCAAAACCTGACACCAGTCTAATGAAAAGAAGGATCAGAGGTGACATGATAGCAGTGTTCCAATATTTGAGAGGCTACCACAGAGGCAGAGGGTTCAATCTATTTTCCAATGCACCAGAAGGCAAGACAAGAAACAATGGATGGAAACTAACCAAGGGGAGAAGCAACCTAGAACTAAGGAGATATTTTCAATAGTGAGAACAATTAACCAGTGGAATATTTTGTCTTCAGAAGTTGTGAGTGTCCATCACTGGAGGCTTTTAAGGAGAGACATTTGTCTGGAATGGTATAGATTAGAATCTCCTGCTTGAGCAGAGGGTTGGACTAGAAGACCTCTGAAGTCCCTTCCAACTCTGATGATGTTCTATGTTCTATTTGTCTTGAATCTTCATCCAGATTGATTGGATTCCACTAATATGAGAGAAAGCAAAAATAATCCGATGCATTTTTTCAGTGTTTTTCTTTATCCTTTCCCAAACTTAAAAAGGCCCAAATGTTGCAATTATTCCCAAACAGGAGTTTTGACAGCTTTTTTTTTTCCCCTGCACATTCTTCTGTTTTGGAATATATCTTTTTGGGAAATGAAGCAATCAGCATGCACATTGTGTTCCAAATGAAGTGGAATTATGGATTATTCCTGGCAGCTCTGCTTTCAGTTTTTCTTTCCTAATTATTATGAAGATAATCGGGCTGTAAGAAAATGAATTAAAAGGCCCATGGAATTTTTTATACATCTGTTACCTTTTAAGAAAAAAGAAACTTGGCTCCAGTTGCTTTTTATTTATTTATTTATTTATTATTGAATTTCTATACCGCCCTTCTCCCTGAGGACTCAGGGCGGTGTACAGCCAAAATTAAAAAAAACATGCAGGACAAATATTAAAAAACAGTTAAAAGATATATAAATTTGGCCCAATTAAAACTCACTACCAATTAAAACGTTTAAAACATTTAAAAACATTTAAGAATTTCTTCTTAAACCAGCCCGGCTTGCTTGAAAAAATGGGTTTTAAGGGCACGACGGAAGGCACTGAGGTCCTGGATTCTCCTTATCTCTGGAGGGAGCTGATTCCAGAGGGTAGGTGCCCCCACAGAGAAGGCCCTCCCCCTGGGGGTCACCAGCCTACACTGTTTGGCTGATGGCACCCTGAGGAGGCCCTCTCTGTGGGAGCGCACGGGTCGATGGGAGGTCATCGGTAGCAGCAAGCGGTCTCGAAGATAGCTAGGCCCTATGCCATGGAGCGCTTTGAAGGTGATAACCAGCACCTTGAAGCGCACCCGGAAGACCACTGGGAGCCAGTGCAGCTCGCGCAGGAGCGGTGTTACATGGGAGCGCCATGCTGCTCCCGTCACTACCCGTCACTACTTTTATTTTTTGCAATACTCAGGACCAGCAGGAATGCAGAATAGTCATAGTTCTGCAGAATATAATGGTGCAAAAACATGGCATGGCATTAGATCTGTAGTTATTGACCAGGCCATTTGGAATTCTTGCTGGTTTGGTGTTATATTGCTAAAACGGGTGCTGAATGCTTCAACCTGCTGTTGGACTAGAGAAGTTCTGGATAGTATAATAGAAATAGCAACAGCATTTTGTCAGTGTAGATATATTCATGAACTGGAATAGGCATGACAACAGGTCAGCCAATGAGGGCTGTTTGGTGACTGAAACAGTTTGGAGCCTGGGCGTGGCTTAGCTCAACTGTTCTGTATATAGGAGAAGTCTTCTCTCTGCTGTCTCTGGCCTGTGTTTGTACCTACTTACAATCTCTTCCCTCTGCCACGTTGGAAAAAACAGCATGGGTATTGTATACTTGCCTTATGTGTTATTATATATATATAAAGAAGTTTTGAATCCTGCTGGATTGCCTGATTGTGTGTGCTGCAACAAACTCTGACACATTTAGACTCTTGTACTGCACCTCAGTGCTTCACAGTACTCTCTGAGTGGTTTTAAACATCAGCATATTGCCCTCAACAATCTGGGACCTCCTTTTACCAACCTTGGAAAGATGGAAGGCTGAGCCACCTTTGAGCCCCATCAGGATCAAACTCCAGGCTGTGGGCAGAGTCAGCCTGTGATATTTCATTCTAACCACTGTGCCACCAGGGCTACAAAACAGGGCTACAAAACAGTGCTACAAAACACTAAAACTACAGCCAGCGTTCTTCTGAAGCCCTTTCTTTCTTGTTTGGGTGATCTATGGATTTTGGGGAGCTGCCCCAATTCACAGTCCGCCCTTGGTGACATCGCTATAAATTCAGTTGGATGGACTCCAACTCCTAGGATAAACTGCTGTGAATGAGTTGCTTTACTTTTACTTTACTTTACTTTTATTATATTTATATACCGCCCTTCTCCTGAAGGACTCAGGGCAGTGAACAGCCATGGTAAAAACAATATACAAGACAAAAAATTTAAAAACTTACTAAAATAATTAAATCACTGGCCAAATTTAAAATACCCAGCTAAAATCGTTATTTAAAACCCCTATCAAAACTCAATTAAAATCCTTTATCCCGTCAGACCGGCTTGCTGGAATAATAGGATCTTCAGAGCATGACGGAAGGCGCGGAGGTCGGGGATCCTTCGTATGTCCGGGGGCAATTCATTCCATAGGGCTGGGGCCCCCACAGAGAAGGCTCTCCCCCTGGGGGTCGCCAGCCTACATAGTTTGGCTGACGGCACCCTGAGGAGGCCCTTTCTGTGGGAGCATACTGGTCGGTGGGAGGCAATCGGTGGCAGAAGGCAGTCCTGTAGATAACCAGATCCTAAGCCATGGAGCGCTTTAAAGGTGGTAACCAACACCTTGAAACGCACCCGGAAGACCACTGGGAGCCCAAAAGGGGGTGTTACATGGGAACGATGAGTCACCCCCATTATTACTCACGCGGCTGCATTCTGGACCAGTTGGAGCTTTAAATAAGAGATCGTTGAAGTTCAATGATATTTAGCATTTTCTATATTCTTCAGATTACAAATCTCCATTTGTGATGTCAGCCAGCGAGCCAGGAGCTGTGTATATAACCGGAAACAAAACCGTAGTGATTCCATGTCTTTCATCCTCATCGAACCTGAACATATCACTCCATTCAGTAAGGCAAACGATCATAATTCATTTTGCCAATGATTCTTGCTCTTTTTTTATTTTCATGTTTCATATTTTACATTTGTGAGTCAGATGTCTTGATAAAGGCACTGTGTTAAAAAAAATGTAAATAAACAGAGGGAATTAGGTTATGAAAGGTACTTCCATAATTTATTAGATTCGATGTGCATAACCTGCAGCCCAGTATTAGATCTCCGTACCCCAAAATCTTGATGTGACTTCCAAAACCCTTCCCCCAAAAACGATGAAACATTTGCAGATTTAAATTTGGCGGAATGGAAATGTGATTAAATATAGGGGGAATAAATCATTGCACTGCATTTGCATTTAATTATTTTTCATTTTTACTACGTTTCGGTTGAAATTCAGTTTAGGCTTTACTGAAGTCTTATTCCCTTACTTCAGGGGTGGGTTCCACTTACCTTTACTAGCGGTTCTCAGCAGATGCGCAGATCACCCATGATGACATCATGGTATAGAACCGGACTGAACCGGGAGCAACTCAACACTGCCTTACATACTGTTCAAATGGGACCTTTAATTCTGTACCTATCATAGCTCCTAGGCTACTTTAGAAAACATCAGAATAAAAGTTATTGTTGTTTTGTTGTTCACATAGAAATATCCAGAGAAAACGTTTGTTCCTGATGGGAAGTCAATTACATGGGATAATCAGAAAGGTTTCACAATTCCCACTAACATGATCAGTGACGTAGGAATGGTCTTTTGCAAAACTAAGATAGATGGTGAAAGCTATCAATCGGTGATGTACGTTGTGGTCGTTTTAGGTAAGTGATGGGCTTTGTTTATTTATTTGGGTGTTTATAAAGCAACTATTTGGAAAATGAAAATTTAGAACAACACAATAGCTTGATAATCAAAAGGGGAACATAAAGTCTCACTCAGATGGAACTTAATGAACTGGTAGCTGTCATCAAATTTTTTTTTCTTGAAACACTTTTTATTGCTTTTTTTCCCCAGTACATATCTCGATTTACGACCACAATTGAGTCCAAAGTTTCAGTTGCTAAGCAAGGCAGTTGTTAAATGAGGTTTGCCCCATCTTTTCTTGCCACAGTTGTTAAGTGAATCACTGAAGTTGTTAAGGTAGCAACTTGGTTGTTAAGTGAATCTGGCTTCTGCATTGACTTTGCTTGTCAGAAGGTCACAAAAAGGGGTTACGTGACCACGGGATGCTGTAACCGTCATAAATATGAATCAGTTGCCAAGCGTCCAAATTTTGATCATGTGACTATGGGGGAATGCTGCAACGGTCGTAAGGGTGAAAAACGGTCATAAGTCACTTTTTTCAGTACCGTTGTAACTTTGAACGGTACTGGAACGGTACCGTTTAGTGAACGGTCACTAAATGGATTGTTGTAAATCAAGGACTACCTGTATGTTCTCTTTCGGAATGGGACAATTTGCCGCAGCCAACTCACCACAGGATAACTCGCTATGGGACAATTCTACAATCCACTTATTTAAAATAATTTTAATTTTTAAAAAATTGTTGTCATTCACATTTTATTTTGTCCCTCCTTTGGCATCCTTTCTTTAATGATTCTGTTCCACTATTTCTTCGGTATTAGTAGAACTCTTGCCCCTCGGCGAGTTGGCCATGGTGAATTGTCTGTGGCGAATTATCTGTGGCAAGTTAGGCGTGGCGAGTTGTCACAGATCCGTTCTCTTTCGCTCTTTTAATGTTCCGGTACAATCTACAATTACTGGGGGGTTTCAGATATCGATATTTATTTGCTGTTTTGAGCTTTATCGATTCTACTTAAAACGTTTAGTTTATCAATTAAACATTCATTATCAAGAAGAAGCACTATTTCTATAGTCCAGGGCTGTCAAACTCGCGGCCTGTGGGCCGGATGCGTCACACACTGGCCACATCCGGTTTAGCCAAGGGAAAAAAAATTGTGATATGTCAGGTGACGCCACCATGATGACGCGAGTTTGACACCCCTACTATAGTCCATTGACAGGACGGGTTGTGTCTTTCTCTTGAGTAGCAGAACTAAATAGGATGCGTACTGTTTGTATTGGCGCAAAAAAAATATGTTTTTTAAAAAAATGTTTCTGATAACCCATTTCCCAACATCATTTGTTTGTTTCACAATTGTATATTCAGTGGAATTTCTCTTCTGATTTGTCCCCCTCCGTTTAGGATATAAAATCCATGAGCTTAGTATGAGCCCCCTGCACCAAGTAGAGCTGGCAGCGGGAGAGAAGCTATCCTTAAATTGCACAGCAAGGACCGAGCTGAATGTGAGAATTGAGTTTCAGTGGGATTTCCCTTCGAAACAGGTAACAGAAGCAGGGAGCTTCCAAATCCAAGAGGAATTTGCTAAGGGGCCCTGTTGTGTGTTATTCTCTCTCTCTCTTTTTTTTAATGCATTGATCAAAATGATCCATTTGAGTCATCAGCAGGGGTGGGCTGCTGGGGGTTCGTAGGAGTTCGGGAGAACATCTAGCTAACATTCTGTGCAGTTCGGAGAACCCCCAAATCCTACTCCTGGCTGGCCCCGCCCCTCCCCTCCCAGGAGTCCCCACGTGGCCAGTTTTGGAGGCAGGTAATTGCAGGGTGGGCGCAGAGGCTCAGGGAAGGCAAAATATGGGCCTACCGGAAGTTCAGGAAGAGGGCCTCCGGAGCCTGGGGAGGCCATTTTCACCCTCCTGGAGGCTCAAGAAAAGCCTCCAGAGCCTGGGGAGGTCAAAAACGCCCCCCCGGCCATGGTGCAGGAGGCCGACTAGGCCACGCTCACCATGGCCATGCCCACCAGCAACTGGTCAGAGAACTTGTTAAAATTTTTGAAGCCCACCCCTTGTCATTAATCTAGTCCTCAATCAGTTATATTTTATATTTATATTTATTTATTTTTATATGCCGCCCTTCTCCGGAGACTCAGGGCGGCTTACAATGCGTTAAGCAATAGCCTTCATACTTTTGTATATTTTATACAAAGTCAGCTTATTGCCCCCACAAACCGGGTCCTCATTTTACCCACCTTAGAAAGGATGGAAGGCTGAGTCGACCTTGAGCCTGGTGAGAATTGAACTCGCAGTAATTGCAGGCAGCTGGATGTTAAATACTGCCTTAGTAGGAGGCATTAGCCTCCTACGCCACTCAGGCTCCTCAGTTGACGTCTGATTATTAGTAGCAATAGAGTTGGCTGAGCTGGACTACTGAGAGTCAGTTAGGAACTTCCCAAGTTCAGGTCCTCTCTGGACCAAGATTTGATTCTCTTCCATCTCCCCTCTCTGCTTCCTAGAGACAACTGGTTTACACAAAACCTACGTGAAGCCAGGGTCGTGAGAAAGAAGAGAGAGGAAACACAAAATGGAAGGGGTTTTGAGAGTGCTGAGATAGAAGGGCTAAGCAGGGAAAATAAATCTGGGGTGTAGTTTTCGGGGAGCATGTTCTTTTCATGTAGCTATTTTTATTAATTTTTTTTAATAAAGAAGATAAAAACTAACGCAAAACCATCTTAAGTAAGAAAAAGAAAAGAAAACCAAAGAAAAAACTAAAAGTTCAAGAAAGGAAAAAAAGTAAAAGAAAGGTAGAAAAATAAAAGCAAAAAAGATACGACGACGTAACTTCCAATCTTGATGGAAGTTACAAGCCCAATTATAATTTTACCTCTTATTCTACGGTTACAAGATAACTGCCTTCTTTCTACAATCTACCCAGACAAATCATCAAAACTACAAATCATACATTCGTTTTTTCTTCTGATTTACCCAAAAATGTCCAGTACTACAGGCTACTTCTGCTGACTGCCGGCTGCCTGCAGTTTGGCAGTTCAAATCCCACCAGGCTCAAGGTTGACTCAGCCTTCCATCCTTCCGAGGTTGGTAAAATGAGGACCCAGATTGCTGGGGGCAATAGTCTGACTCTGTAAACTGCTTAGAGAGGGCTGTAAAAGCACTGTGAAGCAGCGTATAAGTCTAAGTGCTATTGCTATCTACTCCAGTGGCTACATCTGCTGAATCTGTCCCAGGAGTCAGAAACCTAATGCTGATAAATGAATACTCCCCGTTTTCTTCCTTCTAGTCAAATTACCAATTTTAAGCCATTGGGAGGGGACATTTGCAAGGTTGTGGGTCAAAAACTGCAAGATTTTGGACACTGCATTGTGAATGAGCTTTGCTCTTTTGTACATGCATGTACAAAGGGTTGGATCTTCGATTGTAATGGTTTCTCCTGAACCAGGCCAGTCTACAGCTGAAAGCATCATGCTGAATAAATGACTTTGAATTCTATTGCAGAAAATGAACGCTGCATTCAAGGAAGGGATGACAGCCTTGGGCAGTGAAATGAAGAAGTTTGTGAGCACCCTCACCATCGAACACGTGACTTTAAGCGACGGGGGTCTGTATATCTGCACGGCCACCAGTAGCCAGATGACAAGGAAACACAAAATTAATGTCATTGTACACGGTAAGGCTTGATTCAGGATGGACTTGGTTTTCATGCTTCTAAAATGTGAGCTCCTGGGAGAAACCATGAAATGAATTGTCCACAAAATCAGGGCAAACCGCTTGAGTCAAACTTTTGTCTATCTTCAAAATGAATCCTATCAGCCAGTGATTCTCAATCCGTGGTCCGTGAACCCCTGGAATACGCGATGTCATCACAAGGAGTCCACAACAATGAAACAATGTTATGATTTAAATCTTGAATTAGGTTTTGGGAGAGGGCATGCCACTCACCCACCACTGGGATGACCTTGAGTTTGTGGTTTGTTGGATGGATTCAGACATATGCTAGCTAAACTGCTGGGTCTTAGTTTAGCAAGAAACATGGCTTATTCCTTATTGCTACTGTGGCTTGTTCCACAAACTAGGACTTGGCAGGATATCTGAGTCCTTCCATATTGGTCAATTCAGTGTTTTGTTGTTATTATTTTTATTGTACAATTTTCTTGGGTTGTATATAACATTTCGATATTCACAATAACAGTGTAAAGTCTGGGTACAACCTCTGAAGTGAGGAAAAGATTATTGAAAGGTGTAGTGAAGGCTCAAAAGAGTGTACAAGCAGCAGAAGTAGAAGAAATACTCAGATCAAACACGAACGAGACAAGAAGAGGAGTATGGGAGATGTGCCAGGAAGTCAATAAGAGTGGAGATACGAAAGTGGGCAAGAGATGAGGGATAAACGTAGAATACTGTTTAATACAGGAGTTGTTCTATTAAGAACTAGTATAAAGATAGAAACTAGAAATGGGGAAAATATTACTTGTTTAATTTGGAAATTATTTTATTAGTGATTAGAAAATAGAAGCAGAAGTTAGAAATGCCGATATGTAAACAAGGATGAAGTCATTTGCATAATTGAATAATGAATATTGAATAATCAAGACACGTAAACCTTATGATTATTTGTTATAAATGTGATATCTATATGACGTCTATAACTTTTGATATTATCAATTGATTATAGAGAAAACTGAACAGAGGGTTTAACTAAATAACACATAACACACAATTTTTAAATAAGGATAAGTGGATTTGAGAACAATGGTCTATATAAGATTTACTATCTATACTTAAAAGAGATTGTACCCAGAATTCAGTGGGGTTTTTTTTTTTACTATAGGATGAGCGAAAATAAATATCATAAATTGGTTGTTTTGAGTGGTTAAAGTCTGATTTTGGTTTTTAAAGTCAACAAGCAATTTGAAATCTGCATTTCTTACTAGGGTTAACAGTATCCATTATATTATCAATATTATCAACTGTACTTTCCATTGTTTTAAATGATTATCTTTTAAATTTTTGACAGAAAAGCCTTTTCTCTTTTTGGGCAAAATGCCACTTCTGGTGGAGACCATTCTCAGAGAACCAGCTAAAGTGCCTGTAATATTCAAAGCATATCCACTCCCAGAAGCAAAATGGTAAGAACCGGAGCAAATCTTATTCTTCTTCAGCTTCTTTCCTTTTCTGTACACATTTTACAATGTCCAATCACATAGAAACACTGAAGTTCTAAAAGAAAATGTTGGGCTTCTGATTTCTTTGTGAGCAGCTGAAGAAAGCATAACGCCAAATAAAGTTTTATGCTTTTGTTATTATGGTGATGTTACTTGCTATAAAACTATACGCTTAGCGTTTAACTGCTTCCATTTTCTTTTACGTTTTTCTTTTTCAAACAAATGAAAATCCCTATTTAGCACCGAACTTCACTGAGGATTGCAGACTGATAACCTTTTCTCCCAACTCTAACTTAATCATAGGAATATTTTGCAGGCAAAAATCAGATTCTCTCACTGCAATGTACTGAGAATGTAGAAAATAGAAGGTGGTCAGATTGTTTTCTCTGTTTTCTCTGTCCTCATCTTTTAAGCCACATTATACCTGTGTTTTGCAGGTATAAAAACGGAGAAGCTATTGTTGCAAATCGTACGGTGAAACTTGGTTACTCTTTAATCATTACTGAAATGAGTGAAAAAGATGCTGGGAATTACACCGTTGTGCTGACGAATCCCATTAACCAGCAGCGTGAAAAGCACACGTTCCATCTGGTGGTAAACGGTAAGATCTTGTTCCATGAAAAAAAAAGCTACATTTTCTGCAGTTGCTAGTAAACTGGGAGGGGGAAAAATTGGCATCATGTTCTCTATGAATTTTAGAGAGTTTGTTCCTAAAGCGTCATGCGGCAAGAATACCCACACCAAATAAGACCAGGTCTTATATTAATTTTTGCTCCAAAAGACACATTATGGCTTATTTTCCGGTTAGGTCTTATTTTGGGAGAAATACAGTACTAAACACTTCCATCTGGTTGACGATCTTAACTGGGGCTTATTTTTGGGGTTGGGCTTATATTACGAGCATCCTGAAAAATCATGCTAGGGCTTATTTTCTGGTTGGGTCTTATTTTTGGGAAACAGGGTAGGTCCATTCGTAGAAGCTTACTTATCAAAAGGGTAAAACAGACTTTAGAGATATACAGGTGAAGTGGCCAAATGTACGTAATGAAAGGAGATGAAATTCAGTGGGGAAAAACGGGTCGCAGGGGGCTACGCCGCAACCCCCCCCACACCGTTTTGGGTCTAGTAGGCCTCCCTGCACTTACCTGGGAGCCAAAACAGGGCACTTGGGGACTTCTGGAAGGGGCAGGTAGGGGCGGGGCCAGCTAGCAATTTAAGAACCAGTTTGGCCGAAGTGGTGCGAACTGGTTGAATCCCATCACTGATCCACCCACCATTTCTAGAACGTGCAAGTTAACAATCTCACTCACTTTCCTCTCCTAATCTATTGCAACTCTATTCCCAGCTCACATTTTCCATTTTGATCCACCTCAAGGTCATTTGAATGTTGGTCTATTTGCTTTTCATTCCACTCTAAACACTCTAGTCCAGGGGTTCTCCAACCCTGGCAACTTTAAGCCTGGCTGGGGAATTCTGGGAGTTGAAGTCCACCAGACTGTTATGTTCTGAGCTGGGGAAGGACTTTCTTTTTTCCCCCCAGTTGATCTATTCTTTTGATTCCAGTTGATCTAACTATGATCTGGTAGTCAACTAGTGAGATCTGCCTTTCCTGCATGGGAAGGGCAAGAAGAAGGAGGACGATCAGTTTAGGTTGTAGTGACCTTAATCTGAATTAAATACTAATCTGGTTCCACAGATAAACCACTGCAGTCTAGGCCTGAGTTTAAATTGACTTCATGAACAGCAGCCTGGAACAATAGAGAGGACTAGCAGCTTAGGTTGAAGTGCTGACGAGAGTCCCCAAAAAACTGTGTCTACAGACACAGGTTGGAAACCCCCCCAAAAGTCTCCAGCTTTCTTAAATAATTTTCTAATTTTTTTATGAGTTTGTAAAATATAATTCTGAACACAAGAAGATTAACGCCTGATAATATTTCGAGACTTTGAGAAGTCAAGAGAATTTGATGGTTTCACCCAAGGCTTCATTTGGGATGATCAAGGCTGGTCACTCCTATTTATTTTTTTTTTTGTTTCCTCTTTCTCTGATGTTATCTCCCAAAGTAGCCATCATAATCTTTAAGGTCCTTAGATGTCATAACAAAGAAAGGTGATTTTTGATTGATCATATAAAGGTTGCCTTCCATTGATTTAAAGTGGGATGTTTTCTCTTTTTCAGCCCTCTTTGATAAAACCTGGATTTTTTCAATCATAGGCAAGCAGCAAAAACAATCTAGGTTGATGTATGGAGGGCCTGATGCATTTGTTTTGTTTGACTTCAGTAACCTCCTCTGTTTATTTATTTTTCAAGAAGGAGGGGAAAGAGGCAGGCTTTTGAAAATCCAGTTTTGTTACAGAAAGAATGTTGTTTTTCATTTGCTGTATATTTTGGTTTGGGCTTTGTGTCCTGGTCTTTTCCTGTCTTCATGCTTCTTCTTACTCCTGCACCACATTGTTTACTTCCCATTACCTCGCCCATCCTGTCATCTTGAGCTTCACCCTTTGCATGCCTCCTTCCTTTGCATTCTCAAGAAACTTCCTTGCCTTTGCTTTAAAAAAAATAGCAGGGTTGGTTTGTCCTGGAAGAACAATATCCCACAGCTAGCAATCACCATATTCAAATACTGCAATGGAGTGATGTTGGCCACTAAGTAAGAAAGAGTTGATGCTGGCTGAAGCAGTCTTCATTGTCCAAAATACAGATTAACAGAGTTGGAAGGGACCTTGTAGGTCATCTAGTCCAACCCCCTGCCCAAGTAGGAGACCCTACACCATTTTTGTCAAATGACAGTCCAATCTTTTCTTGAAAGCCTCCAGTGATGAAGCTCCCGCAACCTCTGAAGGCAACTTCTGTTCCATTGGTTGATTGTTCTCACTGTCAGAAAATTTCTCTTTATTTCTAGGTTGAATCTCTCCTTGATCAATTTCCATCCATTATTCCTTGTCTGGCCTTCAGGTGCTTTAGAAAATAGCTTGACCCCTTCCTCTCTGTGGCAGCCCCTCAAATATTGGAACACTGCTATCATGTCTCCCCTGGTCCTTCTCTTCACTAGGCTAGCCATGGTTTAAGGTCTCCTGGTTCTGCAGGGGGTTAGACTAGATCAGCGGTCACCAACTGGTGGTCCGTGGACCACTGGTGATCCGCGAGAAAATTTTGCTGGTCTGCAGAAAAATTATTTGCATTTTTTATATTGCACTAAATCAGGGGTCCTCAAGCTATAGCCCCTGGGACAGATACATGCAATGAATGTTTGTGTTGCTGCAGAGAGTCTCCCCCTTCGGAGTCTTTTTGTGCAGGTCGGGGGGGGAGAAATTCTGACGGGGTCTGCTTCAGCCTTCTGGTGCAGGGGTTTGATGAAGGCTGGAAGGAAGCGCCGCTGGTGGCAAAGAGAAGAGGGCCTCGTTCTAGTGGGACTGCATCATGGCCTGAAACTGGCTGATCATCTCACCCCGCCGAGCCTCCAGGTGCCAGTTTCTGGCCTTGCACTCCCACAGGTCTTCCCTCTGCTTGGAAAGCCTATGCTCCTAGTCCTGAGTGAGGTGCTTCTGCTGAGCCTCCTTCTCGGCCAGATCCAATTTGAACTGAGCTGTTTTGCCAACTCTTTATCATGGTGGCTGCTTAGCTCCAACAACTGCTTCCTGTTGAGGGCCTAAGGAGTTCGGGTGGACAGGCGAGGAGTGGCTGGGAGGGGAGGGCGACTAGAGGCCGGTGAGGTGCCGCTCGACATGAGTGACATCGAGTTGCCCATGCCTACCCAGTCACATGACCACCTAGCCAACCCACCCAGCCCGTCATTAGGCAGATCATATTAGTGGTCCGCGGGATTTAAAATTATGAATTTAGTGGTCCCTGAGGTCCGAAGGGTTGGTGACCCCTGGAGTAGATGATTTCCAAGGTCCCTTGTAACCCTTTCTGTTATTCTGTTAAGTGCTTCAGGATGGTAACAAGGAGCAAAGTGCAGTTTTTCACTTTCAGAATCTGACTGCCCCTGAAGAAGAACCAAATATTTAAACGCCTTGAATTATTTTGTGACCGTTTAACTGTGTGCCTATTGAATCAGGGCATTCTGGTGCAACATTCTGTCTTTAATCCTAAAAATGAATTAACCTTTCACTTAAATTGGAATGAGGAAAGAAAGGGAATAATGGTTGATCAGGAAAAAAAAAATGCCATTGGGCTGGTTGGCATACAGCCCTAAATCATAATGTGGTTGGTTATTTTTCATTCAGTATGAGACCAAACTTCGTTTAGCATTCTAGTTGAAGATTGAATCCGTTGTCCTGTTACTATTCCCTACAATTGATAGTTAGGAGGTAGTTGGATGCCTTCAAAACCTAGAGAATGCTTGAAGGCCTCATGATTGCGTGCCATTGATGAGTTCTCCTACCATCAATTTGTCAAATCTCACAGTCTTCATCAGATGTTCTGGTAGCAATTTCATTAATGCATCATTTGCGGAAAACTTCCTTTTTCATGTTCTAAATTTCCTGACTCATCCAGAGTTGGCAGACATCATAGAATAACAAGATTGGAAGGGACCTTAGAGGTCATGTAGTCCAACCCTCTGCTCCAGAAGGAGAATGTTACAGAATCACAAGGGATTGGAGGCCATCCAGCCTAATCAACCAGCACAGCCTTAACAGAAATACCCTAAAATCTGGAGGGAGGGGGAAAGGAGGGGGGTTTGATTTAAAGCAAGCTTCAGAATCCAACTTTCAAGCTTCAAAACTCCAAACATCAAAGTTTCCTCTAATGAAAAGACTTCAGTAACAGAAAGTGAACGCTAGACGTTGTTTCTTTTTTTTTCCCAAAAAAGTTTTATTTTTATAAACAAACAAACATACAGTACACAATCAGTCCATCAATGTATCATCTGCGTGCATCTTTTGTGTCTTCTCCCTACTCCTCAATTCTTATTCATGTCTTAATATTTATCATTTCATTTGTTATAACATTTCTCCCCTCTTTCTTTACAATATTACTCTATATATATTTCTTCTCCAACCAATAATAAAATTGCCCCCATATCTGAAAATATTCCGATTCCTCTCTTTCTTTAAGTATCAAAGTCAATCTATTCATTTCTGCACAATCCAATATTTTCTTAATTATTTCTTTCTCGATAGCAGAAGTGGGTTTCAGCAAGTTCTTACCAGTTCTGGAGAACTGGTAGCGGAAATTTTGGGTAGTTTGGAGAACCAGTAGTAAAAATTCTGACTGGCCCCGCCCCCATCTATTCTCTGCCTCCCAAGTCCCAGCTGATCGGGAGGAAATGGGGATTTTGCAGTGACTTTCCCCTGGATTGGGGACGGAATGGGGATTTTGCAGTAACCTTCCCTGGAGTGGGGAGGGAATGGAGATTTTACCGTATCCTTCCCCTGCCACGCCCACCAAGCCATGCCCACCAAGCCATGCCACGCCCACCAAGCCACACCCACAGAACTAGTAGTAAAAAAATTTGAAATCCACCATTGCTCCATAGAGATTTTTTCTGCTTTCCATCTTTGCACAAATACTATCCTCACTGCTGTTATCACGTGTACAATCATATATATATTTTCCTTACTAAATTTCTCTGGTAAGATACCCAATAGGAACAGTTCAGGTTTTAAATCTATAGCTAGACGTTGTTTCTTATTAGCCAGTGAAAGAGCAAAAAGGGGAAATAGTGGTGAGCTACCCTGATTAAGTGGATTTCTGTTTGATGAACAATGAATGTTCATCAAAGGTCTACGTTCCAATACGTGTCCATCACTTCTCATAGAATTGCTTATTATTTTTATTTATTTTATTAGTCACATTTCTATGCCGCCCACTCTCCGAGGACTCTGGGCGGCTTACACCAAAGACAGTATACTAAATAGTATATTGCCCCCTTAACAAACTGGGTCCTCATTTTACCCACCTCGGAAGGATGGAAGGCTGAGTCAACCTTGAGCTGGTGAGATTTGATCCGCTGATCTGCTGAACTAGTCCCGCCTGGATTACTGTAATGCTCTCTACATTGGGCTCCCCTTGAAGAGCACCTGGAGGCTCCAACTGGTCCAGAATGCGGCCGCGCGGGTGATTATAGGAGTGTCATGGCACTCCCATGTAACACCTCTCCTGCGCGAGCTGCACTGGCTTCCGGTGGTCCTCCGGGTGCGATTCAAGGTGTTGGTTTAGAGCGCTTCATGGCTTAGGACCTGGATATCTATGAGACCGCCTTCTGCCACTGAGAGTCTCCCACCGGCCAGTACGCTCCCACAGAGAGGGGCTCCTCGGGGTGCCGTCGGTCAAACAATGTTGACTGGCGGCCCCCAGGGGGAGAGCTTTCTATGTGGGAGCACCTGCCCTCTGGAATGAGCTCCCCCTGGAGATACAGACGATCCCGGATTTATGTACCTTCCGCCGGGCCCTCAAGACTTTTTTATTTCAACAAGCCAGGCTGGCCTAACTTCTCCAATTGTTTAATTTTAATTTTAATTTTAAATGGGGTATTTTAATTGTTGGGCCAAATTGTTTAATATATTTTAAATTGCTTTTAAATTTCTGTATTCTATGTTTTTTACCTTTGGCTGTTCACCGCCCTGAGTCCTTCGGGAGAAGGGCGGTATATAAATCTAAATATAAAAATAAATAAATAAATAAATAAATAAATAAATAAATAAATAAATAAACTAGCAGTCAGCTGAAGTAGCTGCAGTACTGCACCCTAACCACTGCGCCACCTCGGCTCTTCCTGCTGATTGCTTCCTGCTTCCTGCTGATTGCTGCTCATTTACTTATCTTTTCCTCTGGCAGTTCCACCTCAAATCGGGGAGAATGCTCTCCTTTCGTCTGTGGATTCCTACAAGTATGGCTCCACCCAAACTCTCACGTGTACAGTGTATGCAGTCCCAAGGGTGAGCCACATTCAGTGGTACTGGCAACTGGAGGAAGAATGCACTTTCAATCCACAGTAAGCAGAACGCCATTTCCCGGTTATTGCTTTTCCCGCATTTGATTTTTATACAAATACATTGTGTGTTTACATTGTCTCTTGACAAATCTCTTCTGATCCTTTGGAAAATCCTTTCCCCCCCAGAGGTAAGGCAGGCCCCAATAACAGTAACAGAGTTGGAAGGGACTTTGAAGGTCATCTAGTACAACCCCCTGCTCATACAGGAGACTATATGATCTCCATGCAGGAGACTTAGATGGCCTACTAGGAATTCAAGCCGCCGAACTGCCGACCTTTCTGATCGACAAGCTCAGTGTCTTAGCCACTGAGCCACCTTTCCTAACCTTTGGAAAAAGGGTTAAAACGTGGCTCCGTGGCTATGCTTGGGAAGCCCAAAACAGCACGGACTTGTGGGGTTGGTTCAGTGGTGAAATCCAAATTTGTTTACTACCGGTTCTGTGGGCGTGGCTTTTTTGGGTGTGGTGAGGCTTGGTGGGCGTGGCTTGGTGGCCGTGGCAGGGGAAGGATACTGCAAAATCTCCATTCCCACCCCACTCCAGGGGAAGGATACTGCAAAATCCCCATTCCCTCCCCACTCCAAAGGAAGGATACTGCAAAATCTCCATTCCCACCCTACTCTGGGGCCAGCCAGAGGTGGCATTTGCCGGTTCTCTGAACTACTCAAAATTTCCGCTACCTGTTCGCCAAAACCTGTCAGAACCTGCTGGATTTCACCCCTGGGTTGCTTAGTGCCATGAGAATCCTTCCTTTGCCTTTTTCCCACCAATTTTTAACAGGGTTATTCTTGCCTCCTTAAAAAAAAAAAACTATTATAATTTTTTAAATGTTTAGTTCACAATTTTGACTCCTAACATTGTCATTTTTTGTATTTCGATGTACCACCCAGAACCCCTCTTTTGAGGGAGACGGGTGGTTTGAAAATGTGAAATATAAATAAATAATACTGTTTGTCTACATCCGGTTATGCCTCAAGTCAAAACTACTCAGGTTCCTTCAGGTTTATTGTGTGCCAGATTTTGGCTAGAGGGGACTGCTGGCTCTCTGCTTTGGAAGCTTTTATTGTTGTGGATACATATAACAGATCTGTATTGTCTCCCCCAGTTTTCTCTGTTGGGGCAAACCAGGCCTTAATTTGGCTGGGTATCTTATCTCTATGAAAGTGAATGTCAGCGGAAACCCCTTGATTGATGGTAGGAGTGGTAGAATTCGCTTCTGACCAAGGGCCACTTCGCTTCCCTTATCTGAATTTTGCAGAAGAACAGACTTCCTTTTAGAATAAAAAAAGAAAAAGAAAAGGGAATCTGTTTTCCTGTTGTTGTTTTGAAAACAACTTCCTGTCTGTCGTCTTCCTTTGGTGCCTAACTATTTCCTATGCAAGGTTGGGTAGTCCAGAGAAATAACTGATTTCCATGTTAACCTTTGCCTTTCTTTTAACAAAATTCACTCCGATTCGTTGATTTTGTGAATAGGAGTTTTATTTGCACTATTTCTTACCTTTAATATCTAACTGGGTTGAGCTGGCCAAAATAAGGAAAATTTACCTTGAGGCAGTGGTGAAATCCAATTTTTTTTACTACCGATTCTATGGGCGTGACTTGGTGGGCATGGCTTGGTGGGCGTGGCAGGGGAAGGATACTGCAAAATCCCCATTCCCTTCCCACTCCTGGGAGAAAGATATTGCAAAATCTCCCGCTCTGCAGCCAGCCAGAGGTGGTATTTGCCGGTTCTCTGAACTGCTCAAAATTTCCGCTACCGGTTCTCCAGAACCTGTCAGAACCTGCTGGATTTCATCCCTGTCCTATATCAAAATATATTCAGTTTCTTCTTTATCCTTAATAGTGAGTGTTAGTCTATCCATTTCTGCGCATTCTAATATTTTCTTAATTACATTCCCCTCAGATGGAATCTCATCATTTTTCCATTGTTGCGCCAATACAATTCTAGTCGCGGTTAATATATGCAAGATTAGCAAAGATGCTAAAATCTTTTTAAAACAATAAAAACAAAAAACACTCAAAAGGTCTAGATAAATATATATATAGGGTCAAGATACTTGGCCAGTTAACAATCCTAGCATATTGGAGAGATAATGCTCCACAATGCTGCACAATAAACATTGCAGGAAAAATTGTATTTTTCCACCTGCTTCTTCTTCTTTTTTTCCCAAGAGGCAAGTGGACTTTCTGGTTCTTCTTTGAAAAGGTTTCGCTTCTCATCCAAGAAGCTTCTTTGCTTCTCATCCAAGGCGTGAAATGTCTTCAAAGGAAAACCAGAAAGTTGGGATAACCTTGGGATAACCATGACTTGGATGACTGAGTATCTCCATAGACTTTTGCTACCTGCTATTAACAATTGTGATACTTTTTTGTGATCATTTCCTTAGCAAAGCATACAAGTGTAAAATGAAATGTCTTTGATTTTTCTCAGCCAAGCTGGAATGGGGAATAATCCCTATGCGTGTAAGAAATGGAAAACCATAGGAGACCGAAGAGGAGGAAATCAGATTGAGATCTTAAAAGATCAGTTTGTTGCTATTGCTGGGAAAATGAAGGTGAGACATTGATTTCTTATTTGCTGTTTGCAAAGCTGGTGGAAAGTTGGGTGGTAGAATTTAAGTTGCTACATTGCAAATCTCGCTGGGCTTAAACAAAATTCCATATAAATAAAGAACTCTGTGCATAAAACAGAAAATGAGGTAATCCCGTGACCGAAAACTGAGAAATGATTATAAGGCTCCAGAATGTTACCTGCTGGTCTTAGTTACCATTTAACCTCATTAACTTAGTGGTAAAATAGATTTGATAGCATAATGCATCAAGCTAAACAAAACTTGGCAGGTATTTTTTTTTTGTTATCAATATTAATTATCCCTAACATTTATTATCATAATAATGATCAATTCAATTCAATTATCATAATTGAAATGCTAATTTTAAAGGGTTTTCCAAACACTTACAAAAGGTAAAATCTAAAAGATTTGAAACTGAGCAGTTGGGTTTAGTTAGAAATGGCGTTTTAACTATTCTTGGAGATTTTTAATATGATATGAGAAGCAATATAGAAATGATGATAATGATAACAGTCATATGTGTGTTTACTTGGTGTTAAGCCCCATAAGATAATGGCTTTTCTCCAGTAAGTATGCAGTTTCGTTTATAGCTTAAGGCTGCAATTTTAAGCAATATTATTTAATATTTACTGCCTCTATTTGTATTATGCTTCTTAGGTCAATGAATCAATTCTTAGCAGAAAATTCATTCTGAACTCAGGAGGTCTAAGTTTTACATGAGTCAGGGATCAGTGTGATATCAAAAGATATTTCTGGAGAATGTGCTGGTTTTTCAGGCTTCACTTCATCTCTGGATTTTTATGGACAACAATAAACTCTCTATTAAGAGAGTTGAGGAATGATCAACAGTTTTACTTCTATTCATTGCAGAGGGTAGTCAACTGACCATCTAAATTTCAGATGCCAATACATCCAACAAAGGTGGATTGTGTTGCAGTAGAAGGAATAGCCTGGCTAAACTAACACGATGACATGTTCCATTGACTCATTTTGCAAAAGGCCAGCTCAAGACTTTAGCCTTAAACCACTTGACTTGATCTCTTGCAGACGGTTAGCAGCCTCACCGTTCAAGCAGCAAATGTGTCCACCTTGTACAGATGCGTAGCGAATAATAAAGCTGGAGAAGGTGAACGAATCATCTCCTTTCATGTCACTAGTAAGTCTTGCTTTCCAAACCCATCTACCACATTTTTCTAAGTATGCCTCCCTGTTGGTTATTTGTGAAATCCCATATTTTTCGGAGTATAAGACACACCTTAGTTTTTGGGGAGGAAAATAAGAAAAAAGCCGATTGGCGGGTAGACCAGCCTCCCGGAATACCCCCAATCAGCTGTTCCCAGAGGTGAATTTTAGCAACAGGTTCCTTGGTTGTGAGCTCTGTGCCTTGCTTTTTTTTCAGCCTCTCAAACTTCTGAAACTCTGTTTCAGAAAAAAACTTTTTTTCCTGCCTCTGAAAGCTTCTGAAACAGAGCTTCAGAAAAAAAAGGCTTTTTTTTCCTGAAGCTCTGTTTGGAGGCTTTTTTTCTGAAGCTTCTTTCAGAGGCTTTTTTTCTGAAGGACTATCTGTACTCTGTTCAATCTCCTTTCTTTGGTATTGGTATGTAGCTTAACCTCTTCCCATCTGTTGGCTATTGTGTCATTCTCCAGATTTGTTAACATAGTTTGGTTAGAACCTTTACTGATTCTTCTTTTGTTGCTTGCTATATTATTTTAGATAAAAGCCTTTCAGAGGATTTTTTTCTGAAGCTTTTTTCAGCCTCTGAAATCTCCGTTTGCAAGGCTGGGCAGGGCTACATTCGGAATATCAGATGCACCCAGATTTTCACCCTCTTTTTTGGGGGAAAAAGGTGCGTCTTAAACTCCAAAAAATATGGTATTTTCCAAACGATCACGGCAAGAAGCCCGAGTTTGCTGGGATCAAGGAAAACCCCAGTCTCTTTTGGTGGGTTCAAAACGGGTAAAATATTTCAGATTTTGGGGTGAGTGTTTTAG
Source organism: Arizona elegans (assembly GCA_022577455.1). Lineage (NCBI taxonomy): Eukaryota > Metazoa > Chordata > Lepidosauria > Squamata > Colubridae > Arizona > Arizona elegans. Next base: position 67,842,776 of record JAKOOJ010000009.1, read on the forward strand.
AATTTGAAATGGATGGCTGATGTCAAATGTCCGGCTTATGGCTTCCCTCAGTGGTGGGATTCAAAATTTTTTACTACCGGATCTGTGGGCATGGCTTAGTGGGCATGTCATGGCTTGGTGGGTGTGGCAGGGGAAGGATACTATAAAATCTGCATTCCCTCCCCACTCCAGGGGAAGGTTATTGCAAAATCCCCATTTCCTCCCGATCAGCTGGGACGTGGGAGGCAGAGAATAGATGGGGGTGGAGCCAGTCAGAATTTTTACTACTGGTTCTCCGAACTACTCAAAATTTCTGCTACCGGTTCTCCAGAACTGGTCAGAACCTGTTGAATACCACCTCTGGCACCCCTCCTTAAAACTTTCCTCAGGGAAGAAGTTTCAGTTCCACCCACTCTGGGTTGAAAGAATGTTCTTTGCAATCGGTGGCCCATCCTTGAAGTAGCGAGTAGAAACAGAGTCTGCTCATCTCCAATATTTTTTCATACACGTAAAAAGGGGCTGAGGCTTTGACGGAGTGATTTGCATGAGTTATGGTGGCACAGTGGCTAGAGTGGAGTGCTGCAGGCTAATTCTGCTACTTGCCGGCTGCCTGCAGTTTGGCAGTTCGATTCTCACTGGCTCAAGGTTGACTCAGCCTTCCATCCTTCTGAGGTGGGTAAAATGAAGACCCAGATTGTTGGGGGCAATACGCCGACTCTGTAAACCACTTAAGATAAAGGTAAAGGTTCCTCTTGCAAATATGTGCTAGTCGTTCCCGACTCTAGGGGACGGTGCTCATCTCCGTTTCAAAGCCGAAGAGCCAGCGCTGTCCGAAGACGTCTCCATGGTTATGTAGCCAGCATGACTAAACACCAAAGGCACACAGAACACTGTTACCTTCCCACCAAAGGTGGTCCCTATTTTTCTACTTGCATTTTTTACGTGCTTTCGATCTGCTAGGTTGGCAGAAGCTGGGACAAGTAACGGGAGCCTCCCCGTTACGCGGCACTAGGGATTCGAACCGCTGAACTGCCGACCTTTCGATCGACAAGCTCAATGTCTTAGTCACTGAGCCACCATGTCCCTTGTAAACCACTTAGAGAGGGCTAAAGCACTATGAAACGGTATATAATTCTTAGTGCTTTTGCTGTTGTAGATGTTTTCCTGTGTTGAATGCCCCTGAAGAGATCTGGGAATATTTCAAAGGCTCATCAAGCATTATTCTCTCTTAGAGCATGGCAGGCAATGGCTCTCTGATCCTTTCCTTTTGATCCTTTCTGATCCTTTTCCTTTTATTTCCAGGAGGCCTTGAGATCAGCCTTCAGCCTCAAGGTCAGCCTACTAAGAAGCACAACGTAACCTTGCAATGCACCGCTGGCAAGCACACCTATGAAAGCCTCACCTGGTTTAAATTCAGCCCTCGGGCTTCAGGGACTCGCCTGGATAGACTGCCTATGCCTGTGTGCAAGAATTTGGAGGCCCTCCAGAAACTGAACAGCACCACCGTAAAGGCGAATAGGGAGACCATTACCCTGAGTCTCTTTCTCCACAATATCACCCTCCAAGATAGCGGGGAGTACGTGTGCATCGCTCTGGACAGAAAGAGCAAAACTCGGCACTGCCTTGTCAAACATCTCACAGTTTACGGTAAACCCAATGGTGCATAGGGAAACGTTGCATTCAATTTTTACTCAATCTATTTCTCACCCTGATTGAATCTGTCCAACGATAGGTAAACAAAAAACAACAAAAAAAAAACCCGTGTTCACCCATGTGAATATTATTATTATTATTTATTTATTTATTTATTTATTTATTTATTTATTTATTTTATTTATTTTGTATACCGCCCTTCTCCAACAGGACTCAGGGCGGTGAACAGCCACGGTAAAAACACAACATATAAAATTTAAAAACAATTGAAAAAACATTAAGTAATTTTGGCCATCAATTTAAAATAACCCAATTAAAACCAATTATAAATTTAAAACTGTAAGGATGTAGTCAAGCCAGCCCGGTTAGATGGACTAGATGTGTTTTCAGGGCCCGACGAAAAGTCCGGAGGTCTGGTATTGTGCGTATCTCTGGAGGGAGGTTGTTCCAGAAGGCAGGTGCCGCCACAGAGAAGGCTCTCCCCCTGGGGGTCGTCAGCCGACATTGTCTGGCCGACGGCACCCTGAGGAGGCCCTCTCTGTGTGAGCGAACTGGCCGAATATACACTTCTAGCTTTAACTGTAGGGTCTCTCTAAAATGCTCCGGGGCAAGGACAGTTAATTTTATTGGTAGATAAAGACTCTGTATGGTGGACACGGAGAGCCGTCAAATTTTGTCCAATGGCAAGCTTGGAAATCGCTGCATAATTTTCATGCGTTTCCCAGCTTCCAAATGACAGAAAGTTGTGTTGTCTGTTTCGGCCATCGTTGTCTAAGGAGGTCACCTTAGAGCAGAGGTCTTCAAACTTGGCAGCTTTAAGCAGCTTTAAGACTTGCGGACTTCAACTCCCAGAATTCTCCAGCCACAAGTCTTAAAGCTGCCAAGTTTGAAGACCTCTACCTTAGAGCAATTTAACGCTTAAGGAGCGATCACCGTGCAAAGCAAGAAAATACAGAGGAAAATGCAGCATACCAAAATAAATACAGTTAAGATTGTTCTCAAAGTGTGTCTTTTCTTGCAGTGTAAAACATTGGTTGGGTTGTGTAAAAATATTGGTTTACTCTGTAAAACGTTGGCTGAGTTGTGTAAATCATTGGTTTACTGTGTAAAACATTGGCTGGGTTCGGCAACTTTGTGGGGCCAAAGAGTGCATTGGAACCTGAATGATGTGCAAGAAACTACACTCCCAAAGTAGTGGATGGAGCTAGAGCAAAAAGTGCATTTGATTTCATTTAAAGCAGGGGTGTTAAACTCAAGGCCCGCAGACTGGATCTGGCCCACTGGGTGCTTAGATATGGCCCATGGGACCGCCCCAGAAACAGCAAAGGGCCAGCCTGCGGTGCCTCTGCCAGCTAAAATGGAGGTCAGGAGGGCCACGTGCGGCCTTCCAGGTTCTGTTTTCACTGGCAGAGGGCTGCAGGAGGCCATCATGGCTTAAAATGGAGCCTGGGCGGGCCACGCACGGCCTCCCTGAGCTCCGTTTTTGCTGGCAGAGGGCTGCAGGAGGCCATCACAACCAAAAACAGAGCCTTTGATGAGTGATGTCTAGCTGACCACGCTACCTGGCCACATACCCTGCCTGCCCCCGACTCCCCGAGGTCACACACAACCCTGATGCGGCCCTCAGTGAAATTTGAGTTTTACACCCCTGATTTAAAATGAACGGAAATCAAGTTGAGTTATTGTGACTGCGTTCCAGATTAGTTCCCTGTTCTTTTTTTCCCCTGAACCATTAAATTTGATCAGATTTATCTGGGGGCCATATTCACGTCTCCCAGGGATTTAGGTTGTGCTTCTGAAATAAATTAACTGACACAAACAAACTCTGTGTATTTATGCTGGAACACTTGTGTTCATTCCGTAATTTTAGGAAAAGAACTTCTAGCTACTAATATTAGTAGCAAGGCTACTAATATTGTGTTCCTCCTATTAATTATAATGAAGCATCAGTTGCTTTCAGGTTTGCCTTTCTTGACGGGCCATTTTTCAGGGCCTGCTCTTAACATCTGTCTTTCTTTCAAACAGAACCAGTGGCACCTGCAATTACAGGACACCCTCAGAATCAGACAACAAACATCGGCGAAACAATAGAAGTTGTTTGCACAGCAAGTGGAATTCCTTCCCCACATATCGCTTGGTTTAAAAACAATAATTCTCTTATTGAAGACTCAGGTGAGAAAGTTCTCCCCTATCCCAATTGCTTATGTTAAATTGCCTGCTGATGTTTCAATGCTTAGTATATTGCTTCTTCAACAAATATTTTGTCTATCGTGTTTCCCCCCAAATAAGACCCTGTCTTATTTTTTTGCCACCCAAAAAAATGGGAAGAAATGGGCCAGGAAGGCAAGTGTCGGGGTATGTGGGGCCTGGCTGTAACTGTCTGAAGTTAAGTAGTAGGGCAGCTCCACCCCTCCATCCCCACCCTAATCTTAATTTTTACCCATGCACCCTGGAGTGGATGGAGTCTTAATTAGGGCTTATTTTGGAGGTAGGGCATATATTGGGCGCAGGTGTGAAAATCAAGCTAGGGCTTACTTTCAGAGTAGGTCGTATTTGGGGGGAAACATGGTATTATGTCTCTTAAATGCTCCTACCACTCCTTATTGATCATTCAGTGAACAAAACTGTGATTCCAATGCTCTGTCCTTTTGTCTGACATCTGCTACCTCTCCTGCTGATGCTTGTCAGTTACATGTTTTACTTATTTTATTTTATTTTATTTATTAGTCACATTTCTATGCCGCCCACTCTCCGAGGACTCTGGGCGGCTTACACCAAATACAGTATACTAAATAGCATATTGCCCCCAACAATCTGGGTCCTCATTTTACCCACCTCGGAAAGATGGAAGGCTGAGTCAACCTTGAGCCGTTGAGATTTGATCCGCTGAACTGCTGAACTAGCAGTCAGCTGAAGTAGCTGCAGTACTGCACCCTAACCACTGCGCCACCTCGGCTCTCTTTTAATAAGAGCTACCTTAGTTTCTTGCCCAATTCCAATCTCAGTAAATCATCTACTTTATTCACGAAAAGACATTATACAATTCATTTATCGTGTTGAAGGGTTGTAGCATGAAAACCTTCGTCAATTGATTTATTTTTGTAGATCAAAACAAAATTACCAACCCCCCCCAAAAAGGTCAAAAAAACCACCTTTGATTAAACAAAAAATGATAAAAGATATACCGTATTTTTCAGAGTATAAGACGCACCCTTTTTCCCCCAAAAAGAGGGTGAAAATCTGTGTGTGTCTTATACTCCGAATGTAGCCCCGCCGAGCTTCTCAAATGGAGATTTCAGAGGCTGAAAGCTTCAGAAAAGAAGCCCCCAAACAGAGCTTCAGAAAAATAGTCTCCAAACAGAGTTTCAGTAAAGAAGTCCCCAAACAGAGCTCAGAGGCTTTTTTTCTGAAGCTGTTTCGGAGGCTTTCAGAGGCAGGAAAAAAAGTTTTTTCTGAAATGGAGTTTCAGAAGTTTCAGAGGCAGAAAAAAAAAAGCAAGGCACAGAGCTCACAACCAAGGAACCTGTTGCTAAAATTCACCTCTGGGAACAGCTGATTGGGGGTATTTCGGGAGGCCGATCCACCCACCAATAAGTTTTTTTCTTATTTTCCTCCCCAAAAACTAAGGGTTTTTTTTTTTTTTTTTTGCTTTAATTTATATGCCGCCCTTCTCCGGAGATTCAGGGTGGCTTACAATGCGTTAAGCAATAGCCTTCATACTTTTGTATATTTATACAAAGTCAGCTTATTGCCCCCACAATCTGGGTCCTCATTTCACCTACCTTTGAAAGGATGGAAGGCTGAGTCGACCTTGAGCCTGGTGGGATTTGAACTTGCAGTAATTGCAGGCAGAAGATGTTAATAACAGTGCATTAGTCCACTGTGCTACCAAGGCTCTACCAAGTTGCGTCTTATACTCCGAAAAAATACGGTAGTTCCATCAGGAAAAAATAAATGCCTGAAGTCCAACCAACTATTGATTAATTATGTTTACAGTTGTCAGATTGGTACGGAGGTACAATCTGGTACACTTGGTACACTTTGATTAGAAGCCTCTCCTAAGGCTAGAACTGTGTTGGCTTGGTTTCACTCGTATTGTATCTCCATTCTCATGACTATATATGTCTTAGGGTTGTACCTCATCACAAAACTCATTCCAGATTTTAATCCAGACAAGCTCGGGTTCAGAGAAATGCTATATCCAGCTCTGTAGTTCAGTTGTTCAAAAAGAAAATGTAATGTGGAGTTTTGGAATGCTCCCATTTGGAGTTCTAGCAAAAGAAGTTATTTGTACGTCTTGTTGTCTCTGCTACAAGGTATTGTCCTGAAAGATAGGAACCAACGACTCACCATACGAAGAGTGAGAAAGGAAGATGAAGGTCTTTACATGTGCCACGCCTGCAATGTCCTGGGTTGTACGAAGGCAGCTGCCTTTTTTGAGGTGGAAGGTTGGTAGCACTATGCATTTCCAGGCTGATGTTGGAAAGTCTTACTTTCTGTGCCGATCCTCCTTAGAATTGTGTTATCTCTGCTGGTTAACTCCTTAGAATTATGTTAACGCTGTTAATGCAAGTCCAGATGCTATTAGATTAATTGATACTGAGGTAAAAACAGAGCTGAGGAGAAGCCTGCCAAATCTGGGGCCATACAGGAAGTCCAGAAGCTGGATGGCAGCCCATAGGAGAAGTGCCAAAATCTAAATGGAAGAGAAAACCTTGGAACTTAGGAGGGATGTGGATTCTACTGTCAGGCATGAAAGACCAAATTCACACATGAAAGTTCAATAAAACTGATTTATTACTAAAAGTTTATGCATAGGAAACTTCTCAACTAATGGTTGGCATCTGCTTAGAGTTAGAAGAAAGGGAAGTTAGACTTAATTTTGTCGTGGCAGTGTAGGGATTTTTACCCTTTACAGGTTCTGCCAGATAGATAGATAGATAGATAGATAGATGATAGATAGATAGATAGATAGATAAATAGACAGACAGACAGACAGACAGACACCCTGTTTTCCCCAAAATAAGACATCCCCTGATAATAAACCCAATCGGGCTTTTGAGCATATAGCAATAAGGCCAAGCGCTTATTTCAGGGTTCAAAAAAAATATATAAGACAGGATCTTATTTTCGGGGAAACATGATAGATAGATAGATAGATAGATAGATAGATAGATAGATTGATTTAGAAGATTCTCCCTCCCTCCCTCTCTCTCTCTCTCTCTCTCTATATATATATATATATATATATATATATAGAGAGAGAGAGAGAGAGAGAGAGAGAGACAGACAGACAGACAGACAGACAGATACAGAGAGAGAGAGAGAGAGAGAAACAGACAGATAGACAGAAAGACAGACACAGAGACACTCACACACACAGAGAGAGAGAGACAGACAGACAGATACACTCACACACACCCAGAGACAGACAGATAGACAGACAAACAGACACAGAGAGAGAGACAGACAGACAGACAGACTCGGAAATTATCTAAATGTAGTATATATACTTCATTTAGATAATTTCTGAATAGCTCTTTTAATTTGAGCCAAGCATCAATCAGAATAACAGAATACGAGAGTTGGAAAAGTCCCTGGAAGTCTTCTAATCCAACCCCCTGCTCAGGCAGGAGACCCTATGCCAGGGGTCAGTAACCTGTGGCTCTGGAGCTACGTGTGGCTCTTTCTCCCCTCTGCTGCGGCTCCCTGTCACTCAAAAAAATTGGCGTCACAACTGCCAATGTGCGACACCTGCCGGCATGCGATTTATTCCGCTTTTCAATCCCCCGTAGGCCAACCATGGATGAATCCAAGAAAAGAAAAGTTTCAGAAGAAAAGAGAACGTTTAATTCAACTACATATGCTAGTTTTGTGGCTGCTCAAGAAATAGTCAGGGTTTTGTGGCTCTCTGTGTTTTCTTTTCTGTGGGAAATGGGTCCAAATGTTTCTTCGAGTGTTTAAGGTTGCAGACCCCTGTCCTATACCATTTCAGACAAATGGTTGTCCAATCTCTGCTTAAAAACAGCATTCTTGGAGCACATGGCCATGCAAACATTATGTCTTCAACTTTTTAAAGCAGCTGCATCTTTCTTGAGAATTGCAAAAGGTCTTGCAACTAACATGTGATCCTCGGAAAAGATACAGCTGCTTGAAAGAGTTTCAGATGAGTAAATTATTCTTGCCCCTGCATCCTGCAAAAAACTATTCTGGTACTGAATGTACAGCTCTGTGATCTCATGTTAATATGTTTAAATATCAAAACACTATTTCCCTATACCGTTTTTCAAAAGTACTGCTTCAGTGTCACAAGCTTCTTTTTTAAAAAAAAACACAACACGTCAGAGTTACATCCTGTTATTCTTACAATCTCCAGCCTGAGATGGATGTGTTGTGCTAAGCAACTTCTATTGTTGGATGAAAAATGTCTGTAAATAATCCTTTGTGCAAATATATAACACCAGTTATTTAACAAATAAGATTCGTTTCCTCAGAATCCAGCATGTTTTCTTTCCTTTTTTTAGTGGAAACAACTGAAGCTTTATTCTCTGCCTCTCTGATCTCTCTCTTCCTCCCCTGCCCCCCTCTCTCCCCCTCTCTGTTTCTCTGTCTGTCTGCCTGTCTTGCTTTCTCTCCCTCTCTCCCCCTCTCTGTTTCTCTTTCTGTCTTTCTGTCTGCCTGTCTTGTTCTCTCTCTCCCCCTCTCTCCCTCTCTCTGTTTCTCTGTTTGTCTGTCTTGCTCTCAGTCTCTATGTCTCTCTTTCCCTCTCTGTTTCTCTGTCTGTCTGTCTGTCTTGTACTCTGTTTCTCTCCCTCTCTGTTTCTCTTTCTGTCTTTCAGTGTGCCTGTCTTGTTCTCTCTCCCCCTCTCTCCCTCTCTCTGTTTCTCTGTCTGTCTGTCTGCCTGTCTCGTTCTCTCTCTCCCCCTCTCTCCCTCTCTCTGTTTCTCTGTCTGTCTGTCTTGCTCTCAGTCTCTATGTCTCTCTTTCCCTCTCTGTTTCTCTGTCTGTCTGTCTTGTATTGTTTCTCTCCCTCTCTCTGTTTCTCTGTCTTTCTGTCTGTCTGTCTTGTATTCTGTTTCTCTCCCTCTCTCTGTTTCTCTGTCTTTCTGTCTGCCTGTCTTGTTCTCTCTCTCCCCCTCTCCCTCTCTCTGTTTCTCTGTCTGTCTGTCTTGCTCTCAGTCTCTATGTCTCTCTTTCCCTCTCTGTTTCTCTGTCTGTCTTGTACTGTTTCTCTCCCTCTCTCTGTTTCTCTGTCTTTCTGTCTTTCTGTCTTTCTGTCTTGTACTCTGTTTCTCTCCCTCTCTCTGTTTCTCTGTCTTTCTGTCTTTCTGTCTGTCTGTCTTGTACTCTGTTTCTCTCCCTCTCTCTGTTTCTCTGTCTTTCTGTCTGCCTGTCTTGTTCTCTCTCTCCCCCTCTCCCTCTCTCTGTTTCTCTGTCTGTCTGTCTTGCTCTCAGTCTCTATGTCTCTCTTTCCCTCTCTGTTTCTCTGTCTGTCTGGTACTCTGTTTCTCTCCCTCTCTCTGTTTCTCTGTCTTTCTGTCTGTCTGTCTTGTACTCTGTTTCTCTCCCTCTCTCTGTTTCTCTGTCTTTCTGTCTGCCTGTCTCGTTCTCTCTCTCCCCCTCTCTCCCTCTCTCTGTTTCTCTGTCTGTCTGTCTTGCTCTCAGTCTCTATGTCTCTCTTTCCCTCTCTGTTTCTTTGTCTGTCTGTCTTGTACTCTGTTTCTCTCCCTCTCCCTGTTTCTCTGTCTTTCTGTCTGCCTGTCTTGTTCTCTCTATTGACGGGTTTTTGGTTCTTAGGCATTCTAAAAACATACTAGAAGAGAATTTGCGTGTGCTGTTGAGTCCATGTGTCTGTCCTAATCTCTAACTTCATATGGGATGAACGACAGGGTTTCCTTCAGTTATCCCTATCTACCTTCTCAAGTGGTTTTGGAAACATAAATCCCAGAAGACCTATTGACTAAAATGAGAGACTTGAAATCCCACAAATTTGGAGAACATTTGGAGGAAGGCCGATTGTGTCCCCTCTGTTGGTTAGACCCAATAATCCCCTTCTACTGTAGCTGACTTTCTCCATTCACCTTCATAAAATTAGTCTTTCTCATGCAGTTGACTTATCATCATCTAAGCCTGATTATACTTTCTATTTACTCTTTCATTTCATGATGAAATGATCCATTTTTAGCTCCTTGGCATTTTCCATCAGCTTGGATCTCTCCTTGATACGTATTCATTACTAAATTGTCACATTTTTTTTTTCTGGAGTTGCGCCTATCTTAAGCGAGCTGAAAGATTCAGGCCAACTGAAAAACCTACAATTGTTTTAAATGGGACAATATTCAACATTGGTTTTCATTTGTTTGGCCTTATCAGTAGGTCACTATTGATGCCATAGCTACGTCAATCAGAGATAGGCTTCACATACTGTAGGAACCAGTTCGCCCCGCACCGGAAGTGTGTGTGTGGCATCATAGAACGTGGCAATTCACTCATGCGTGCCGTCCACACATGCGTGTGACATCAAACAACACAGCAATTCACGTGCACTGTCAAAAAGGAGATAAGGAGAATCCAAGACCTCGGTGCCTTCCACCGTGCCCTTAAAACCTTCTTTTTTCAGCAAGCCGGGCTGGTTTAACTCTTTTAAATGTTTTTAATTGGTTTGTTATTGTTTTAATTACGGGGCCAAATTTATATATATCATTTTAATAGTTTTTAATGTTTGTAGTTTATGTTTTTATTTGGCTGTACACTGCTCTGAGTCCTCAGGGAGAAGGGTGGTATATAAATCAGATATAAAAAAATAAACAAAAAACCCCCACAGCGATATAGGATGGGGTTGTGCCCATATAGCGGATGGACAGGCCCATCTGCAGGTTGACACTACCGGAATACCACCTCTGACGTGAATCTAAATCTCTGGCTTATATTAGAATAGTGAAGAAGAATTGATCATATGTTTACCGGGACAGTATGGTAATCAATATTTGTGCTCAGTATTTGTGTGGTACTGGGACGTGGTGGCTTATGGCTAAGACTCTGAGCTTGTCGATCGAAAGGTCGACGGTTCAGCGATTTGAACCCCTAGTGCCTCATAACAGGGTGAGCTCCCTTTACTTGTCCCAGCTTCTGCCAACCTAGCAGTTCGAAAGCACGTAAAAAATACAAGTAGAAAAATAGGGGCCACCTTTGTTGGGAAGGTAACAGCGTACCGTGCACCTTTGGCGTTGAGTCATGCCGGCCACATGACCACGGAGACGTCTTTGGACAGCGCTGGCTCTTCGGCTTTGAAATGGAGATGAGCACCGCCCCCTAGAGTCGGGAACGACTAGCACATATGCACAAGCGGAACCTTTACCTTTACCTTATTTGTGTGGTACAGGAAGTGATGATGGTTATGTGATGGTTGCATTTTGTTCTGAGGAAAAATATATTTTCTTGACAGGTTTTTTTTTTTTTTTTTTTGCTGCCGTAGACTTGTTAGGTGTCGGGCATCTAAAGTTTTTCTTTCTTGGGCAAGAGTGCCCTTTAAGTATTTCAGCGGATGGCTGATCCCAAAAGGCTTTGCAACCTATCAATGAATCATTTCATTGTTTCTTCCCAGGGACTGATGAGAAAACAAACCTTGAGCTCATTATTCTTGTCGGAACAGCGATCATTGCCATGTTCTTCTGGGTGCTCCTCGTAATCATCCTGCGGACTGTGAAACGGGTAATGAAATCCACTCTCTCCCCGCTGCCCTGTTGGCATTACTCTTGCATAACAAATGAAACCTCATGGCCTTTCTTTTGTCTGCCTCTCGGCTTTGTCTTGAAATCAACAGAGGCTCTCCTCCCCCACTCCCCTTCTTGGGGCATCACATTCCTGCAGAAGATGGAAGGCATCCAAATATTTTGCTTTTAATTGGTGGGGAGAGGGGAAAAAAAGGCCTCCCCCCCCAGATATTAATAAAGCAAGTTACTAAGGATGGTTGATGGGTATGTGCCTTATATGGAGCAGTTATGGGAAACAATATTCTTGCATTTCTGGCAACAAAGAAAAGAAAACTTAACAAGTCTTAACCATTCTAGCAAAGGTGAGAGAGGCAATGATTCAATACAGGTAGTCCTCGACTTATAACAGCTCACTTAGTGACCGTTTGAAGTTACAACGGCACTGAAAAACGGGACTTATGTCTGTTTTTCATACTTACAACCATTGCAGCATCTCCATGGGCATGTTTTATTTATTTATTTGTTTATTTATTGGTTCAATTTATATGCCGCCCTTCTCCGGAGACTCAGGGCGGCTTACAATGCGTTAAGTAATAGCCTTCATACTTTTGTATATACCTGCTTAGTAGGGCTTTTTGGCTCCCCCTAAGCGGTGTTCTTTTTTATACAAAGTCAGCTTATTGCCCCCACAATCCGGGTCCTCATTTTACCTACCTCGAAAGGATGGAAAGCTGAGTCAACCTTGAGCTTGGTGAGATTCGAACTTGCAGTAATTGCAGGCAGCTGGTGTTACTTAACAGCACTTTAGTCTGCTGCGCCACCAAGGCTCTTTAAATGTGATTTACATTTGGATGCTTGACAACCGATTCACATCTATGACGGTTGAAGAATCCCAGGGTCATGTGATCCTCTTTTGCAACCCTTCCGCCAAGCAAAGTGTTCTGTCCCCGTCTCACACACACACACAAACAGATATCCAGGGGTTAAATAAAACTGGCAGACAACAAATTCTTTCGATAAGAGGATTGGCAGCAACCCAGTAGCTGCTTGCCAAGAATTTTACCCATAAAGGGAGGGGTTGTTCCTCCGACAGATAAAGCCAACCAAAATACACACAGTTCAAGAATTGTCAAGTCCAGTCCATATTAAATCCAAGGCAGATGTTGTTGCAAAGATACAATGTGACTCGCTAGTAGTTAGTTTTGTCCGTCAGAGTCTGAATGGCTACCTCATGCCCTTATATCCCCTGTGGGGTGTGGTCCAGTGACTCAGATGAATCTCTGGCACGCCTCCTTTTCTGCTGCGTGCGCTTGTCTCTCCGACGCTGGTGTGGATCCAGCCAAGACTTATCTCCGTCACTGTCCGACTGTGAGGAGATACCTGGTTCCTGGCCGATCTCTTCTCCCTTGGAAGACATGTGAGGCATTGCCAGAGAGGAGGGTCCTGGAGAGGGAAGCCTGGCCAACTCCTCTCCTTTATGTTCGGAGCCTTCTCCCTCTGATAAGTTGGCCTCGGGGGTCGGAGTCACAACACATTGTTAAGATTCACTTAACAACCATTTTACCAATGGAAGAACCGCAGTGATTCATGCAACAAACTCCGGCAAGAAAAGTCGTAAAATGGGGCAAGACTCACTTAGCAACCTAAATTCTGGGCTCGATTGTGGTCGTAAGTTGAGGACAACCTGTAATAAGCATAAGCTACAATTGTTGATGTTGTGTTCCTTTCAGGCCAATGGAGGAGAACTGAAAACTGGCTACCTGTCTATCATCATGGATCCTGATGAAGTCCCTATGGATGAGCAGTGTGAACGTCTCGCTTACGATGCTAATAGATGGGAATTCCCTCGGGATAGGCTGAAACTAGGTGTGTTCTCTCCCAACAGACCAATAAGTCCTGATAGCCATTAAATTAGATTTTTTTGGGCGGGGGTTGGATATAGGGATATAGGGAAAATCACAGTACACTTAGGAAGAAGGGCCTGATGGCTCAGCAGACTGATAGCATTGTGATTAACACCAGCTGCCTGCAATTACTGTAAGTTCGAATCTCACCAGGCTCAAGGTTGACTCAGCCTTCCATCCTTTCTAAGGTAGGTAAATTGAGGACCCTGTTTGTGGGGGCAATAAGCTGACTTTGTATAAATATACAAAAGTATGAAGGCTATTGCTTAACGCATTGTAAGCTGCCCTGAGTCTCCAGAGAAGGGCGGCATATAAATCATTTTTAAAAAAAAAAAAGTTATCCTATTTGTGCTTGGAATCTCCACTGGGAAAATTCTTTTTTTTTTTAAAAAAAAGTTTTTTTTATTTTTTATAAAAATGTTAAATCAATGTATGTAGCACCTGGGCACCATACATTCCAATACAAACAAAACTGATCAGATTAAACATTATTAAGGTTACAGTCTATCATTATTCCATTATTCCACCTATTTCTCATCATTACTTTCATTTTATCAAATACAAATGTAATACATTAATATTCTCTTTATTTCTATCTCTTACTCTAGCTTTTAATCATATCACCCTGTATTAAAAAGCCTTTTCTTTCTTTCCTGTCTAACTTCTAATCATGTCACCTGCCTTCAACAAGCGAGAAAGAGAAAAAGAATGGAGAGGGAGAGATAGGGAAATACAATTCAAAACAACAACCGAGAACACGAATCATCCCTCCATCATCTCTTGCCTGCTTTATACTTTAATTTCTATACTTTTAAAAAAAAGAGAGGGGTAGAAGGAAAAGTAAGTCAAAACAACAATAAAGAAACAAAAAGAAATCATCTACCCATCGTCTCTTGCCCGCTTTGATACTTCAACTGCTATGCTTAAATGTGGAGAATATGTTGGCATTCCTAAGACTACAGAGTAAATGTGTAGACATTGTAGATTGTTTATAGGGCTGTGTTTCAGGGTATTCTTTGTCAACGGGTTCGTGTTTGAGTTTCCCAGGGGGGTTCATGGGTTTTAATTAGCACTGGAAGCCAGCCAGGTCTCATCTTTTAGTTGGGGGGAGGTCATCAGACAGTCAAAGAGGCGTGTTGCAGAATACAGCAAAAGACCGGGCACATCATCCGTAATTTCCACCATTTCTGAGTGGTGAAGTCACTGGTAGTATGTGTATAGCGGTGAAATCTCAGCTAGGCCACACGCCAAAGAATGGGCCAAAGCTGTGGCTGTTGGAATCTGTATCTTAATAGTGTCATCATTAGCCATAAAAATGCTACTTAATAATAAAAGAAACTCTCAAGAAAACCAGAATTACATGCCTTTGACACAGAATGGCCCAAAAGTAGTCAGATTTATGTAGTTGGCAGCCTCCTCCTCCTCCTCCTCCTCCTCCACCTCCTCCTCCTCCTTTTCCTCCTCCTCCACCTCCTCTTTCTCCACCTCCTCCTCCTCCTTCTCCTCCTTCACCTCTTCCTCTTTCTCCTCCACCTTCTTCTCCTTCTCCTCTTTCTCCTCCTCCGCCTTTCTCCTCCTCTTTCTCCTTCTCCTCTTATTCTTCCTCTTCCTCCTCCTCCTCTTCCTCCTCCTCCTTCTTCTCCTTCTCCTCTCTTCCTCTTTCTCCTCCTCCTTCTTCTCCTTCTCCTCCTCTTTCTCCTCCTCCTCCTCCTCCTTCACCTCCTCCTCCTCCTCTTTCTCCTCCTCCGTCTTCTCCTTCTCCTCCTCCTCCTCCTCCGCTTTCTCCTCCTCCTCCTTCTCCTCCTCTTTCTCCTCCTCCTCCTCTTTCTCCTCCTCCTTCTTCTCCTTCACCTCCTCCTCTTTCTCCTCCACCTTCTTCTCCTTCTCCTCTTTCTCCTTCTCCTCTTTCTCTTCCTCCCCCTCCTCTTCCTCCTCCTCCTTCTTCTCCTTCTCCTCCTCTTTCTCCTCCTCCACCTCCTCTTTCTCCTCCTCCTCCTTCACCTCCTCCTCTTTCTCCTCCACCTTCTTCTCCTCCTCCTCTTTCTCCTCCTTTTTCTCCTCCTCCTCTTTCTCCTCCTCCTCCTCCTCTTTCTCCTCCTCCTCCTCCTTCACCTCCTCCTCCTCCTCTTTCTCCTCCTCCGTCTTCTCCTTCTCCTCCTCCTCCTCCTCCGCTTTCTCCTCCTCCTCCTTCTCCTCCTCTTTCTCCTCCTCCTCCTCTTTCTCCTCCTCCTTCTTCTCCTTCACCTCCTCCTCTTTCTCCTCCACCTTCTTCTCCTTCTCCTCTTTCTCCTTCTCCTCTTTCTCTTCCTCCTCCTCCTCTTCCTCCTCCTCCTTCTTCTCCTTCTCCTCCTCTTTCTCCTCCTCCACCTCCTCTTTCTCCTCCTCCTCCTTCACCTCCTCCTCTTTCTCCTCCACCTTCTTCTCCTCCTCCTCTTTCTCCTCCTTTTTCTCCTCCTCCTCTTTCTCTTCCTCCTCCTCTTTCTTCTCCTTCTCCTCTTTCTCCTCTTTCTCTTCCTCCTCCTCTTTCTCGTCCTCCTTCTTCTCCTTCTCCTCTTTCTCTTCCTCCTCCTCTTTCTCGTCCTCTTTCTCCTTCTCCTCTTTCTCTTCCTCCTCCTCTTCCTCCTCCTCTTTCTCCTTCTCCTCTTTCTCCTCTTTCTCTTCCTCCTCCTCTTTCTCGTCCTCCTTCTTCTCCTTCTCCTTCTCCTCCTCCTTCTCCTCTTTCTCCTCCTCCTTCTTCTCCTTCTCCTCTTTCTCCTCCTCTTTCTCCTCCTCTTCCTCTTTCTTCTCCTTCTCCTCTTTCTCCTCTTTCTCCTCCTCCTTCTCCTCTTTCTCCTCCTCCTTCTCCTTCTCCTTCTCCTTCTCCTTCTCCTCCTTCACCTCTTCCTCTTTCTCCTCCACCTTCTTCTCCTCCTCCTCCGCTTTCTCCTCCTCCTTTCTCCTCCTTCTCCTCTTTCTCCTCCTCCTCCTCCTCCTTCTCCTCCTTCACCTCTTCCTCTTTCTCCTCCACCTTCTTCTCCTTCTCCTCTTTCTCCTCCTCCGCCTCTTTCTCCTCCTCTTTCTCCTTCTCCTCCTCTTCCTCCTCCTCCTTCTTCTCCTTCTCCTCTCTTCCTCTTTCTCCTCCTCCTTCTCCTTCTCCTCCTCTTTCTCCTTCTCCTCTCTTCCTCTTTCTCCTCCACCTTCTTCTCCTTCTCCTCTTTCTCCTCCTCCGCCTTTCTCCTCCTCTTTCTCCTTCTCCTCCTCTTCCTCCTCCTCCTTCTTCTCCTTCTCCTCTCTTCCTCTTTCTCCTCCTCCTTCTTCTCCTTCTCCTCCTCTTTCTCCTCCTCCTCCTCTTTCTCCTCCTCCTCCTCCTCCTTCACCTCCTCCTCCTCCTCTTTCTCCTCCTCCGTCTTCTCCTTCTCCTCCTCCTCCTCCTCCGCTTTCTCCTCCTCCTCCTTCTCCTCCTCTTTCTCCTCCTCCTCCTCTTTCTCCTCCTCTTTCTCCTCCTCCTTCTTCTCCTTCACCTCCTCCTCTTTCTCCTCCACCTTCTTCTCCTTCTCCTCTTTCTCCTTCTCCTCTTTCTCTTCCTCCTCCTCCTCTTCCTCCTCCTCCTCCTTCACCTCCTCCTCTTTCTCCTCCTTTTTCTCCTCCTCCTCTTTCTCTTCCTCCTCCTCTTTCTCGTCCTTTCTCCTTCTCCTCTTTCTCGTCCTCCTCCTCTTTCTCTTCCTCCTCCTCTTTCTCGTCCTTTCTCCTTCTCCTCTTTCTCGTCCTCCTCCTCTTTCTCCTCCTCTTTCTCCTTCTCCTCTTTCTCTTCCTCCTCCTCTTTCTCGTCCTCCTTCTTCTCCTTCTCCTTCTCCTCCTCCTTCTCCTCCTCTTCCTCTTTCTTCTCCTTCTCCTCTTTCTCCTCTTTCTCCTCCTCCTTCTCCTCTTTCTCCTCCTCCTTCTCCTCCTCCTCCTCTTCTGAGAAAACATAGTTGCCTTTTCAAAAAAAACCACCTTTCAGACAATTATGTTCTGGATGACTGAGAATGTCCGTAGTTTGGGCTAAGGGAATTGATCAGGATATTTGTAGCTCCCATTTTGCTTCAGCTACAAATGCACTTAATGGTCAAGAAACCCCAGTGTCAGTTCCCTGATGCCTCTTGGCTAACTTCACAGGAATGTTAAAATGTTAGAATCAAAATCAACTAGGATAGCATTCTCAGGTTGTCTCCTTCCTACTTCCACATTTTTTTTTTAATGGGATGGGTAAATTTCTTTCCTGCCATTTGGGGATAAATATCCCTTTTTTTTTTTCTTTTTCCTATGTATTCAGGAAAGCCACTTGGTCGAGGAGCGTTTGGTCAAGTGATTGAAGCTGACGCATTTGGAATTGACAAAACGACTACTTGTAGCACTGTAGCAGTCAAAATGCTTAAAGGTAAGGATCAAGAATCTACACTCACTAGGTGGCTCAGTGGCTAAGACATTGAGCTTGTCGATCAGAAAGGTCGGCAGTTCGGCAGTTTGAATCCCTAGCACAGGTCTCCTGTGTGAGCAGGGGGTTGGACTAGATGACCTCCAAGGTCCCTTCCAACTCAGTTAACTGCTCACTCCAGGAGTTCAATTCTGAATGGCTCAAGGATGACTCAGCCTTCCATCCTTCCAAGGTGGGTAAAATGAGGACCCAAATTGTTGGGGGCAATATGCTGATTCTGAAAACTGCTTAGAGAGGGCTGTAAAGCACTATGATGTGGTATAGAAGCCGAAGTGCTATTGCTATTACTGCTATTATCTGTGTGCCTTTTGTTTTGCAGAGGGTGCAACGCACAGTGAACATCGGGCCTTGATGTCTGAACTCAAAATTCTTATTCATATTGGCCATCATCTCAATGTAGTCAACCTACTTGGAGCTTGCACAAAGCCAGGAGGTCAGTGTTGCTACATCTCTCATCTATTTTAGATAGAGCGTTAACTGATTTCGCTCTGAATGGATGAATGAATGGATTGACATGACAACTCATCTTGTAGACCTCTCTTGGAGTTCAGCAATGCGGGAAAAAAAGATACAAAACTAAGCAGAAACAGAAAACCTATAGAGAATTAGTCAATGGGGCAGGTTGATGACTGCGTAAATACTCTTGAGTCTTCCTATCTGAAGGCTTGTAAGATTCTGTCTGATGACCTACTTCTCTTTTAACGTTAAACATACTTTGGTATGTGTTTACGATCTGCCCTTTTTTTCTCACTGTACTTTCTTCAGGTCCACTCATGGTGATTGTGGAATACTGCAAGTTTGGAAATTTGTCTGTCTACTTAAGAAGCAAGCGAAATGATTTTGTTCCGTACAAGGTGAGGTTTCAGAACTTGGAGAGCCATTCACCGTATCCATGATGAGCTTTGTTGAACGTTGCATGATATAGAGGTTGAGCAAGTGGGACAAGAATAGAAGATTCAGGTTCTAGTCAGCCATCAGCCACAGATCTTCCATGGATGACTTTGTGGCCACCATTCTCTTCTTCTACTTTTGTTAAGTCCTTTTCATACTTCGCAGTTATTAAGAGTACAGACATAGTGAGCAATTGGACCAGGGGTGGGCTTCTAGAAGTTCGCAGGGGTTCGGGAGAACCTCTAGCTAAGATTCTGTGCAGTTCGGAGAACCCCCAAATCCCACTCCTGGCTGGCCCTGCCCACCCCATCCCACCCCTCCCAGGAGTCCCCATGCGGCCCATTTTGGATGCAGGTAAGTGCAGGGCGCGCGTGGAGTTTTGGGGAGGGTGAAAAACGGGCCTATCGGAAGTTCGGGAAAGCCAGAAATGGGCCCGTTTCTGGCCTCCAAATGGCCACTGGAGCCCGGAGAGGGCAAAAACAGCCCCCTATCGTGCAGGAGCCTGACTAGGCCACGCCCACCATGACCACGCCCACCCTGCAACCGGGCAGAGAACCCCTTGCTAAATTTTTGAAGCCCACCCCTGAATTGGATTCCTATTCTTTTCTCAGTACACAATTAACATTTCAACATAAAGCCGTTGACTAATCAGGATACAGTCTGGGGCCTTTGCCAATGTTATTCAGTTACAATAGCATTTGCTTCCTTGAGGCTCTCTGTCTCATGTTACTCAATGGTCTCAAGTCAGCTACGTTGGTTATCACTAAGAGTTTAATCCATGTACCCAACACCCACAAGCGTTTTGCTACCTGAGGTAAAAAAACAAAACAAAATGGCAGCCTTCCATGTAAACAAGATATCTAGCTAAGCATCTAATCTTACTTCAGCATTGATAATGGAAGATTGTCACCTGGCCTTAAAACCAGGGGTGGGCTTCTGGGGGTTCACAGGGGTTCGGGAGAACCTCTAGCTAAGATTCTGTGCACTCCTGGCTGGCCCCTCCCATCCAGCCCCTCCCAGGAGGCCCCACATGGCCTGTTTTAGATGCAGGTAAGTGCAGGGCGTGCACGGAGGCTTGGGGAGGATGAAAAATGGGCCTACCAGAAGTTCGGGAAGGCCAGAAATGGGCCTCTTTCTGGTCTCCAGAGGGCCTCCGGAGCCTGAGGAGGCTGTTTTCGCCCTCCCAAAGGCTTGAGGAAAGTCTCACGAGCCTGGGGAGGGCAAAAACTGTCCCCCCTGCCATGGTGCAGGAGGCCAACTAGGCCACACCCACCATGGCCACGCCCACCCAGCAACCAGGCAAAGAACCTCTTCCTAAAATTTTTGAAGCCCACCCCTGCTTAAAAGAGCTGAAGGCAAGGGCACCCAAGTTTGGTCAAGCCAAGGGTTATATCAACAGCATTTCTGGGGATGAACCGCTAAAAAAAGGAAGAGCACGTTAGAATGTGGGGTAACAATGATATTCATTAAAGGAAGGATGACGATGACATAGATTAACCAGCGATGTGGAATCTTTGCATGCGTGAAGCAAATACTGTATATAAAGTAAAACAGCAAAATAGGTGCTATCTTTTTTGCCATATTTTCTTGCATCTCCTGTTATATAGCTTCCATTATTTTTCAGCAATGATGGCCTTCATTGTTTCCTTACTTCTTTTAACCATAGAGCAATAATACCAGATCTGGGCGAGGACACAGTGACTTCTCTGCAGACCTAAAGAAACGCTTGGATAGCATTGCAAGCAGCCAGAGCTCAGCGAGTTCAGGTTTTGGCGAGGAGCGATCCCTCAGTGAAGTGGAAGAAGGAGAAAGTGAGATTTGCCATAATTTTTTAAGCAAATGTTACGACCGAGTTTGAAATGAATAATAAAATACAGTAGTGGCCAAAATTGTGGAAACCTTTTGGGAAAAGTGTATTTTTCCCAAGAGGTTTCCACAATTTTGGCCACTACTGTATATGAAATAAAACCCTCTATACACCCAAATAATCTGAAGAAATCAAGAATTAATTTCTGTGAGAAAGAAACCTTCAAGGGCTAATTAGTAAGATTGTTAATATTAATTGGTATTTCTTTAGCTTCACCATCCATGGTCAGATGTTCCCAGGGTTCACTGCTCATATCTCATTAATCCACAAATGAGGTTTTTCTTAAAATCATGTTATACAACAAATAAAGTTATTTGTCAACAAGACAAAGGTATTTCCCATGAAAGATATTCCACTCTGTTAATTCAACTGATGAAGAGTAGATACCTCCCTCAGCAGTTTCCATGGAAAATATTTCATCATCACCATGCGTATTATAATTTTAACTATATTTCTCAGGATGTGCTGTAGAGTATATTGTTGTTAGTTGCAAAGTCGTTTCTGACCCATCGCAACCCCATGGACAACGTTCTTTCAGGCCTTCCTGTCCTCTACCATCTCCTGGAGTCCATTTAAACTCACGCCGAGTGCTTCAGTGACTCCATCCAGCCATCCCTTTCTTCTTTTGCCCTCAATCGTTCCCAGCATTAGGCTCTTCTCCAGTGAGTCCTTCCTTCTCATTAGGTGGCCAAAGTATTTGAGTTTCATCGTCAGGATCCGGCCTTCTAAAGCGCAGTCAGGGTTGATGTCTTCTAGGATTGACCTGTTGGATGGCCTTGCAGTCCAAGGAACTTGCAGGAGTCTTCTCCAGCACCAGAGTTCAAAGGCCTCAATTGTTTGGCACTCAGCCTTCCTTATGGTCTAACTTTCACAGCCATACATGCTACTGTCCATGGGGTTTCCATGGCAAAGATACTGGAGTTAGTTGCCATTTCCTTCTCCAGTGGTCACATTTTGTCAAAGCTCTCTGCTATTTATTATTATTATTTATTAAATTTATATCCCGCCCTTCTCCCCGAAGGGACTCAGGGCGGTGAACAGCCGAGAATTAAAATAACATGCAATATAAAAGTTAAAATAATTAAAAATAAATTAAATTAAACGGCCGCCCCAATTTAAAACCCCTAGCAATACAATTAAAAACCCCTAAAACCTATTCAGGCCAGGTCGGCTTGCTGAAATAAAAACGTCTTCAGGGCCTTACGGAAAGTGCGGAGATCCGGAATCAGCCGTATTCCGGGAGGTAGCTCGTTCCAGAGGGCGGGTGCTCCCACAGAGAAGGCCCTCCTGCTATGACCTGTCCATCTTGGCATAGCTCATAGCTTCATTGGGCTACTCAGGCCCCTTCACCGTGACAAGGCAGTGAACCATGGAGGGAGCTGTAGAGTATGCTTTGTGTATAAGTTCGTTTTTCATTTCTTTGCAGCAACATCAGAAGATCCTTGCAAAGCTTCTCTGAGCCTAGAGGACCTCATTTGCTACAGCTTCCAGGTGGCTCGGGGGATGGAATTCCTGGCGTCCCGGAAAGTAAGGAATTTCTTGTAGGGAAATGACACTTGTGGAATGACGACATCCTTCAGGAAATAATTGTAATAAGTTTGAGGCTTGGGGGAAGGAAACTGTAATGTTTGCGTTCATTCCAGACTTCAGATCATTCTTGAGCTTCAACTATTGATACTCCTAAGTGCTTTGGTAAAGGTATCAGCACTTGTGAATTCAACAACAACATTGAAATACGAGCTGGAAGTTGCCTGTCCCAGGGGTCCCCAACCTTTTGGATCTCAGGGACCAGTAAATTCATAATTTTAAATCCTGCGGACCACTAATATGATCTGCCTAATGACCCGCTGTGTGGGCGTGGCTAGGTGGTCATGTGACTGAGTGGGTGTGGTCAACTCAATGTCACTCACGTCGAGGGGCACCTCGCCAGTCTCTACTAACCCCTCCCCTCCCAGCCACTCCTCGCTTCCTTGCCCGGGCTCCTTAGGGCCCCAACAGAAAGCAGTTGTTGCAGCTAAGCAGCCACCATGAGAAAGAGTTGGCAAAACAGATACCTTAGTTCAAATTGGATCTGACCGAGAAGGAAGCTCAGTAAAAGCACTTCACTGAGGACTATAAGCATAGGCTTTGCAAGCAGAGGGAAGACCTGCGGAAGTACAAGACCAGGCACCAGCACCTGGAGGCTCAGCGGGCTGAGATGGTTAGTTAGTTTATTTGATTTGTATACCGCCCTGCTCCCGAAGGACTCAGGGCGGTGAACAGCCAAACAATAAAATACATAAATCCAAAAAATTTAAAAACCAGATAAAATCAAATTAAATCATTTTGGCCCAGACAAATTAAAACACCCCAATAATTTAAAAACAGATTAAAATTTGCATATTAAAAGAAGGAGGAGATTAGGCCAAGCCCGCTTGATGGAATAAAAAAGTCTTCACAGCGCGGCGGAAGGTGCGCAGATCCGGGATCCTCTGTATCTCTGGGGGGAGCTCATTCCAGACGGTAGGTGCTCCCACAGAGAAGGCTCTCCCCCTAGGGGTCGCCAGCCGACACTGTTTGGCTGACGGCACCCGGAGAAGTCCCTCTCTATGAGAGCGTACTGGCCGGTGGGAGGCTATTGGTGGTAGTAGGCGGTCCCGTAGATAACCAGGTCCTAAGCCATGGAGCGCTTTAAAGGTGGTAACCAAAACCTTGAAGCGTACCCGGAAGACCATGGTCAGCCAGTTCCAGGCCATGATGCAGTCCCACTGGGACAAGGCCTTCCGGCTCTTTGCCACCAGCGGCACTTCCCTCCAGCCTTCGCCCAAAACCCCACACCAGGAGGCTGAAGCAGACCCCAAGTCGGAATTTCTGCCCCCCTCTGACCGGCACAAAAAGACCCCGAAGGGGGAGACTCTCTGCAGCAACACAAACGTTCATTGCACGTATCTGTCCCAGGGGCCATAGTTTGAGGACCCCTGATTTAGTGCAATATAAAAAGTGCAAATATTTTTTATGCGGACCACCAAAATTTTCTCGTGGACCTCCATGGTCCACGGACCACCAGTTGGTGACCGCTGGTCTGTCCATTTCCTTTGATTAGTTTTTTTTTAAAATTTATTTCATGAATATACATGAACATGTGCATATCTTGGAGTAAACCCCACAGAGGTCACGGGATGTAGATCAATTTGCTGCGTGCACACTCACTTCACATGCACCTGCACCTGGCCTTCCGTGCATGCGCCCAGTTTGTTTCTGTAGAGCGGGAAAAAAGTCAAGATGATGGCCATGATAGAACAATAGATAGAACAATAGAAGCCACACCTTTCATGACACATGTTAAGGAGATAGCTTAAAGACTAGAGGACAATCTTTTACTATTAAATATAAGGTCATGCAACTGAGACTTGCAGAGATTACAGCTTTTAAGATAAGGTTAGTCCTATTTTCTGGAAGAATTCAGAGAAGTGACATCGTTTATCTTGCTTCAGTGTATACACCGAGATTTGGCTGCTCGCAATATCCTTTTATCGGAGAACAACGTGGTCAAAATCTGTGATTTTGGACTGGCTCGAGATATCTACAAAGATCCAGATTATGTCAGGAAAGGAGATGTAAGTTCAGTGGTCTGAAATTTTGAGGCGTTTATTTGAAATGTTAAACCAGGACATCCTAAATCCCTAATCCCACCTCCACTTCAACGATTTGCAAACATGTTGTAATCAATTTACTACAAGTTTTCAAGTTTTACTATGTTATAACTTTAACTTTTATGGAAGTTACTATGACAACAATGTTCTTGTTACCGATTGGTGGCATTTTAGATATGTAATATTGTTTCTTAACTATTTAGGCTAGACTACCCCTTAAATGGATGGCTCCAGAAACCATTTTTGATCGCGTATACACAATTCAAAGTGATGTATGGTCTTTTGGTGTGTTGCTGTGGGAAATATTTTCATTAGGTAAGTCAAATGTCTTTGCCGGCTAATTCTTCTCAAAGTTTAACCTTAAGACTACTGAAATGTAACTGTGTTTGTTTATTTTTAATGCAGTGTCATTGTAGATACCTATTTCTCCATCAATGTAGAACAAAAAAATGAATATTCAGTAGGCATTTAAGTATTTGGAATATGTTTATTTGTTTTATTTTTATTTATTTTTATTTATTTTAATATGCCGCCCTTCTCTGGAGACTCAGGGCGGCTTACAATGCATTTAAGCAATAGCCTTCATACTTTTGTATATTTTAGACAAAGTCAGCTTATTGCCCCCACAAACCGGGTCCTCATTTTACCCACCTTAGAAAGGATGGAAGGCTGAGTCGACCTTGAGCCTGGTGAGAATTGAACTCACAGTAATTGCAGGCAGCTGGATGTTAAATGCTGCCTAGGGAGGCATTAGCCTCCTACGCCACTCAGGCTCCTTTGTTGCTCCTTAATAAAATCCAAGACCTTCAATAAGGCCCAATTATGTCTGTTAGTTTGATTGTGGTGTGGAGACCTAGAAGTTGAGCTCTCACCTCACAATCAGGAAACTGACAGTCTGATCTTAGGTAGAGGCACATATTTCTCTCTCTGGGCACAATGAGAATATATCTGCTGAACAAAGCTCCTCATTGGCAACAGGAAGGGCATCCGGCCAGTAAACACTCAGCTCCATTCAGTTGCCCAGACTCCATCCTGCAAAGGATTATGGGGTCGTTAAAAGAAGATGATGATGTCTGTGTATTTGATTCATGTTCATATTATTATGCTGATCAAATGTTCCACGGATTGTAATAGATCCGGAACTCCTTGCCATCTAATTTTGGAGGATTCCTCTTAAAACATTACACCCCATTTTTCGGGGTGCTCTGACACCCAGAAAGCTGTTTCAAAAGATAAGGGAATGAAGGTGTCTATTTTGTTAGATCAAGAAGTCTTTCCCTCGTGAAATAAATATATTGGACCATGTTGATAAATTATTGCACTTTTTATATGCTATTACAGGACTCCTGTATTTTGGTTGGAAAATGTATAGCAAAACAATATCCAGATATTTTTTTTAAAAAATTAATGTTGTCACATTGGATTTATTATGGATTCTTTCTATGCTGGAGATACCTATATGGTACCTATATGGTTTTCAGCCAGAAATCTGAACTCTACCAGATAACTATTAAAGTTGTCTACAAAAAAATATGCATTTCCAAATTGAAAAATTCATAAAAGTTTGTTTGAATCTTAAAATGGCCTTGATCTCCAAGTCCTTCCAAATGTTTGTGGTGGAATCAGTCTGTTGTTCTAGGGGTGAAATCTACTTACCTGTGCAAAAGGTAGAAAACACATTACTTCCTGGTTAAAACCAGGAAGTAATGACACCCGGGCAGGTGGGTGGAGCTTTGCTCTGCCATCATTACCAGATCGCTGAACCACCGGCCAAGTTCGCTACCGGATCAGATGATCCGGTCCAATCCAGGAGCATTTCATCCCTGTGTTGTTCCCATTATTAAGCTACATTATTAAGCCCTTGATTTATTGCGGCAATTTGGACTGTAATTTTGGTTGTGAGTTTTGACACACATAAGTCAAGAAGCCCATGTGAACGGACCTGATTCTTCAACATTTTTATGGTGGTTGCTAAGCAAATCACACATTTATAAGTCCAAGTCGTGCAAGTCATATGTAAGGACCCATTCTCCTGAATGGGCGTATTTTTCTGGCAAGTGGCAGCAAACATTCAATTTTTGGAAGGACTTGGAGATCAAGTCCACTCTGGGATTCAGACAAGCTCTTACGTTGCAAATTTTGCAATTCTTTAATGCATATTTTTCCCAGATACTGGCAAAAAAAAAAATACCAGAAATCGTAGTTATGTGACTGTGGGGTATTGCAATCAGTCATAAATATGAGCCAGTTGCCAAGGGGAATGCGATCATGTGATTGCACAACATTTTACAAAGACCACAAATGATTTAGGGGCTGTAAAGCATCTTTTGCAAGGCCATCATAACTCAAAACAGTTTTTAAATGAGCGGTGTTAAGTCAGCTGTTTTAGAAGTCTTGACATTTTTCTGATCTTCTCCAAAAGACCCAAAGGTTTATCTGCAGAGCCTGATTTACTGTATCTTCCGGCCACCTTTGGTTGAAGCGATGTACCTGTTAAATTTGTAGCTACTTTTCATATTGGTGAAGTGTCGGTAAGCGGAACAATGAGCCCAGAACTTTAAGGCATTTTTTTAAAAAAGGAAATCTATTATTTTAGGAGCCTCGCCATACCCAGGTGTAAAAATTGATGAAGATTTCTGTAGAAGATTGAAAGAAGGAACGCGGATGAGGCCACCCGATTATACAACGCCTGAAATGTAAGAACTTTCGCTGCTGCAAACATGTTTTGTAGCAGAGGTTGATCATACATCCATTTTGTTTCCTTCCATGTCATTTAGGAATGCTCCAATAAAAATAAAACACATTCATTAGACGGCCATCATGGCTTTCATGTTAATGGGGTAGAAGAGCTAAAGCCAAACCAAGCAAATCTGTTTTTCCCGTTCTTCCTTTATTCCTTATAACAAAAACCATCCATAAGTAGCTGAATGGGTTTTATTCGGGGACACATTTATTTATAATAGATTTAATTCTCCAGGTATCAGACAATGTTGGACTGCTGGCATGGTGAACCCAAACAAAGACCGACCTTCTCAGATTTGGTGGAGAGCTTAGGGAATTTACTGCAAGCTAATGTTCACAAGGTACGGAAATGTTCTACACAGAAGTGAGTTTCACGTAATTTTACAACCGGTTCGCCACACACTGAAAATGTGAATGCACACGCAACTTCCACGCATGCACACGGCCTTCTGTGCATGTGCTTTGCTCACCCGCGCAGCTTGCACACATGCACGCAGCTTAGAAAACGTGGCTAAACCGGTTCAGGCGAATACCACCACTGGTTCTACAGCAGGGATGGGGAACAATGTGTTCCTGCATGGATTGTGGCTGATCCCAATGACGAGGAGGCTGGTGTGGTGTCGCGCCAGCAGCCTACGCAGCTGACGCTCACATCGGACAGCGAGGAGGCTGAAGAGGATGTGGTGCCAGAGGCAGAGACTCAGCCAGGGCCTTCAGAACCTCCAGAGGCTCCTTCAAGTGGAGAGAGCGAAGTGGAGGAGCCTCTCCTCAATGCTCGAGCACGCAGGGCTGCCAAAAGGCAGGAGTGGCTACTCAGGAGGAGGAGGTCTCCTCGAGAGTAAGGCTTGAGGATAATTGGCCACTCCCTTAGCCTATTTAAGTCACACGCTGTTAGTAAGTTTCTTGCTGGAAACAACTTGTAATTATCATCAGAGCATTTTTGGAAAAGTCTTATCATATCTTGTTTTCTGGGCTGGTTGCCAACCTTTGCCGGACTTTGGTTTATTCTTGCTACTTAATAAATTTGATAAGGACCATTGATGTGTGTCAATATCCTCAGGAATCCGGACCTGGGGCAGGACACAATGGCTTTTTAAGACTTATGGACTTCAACTTCCAGAATTCCTAAGTCAGCCATGCTGGGCTCAGGAATTCTGGGAGTTGAAGTCCACAAGTCATAAAGGGACCATCGTTCCCCACCTCTGTTCTGTAGGCTGCCACCAACTCCCTGAATTTTTTTTCCTCATCTGCTCCACTCATTAACAATAAAAAATAAACCTATTTTTGTCTGTCTCTCACACCAGGATGGTAAAGACTATGTTGTCCTTCCCCAAGTTATGTTGCTCCACACTGAAGAAGATTCTGGACTCTCCTTGCCAATGTCACCTGTTTCCTGCAAGGAAGAAGAGGAAGTATGCGATTCTCAGTTCCCTTATGACAGCACGTCGCAAACAAGGTTTGTAATAGTGGGAGCATTCCATTGGGAGCGTTCGACAATCCCTTCCCAAGGTTGACAATTGATGTGGTGATCCTAGCAAAGATGAGAAAGGCATTTGTGTTGCTCATTATTTCAGTGCAATCTATCGTGCTAAATGGTAACACTTTGTGTCCTACTCAAGAGACGAGGTGACTAATGAATGAGTAAACAATAGATGAATGAATTTTGTACAATTTCTTTTAACTTCCCAGAAATGCCTTCAGAGTCCGTGTAACAGAGACACTGTTGCTAGAAGAGCCATGTAGTTTCCACAAACTGAGGGTGTGGGAAGTTGATGAACTTTCAACAAGGGTTACACCATCCTCACATTATCGCGAGGACCCATTGCATTACAGATAGTCCTCGACGTACGACAGTGAAATTTACAAAGGCACTGAAAAATGTGACTTATGACCGTTTTTCACATTCATGACCGTTGCAGCATCCCCCATGATCAAAATGAAGATGCTTGGCAACTGGTTCATATTTATGACACTTGCAGTGTCCTGGGGTCATGTGATCAGCCTTTGAGACCTTCTGACAAGCAAAATCAATGGGGAATCCAGATTCACTTAACAACATTGTTGCTAACTTAACAAATGCAGTGATCCACTTAACAACTGTGGCAAGAAAAGCCATAAAATGGGGCAAAACTCATTTAACAAATGTTTCGCTTAACAACATAAATTTGGGATTCAGCTGTGGTCATAACTTGAGGACTATCTGTATTATCATTACCCAGATGGGTTCAAAACCTCTGATACGCTCACAGCCCTTGTTTGATGAATGCAATATTCATCTCATCCATTCTACACGCATCCATAGTGCCCTACGGCAGTGATGGCGAACCTTTTCGGCCCAGCGAGCACACGCATCTGGGCCGCAACCAGGAAGTGGAGCTGCCCAAGGTGCATGCGTGCACCCGAAAATGAACTTCCGGTTTCACCTACTGAACTTCCGGTTTTAGCCAGCTACTCTTCCGGGTTTCTGGCGTGCATGCGCGCATGATGATGAACTGCTCACACAGGAAAATGGAAGACCAGCCCTTCCAGTTTCCGGCACTGCCGCATGCCAAAAGGCCACCACCGTCGCTACCGGTTGGGGCGAACCGGTCCGAACCGGTAGCATTTCACCCCAATCCATAGGAAGTACCTCTTTCTACGGGATAAAATTGTAATCATTCAAATCATACAAGATTCTGGCAATTTTCTGAGTGATGCCTGGGGTCAAAATTGCTGACGATCACAGCTTGGTGAGATGCTAGTTCAGTGGTGGGTTTCAAAAGTTTTTACTACTGGTTCTGTGGGTGTGGCTTGGTGGGCATGGCATGGCATGGCTTGGTGGGCATGGCATGGGAAGGATACTGTAAAATCTCCATTTCCTCCCAATCAGCTGGGACTTGGGAGGCAGAGAATAGATGGGGGCGGGGCCAGTCAGAATTTTACTACCGGTTCTCCGAACTACTCAAAATTTCTGCTACCGGTTCTCCAGAACTGGTCAGAACCTGCTGAAACCCACCTCTGTGCTAGTTGTACCACAGCAATAGCACTTAGACTTATATACCGCTTTATGGTGCTTTTACAGCCCACTCTAAGCGGTTTACAGAGTCAGCCTATGGCCCCCAACACTCTGGGTCCTCATTTTACCCACCTTGGAAGGATGGAAGGCTGAGTCAACCTTTAGCCGGTGAGATTTGAACTGCCAAATTGCAGGCAGCTGGCAGTCAGCAGAAGTAGCCTGCAAGCAGAAGGCAAGTGAAGTTTTGACCATCCAGTTTTATTAAGGTTTGGTACGCTAATGTGATCTATTTCTTTTTTTAGTCAGCATCGCACAGGAAGTAAAAGGAGCAGTCGCCCTGTGAGTGTTAAGACCTTTGAATCTGTGCCCGTAGAACCAACCATAAAAGTGGTTCAAGATGTAAGTCCATTTTATAGCTTTCTATTTTTTGGGGGGGGAGGGGCTTTTGGTCCGTCCGTCCATCTGTCTTTCTTTCCATTGATTGTCCAAACAGCCTTTTCCCCCGCCTGGTTTTTTTCAGGAAAATCAGACAGACAGCGGGATGATTCTCGCGTCCGAAGAACTAAAGGCATTAGAAGAGAAAGCTAAAGAACTGGCATTGCCCTTCAGGTAAATCTGGAGAAACAATCATTACACCTATTTTATTAAAATAAATAAATAAATCAAGGTAGTTCCCAATAAAAAAATCAAAGAGGCCCCAGTGGGGAACTAGCACAGTAGGGGTGGTTGATCGAGAAATAATGGATCCCACCTCTCTCAACTCCGCCCCTACCCTCCTCAGGTGTCCTTAGGTTTCAACGTTTGGTTTTAATTATTTATGTTTTCATTGTGTATGTATAGACATATTTTTGCTGTAAGTCACCCAGAGTTAACCTATGGTAAAATGGGAGGAAAATAAATTACATACATATATACATACATACATACATACATACATGCATACAAACTACAGGAAAATAAATTACATACATACATACATAAAATACATACATACATACATACATACATACATACACAAATAAATGAATAAATGCATACATACATACACACATAAATGCATGCATACATACCGTATTTCCCCAAAAATAAGATATTAATTTTTGCTCCAAAAGATAAAGATAAAGGTTCCCCTCACACATATGTGCTAGTCGTTCCGAACTCTAGGGGGTGGTGCTCATCTCTGTTTCAAAGCCAAAGAGCCAGCACTGTCTGAAGACGTCTCCATGGTCATGTGGCCGGCATGACTAAACGTCAAAGGCACACGGAACGCTGTTACCTTCCCACCAAAGGTGGTCCCTATTTTTCTACTTGCATTTTTTACGTGCTTTCGAACTGCTAGGTTGGCAGAAGCTGGGACAAGTAATGGGAGCTCACCCTGTTACACAGCACTAGGGATTCGAACCGCTGAACTGCCGACCTTTTGATTGACAAACTCAGCATCTTAGCCACTGAGCCACCACTCCAAAAGATACATTAGGACTTATTTTCTGGTTGGGTCTTATTTTTGGGGAAGTACGGTACTAAATGCATCCGTCTGGCTGACGATCTTAACTAGGGCTTAATTTTTGGGTAGGGCTTATGAGCATCTGGAAAAATCATGCTAGGGCTTATTTTCCAGTTAAGTCTTTTTTTTCCCTTGGGGAAATATGGTACATACATACATAAATATATAAATAAATACATAAATAAATAAAATTCTCTACTTGAGAGGAAATATCAAGAGTTACCCACTTCTCCTTTGGACAGATTTATTCTTCTTACCCAATAATGTTCTATCAATGATGCCACACTCTATGGTTTTGCTGTGAGATGGTGGGAGGTGGAAGAAAAGTGCATCTCAGCGCACAATGCCACAAAGTAAGGCTTAAACTGTCCACCCACATTTTGACTTCCTGGGGTTCCAATGTCGCTTTGGGAATCACATGTCCAGTTATATCCTGTGCTTATTTATTCCGGCATCCTTTCCTTCTCTCCCTCCGTAGCAGTTTGATAGACTATTTGCTGTTAGATGGCAGTTAGAAAGAGATGTCACAGATAGATGGAGATGTTTCTCCATCTGTCCCTGTGTTTCATCCACATGGGATAGGATAGAATATAGAATAGAATACTTTGTTGGCCAAGTGTGATTGGACACACAAGAAGTTTGTCTCCAGTACAGAAGCTCTCAGTGTACATGCAAAGCAATGGAGTAATCATAATCATGATAATACCAATAAGAAGATGTAGTAAAGAAGATGGGAGTGATAATAATAATAATAATACTTCAGCCATACAGTGTGGGTAAATATACTTAGACACAAGACAGTGCTGTGAGAATTAGGTGTTCAGCAGAGTGACGGCTCAAGAGATAAAACTGTGTGTCTAGTTTCTTTGGCATGCAATGCCCTGTAGCGCCATCCTGAGGGAGGAGTTGAAACAGTTTATGTCCAGGATGTGAGAGGTCTGTAGATACTGTGTTTCCCTGAAAATAAAACCCTGTCTTATATTTTTTTGAACCCCAAAATAAGCGCTTGGCCTTATTTTCGGGAAGGTCTTATTATTTTGGGGCGTGTGGAGCAAGACGGGACTCCTCTTGCCTTCTTACCTGATTTCCAGCTCTGTCTCCTTAACCCTAACCAGAGGAAATGGTGGGGACCAGCTGCGCATGCGTTTAAATATTTTTGGGGAGGGCTTATTTTCGAGGGGGGGGCTTTTTTTAGTGCATGCACTCAAAAGCCCAATTGGGCTTATTTTCAGGGGATGTCTTATTTTCGGGAAAATGGTATACTCTCAGCCCTCTTTCTTGCAGTAAACAAGTCCTCAACGGAAGGCAAACTGGTTGCAATTGTTTTTTCTGCCTATCCATTGAAGTCTGTAACTGTTCCGTTTGGTTGCTGTACCAAAGCAGACAGAATGTCCTCCATATTTGTCAGCCAAGGCAAAAATCCCATATTGATTGCCCTGTGAGTTAGTCCAGAAAAGCAGCATACTTTTGTGTGCTAATTCCTCTCCTTCTGTGGACTAGAATATCTTTTATATGCTAGTTGTCCATTCTGGATCTCTTCCTCCTGTCTGCCAAGGTCATTCTCACATACCATTACACATACTCTGAACTCTGGTGCAAAATTAGCCATTTTTATTTTTTGTTTTTCAGTGGGCTGATTTCCAGTAAAAGCAACGAATCTGTTATGTCTGAAGCTTCAAATCCCACCAGCGGCTACCAGTCAGGCTATCATTCAGATGACATGGACATTACCATTTATCCTAGTGAAGAAACAGAACTCTTAATGCTCAGGGACGACACTTCTCAGACCTGCTTCGTTGCCTATGGCCCTGCTATCTCTCTGAGTTCACAGTCTGTATAAGGACTTCTCAGAAAATGGCAACAACTGGAACTTATACCAAACATTGCCTTGTCCTGAAACCCATTGTATTCATACCCAGAATACAGGAGGGGAGAAAAATATGAATTTTCCCATTATTATTTTTTTTTATGATAAAAAGAAGAAATTGCAATAAGGAATCCTGTGGAAGCAATGCCAGATTTTGAGAGAGCTTGAAGATATATCAGGCATTGCTGAAAGTCATAGATGATCGTTTCATCATCAGTTTGAACACAAGAACATCGTGAAATCTGATAAGGAGGCCCTCTTTCTGTGCAGTTACATGAAGATGGAAATAGGCTCAGTCAGAATCAGTGGTGGGTTTCTACCGGTTTGCCCCAGTTCAGGCCAACCGGTAGCGGTGGCGGGAGGGTCCACCCATTACTGGTTAGAATCCTTTGAATTTGGGGTTGGTCAGCAATGAGGTTTCAGAAGTGTGGTCGGTGGAACCTAAGAGAGCATCTGTCTTTCCTAACTCCTCTTTCATGTTTATCTCTTCCATTGAAGGACCTTTCCTGTCTAAATCTTGCTGTTAAAAGTAAGCCACTAAAAGCTACCGAAGAGCAGGGCAACTGCCTTTGTGAAAAGCTCTGTTTTTACTCCCTAGGCCTTGATGTATTTTTGATCCTTTCCAAGAAGGCTTCCTACTGAAATGAGCCTCCTTGAGAGGCTTGAGAAATGCTTAAAAATTTGCAAATAATCCCAGAGTTTATACATTATTCACCAAAGAATGTTGGTGAACATTTCTTTATTTGATCAGTGTTGTATGGTTCTTAAGATGCAGACACGTATTATTATTATTATTATTTTTGAAACAGCCACCTTGATAAAATAACCTCTTGTAACGCAGCCAAGCAAATTGTCCATAAAACCAGTTTTATCACTGAAATAACAGAGTTGGAAGGGACCTTGGAGCAGGGGTGGGCTGCTGGGGGTTCGCAAGGGTTCGAGAGAACCTCTAGCTAAAATTCTGTGCAGTTCGGAGAACCCCCACATCCCACTCCTGGCTGGCCCCGCCCACCCTACCCCTCCCATGAGTCCCCACATGGCCCATTTTGGATGCACGTAAGTGCAGGGTGTGTGCAGAGCCTCGGGGAGGGCAAAAAGCGGGCCTACCGGAAGTTCAGGAAGGCTGGAAACAGGCCTGTTTCTGGCCTCCAGAGGGGCCTTCAGAGCCTGGGGAGGCCGTTTTCGCCCTCTGGAGCCCGGGGAGGACAAAAACACCCCGCCTGCCATGTTGCAGGAGGCCGACTAGGCCACACCCACCATGGCCACGCCCACCCAGCAACCGGGCAGAGAACCCCTTGCTAAAATTTTTGAAGCCCACCCCTGCCTTGGAGGTCTTCTAGTCCGACCGCCTGCTCAAGCAGGAGACCCTCTACCATTTCTAGCTGCTCAGAATGTCCTGATGGACCTTTCAAGTGGAAAGATTCCAAAATTTGGTCACCTAATAACATTTGATATATTACATTGAAAGACTTTTCTTTACAGAAAGTATCATGAAGCTATTTTGACTAGTGTTGTCTTTGGTTGTCTTTTATATTTTTTCATTCAGGGTTTTGTATTTTGTTTAATATTTCAAGCAGAACAAATCCATGAATTAACAAAAATTTAAACGGCACAAATGCGGTATTTATAGTCTGGATATGTAGAAAGAATTGTAATATATTATGAGAATAAATAAATAAATAAATAAATATATTGTATAATGAAAGCTGAGTGGAACTTTATTCTTGAGCTCGCTGGATATTTGGCTCCTAATTTTAAAAATGGGGCTGATTCAAATGGCCAGCTCTCAACTGAACATTTTTGAATGTGAATGATTTTATGTGGTAAAACCTCCTTAGAGATTGTGAGTCATCCAGGTCATGGTTATCCCAAAGGTGCTTTTTCAAGAGGCAAGTGGACTTCCTGGGGTTTTTTCCTTTCTTTTCTGAGAAGTGAAATGTCTTTAATTTTTTTTTTAAAAAAAACCAGAAAGTCCACTTGCCTCTTGAAAAAACACCTTTGGGAAATTTTATACGGTAGTTGATGTGTAAGTTCATCACTTCACAACAATCGCAAAGCAATTTCTTGCAGTCTTTCATGTCTTACATTCACACTCTCCAGCATCTATATGTTTATTTGTTTATTATTTTATTAGTCATATTTCTATGCCGCCCACTCTCCGAGGACTCTGGGCGGCTTACACCAAAGACAGTATACTAAATAGCGTATTGCCCCCTAACAATCTGGGTCCTCATTTTACCCACCTCGGAAGGATGGAAGGCTGCGTCAACCTTGAGCCGGTGAGATTTGATCCGCTGATCTGCTGAACTAGCAGTCAGCTGAAGTAGCTGCAGTACTGCACCCTAACCACTGCGCCACCTCGGCTCCTCCTGTTCATCTGTTCAAGATATCTCCCCTGCCAGGTAAGAATTCCAACATTTACTGAATATCCAATGAATGGACCAAATAGATTCTGTGTCATTTCAAATGGTTGATAATGATGATGAGTTTTAAGTTTTTATGAGCAAAAGAACAATCCCACAGCTGTTTTTATTTGGGGGGGTGGTGGGGAGAAATCCCCTGACCTTGTTTGTTCCTAGTTTGTTTTATTTTTTTTAACATCCAGGAACGTCTCAGGAATCTATTGCTCTTATTAGTCCTATTTTTAGAAGAAGAAAAAAACACCTGGTCTTTCAAAACATCTGCCTTTCAAAATATATTATATTTAGTCTCAGCGTTCTTGGCAAAATGCCAGCAAAGGGGGGGGGGTTTCCACATCTCTTTGAGCAGATGTCAAGATGACACAATATTTTAATGATGACACTGTACATGAAGATGCTTTTTTTTTTTTTTGCACCTGCACACATATACACTCAGTGCTTAATGTATGTCTTTACCTTTGGGGAGTTGGATGCCGAATTTGTTCTGGGAAGTATGTATTGTCTTTCACAGCCCTGATAAAGTCTGCTTGGAAACAAGGTCTATTAAGTGGGTTTGTAACCTAACTCCTGTACAGGTAGTCCTCGACTTACAACAGTTCACTCAGTGACCGCTCGAAGTTACAACGGAATGGGAAAAAGTGACTTGTGACCATTTTTCACACTTACGACCAATGCAAGTCATGTGATTTACATTCGGATGCTTGACAACTGCCTCACATTTTTGACAGTTGCGGTGTTCCTGGGCTCATGTGATCCTCTTCTGCTGAGCAAAGTCAGCGTGGAAACCAGATTCACTTAACAACCGGAATTACTCATTTAACAACTGCAGTGGTTCACTTAACAAACATGGCAAGAAAATTTGTAAAATGGGGCCAAACTTACTTATTATGACAGAATTACGTTGCTGAGTGACAACAAATTTCTCCCTCAGCAACATAATTTTGGGGCCCAATTGTGGTCATACATTGAGGACTGCCTGTATAACTTAACACAGGCAACAGCTATTTTAGTCATTAGATCTTTACTTACTGAACACGTGGTCAACACATATGTTGTTTGCAAAGGAATAAAGCAGTGGAAAAAAAAACTTAAAAGTGTTTTTAAGTCTACTTTTCCTAGATCAGCAGTGTCAAACTCAAGGCCCTGGGGCTGGATCCGGCCTGTGGGTGTTCTGCCCCAACTACGGACCCCAAAGAATGCAGCACACACAAAATCCGTTCAAACCTTAGTTTAATAAATTAAATCAGTCTTTTACAACAACGGCTGTTAATTAACTGCTTTAACAGCTGCCAAGAATTCAAATAATAACTGAAAGCTTACTGTGATTGGCAGAATGCCCAGAAGCAATTTGCAGGAAGCTGATAAGATAAGCAAGAAAAGACACAAAGGTATGTGAACAGAGTTGTTCCCTGCAAATTGCTTCAGTCGGCGTTCCTCCTTAAATAGGCTAAGGGAGTGGCTAATTAGCCCCAAGCCTTATTCTCGAGGAGTCCTCCTCCTGAGGAGCCACTCCTGCCTTTTGGCAACTCTGCGTGCCCGTGCATTGAGAAGAGGCTCCTCCTCTTTGTCCTCTTCACTTAAGGGAGCTTCCGGAGGTTCTGAAGGCCCTGGCTGAATCCCTGCCTCTGACACCACATCATCTCCAGCCTCCTCATTGTCCAACTTGAGTGCCAGCTGCACAGGCTGCTGGCGCAGCACCACACCAGCCTCCTTGCTGTCGGAATCAGCTACTAACTGCACAGGCCGCTGACAGGCCACAACAGTGGGGTGCTTAGATCTGGCCCACAGGGCTGCCCTAGGAACAGCAAACAACTGGCCCATGTTGCCTCTGCCAGCAAAAACGGGCTCCAGAGCTCAGTTTTCGGCTGCGACAGCCTCCTTCCACCCTCTGACAGTGAAAATAGAGCGGGGGAGGGGGGGCGCAAAGTGGAACTCCGGAGCCCGTTTTCGCTGACAAATCGCTTGGGTCACCACAGACGCCCCCGACATGAGTGACATCAAGTTGCCCATACCTACCCTGCCCACGCCTACCCCAGCCCCCCAAGGTCAAACACAACCCTGATACGGCCCTCAATGAAATCGTGTTTGACACCCCTGTCCTAGATCATCGAATTCTCAAGGGAAAAACAATATTTAATGGTTTCTGGGTCCAACTCAGAACTTTGCTGATTTTGTTTTCCTCCTGCACCACAATCACTTGATCATCTACATTTTACTACTTTAAATATTAGGTATTGTAGATGACTCCCTATTAGATTCACACATTAGATTCCAACTCCCCAACATTTCACAATTGAACAAATAAGGGAATGCACTGGACTTGGCCAAGAAAATGAGTGGAAACATTGCTACATTATTATCAGGGGTGGATTTTATGGCTCTTGGAGACCAAACAGAATCCTCCCCCCAAAGCCACCAAAATAATATCTGGAGCTTCCTGAAGCTTGTGACTTTTTTTGGTCCTCTTTTGGACTACAGAAAGGCTGCATGATTTTCTCTCTCTTTATACAATCTTTATACAATCCTAAACAATAAGACATTGCACAGAGCAAGGAATGAGGAAGAAGTTCAAAAAAGTGAACTTCTTCACTTTTTGTATGTTGACTTACATGTCCAAGCATATTATTTAAGTCCCCAAGAATGCTGAACTTCAGGCTAAGTGTTTCTACTAAATGTGATTTAAATCCCATCTTCTCCAGCTTTTCAGATTGATGAGGTCCTGGAAAACATCATTTAGGCCTCCTGAGGGAGGAGAGTAGGAGCCCTTTAATTTACGCTGCTGATAAGTATCTAAGAGAAGTTGTTTAATGGGATTTGGGAAACTTGTCCTGTGTTACTCCTAAGTGGGGCTGTGTAAAGCACAATCCACAGATGTAGTTAGCTATTAACCTTCTTAGGTGCACGAGGCTCAAAATCATAACTGCAGACTATGCACAGTAACTCTTGAGTATAAACCGGCAGCTTTTTTTTTCGGCTGCCACCCTGTAAACAACACCCGGAAACTTCCACAAATGCCAGGATCAAAAGATCTTTAATTAACTATTTAAACTGAAAGACAATTTAGCACCCTAGCTCCTATGAGTCACTATTCTAAAGGCACAGGCCTATTTTGTTTTTGGAACTATTTTTTTTAAAATTTGATTTATATGCCACCCTTCTCCGGAGACTCAGGGCGGCTTACAGTGCGTTAAGCAATAGCCTTCATACTTTTGTATCTTTTATACAAAGTCAGCTTATTGCCCTCACAAACTGGGTCCTCAATTTACCCACCTTAGAAAGGATGGAAGGCTGAGTCAACCTTGAGCCTGGCAAGATTCGAACTTACTTTAATTGCAGACAGCTGGTGTTAAATTACAGTGCTTTTGTCTGCAGAGCTATCCAGGCTCTCTATTGGAACTATTGATGGATTGGCATCAATAGCATATCTGGGAAAGTTTCTTGGGGCGATATATATGAATGCCTTCATTGGTAGCTAGGTAGGTAGCTAGGTGGGAAGGGAAGGGAAGGGAAGGGAAGGGAAGGGAAGGGAAGGGAAGGGAAGGGAAGGGAAGGGAAGGGAAGGGAAGGGAAGGAAGGAAGGGAAAGGAGAGGGAAAGGAATGAATGAATGAATGAAGGAAGGAAGGAAGGAAGGAAGGAAGGAAAAGGAGAGGGGAAGGAAGGAAGGAAAAGGAGAGGGGAAGGAAGGAAGGAGGGAAGGAAAGAAGGAAGGAAGGAAGGAAGGAAGGAAGGAAAAGAAGAGGGGAAGGAAGGAAGGAAGGAAAAGGAGAAGGGAAGGAAGGAAGGAAGGAAAAGGAAAGGGGAAGGAAGGAAGGGGGAAAAGGAGAGGGAAAGGGAAGGAAGGAAGGAAGGAAGGAAAAGGAGAGGGGAAGGAAGGAGGGAAGGAAGGAAGGAAGGAAGGAAGGAAGGAAAAGAAGAGGGGAAGGAAGGAAGGAAGGAAAAGGAGAGGGGAAGGAAGGAAGGAAGGAAAAGGAGAGGGGAAGGAAGGAAGGGGGGAAAAGGAGAGGGAAAGGGAAGGAAGGAAGGAAGGAAGGAAGGAAGGAAAAGGAGAGGGGAAGGAAGGAAGGAGGGAAGGAAGGAAGGAAAAGAAGAGGGGAAGGAAGGAAGGAAGGAAGGAAAAGGAGCGGGGAAGGAAGGAAGGAAGGAAGGAAGGAAAAGGAGAGGGGAAGGAAGGAAGGAGGGAAAAGGAGAGGGGAAGGAAGGAAGGAAGGAAAAGGAGAGGGGAAGGAAGGAAGGAAGGAAAAGGAGAGGGGAAGGAAGGAGGGAAAAGGAGAGGGGAAGGAAGGAAGGAAGGAAAAGGAGAGGGGAAGGAAGGAAGGAAAAGGAGAAGGGAAGGAAGGAAGGAGGAAGGAGGGAAGGAGGGAAGGAAGGAACAGAGGAACAAAGGAAGGAAGGAAAAAAGAGGAAAAGAAGGATGGAAGAAAGGTTGTTTCTTGATTGAGTATCAAGAAACAATCAAAGAGCCAACAACAAACCGCCCAACCAAAGAATCTCTAACACCACTCCCACCGACACCAACAGGCAAGCCACTAGAATATAAACTGAGATCAAACCCCACTCCTTACTAGCACTGATGATATCTAGTTTGGGTAATGGAACTCTGTAAGAAAACAAGCAAGCTCAGAGAGCACCAAGGAGCCTTCATGTCAAGCCTGAGCTACAAATATTCATCAATAGAATAGAATAGAATAGAATAGAATAGAATAGAATAGAATAGAATAAAATAGAATAGAATAGAATAGAACAACAGAGTTGGAAGGGATCTTGGAGATCTTGTATTCCAACCCCCTGCTTAGGCAGGAAACCCTACACCACTTCAGACCAATGGTTGTCCAATCTCTTCTTAAAAACTTCCAGTGTTTGAGCATTCACAGCTTCTGGAGGCAAGTTGTTCCACTGATTAATTGTTCTAATTGTCAGGAAATTTCTCCTTAGTTCTAAGTTGCTTCTTCTACTTGATTAGTTTCCACCCATTGCTTCTTGTTCTACCCTCAGGTGCTTTGGAGAATAGTTCAACTTTACTGATACTCATTCACCTCATACTCTTTACAAGAGTACAGAAGTGGTTTTGCCACTGCCTTCTACAGGGATAGTAATTCTTCAGCTTCCCAGTGTAGACTATAAAGGTAAAGGTTCCCCTCGCACATATGTGCTAGTCGTTCCCGACTCTAGGGGGCAGTGCTCATCTCCATTTCTGTTAGCTGAAGAGCCAGCACTGTCCGAAGACGTCTCCGTGGTCATGTGGCCGGCATGACTAAACGCCAAAGGCGCACGGAACGCTGTTACCTTCCCACCAAAGATGGTCCCTATTTTTCTACTTGCATTTTTTTACGTGCTTTCGAACTGCTAGGGTGGCAGAAGCTGGGACAAGTAATGGGAGCTCACCCTGTTACATGGCACCAGGGATTCAAACCGCTGAACTGCCGACCTTTCGATCAACAAGCTCAGCGTCTTAGCCACTGAGCCACCACATCCCTTTTATAGTGTAGACTATACAAGGGCTAATATTCTGTAGGGGGACTTTCCTCTACATTTTAACTAGAACTGATCTCACTTAACTTCCACAGAAAGCAAGGGTCAACCAGGCACTGTTATTTGCTAAGACTAACCTACTGGGAGGATGAGCCATTTAAACTGGAAGGAGAGAAATATTCATTTCTTCACTGTTGGCTCTATTGGAAAAGGGGGAAAAGGTTCTCTCGATGATTCAGGATCAGTCAGGATCATTCTTACAAAAATCTACCTTAATGCTTGTTCTTTTTTTTTTTTTTAAAAAAAATACATTTTCTACTATATGACCATTCAAACTGGGGCGGCGGGGGGAGGCACAAACAGAATGGAGAAAGACATCCCTTAATTTGTAGAAAGATTATTTAATGAACTTTCGTTTCATGGCATAAAATGCAAGGTTATGTGTGAGCCTTCGGGAGGCAATTCTACAATAATTCTACAGCTCTTGGAATGCATTTAAATGTTTAGTTTTAAATTACAGTCCCCAAGACTTCTTTACGTTTTCTGATAAAAACTATTAAAGTGCCAGGAGCTGTTAAGTGTCACAGCTTGGTTAAGTACTAAACCAGCACGCTGTAAGCAGATAAAGCAAATGCAATTATCAACA
The DNA here is from genome assembly GCA_022577455.1 of Arizona elegans. NCBI lineage: Eukaryota > Metazoa > Chordata > Lepidosauria > Squamata > Colubridae > Arizona > Arizona elegans. Next base: position 67,884,513 of record JAKOOJ010000009.1, read on the forward strand.
CAAAGACCAGCCATGTTATTAAATCAATGGCCTTTTCAACCATGTTCTCCCAATAATTTGACTGTTTTCTTGATGAAGATAATTAGGTTTTATTAGCAATTTGCAATTCACATTAAGTTTATAAACATTAAGTTTATACATTAAGTGCTGCAGATAGCACTATAGTATAATAATGTTGATTTTTCCATAATAAATATAACCTGCTTTTAATATATAAGATCAGCTTTCTCCATCTAGTGCAGTCAAGTGTGTTAGATTATGGCTCCCTTCATTTGTTGATAGGGCTTGCAACTTGGGTGTCCTCCTGGATGCTCGGCTGTCCCTAGAAGACCATCTAACGGCCGTGACCAGGGGGGCCTTTGCACAGGTTCGCCTGGTGCGCCAGTTGCGCCCTTTCCTGGACCGAGATGACCTTCGCACAGTCACTCATGCCCTGGTTACTTCCCGCTTAGATTACTGCAATGCCCTCTACATGGGCCTGCCCCTGAGATGCACCCGGAGACTCCAGCTGATCCAGAATCCAGCCACACGGGTTGTTACGGGAGCCCCTCGTTACTCCCATATAACACCCCTCCTGCGTGAGCTGCACTGGCTACCAGTGGTTCTCCAGGTCCGCTTCAAGATGCTAGTCCTCACCTATAAGGCCCTACATGACTTAGGTCCGGGATATTTGCAGGACCTTCTCCTGCCTGTCTCTCACCGTCCTGTTCGCACACATAGGGCCACTCTCCTCAGGGTTCCAATGGCGAGCCAATGTCACCTTGCTGTTCCCAGGGGTAGGGCGTTCTCTGTGGGTGCTCCCACCCGCTGGAATGAATTACCTACCGAGCTCCAGATGGCTCCTGATCTCTGCTCCTTCCGTCAGGACCTGAAGACTTGGCTGTTCAAGCAAATAGGCTGACTCTGATTCCGGGTTTTATTATTTATTATTAATTAGTTATTTGGTTTAAAATGGGATTTTATTGTACATGTTTCTTAACTTGTGTTCGCTGCCCTGAGTCCTTTGGGAGATTGGCAGCATATATGTAATAAATAAATAAATAAATAACATGCAATAAATAAATAAACAAATAAATAAATAAATTTACCCCGACTGTCTGGGAATGATGACAATTGTAGTCTGAAAACTCCCAGAATGGGAAAGGGAGCTCTGGATTAATGAAATATCACTGATGCTCTGGAAGGCAAAAATTGGAGGTGGAATTAAATGGTGAACGTTACCCTCCAATTTCGCCCAAATTGGCCTGAACCGGCTGAATCCCACCACTGCCCCTACCTATCATTTATCCCATATCCCATAATTCTCCCAAATTTCATATGTTGAAGAAACTATTTCCCAAATTTTTGAACACAAGAGGAAAAATACAGGAGAAAAAAGAAGAGTGCTTGGTTCTTCTTTGTTTTAGGTTGTAGTATAACCAAGGAAGTCAAGGTGTTATGAATGGTGGGGCCTCCAGCATAATGGTCGGGCTTTCTAAACCCTAATCAAATGCTGGTAAATATTTGTTATTCAGGATTTAATCCTGGATGAAAGTACTGACTTGATTAGATTATGGATTTATCAGAGAGGAGAGAGAGAAGTCATGGCCTCTTAGTTCTATCACTCAATAATGTGAGTGCAGAAATTTACAGCTGGAAGGTGCAAAGAAGTTGTGGATGTTGATTATAAAACTATATCCTATTGTATAAGGTTGTAAGGTTAATTAGTTATAATTATAAAGTCGCCATGCTTATTTTGTCTTGTAGAATAGAATAGAATAAACAGAGTTGGAAGGAACCTTGGAGGTCTTCTAGTCCAACCGCCTGCTTAGGCAGGAAACCCTACACCACTTCAGACAAATGGTTATCCAACATCTTCTTAAAAATTTCCAATGTTGGAGCAGCCACAATTTCTGGAGGCAAGTCGTTCCACTGATTAATTGTTCTAAGTGTCAGGAAATTTCTCTTTAGTTCTAGGTTGCTTCTCTCCTTGATTAGTTTCCACCCATTGCTTCTTGTTCTACCCTCAGGTGCTTTGAAGAATAGCTTGACACTTTCTTCTCTGTGGCAGCCTCTGAGATATTGGAACACTGCTATCATGTCTCCCCTCCTCCTTCTTTTCATTAAACTAGACATACCCAGTTCCTGCAACTGTTCTTCATATGTTTTAGTCTCCAGCCCCCTAATCATCTTTGTTGCTCTTCTCTGCACTCTTTCTAGAGTCTCAGCATCTTTTTTACATCGTGGCGACCAAAACTGAATGCAATATTCCAAGTGTGGCCTTACCATTGTAAATTTAGTGTAAATGATTTCTTTTTGTAAACATTGTTCTTCAAGGAAGAACGGATGGAAACTGATCAAGGAGAGATTCAACCTTAGAAATAAGGAGAAATTTCCTGACAGTGGGAACATTCAACCCATGGAACAGAAGTTGCCTTCAGGAATTGTGGGAGCTTCATCACTGGAAGCTTTCAAGAAGAGACTGGACTGCCATCTGTCAAAAATGGTGAAGGCTCTGCTTGGGTGGGGGGTTGGACTAGATGACCTACAAGGTCCCTTCCAACTCTGTTATTCTGAATCTCCTTAAGTCAGGTATGAACAATTCCAGACCATTCCTAAAGTCAAGATTTGTACAAGATTCAGCTCCCTCGTGTCCAATTAATCTACTCCTTCTCTCCCTGTTTCATGTTATATGACGTATAAAATATTACAGGTATCAACTGCCCCCCTGGGTTAGACAACAAAAGGAACTCCTGGGACATTTTTTTAAAAATACCAAGAGTATAACTTTACTGAAATTTCCATATGGGTTCAGAAGTAGAAAAACCAGTTCTAACAATTTCACACACAAACAGCATAGGAAAACACACTCTTTCCCCCCTTAAACCTCCAATTGTCCATTCTCCACCAATCATTTGCACTCGCTTTGTTTTGGGAACGGTCTGTCTGTCTCGGACGTTCCCAGGGGGTGACCTTGGATCTGTCTCAGGCTTCCAGCCAGCACACTTACATTCCAAATTTCCCTTCCAGGTCTCCCTTACATTCTAATACCTTCCATTCCTCACATTACTGTTGTCTGGTTGCGAGCGGAACTGCGTAGCAAGTCAACTATAACCACAGGTTTTCTTGATTTACAACCACAACTGGGCCAAGAATTTCCATTGCTAAGGAAGATGATTATTAAGTGAATTGTGCCCAATTTCATGCCATGGTTATTAAGCCAATCACTGCAGTGAAGTGAATTGCATCTCAATTAAGCCAATCTGCCTTCCCCCCGATGGACTTTGCTTGTCGAAAGCCAGTTGGGAAGATCACAAATGGGGATTGTATGACTTCAAAATGCTTCAATCATTGTAAATACAGGTAGCCCTCAACCTACGACCACAACTGAGTGCAGAATTGATTTTGCTAAGTGAGAAATTTATTAAATGAGTCTTACCCCCATTTTACAACTTTTCTTGCTGCATTTGTTAAGTGAATCGCTTCGGTTGTTCAATTAGTAACACGGTGATTAAGTGAATCTGATTTCCCCATTGACTTTGCTTATCGGAAGGTCGTAAAAGGGGATTGCATGACCCCGGGACACTGCAACCGTCATAAATATGAGTCAGTTCCCATGGGGATGCTGCAACGGTCATAAGTGTGAAAACTGGTCATGAGTCTCTTTTTTCAGTACTGTTGTCACTTCGAACGGTCACTAAATGAACTGTTGTAAATCAAGGACTACCTGTACATATCAGTTGCCAAGTGCCCAAATTTTAATCCTGTGACTAGGGGGGTACTGCAGTGGTAATAAGCGTATGGATCCCTACCAGTAGTGGGCTACAAATCCCAGTGCTACCAGTTCGCTATCGGGAGTGTGTGGCGCTTCTGCACATGGTCAGAAGGTTCTGCACATGTGCAGAACATTTTTGATGATGTGTGGGCGGAGCCTCCTGCCCTCCGCCGCTACCAGTTTGCCCGAACTGGGGCGAACCGATAGCAACCCACCACTGATCCGTAACTCACCTTTTCTTAGTGCTGTTATAATTTCAAACGGTCACTAAATGAACGGTTGTAAATTGAGAACTACCTACACTGCACACGGTCACTAAATGAACGGTTGTAAATTGAGAACTACCTACATTGCATTTGAATTATTAATAAATAATGCAGCCCTGATATTTCAAAGAGGCAAGAAAGGAATTGGGACACCAGCAACCTTCCACGATTGATGTAAAAGGAAATCTACTACAGATTTAAGAACTGGCTAAATAAATTTTCCCACGCCTTCTTAACAAGATGAGGAAAAATAAAAGCCATCATTCTAATTATAGATATCCTGTCCATATCTATTGTAATGGTAATGTTATCTATTCTTAAAGGGGAAAGGAAGAGGAAAGAAAACCTCAAAAATTATCGAATGAAGCCCGTAGAGAAATCGCATTGCTATTTATCCTGTTTATTTGCAAATTTTAGGTCTAAGAAATATTAACATATCCCTTTGTGCTTTGTGGCATGGGTATTCCTGCTGATAGGAAATGTACATTTCTTTTGTAAAAACAAACTTGTATCCCCAAATGAAGCAAAAGCTCTGACACTTGTGTATGCTACCAATAAAAGAGAATACTGTATTTTTAAGAGTATAAGACGCACCTTTTTCCCCCTTAAAAGGAGATGAAAATTTAGGTGCGTCTTATACACTGAATGTAGCCCCGCCCACCCACTGGCGCCCACCCTTTGGCCCCTGCCTCCCAGCAGTTTACCTCCTTGCAGCAAGCCGCAAGAAGAAACAGCCCATTTCAGCTTCAGCACAGCCTAATTAGCACAAGTTGATTGGATCGGCCTCCCGATCCAATCAACGCATGCCATAGGTTCTCCATCACGGGTATAGGCTGCGATACAAAGTTATCTTTAAAAAAAAAGGCTGGTGAAATGATTCTTAAAGAAAGTTCTGTCTATCCTCCATTCTCCTTGCTGCAGGATTTTGTGCTGCCTGATCTTGCCGACAATTGCCCCTTTCTGAAATGAAAAAAGATCCAGGCAGATCTTTTTCAGTAACTCTTTGGTTTATTTGTAGGATTTCAACCTCGGTCCTGCAAAACCCTCAAGAGACCTGATTATTATTATTATTATTATTTTTGGCTGGAATCTTGAATCGTGCCCTCCGACTGTTTGTTTTGAAAACAAAACGGCCAGCCAAGCTAAGAGGCGAGCCGTGGATTACACAGTCACTTGATATCATAGCCCAAATGAACGAGCTACCTGGTGTTAATTGAGGTCATCTTTAAATGCATTTGATGGGTTTCTCCAGATGCTGGTGTCCTGAACCACTTCCACTGCTGGGGAAGGCATGGGCTACCAACTGTGTCCCTGTAATTTTGCCTTCTGCAGGTAAAATGTTTGGGTCGGTGATGAAGGTGCTAGTCAGAAAAAAAAGGAACACATCCTTATGGCAACTGTATTTTGGGTTAAAGCTTCATCTTTCCTTGGCTCTATGCATCTTTTCCAAAGATCTCCTGCCTGTCAGGACCGTAATTTTTCTTCCTCCTGGAAAAATCTATGTCAGGGTACTTTCACACAAAGCTCTTCTGACCATTGGTCTCCAAGACCTAGAGCCATGATGGTAAACCTATGACATGCATGCCACAGGTGGGACACGTAGCTATATTGGTCGGCACCCGAGCTCAGCTCTGGCCCGCATGTACATGCCGGCCAGGTGATTTTCAGGCCTTCTGGGCCCACCAGAAGTAGGGAAACAGGCTGCTTCCTGCCTCCAGAGAACCTCAGAGGGGTGTTGGGAAAGGCCTGTTTTTCTCTCTCCGCAGCCTCCAGAGCCTTTCTAGGAGTCTGGGGAGGGCGAAAACGGCCTTCCCCACCCCCCGAGGCCCTCTGGAGGCTGAAAACAGCCCATTTGCCAACTTCCATTCCTTTATCCTTTTATCCTTTATCCCCTTTATTGTTCATTCTATCACTAGAAATATTGTTAAATAAAATTAGAAGAGACAAGGAAATAAAAGGACTGAAGGTTAAAAAAGAAGAACTTCTTTTTCAGTGCAAATTTGCTCTCGTAATTGGAAGGAATTTAATCTGTACAGTCCCTCAATGTCTCTTTTGAATGAAAAACGGAGGTTCCGCTGTGCCGAAGATAATTTTCTTTGTTTCGTATGACTGAATTTGAACCTGAACAGAAAGTAGCAACATTTTGTAGAGCACTATTGATTTATGCAGGAAAATACCATCTTCACTTTAAGATTTTATAATACTTAAATAAAAAAATGTATACTTCTTAAATTGTTTCATGTCTTTTTCTCACCTGCAACTCACTTATAATAAACTTATACCTGCACATACTTCTTTCTTTCTTTATTTATTTATTTATTTATTTATTTATTTATTTATTGGTTCGGTTTATATGCCGCCCTTTTCAGGAGACTCAGGGCAGCTTACAATGCGTTAAGCAATAGCCTTCATACTTTTGTATATACCTGCTTAGTAGGGCTTTCGCCCCCCCCCTCAAAGCGGTGTTCTTTTTTAACAAAATCAGCTTATTGCCCCCACAATCCGGGTCCTCATTTTACCTACCTCGAAAGGATGGAAGGCTGAGTCAACCTTGAGCCTGGTGAGATTTGAACTTGCAGTAATTGCAGGCAGCTGGTGCTACTTAACAGTGCTTTAGTCTGCTGCGCCACCAAGGCTTTTATTTTGAATTTTATACTTTTTCTTAAGACAAAAGTTTGACCCAGACTGTCTCCTTCTGCTCTTATTACCCTTCTCCATTATGGTATGCCAACAAATAGATGAGGATTAAATTTTTATTGTTTGGTTCTATCATCCATGACCCAAATGAAAAGACCAGACGCTAATCCCCCTAAAGGTGTTATTAACTTACAAATGGCTGGCACTTGTCCTATCACTTGTGGGTCAATATATTTTATCTTACACAATTCAGCTTTAACTATCACGGTATGTTTGTATTCCGTTCCTTTTTTTCACCTCACAGTTTATCTTTTCCCCTTTCTGTATATATCTGTCTGTCAAGTGAGATTAACACTTCATTGGCTAAATGAGACTGGCCCATCTCCTTCTAGGTGGGTTGAACTCCTTGTGATAAATTGGAGGTGGAGACCAGGGGTGGGCTCCACTTACCTTTACTCAGTGGTGGGATTCAAGTAATTTAACAACCGGTTCTCTGCCCTAATGATTTCTTCCAACAACCAGTTTGCCAAACTGCTCAGAAAGTTAACAGCCGGTTCTCCCGAAGTGGTGCGAACCGACTGAATCCCACCACTGCCTTTACTACCGGTTTGCAACAGGAACATGCCCACACGCCTGCTTCAATCACGCACACTTGTTTCAATCGCATGTGCAGATGGTTCAGAGCATGCCCAGATCATCAGTGATGACGTTGGGGCGGGTGGGCGGAGCCTCCCGCCACCATTACTACCGGTTCGCAAGAACCGGACCGAACCGGGAGCAACTCACCACGGGTGGAGCCCCTTTGAGAGCTGAATGCAACGAAATTTCATTTTAATGCATGCTGATTAGTATAGATTCAAAGTGACAATAAAGTTATTCTAAATCTAAGTCTTTATGGGTAGGGCAGCCACTTACTAGGCAGCAATGTGGAAGTACTTTGCCTGCTGTGTTCCTCTGCATGTAATTTTATTTTTTTTTAAAAAAAACATCCTGATCCAGCCTCCAGCTGGGGGTTTATTAGAGATTTCCCATCCAGGTTAATAGAGTTGGAAGTGACCTAGCCCAACCCCCTGCTCAGTTAAGGATGTCATTTCAGACTAATGGTTGTCCAAACTCTTCTGAAAAACTTCCAGTGTTGGAGCATTTACAACTTCTGGTGGCAAGTCGTTCCACTGATTAATTGTTCTCACTGTCAGGAAATTTCTCCTTAGTTCTAGGTTGCTATTCTCCTTGATTAGTTTCCATCCATTGTCCTGCCTTCAGATGCTTTGGAGAATAGGTTGACCAGTCCCTCTTCTTTGTGTCAGCCCCTGAGATATTGGAACACTGTTAGTATCCCTATCCCTTCTTTTCATTTTTTCCCCAGTCTCAACCCTTTCAAGATCAGGCAAGGCTGATCAATAGGGATTGAACAACTACATCATTTTAATTATTCTCCCAACAGCTTGGTGGTTGAGGTAGATGGAGCTGATTAACATTTTCCTCTCCAGTTACTATCATTTTAAAATGACCCCTTTGGTAGTGAACTGAAACCAGTTTAAGAAAATAGATTAGGTAAAGGTTCCCCTCGCACATATGTGCTAGTCGTTCCCGACTCTAGGGGGCGGTGCTCATCTCCGTTTCTAAGCCGAAGAGCCAGCGCTGTCTGATGACAATTCCGTGGTCATGTGGCTGGCATGACTAAACACCAAAGGCTCACGGAACGCTGTTACCTTCCCACCAAAGGTGGTCCCTATTTTTCTACTTGCATTTTTTACATGCTTTCGAACTGCTAGGTTGGCAGAAGCTGGGACAAGTAACGGGAGCTCACCCCGTTATGCGGCACTAGGGATTCGAACCGCTGAACTGCCGACCTTTCGATCGACAAGCTCAGTGTTTTAGCCACTGAGCCACCGCGTCCCCCTAAGAAAATTGGAATTGGAATTGGGTATTTCTACCCTAGTGAAAAGGAGAACACTGATAGCAGTGTTCCAATATTTGCTGCCACAAAGAAGAGGGACTCAACCAATTCTCCAAAGCACTTGAAGGCAAGACAAGAAACAGTGGATGGAAACTAATCAAGCAGAGAAGCAACCCAGAACTAAGGAGAAATTTCCTAACAGTGAGAACAATTAACCAGTGGAATGCATTGTTTCCAAAAGTTATGGGTACTGCATCACTGGAAGCTTTTAAGAAGAGACTAGATGGCCACTTGTCTGGAATGGTATAAGGTCTCCTGCTTGAGTAGGGGGCTGGACTAGAAGACCTCCAAAGTCCATTGCAATTCTATTTTGATTCTTATTCTGAATTTTCACAGGTGAGTTAAACGAACTGAAATCAATGTTATCATCAGTGCAAGAATAATGTTAACACATCCATCTGATATGGGTGGAATGCAGGGGTGAAATCCAGAAGGCTCTGACAGATTCTAGAGAACCGGTAGCGGAAATTTTGAGCAGTTCGGAGAACCGGTAGCGGAAATTTTGAGTAGTTCGGACAACTGGCAAATACCACCTCTGGCTGGCCCCAGAATGGGGTGGGAGTGGAGATTTTGCAGTATCCTTCCCCTGGAGTGGGGTGGGAATGGAGATTTTGCAGAATCCTTCTCCTGCCATGCCCACCAAGCCATGCCCACAGAACCGGTAGGAAAAAAAAAATGGATTTCACCACTGCTGGAATGCTTTTCTACTCCCCGCCAACTTCCATTTCACAGTCAGCAAGTCATTAATTCAGTTTTCTCTAATTCAGAGGTTCCCATATTGGGGGAAGAAAAATCTGCTTAATTATATCGCTTTGCTTTCAAGCCATTTCAGATCCATTGTTTTTTTTTCCCCCACTATGTTTCCTGTTTTTTCTCCAGCAATCCATCTCTTTAAAGGGGATGGAATATGACTTAAGTTTAGCCTTTCATGTCCAGAGCTTTAAAAGCAAACATTATAATGCACAGATACTTACCCCATACCCACGGTGTACACCTTTAAGATAAACAACATATTGTATTCTTCTGACATCAGCTTGTGTGTCTAACAATATTTTTTCAGAAAATATTTTGACTTGGAAAAAGCTGAATTCATGGCAATGACAAACGATTGTCCTCCAAAATTAAGCTACAAACTTTTCAAGATCAGGTCCTTTACCCTTAAGTTGTTGACAGATTCTTCTAAAAGGAGATTGTTGTTTGCCTTTAGACTTGCTCTGGTCTTACTAAAGTTACTTGAAAGATCATCTTTCTGTAGGTAAACAGAGCTAACTTATAAATCCCTTTAGCCTGTGTTTGTCTAAACTAAATAGGCAGGGCCACAGCAATTGATTTCATGGCGTATTACCCTAAACTTGTAATCTTATAAACCAAGAAAACTCTTTAAGTGTTGAGTTCTTCAAGGCACCTTAGAAACTGGTATAATATTTTTAAGCATTAAGTAATGACTATGGTTTTCTAAATAAAAGTGTATTAAGATAATCAGCCACCTGTGTATCAAGAAAAGTAGAAGCAGAATAATGAAATATATCTGTCAGCACTAGGATAAATGCATCCTGACAATATCCCTGTATAATTGAAGAATAAACAAAAGATATATATATATATATATATATATATATATATATATATATATATATATATATATATATATATATATATATAGAGAGAGAGAGAGAGAGAGAGAGAGAGAGAGAGAGAGAGAGAGAGAGAGAGAGAGAGAGAGAGAGGGAGGGAGAGAGAGAGAGGGGGGGGGCAATAATATATAGAGATAGAGATAACTGAGTGCACTTAAGGTTGCCAGTCCACTATTTGAGCGGACTATTTGAGTCCACTTCTTTCACATTATGTTCACTATTTTTTTTCACAAAATAGTGGACATTTTTTTTATTCAAAAGCTTTATGATTGTATATTTTTTACTATTTCTCAACGTTGTACTGAAATTAAAAAATTATTCCTTAAACACAAAGAATTGATCAAAGCTGCTCAGTCAAATAAAAAATACACACGACAGCAAAGTAAAATGTAATTTAATATTTTACATATTATTATAATATATTTGATGTTTTGAATTTTAAGTACATTTTTGAAGTGATTATTTTAATACGTGTTAAAATGTTTGTAAGAAAATATATAATTTAATTGTAAATTTTTTTAAAATTTTTTTACTACTTAAACACCCCCCCCCCCCGCTTGTCCGCTATTTTTTGGAAGTAGACCTGGCAACCCAATCTAGACATATGGCGAATCAGTGTTGTCAAAGCAGTAGCTGGCTGTAAGTTTGCCACCCTCCATAAATCAATTCTTTATGTATTTGGGACGCATCCCCTCCCCTAATCCCCCTCTCTTTATACAATAAACCATAAAGACCCCTAGCTGCCTTTCTCTTTTGTCATAAGTGCCTGCTGTAATTGCATTCTTCTACCCCATCTCACTCTGATGCACAGCATCAAAGGTGTTTGTTTTTTTTTAAATTAAATTTCTCCTACTTAACCGTAAGAGGTAGTTGAACTAAAGCAGAAAAGCAGTTCTGCCTGGGCAGAGCTTCTGACAATAATTAATTACATGTATCATAACTGGAATGTTTCCCCATTCGGTCATGAAAGGCAAGTGACCATGACTGATGAGAAATAACAGCCGAGATCAATGCAGGTTAAAGCTATTTGTGGCTCCCGCTGAAAATATTTACATGTTAAGATTTCCAGTTTAAGGCTTTTCAAGAAAGGGATCACTCTATGGGTGGATCATAAACCTTCCTTCCTTCCTTCCTTCCTTCCTTCCTTCCTTCCTTCATTCCCTCCCCCTCTTCTTTACATTTCTTTCTTCCTTCCTTCCTTCCTTCCTTCCTTCCTTCCTTCCTTCCTTCCTTCCCCCTCTCCCTCCATCTCCCCTCCTCTTTTCATTCCTCCCTCCTTTGCTTCCTTCCTCCCCTTCCCTCCCCTCCACCTCTCCTTTACCTTCCTTCCTTCCTTCCCCCTTTCCCTCCATCTACCCCTCCCCTTTTCATTCCTCCCCCTCCCTCCTCCCTCCCTTCCCTTCCCTCCCCTCCCCCTCCCTTCACCTCTCCTTTACCTTCCTTCCTTCCCCCTCTCCCTCCATCTCCCCCTCCCATTTTCATTCCTCCCTCCTTTTCTTCCTTCCTTCCTCCCTCCCTTCCTTCAACTCTCCTCTACCTTTCTTTCTTCCTTCCTTCCTTCCCCCACTCCTTCCATCTCACCCTCCCCTTTTCATTCCTTCCTTCCTTTCTCCCTTCTTTTCTTCCTTCCTTCTCCCTCCCCTACCTCTCCCTTCCCCTCTCCATTTCCTTCCTTCCTTCCATCCGTCCGTCCTTTCTTACCTCCCCCTTCCTCCTCTCCCTCTCTCTCTTCCTTCATACTCAGGAAAAGAGCTGTTCCTTGGGCTTAACCTTTTATAGGTTAAGAGTCAAAGTTTATGATATTTGATTTTAGCTGTTTCCCATCCTGTCTGGATTTAGATGGACGGGCCCTTAGTACAGCGGCCCCAACATCTGTGGCAGTGAGCTGGATGGTGGCGCTTAGTGAGTAGTAGACCTCAATTGAAAGGTCACCAATTAATTGCATAACCTGATTGATTTTTTTTCCTCCGTTGAATTCATATCAACAATACTTAGTTCAATAGGATTTGCTCCTGAACGCTTGAAACGTCTTCACCAAACCAGGCCAACCATTTCCCCAGTTTCTTTTTGAATGGTTGATAAAATTTCACTAAATTTGGGTTGGAAATATGCTGTTTTGTACCAAGGAGGCAAGTATCATAAGCAAAGACAATTATGCTCTTCTCTAAACTATTATTCCATAAATTCATAGGGACCACGCACTATTTAGATACTAATCTTAAACCTCTCCAGGGATTGGCCTGAGACCCCCCAATTTTGCTGTCTTGCATCTTGGGGTGGGGAGTGGGTGAGTGGGAAGGCCCCTGTGTTTTTGTGTATGGCTCTATTGCAATCCAGAGACTCTTGGACACCTGGAAAACAGCCAACAAATAAAACCTTAATTGCCTTTTCATCATTATTTCCACTTGAACAGATGCCAACAAAATGAGAAGGTATTATAAAATAAAGACCACGTGGTATCTGCCATGTGTTTTCCTTTGACTTTTACAGGGGCGGGGGCATGGTTCAGAGTTCAGTGGGTGTCATATCCTTTTTGTATGGCATGGAACATAGAATAACAGCATTGGAAGGGATCTGAGAAGTCTTCTAGTCCAGACCCCTGCTCGATCAGGAGACCCTATACCCAGGGGTGGGCTTCAGATCCTTTAGCAATGGGTTTGTTGCGCCGTTGCTGGGTGGGCATGGCCATGATGAGTGTGGCCTAGTCAGCTGCCTGCACCATGGCGGAGGGGCGCCGTTTCGCCCTCCCCAGGCTTCGGAGGCTTTCCTCAAGCCTCCGGGAGGGAGAAAATTGCTTCCCCCTCCGCCCTCTGGAGGCTGGAAACAAGCCTGTTTCCGGACTTCCAGAACCTCCAGTAGGCCCATTTTTGGCCCTCCCAGACCCTCCACGCGGCCCCTGCATTTACCTGGAAGGATGAATGGGCCGCGTGGAGACTCCTGGGAGGAGAGGGGCGGGGTGGGACGGGCGTGTGGATGTGGTAAGCCAGGGGTGGCATTTGGGGGTTTGCCGAATCCCCGGCGATCGTCTAGCCAAGGATCGCCGGGGGTTTGGCGAACCCCCAAATGCTACCCCTGGCTTACCACAGGCAATCCCCGAACTCTGCCAAACCCCCCTGCCTATACCATTTCAAGAGACTCTATACCATTTCAGACAAGTGGCTTTCCAGTCTCTTTCTGAAAGACTCCATTGAGACTAGACAGTCACTTATCTGAAATAGTATAGGTTCTCCTGCTTGAACAGAGGGCTAGACTAGAAGACCTCCAAGGTCCCTTCCAGCTCTATTCTATTCTAATGAAGCACCCACAACCTCTGAAGACAAGTCGTTCCATTGATTAATTGTTCTCACTGTTGGGAAATTTCTCCTGAACTTCTAGGTTGTTTCTCTCCTTGATTAGTTTCCATCTATTGCTTCTTGTCTTGCCTTCTGGTGCTTTGGAGAATAGCTTGACTCCCTCTTCTTTGTGGCAGCCCGTCAAATATTAGAACACCGCTATCATGTCTTCCCTAGTCCTTCTCTTCACTGGACTTTACGTACCTAATTCCAGAAAAAGTTCTCCAATTCAATTAACCATTGAATTATGGTATCACAATCCCGGGAAGCTGTGGAAATTTGAGTGGCACTGAATTTGCCAAAATTCTTCAAGCCCGTAGATTGTCCATCAGGGAAAAATGGATGATATACTAAAGGAGGAAAGGATAAGACAGGATGGATGGCTGAACCTTGGAAAGAGGCAAGCCGAGGAAGCAACAGGAGAGCTAGCTAACTAACAATTTATAACATATTCAGAAGTAACTTTAGGAGGCCAGTTTATTTATTTATTCTTTTTTTAAAAATTTTTTTTAGATAATTTATATAGCTGCCTCCTTGCTCACAGCAATTCTAGGCAGTTTACAGATTAATTTTTTTTTTGGATTGATAAGAAAGAGAAAAGTGAGGAGATGTTTCATAATGGAATGTAGGAGTGTTATTCCCGTTTCCAAAGAAATGTTGAAGAAAAGTTGCAGTAAATAGCGGTAGTACACATTATACTAGTATAAGAACTAGTATAAGAAATTTACGAGACCGCCTTCTGCCACCGATAGCCTCCCATCGACCGGTACGCTCCCACAGAGAGGGGCTCGTCCGGGTGCCGTTGGCTAGGCAATGTCGGCTGATGACCCCCAGGGGGAGAGCATTCTCTGTGGGGGTCCCCACCCTCTGGAATGAGCTGCCCCCGGAGATTCGTAAGATTCCCGACCTTCGTACCTTTCGTCGCGCCCTAAAAACATTATTATTCCAACAAGCAGGGCTGGCCTAACTATTTTAATGGGTTGTTTTATTAGAGTTTTTGGCCAATTTATTTAATTTCTTTTAATTTTTATATTGTTATGATTTTATTTCTGGCTGTACACCGCCCTGAGTCCTTCGGGAGAAGGGCGGTATAGAAATTCAATAAAATAAATAAAATAAAAAATAAAGAACTGAAGCTGAAGCTGAAGCTGTGAGGGCCAATACTGTGATTACAGAGACATCTAGTGTTTGAGCAAATGCTGTGAACTTTTTGTGTGTGGATTTTTTCATTGCTAATACAGTAGTATCTTGATACGCGACTAGTGGTGGTATTCAGCCAGTTCTATCCAGCTCAGGTGAACCGGTAGCAGCGGCTACGGGAGGCTCCGCCCACCTGCCCGGACGTCATCATGTCCTGTTTTTGACTCTCTGTGCATGCGCGGAGGTGGCATATATGAGCAAAGCGAGCGCATGAGCACGCAGGCTTACATTTGCGAACCAGTAGCGAAGGTAAGTGAATTCCACCCCTGTATGTGACTATTTTGAAATATCAGATTTGGTATTCAATGCATTTTTGACGTGAAAATGTTGGCCCGGTACTCATCGTTTGTTTGATACTCCATACACAAGGTAGAACTTGTTGTTGGCTGCCTTGTGACTTGCTACGTAATTCCTAATGGGAAAAAAAATTGTTCGTTACTCATCGTTTTTGGTACTCATCATTTCTCCTGGAAACAATACACGATGAGTACTGAGGTAGTACTGCACAGATAGTCCTCAACTTAAAACCACAGTTCTTCTTTTTTTAATTTGATTTATATGCCACCCTTCTCCGGAGACTCAGGGTGGCTTTCAATGCGTTAAGCAATAGCCTTCATACTTTTGTATATTTATACAAAGTCAGCTTATTGCCCCCACAAACTGGGTCCTCATTTAACCTACCTTAGAAAGGATGGAAGGCTGAGTCAACCTTGAGCCTGGTGAGATTCGAACTTACAGTAATTGCAGACAGCTGGATGTTAATTACAATGCATTAGTCTGCTGAGCTATCCAGGCTCCACATTTTTTTTTATTTTTAGTTTTTTTTAAATTTATATACCGCCCTTCTCCCTGAGGACTCAGGGCGGTGTACAGCCAGAGTTAAAAAACATGAAATACAAATATTAAAAACAATTAATATATATATAAATTTGGCCTAAAATTAAAAATACAAACCAATTAAAACATTTAAAATTTCTTCTTAAGCCAGCCTGGCTTGCTGGAAAAAGTGGGTTTTAAGGGCACGGCGGAAGGCGCTAAAGTCTTGGATTCTCCTTATCTCTGGGGGCAACTGATTCCAGAGGGTAGGTGCCCTACCCTTTGAGTTGAGTTCCACATTTTTGTTGCTAATTCTATTATGATGGAACTTCCGTGGAATGGAGGTTTCCTAAATGAAGGTCTAGAAAATCTCAGGTTTGGGGATAGGACAGAATGTGGCGTCCATCATCTCTATCGCTATTCCCCTTATAGTAGGAGTAGGTTCACATAATACAGAACCTGATTCTTTAACCAAAAAGATCGGGGATTGAATCTTAAATGGACACATAGTCCTTGACTTACAACAGTTCATTTAGTTTATTTACAGTAGCGGCCAAAATTGTGGAAACCTTTTGGGAAAAGTGTATTTTCTAAAACTAGCTAATAACACCCCTTTTTTTGTGGGGGGAGTCGTACCATAAAATTATATATCAGTGGAGAGATAATTTAACCAAGAATGTAATGCAATAACTTTTATGAAGGATTTGCTATTAGAATAGCAGTTACAGTATAAAGAGGAAAAGTGAAACACGTAGAAAAAACGAGATATACAAGAATTATCACCATAGGAAAAACAAGATATACAAAAATAAATAATTGATAAAATTATTGGGTAACCTTTAGCATGAATGACAGCCTTACAACGTCTTCCCATGGAGTGAACCAAGTCTTTTTAGTTCTGCAGTTTCTGTTATAATGTGAAACCAAGATTGAATGGTTGCTTCTATTAACTGGGTTTTATTGCCGGGTCGCTTCTGACTAACAAGTTTCTTTAGTTGGCTCCATAGATTTTCAATTGGGTTAAGGTCTGGGCTATTCCCAGGCCATTCCATCAGTGGAATAGGATTATCTTGAAACTCCAAAAACTCCAAGTGGTGTTATTAGCCATCAAACCTCAAAAATACACTTTTCCCAAAAGGTTTCCACAATTTTGGCCACTACTGTAGTGACTGTTTCCAGTTACACTGAAAAAATTGACATATGACCATTTTTTACACTTACATCCATAGCATCCCCATGATCATGTGATCAAAATTCAGATGCTTGGCAACTGGTTCATATTTATGATCGTTGCAGTACCCCGAGGTCATGTGATCCCCTTTTGCGACCTTTTGGCAAGCAAAGTCAATGGGGCAGCCAGATTCACTGTAACAATCGTGTTACTAAGTTAAGAACTGCAGGGATTCACTTAACAAATGTGGCAAGAAAAGTCTTGGAAATGGGTTAAAACTGACTTAATCAATGTCTCATTGAGCAACAGAACTTTTGGGTTCAATTGTGGTCATAAGTCAAGGACTATCTGTCGCCATGACTACTATACATGTATAAAAGTCATGTATGCAGAGCAGTGATGGATTTCAAAAATTCTTACTACTGGTTCTGTGGATGTGGCTTGGTGGGCGTGGCAGGGGAAGGATACTGTAAAATCTCCATTCCGTCCCCAATCCAGGGGAAGGTTACTGCAAAATCCCCATTTCCTCCCGATCAGCTGGGATTTGGGAGGCAGAGAATAGATGGGGCCCGTCAGAATTTTTACTACTGGTTCTCCAAACTACTCAAAATTTCCACTACCGGTTCTCCAGAACTCGTCGGAACCTGCTGAAACCCACCTCTGATTAAACTGACTTAGCCAATGTCTCATTGAACAACAGAACTTTTGGAC
Source organism: Arizona elegans (assembly GCA_022577455.1). Lineage (NCBI taxonomy): Eukaryota > Metazoa > Chordata > Lepidosauria > Squamata > Colubridae > Arizona > Arizona elegans. Next base: position 67,901,994 of record JAKOOJ010000009.1, read on the forward strand.
TCAATTGTGGTCATAAGTCAAAGACTCTCTGTCGCCACGAACACTATACATGTGTAAAAGTCATGTATGCAGAGTGAGAAAATGGTGCCTGATGATATTACGTTGTAAGCTTTATTAAACTTACCAAGTCACTAATTAGCAATTTACAACAAGCTGTGGTGTCCACTGGAGGGCTCCATTTGCCATAAAAAGCCAAAAAAACCCTCCCAAAAAACCAATCACCAGTTAGTCAAACTGTCACATCCCAGTTAGCTTGCTGGTATTCCACCAGAAAGCTAAGTTTAAATAAAAATAACAGAAAAGGAAGATTAAACGACGTAGGAATGGTTAGCAACATAGATGAGCTACAGCTTGGCCACTGATTACAGAATTTCAAGCCTTCTCCTGCCTTTATTTACTATGTTATTTTCCAGACTCCCTACAACAAGTCAACTACAGCCTTTCCCGGTCTAGTCTTAAAAAATGTAGAGTAAGAAGAGGTGAACTATTGATAAACGGAATTCTTGATTTTCGGGATCAGCAACTGATAATGTACATGTGAAGTGAAACAATACCCATTCATTTTAACGAAAAGAAGATTTAGGGGTGACGTGATAGCAGCGTTCCAATATTTGAGGGGCTGCCACAAAGAAGAGGGAGTCAACGTATTCTCCAAAGCACCTGAAAGCAGGGCGAGAAGCAACGGATGGAAACTAATCAAGGAGAGAAGCAACTTAGAACTAAGGAGAAATTGCCTGACAGAGAGAACAATTAATCAGCGGAATGACTTGCCTCCAGAAATTGTGAATGCTCCAACACAGGAAGTTTGAAAGAAGAGATTAGACAGCCCCTTGTCTAGAATGGCCCGCTCCACAGCTGCCTTGTATTGCAGGATCTGTGCTCCTGATATAGGCCAGTGGTGGTATTCAGCCAGTTCTATCCAGTTCAAGAAAACCGGTAGGGGCGACTGTGGGATGCCCCACCCACCTGCACAGATGTCATGATGTCCCATTTTTCCTTGTTTTCGAGATTCTGCGCATGCGAGAAGGCATTGCAAATGCGTGGAAGATGGCACGTGTGTACACATTTGCGAACCGGTAGGGAAGGTCAGTGATACCCCCCATGATATAGGCTGCCACAAAAAAGAGGGGGTCAACCTATTCTTTAAAGTAACCTGAAGGCAGGACAGGAAGCACTGGATGGAAACTAATCAAGGAGAGAAGCAACCTGGAATTAAGTAGAAATTAGAACAATTAATCGGTGGAACGACTTGACTCCTCAGTTGTGGGTGCTCCAACACTGGAGGTTTTAAAGAAGAGATTGGACATCCATTTGTCTGAAAGTGTTGTGGTTCGCCAGCAGCCTGTGGAGCTGGCAGCGGAGTCGGACAGCGATGAGGCTGAGGAAGAACAGGGGCCAATCCTGGAGGCTGGGGAAGGCCCAGATGAGGGCTCTGCATTGGAGGCAGAGATGGGGCCAGGGCCACCGGAGAGTGAGGTGCGGACTCCGGAGCCTCCACAGGCTGACAGTAGAGAGGCAGAGGAATAGGAGGAGCCTGTTTCTAGTGCACATATGAGAAGAGCTGCCAGAAGGCAAGAGTAGCTAAAGCAAAGAGGACGACTTGGGAGTAGGGCCAAGAGATGATTGGCTCCTCCCATAAGGCTTAAAAGATCAGCAACGGCTCTTGGGCTCTTTGCCGGAAAACAACCATTGATAGTATTGCTACACTTATCTCTTATCGGCGTCTTCTGCTTTTGAACTTTTGCCAAGAGAAGCTTTTGACAGTTTGCCTAATTATATACCAAGGTTGGTGATTAGACTGAAGAATTTGTGTTAAGGAGAATTTGCTTTGATTTAGTTTGGACTACGCAGAGAATGAGTTAATTCTCAGCTGTTCTAATAAAGTCTGTTTGTTTTGGAACTGTTTGCATCGATTACTACCTACTTGGGCCTGGGTCACAACAGAAATGGTATATGGTTTCCTGCCTCAGCAGTGGGTTGGAGTAGAAGGCCTCTCTTCCAACTCAGTTATTCTGTTATTTAATGAACAAATAACTTTCTTAAGAAAAGTTATTTGGGATAACTTTTGATACTGTTGGCAACCATTTTGTTGTTAGGGCGTCTGAAGATAACAAAGAAGGCCCAAACATAAGCAGAGTGCCTTTTCATTTATTAACAAAAACTATTCCCTTTGATGATGGATTTCCAAGCGTATTTGAGCCAGTTTTTATATTAGAAATTAAGCACAATGCGAGAAGCCTAGGAAGAGATAGCAGGAGGAGGGTCGGAGATTACATCACCAATTAGCTAATTAAAGTCATTATGAAGTGGAATTGCACAGTGTTGTTGTTTTTATCAAATCTTCAGCTCCAAATGCATATGCATATAATTATAGCTATTTATATTCCTGCTATTTCCTTTTAATTTTCTCCGGGAGATATTAGTGAATAGCTTAGAAGCTGTGCCAACCCTACTCCGCTATTAGGTTGTACATTTTAATGGGCAGTGACACTAGTAGCAAAAGAACAATTTGAAGTTAGCTGCTAAAAAGTCTGTATTGCACATCAAAGCCAAAATGGCTTTGCCTGCTGAATTTTATTCTGCCATGCAAATATACCGTGTTTCCCCAAAAATAAGACATCCCCTGATAATAAGCCCAATCGGGCTTTTGAGTGCATGCGCTAAAATAAGCCCCCCCAAAATACCCCCCCTGAAAAATAAGCCCTCCCCCAAAATAAGCCCTCCCCCAAAATATTTAAACACATACGCAGCTGGTCTCCGCCATTTCCTCTGGTTAGGATTAGGGAGACAGAGCTGGAAATCAGGTAAGACAGCAAGAGGAGCCCCATCTTGCTCCACACTCCCCCCAAAAATAAGACCTCCCTGAAAATAAGGCCAAGCGCTTATTTCGGGGCCAGTGGTAGGTTTCAAAATTTTTTACTACCGGTTCTGTGGGTGTAGTTTGGTGGGCATGGTGTGGCTTGGTGGGTGTGGCTTGGTGGGCGTGTCAGGGGAAGGTTACTGTAAAATCTCCATTTCCTCCCGATCAGCTGGGACTTGGGAGGCAGAGAATAGATGGGAGTGGGGCCAGTCAGAATTTTTACTCCTGGTTCTCTGAACTACTCAAAATTTCCACTACTGGTTCTCCAGAACTGATCAGAACCTGCTGAAACTCACCTCTGTTCGGGGTTCAAAAAATATAAGACAGGGTCTTATTTTTGGAGAAACATGGGTAGAAGCCCTGTAGAAACCAATTTGACCCAATCTAGCAGCTACGGAGGAGGGGGGGAGGATGAATTTCTCCTCCGAACATAAGATTCCTCTACAAATTTTTAGATTTAATTTGCAAGCTACAGAAGATAGGAACACCTAACAACCCCATCCATTCTTTAAAAAAAATTAAGCAGGATGAAGTGTGGTTAATATGTGGCTGGCAAACTACTGTAGCATTTCAGGATATTAAACTAGATTAAGAAACTGAAAAAAATATTCCAGAAAAAAGAAAGGCTGTTATTATGAAACTTCCATGGTTCTGGGCTCTGTTTGAAATATATATATATTTTTATATGTGAGTTTTAAAATAACTCTGTTATTAATCAGCAGCACAGACAAGAAAGCAGGAGTGGGATTCAGCCGGTTCGGGAAAACCGGTAGTTGTGACCTTGAGCTGCGGGTGGATGCACCCACCCATCCACCCTGGGGCTAAGCTGTCCTGTTTAGCTGCATTTTTTAAGCCGCACACATGTGTGCAATCGCATATGTGAGCAAAGCGTATGTGCAGAAGGCTGCGTGTATACACAGAAAGTGTGTGAGCGAGTGAAGTGAGTGTACATGCGGATGCGTTCACATTTTTGGTTCTGGGGCGAACCAGTTGTTAAATTATGCGAAGCCCACCTCTGCAAGGAAGGCATTGTATTTATGCCCAACCATGCATGATAATTTTTTTACCTCACGTACATGTATTCCACATCCATATTTCCTTTAAATTTTCCTTGCGACAGTTGATATTCCTTGTTGAATATCATGTGCCCTAAATATTAACATGTCCTTTCTTTTTTTTAAAAAATTGTAATTTTATTATAACATATATATATGACATTCACAAAACATACAACATATACATACTGTATCTTATCTTTTTTAAACATTGTTTCTTCGTGGTTTTCTTTCTATTATTTTATTTTTCCTCCCCTGTATCTTCATTTCTTTCTTTTTTTCTTTTTTTCTTTCTCCCGTTATCCTTTTTTCTTTCCCCCTAACATGTACATGTATTCCACATCCATTTTCCTTTAAATTTTCCTTGCAACAGTTGATATTCCTTGCCAAATATCATGTGCCCTAAATATTACCATTTCCTTTCTTTTTTTAAAAAAATTGTAATTTTATTATAACATATGTATGACATTCACATAACATACAACATATACATATCTTATCTCTTTTAAACATTGTTTTTTCGTGGTCTTCTTTCTATTATTTTATTTTTTCTCCCCTGTATCTTCATTTCTTTCTTTCTTTTTTTCTTTCTCTCATTATCCTTTTTTCTTTCCTCCTAACATGTACATGTATTCCACATCCATTTTCCTTTAAATTTTCTTTGCAACAGTTGATATTCCTTGCTGAATATCATGTGCCCTAAATATTAACATTTCCTTTCTTGATTGTGTTCAAAGTTTCTTTATTGTAGTCCATTGTTGGGAGAACTGTTTTATTTCATACCCATCCAGCCTACGGATATTTAAAGTAATCTTCAACAAATCCAGGTTTCAAAGGGATCTTTTCTCCAGATTGTCATAGCTGTCATTATCCATGCTTCTCCTCTGAACAAAAGAACTAGCAAGACATAATGCCAACAAAATGCTAGTCTTGCAGCCAGATAGTAAACAAATTTACTCATTTGCATTTTTAGTAAATCCTGTTTTGTGTAACTTTAGAAAAATATTGGAGAAAATTGACACACCAAGTTTATCATACAGTGCTGATTTCCTTTTATTGCAATTTGCTTTAGGTAAAGCAAGAAATGGAGATATTAGCTGATTGTCTGAAGTAATCTGGGTATCATAAATTATAAGGAGGCAGTCCTCCTTTAGCTTCATTTAGGTAGTATTTGTAGTTACAATGGTGCTGAAAAAGTACGTTTATACGACCAATCCTCACATTTACATCCTTCGCAGGTCTGTAAAGGAAAGCTGAGGTAAGATTTTAACCACAATTGTGGTTTCACTTTGTGACTGCTTTCCTTAACAACTGAGTTTCTGGTCCCAATTCTGGTTTCTAAATGTAGATCATCTGTTACTGAAAAATTTGGTTAAAATGTTTATCCCTGGTTTATTCATTACTTTTAATATTTCTGCCAAGATACTGTCATATCTCATTACCTTGCCATCCACAATGTTTCATATGTTTGTATTACTATTTCTCTACGTAAGGTCCAATATCTATTCTTGTATAATTATGAGGGAAAAAATTATATACTTTCCTTGTTTGTATGTGGTTTTCCATTTGTATCCACTATTCTTCTCAATTCTTCATCTATTAGTACATTGGCAGTTGAGTTCCCTGGGCAGCTATACAGATAGTCCTTGACTTACGACCACAATGTTGCTAGGCGAGAAATTTGTTCGGTGAGTTTTGCCCCGTTTTACGACTTTCCTTGCCGCATTTGTTAAGTGCGTCACTGCAGCTGTTACGTTAGTCACGTGGTTGTTAAGTGAATCTGGCTTCCCCATTGACTTTGCTTATCGGAAGGTCGCAAAAGGGGGGACCCCGGGACATGTCTTCAAAGAAAAACATCCAGCTGCCTGCAATTGGCCCTGCAATTGGCCCTGGCTTAGGGCCAGGGTATTTGCGAGACCGCCTGCTGCTACCGATAACCTCCCACCGGCCAATACGCTCTCACAGAGAGGGCCTCCTCGGGGTGCCGTCGGTCAGGCAATGTCGGCTGGCGGCCCCCAGGGGGCGAGCCTTCTCTGTGGGGGCACCCGCCCTGTGGAATGAGCTGCCTCCCGGAATACGATTGATCCCGGACCTCCGGACCTTCTGTAAAGCCCTGAAGACGTTTTTATTTCATCAAGCCGGCCTAGCCTAAATGGTTTTTAACTGGGATTTTAAATTTTATGGATTTGGGGTTTTAAATTGGGTAGCCAATTATTTAATTCTTTTAATTATCTTAACTTTTGTATTTGTATGTTTTTTAATTTTGGCTGTTCACCGCCCTGAGTCCCTTCTGGGAGAAGGGCGGTATACAAATTAAATTAATAAAAATTAAATTAAATTAATAATAAATTAAATTAATAAATAAAAAATTACTGCGAGTTCAATTCTTACCAGGCTCAAGATCGACTCAGCCTTCCATCCTTTCTAAGGTGGGTAAATTGAGGACCCAGTTTGTGGGGGCAATAAGCTGACTTTGTATAAATATACAAAAGTATGAAGGCTATTGCTTAACGCATTGTAAGCTGCCCTGAGTCTCCGGAGAAGGGCGGCATATAAATCAAATTAAAAAACAAAACAAAACAGAAAGTGCAGTTGCCGCTTGAAAAAGAGTACCTTTTGGGTTAGTCCATTAAAAAAAAACGATAGTGGATATTTTTAATTGAAGCCTACGAATGAAAATATTACCAGTGTGAATTTTCTAGAATTGTTTCATAAGCCTCGATTCAGTCACGATTAAAAGAAATGAAGGAGGCACATTTTGATGGTGACACATGAATCAGGGAAGATTCTGCCACAAGAAGGCAGTCTCTACCAGGTTGAAAACAAAAGGGCATAAAAGTTCACTTACGGCAGAGGGGGTAAAAAAAACCTTCCATCAATGAGAAATGTCTGTTAAAAGTAAAACAGATTCCGTATGTTTATTTACCCAAATGTCTCTAATCTGTCTCGGATATTAATATCTACATTTGCCAGGCTGACACTATCTGGTTATAGAACTGTCATAAAAGAAATCAACATTCAAACACCCCAATCCTGGGGAAGTTCCCTGAAATTAAATTCCATTTAACGGAGTCTTATTTCCAGGAAAATTGCTTTGGGAGGTTTGAGAGAACCTGTGAAAACATGCCTCATTTAGCCATTTTTCCAGAGGCAAAAAGAGAAATAACCAGATCTTTCTGTGCTAACATGCTGACCTTTAACTGTGTACGGCAAAATAAATAAATAAATACATTAAAAAATGGAATAAAGCAATCAAAAATGAAATAACGTTGGATGCTTACTCCAAACCTACTTAAAGCTATTTTAAGTGGGTTTGTTAGCCTTTCTTGAAGATTTGTACAACAGAAAGATACCTGGGTCCTGTCCAGTGGTGGGATGCAAATATTTTAACAACCGGTCCTCTGCCCTAATGTCTGGCTGGGTCGGCATGGCCATGGAGTGTGACAGGCAGCACTCAGCCTCCTGCACCACTTTGGGAGCAAAAAATGGGCCATGAGGGGCCCACGTCGCACCCCCCAGTGCCCCGTTTTGGGCCTAGTAGGCTTCCCTACAACCCCCTGGGAGCAAAAATGGGCCACGGAGGGGGGGGCATGCCACATACCCTCACACCTTGTTTTTGGCCTAGTAGGCATCCCTGCAGCCTCCTGGGAGTAAAAATGGGCCGGTGGGGGCAGGCACACACACACCCCACCCTGTTTTGGGCCTAGTAGGCCTCCCTGCACTTACCTGGGAGCCAAAACGGGGCACATGGGGACTTCTGGAAGGGGCAGGGAGAGGAGGGGTAGGGCCAGCCAGCAATTTCACAACCGGTTTAGCCAAAGTGGTGCGAACCAGTTGAATCCCACCATTGGTCCTGTCCCTGTAAAATAAAGAAATAATCAAAAGCCAACTCATGTATCCAAGGAGTGGAGGTGGAGGTGGAGGGGGGAATTGGTTATAAAAAGAGAAAATGAAAGATTCAGAGTCTTGGATGGTTGACGATGTTCTTTCCACGATTCTGATATGCATTGTTGTCTGTGCTCCTGTCTCTGATGGGAGAAAATGTTGGTTTGATCCAGGGGTGAAATCTGCTTACCCTCCTTACCGGTTCGGAAGTGCACCCGCCGACCCTCTGCGCATGCGCAAACCCTTCTGCGCATGCACAGAGGATAATAAACAGGTTACTTCCTGTTAAAACCAGGAAGTAACGATGACCAAGTGGGTGGGCGGAGCCTCAAGCTGTCATTCCTACTGGTTTTCCGAACCACCAGCCGTCATCGCTACCGGCGAACCGGACTGAACCGGGAGCATTTCACCCCTGGTTTGATCCAGTGGTGGTATTCAGCCAGTTCGGATTGGTTTGGGTGAGCCAGTAGAGGCAACCTGCGGGGGGCCCACTCCTGCCCACCCCCGCCCACCTGCCCCGGTGCTATGTCGTCCTATTAAGCCATGTTTTCTAAGCCGGGTGCATGCGTGCAAGCCACATGCGTGAGCAAAGCACATTTTTTGGTGCACAGCTAACTGGTGGTACAATTATGTGAAACCCACCTCTGGTTTGATCTTGAATTTTTGTGCTCTTCTCTTTTTTTCAAATTTAACAGAATTCCAGCTCTACTTCCTGAGAGAGTCAGGGTGGCACAATGGTTATGTAGAAAGTTAGCACCTACCCCTCTCCGAGAAGAATGAAAAATTTTAGGAAATATTAAAAAGACAGAATATTATATTTCCCTGGAGGGAGAAAGCAGCCCCCACCTTCCTTAATTGTCCTCAGCAGATGTCAGCACTTAAGAGATAAAGAGATAGATAGTTCTATTCATAAGCAAATACCCTCATCCAAGATCCAACAAAGGTAGGATCAGCCCTCAGCTACAATAGGAATTGCCCAACGCCCCCTCATTGCATCATCCTCAGAAACTTCAATCAAACTTAAGCTCAGACAAACTACTAGGATTTGTACATGGCCCTATGGAAGTCTGACAACAGCCAATAGAATACATGTTCTTGCACAGGAACAGGAGACTCAAGTGCAAAGCCCAAGAGAAGGTATAAATACCTCCCACTCTCAACGCCATGTGGTCAGCTATCCAGAATCACACGTGCTTGGTGGTTCTGTTCATCATTAAACCCTCTTTCCAATCAGCTTCCAGCTTCCATTTTGTGTCCAATGGCTTTCTCCAAGCTTGGAACTGAACCAGATAGATATTTCTTCCAACAGTTAGAATGAAGTATTGTAGGCTAATTCTGCCGATTGCTAGCAATTCGATTGTTGCCCCTCCCCCCACTCCTCTCTGTGGATTGTCTACCACAATCAGTGTTGTGCTTCTAATGGAAAACCTCCCATTCATACATATGGTAACATTTGCCAAGGAAACCTGGCCTACCTTCCTGCAATCTGTCACTGGACAGATGTAAATGGCACTTGTGTTGATAATTACTTTTCAATTAGGCCTTGAAAAATAATGTTTCAAGCTGATGTTTAGCTGATGCGGTAAAGATCTGTATTTAATGGTTCCCGTTTTCATTTTTTTAAAAAATATATTTTGCATCGGCCTTTGCTTTATTTTCTGCCGCTGGAAATGTCAAACAGCTTCTCTCGTTTTGTATTTTTAGATTGTGGATTTGTGGAGTGTTGGATAGGATCATGTTTTATCTTTTAATAAGCTCTGACTGCCTTTGGGAAACTTAATCCTGAAAAGTAACCTTAAAATATCACAAGAAATAAATATTAATTAACCCGCTGACCCATCAGCTCAGATCCTAGTGGGATTTCTAAAAGCGTGCCTTTTTTAAAAAGCAAGTTAAGAACTGATAAATCTATATAATAAACGTATATTTGGTAGATGTCGAGATGTGTTTCGATGTAAAAGGATTTTGAATTGAATACTAACCCAAAAGAAATAATTGAACACTTTTAAGGGAGTTCATACATTATTATTATTATTGTTTAGACTTCTATACCGCTTCATAGTGCTTTACAGCCCTCTCTAAGTGGTTTACAAAGTTAGCATATTGCATATTGCATATTAGCATATTGCATTAGCATTAGCATTAGCATATTGCCCCCAACAATCTGTGTCCTCATTTTACCCACCTCGGAAGGATGGAAGCAGTGGTGGGTTCCTCCCGGTTCAGTCCGGTTTAGCGGTGACAATATGAAGTCACCGAACCGGTTCTCCCCCCCGCCCTCCCACCCCCCCCACCCCCCCCACCCCCCACCCCCCCACGTTATTCTTACCTTTTATTTGGTCCCACCCCCAATCTATTGCTGCCTCCTGAGTCCCAGCTGATGACTAGAGGGAAAAAAAACTGTTTAAACTCTTGCCGCGGGGCTTCAAAGGGCCATCCTACAGCTGATCAGTGTTAAAAGCAAACAAATGAGTCGGGTCGTAAGTGCGAGGACTGGTCATAAGTGCGAGGACCTTCCAGAAATGACTCTGACCAGCTAGCCACGCCCACCTAGTCACATGACCCCCAAGCCACACCCACAAAATAAGCCACGCCCACAGAACCAGTAGTAAAAAAATTTAGAACCCACCCCTGGATGGAAGGCTGAGTCAACCTTGAGCTGGTGAGATTTGATCCGCTGATCTGCTGAACTAGCAGTCAGCTGAAGTAGCTGCAGTACTGCACTCTAACCACTGCACCACCTCGGCTCTTTTTACATGTTAACTCTTAATTCCCATGCATCTGTATTTTTGATTTTGTTTTTTTTTTCCTAAATTCCTAGCACAAGAATCAGTAGTGGGATTCAAATCCCGTCGCTACCAGTTCGCCTGAGGGCATGCGTGCACGTGTTTGTGTGACGCTTCTGCACATGTGCATGCACCGAGACGTCCGGGCAGGTGGGCGGAGCCTCCCGCCGCTACCAGTTCACCTGATCTGGGATGAACTGGTAGCAACCCACCACGGACAATAATCTATATCTATGATGGCGAACCTATGGCAGGTGTGCCACAGGTGGCAGGCAGAGCCATATCTGTGGGCATGCGAGCATTGCTCTAGCTCAGCTACAACACGCATGTGAATGCCGGCCATCTGATTTTTGGGCCTTCCGGATGCACTGGAAGTTGGGAAACGGGCCATTTCCGACCTCTGGAGAGTCTCCAGGGGGGGATGCCATTTTCGCCCTCCCCAGGCTCCAAGAAAGCCTCTGGAGCCTGGAGAGGGTGAAAAACGGGCCCACCAGACCCACTGTTCCATCGCATGCCAAAAGCGGGGTGTGCGTAGGGGGGTCATGGATGCATACGGGGAGGCACATTGAATTATGGGTGTGGGCATGTGCGACCCTCCCACACTCCCCCCACTTTTGTCGCGCGACGGCAAAAAGGTTAGCCATCACTGATCTATATAATAAATGTATGTTTAGTAGATGTTGAGATGTGTTTTGATGTAATAGGAGTTAACGGAAGGAATAATGAGCACCCGTTACCCCATTAAGGGAGTTCATGCAGTTAACTCTAAATTTCTACGAATCTGTATTTTTGCTTTTGCTTTTTCTAAATTCCTAAAGAACAATAATCCATTTTGTGCTTTAGCATCAGAGCGGAAGCTTAAAAGATTGCTAGATAGAAGCGTAATGCCATAGAATGCTACAAGGAAGTAGGATCCGAAGGTTATTTTGCATTCCATGAAAAATAATTGGTTTCTCATTGGGGAAATAAAAGGGATTTGATCGATAGAAAAATATGCAATATGTGCAAATGTTTATCTGATTATTTTCAAATCATCATCTAACCTGGTCCCCTAAAATTAGGTGAATCGTATTGATTTTAAGACTTAGCAGGAAGTATAACAGATTCCAAAGTTGTCAATTCTCACCCCTCCCAACCTAAATCTCATTTTCATAATATGTTGTAATTACAGATAGTCCTTGACTTACGATCACAACTGAGCCCAAAATTTCCGTTGCTAAGCAAGACATATGTTAAATGAATTTTGCTCCAATTTACGACCTTTCTTGCCACAGTTGTTAAGTGACTCACTGCAGCTGTTAAGTGAGTCACATGGTTGTTAAGTGAATCTGGCTTCCCCATTGGCTTTGATGGTCGCAAAAGGGGATCACGTCATTCCAGGACACTGCAACCGTCATAACTATGAGTCAGTTGCCAGGTGTCTGAATTTTGATCACAAGACCATGGCGATGCTGCAATGGTCGTAAGTTTGAAAAATGGTCATAAGTCACTTTTTTTTCACTGCCATTGTAATTCGAGGATTTCCTGTACTTCCTTGTGATTGTTTTTCTATTTCTTTTTAGTAAGGCTTTTCTATAGCCAAACTTATTAATATATATTCAGGTTATTCATAGACAACTCATAGCCAAGCACTCAGGAAAAAAAGAATCAGTGAATATGCAGTGAAGATAAAAGACCAAGATATATTATAGTGATTAAAATAAACTAAATGTGAGAAAAGACAAACTAAAAAAAATAGGGGGGGAATCATATAATAAGTATAGATGACTATCTACAATTAATTCATTCCTTAAGCTTCTCATTAAATCTAGACAATATAGAAACATTTTGCATTACCTTCTCGTCTTTAAAACACAGAGATGTTTCACAAGAAATAACTAACTCAAATCCTTAAAATCAGGCAAAATATCTTTCTTCCCAGTTACATAAAGTCATATTATTTGCCACACCTGTCTTCATAGAGCCAAAACGCTTCACAAGAGGAGAAATTCCATGTTTTGGGAATATACTAGAACCGTGATGGCGAACCTATGGCACGCGTGGAGCCTATGGCACATGTGGAACCTATGGCACATGTGGAGCCGTATCAGTGGGCACGCGAGCTCAGCTTCACCAGCTGATTTTTGGGGCTTCCAGGTCCACTGGAAGTTGGCAAACGGGCCATTTCCGGCCTCCAAAGGGCCTCTGGAGGGATGGGGAAGGCTGTTTTCACCCTCCCCAGAGTCCTAAAAAGGCTCTGGAGCCTGGGGAGGGCAAAAAACGGGCCTACCAGGCCCACCGTGCCATCGTGTGCCAAATGCCGTGTGTGCATGGGGGGGGTTGCATATGGGTGTGGGCATGTGCGCGCATAACCACCCCGCACTCCTCCGACTTTTGGCACGCGATGGCAAAAAGGTTAGCCATCACTGTACTAGAATATCACATTAAGATTCTCAAATATCACATTTCTCCCCCAAATTATACTGGTGTACGCAGAATTTAAAACCCAAACAAAGCTATTGCTGGGCGAAATCAAATTATGCCAGTTGAATTTCGAATTTCTTACATTACCCCTATTAATATATGCATACGTTTCTTTTCAAACATTCTTTGAACAGAAACAATCTCATTTCATTATTAATTGGAGGATATTATCTGGCGAAGATACATGTCCGAGGATAAAGTTGCAGTATTCGAACTAAGTTGGTCATCGGTGAAGGACTTAATGAATTCTATTCTCTGGGGGAACCCTATGTCGGATTCTTGGAAGGATGCCTACATTTCTTTAATACCCAAAGATGGATTCAATTTAACTTTTCTCACCACATTCTGGTGAGACAGAAGTTCCCTGAGAATGGGATCCAGCACAAATCCAAAAGCTCAGAAGTCTAGTTTAGCTTAGTTTTTAGTTTAGTTTTTAGTTTTTATTGAATTTCTATACCGCCCTACTCCTGAAGGACTCAGGGCGGTGCACAGCCATGAAATAAAACACATAGATATACAAAATTTAAAATCGAATAAAATGAATTAAATAAATTTGGCTGAATTGATACCCATAATTTAAAATACCCATATTTTAAAATACAGTAAAAATTTAAAATTTACACTTAAAAGGGAAAAGATTTAGGCGAGGCCAGCTTGATGAAATAAAAGTGTCTTCAGCTCGTGGCGGAAGGTGCGCAGATCCAGAATCCTCTGTATCTCTGGGGGGAGCTCATTCCAGATCGTTGGTGCCCCCACAGAGAAGACTCTCCCCCTAGGGGCCGACAGCCAACATTGTTTGGCTGACGGCACCTGGAGGAGCCCCTCTCTGTGGGAGCGTACTGGTCGGTGGGAGGCTATTGATGGTAGTAGGCGGTCCCGTAAGTAACCAGGTCCTAAGCCATGGAGCGCTTTAAAGGTGGTAACCAGAACCTTGAAGCGCACCCGGAAGACCACCGGGAGCCAGTGCAGCTCGCGCAGGAGAGGTGTTACATGGGAGCTCCACGCTGCTCCCATAACCACCCGCGCGGCCGCACTCTGCGCCAGTTGGAGCCTCCGGGTACACCTCAAGGGGAGCCCCATGTAGAGAGCATTACAATAGTCCAGACGAGAGGTGATGAGGGCATGAGTGACTATGCGTAACGAGTCCCGATCTAGAAAGGGACGCAACTGGCGAATCAGGCGAACCTGATGAAAAATCCTCCCGGTCACGGCCGTCAAGTGCTCTTCTAAAGACAGCTGTGAATCCAGGAGGACGCCCAAGTTACGAGCCCTTTCCGTGGGGGCCAATGATTCACCCCCAATAGCCAGCGATGGCGCCAGCTGACTATATCGGGACGTCGGAAACCACAGCCACTCGGTCTTGGATGGGTTGAGCTAAATCCAGGGATGGGCTGCTGGGGGTTCTCAAGGGTTTGGGAGAACCTCTAGCTAAGATTCTGTGCAGTTTGGAGAACCCCCAAATCCCACTCCTGGCTGACCCCACCCACCCCACCCCGCCCTACCCAGGAGTCCCCACACAGCCCGTTTTGGATGTAGGTAAGTGCAGGGCGTGCACAGAGGCTTGGGGAGGGTGAAAAACGGGCCTACTGAAGTTTGGGGAGGCCAGAAACGGGCCTCCAGAGGCCATTTTAACCCTCCCGGAGGCTCAAGAAAAGCCTCTGGAGCCTAGGGAGGGCAAAAACACCCCCCCACACACACCATGGTGCAGGAGACTGACTAGGCCACGCCCACCTAGCAATCTGGCAGAGAACCCCTTGCTAAAATTTTTGAAGTGCACTCCTGACTAAATCTCTGATCCTGGTGACCGACCCAGATTGGATCCTGCAGTGGATCTGGATCTGCTTCAGTTCAGACAAGGTTGGCTTTTGGGTTGCCAGTGATGACTATTTTAAGCCAGGAAGCAGAAATATAACCTTGTTAGTTCCCAGTGGCTTTTTGAGGCCACCGGTGATTATGTCCAGGTTAACTTTCTGGATAAGTTGGACTTTAAAGGGGCATGTTGAATTTTATTTGAGCGGGTGATCTCAGGAAATGAAATTGGAGATTTCTTGTTCCTGTTATTTAAAAACAAAATAGTGATCAACCTATTGAAAGTGAAGAAACCAACTAAAATCAAGAAGTAGAAAGCAGAAGTACATATTGTAGAGCCAAAACAGAGCAAGAACAAAAGGCATATAATATAGCTTTGTAACCTCAATGAAAGGCTCAAATGTTTAAACACCTACAGTCAATATTTTCATCCAGGAAGACACTTGTGCTGATGGAGATAACCACAAAAATAGAGAACCAATGCGAGTAAAAGATATTTTAATTAAAAGTCATCTGAATTTTCTGCTAATCTGTTATTTGTTCAGTCAAGGCTGTTTCCCATTCTTTTTAAAAGCCAGCGCCCTGAAGATGTATTTTAATTTTTCAGTGTTTTGCTAACTCCAGTAGCCTGCAACGACCATTGAACTAATTTCTTGCACTGCACATATTGCTTTCTCCTGGAAAAAAAAAAACACGAGTACTGAAACTGTGCCGCTGTCACTTTCACGAAGTTTTCACTCCCCAGCTTTTAGGGGAATTGATTCACATTGGCTTTTGATTGTCCTCCCCAAAATATGAAGATCTCATAAATTGAGCCAAAGCTTGCCCAAGAGAACACCCTGTTTTCTACCTTCATCCTTCAGTTATGGTGGCTTTCCAAGAAATTTTGGAAAATCGTGATATGTCTGGGAGAATGGTATGGTCAATACTATGAAATATTATGGGAAACAGCCTTGACTGAACAAATAACAGATTACATGAGCCACTGTGGTGCAGTGGTGAGAGTGCAGAACTGCAGGCTACTTCTGCTGACTGCCGGCTGCCTGCAATTTGGCAGTTCAAATCTCACCAGGCTCAAGGTTGTGTTGTGGTCCGCCAGCAGCCTGTGGAGGTGGCAGCGGAGTTGGACAGTGAGGAGGCTGGGAAGGAACATGGGCCAGTCCTGGAGTCTGAGGAAGGCCCGGATGAGGGCTCTGCATCAGAGGCAGAGATGGGCCAGGGCCATCTGGAAGTGATGAGTGGACTCCGGAGCCTCCAGAGTCAGACAGCAGAGAGGCCGAGGGATAGGAGGAGCCTGTTCCTAGTGCGCGCATGCGCAGAGCTGCCAGACGGCAAGAACAGTTAAAACAAAAGGGACAACTAGGGAGTAAGGCCTGGAGATGATTGGCCCCTCCCATAAGGCTTAAAAGAGGAGCAAAGACACATGGGCCCTTTGCAGGAAAGCAACGTTGTTAATTCTGTTCCCATTTGGCATCTCTGTTTGATTCTGGAATCCGTGTGGCTTTGCCAAGTGGGTCTTTGGCAGAGTGTCAAGGGAGATAAAGGTTGGTGATTATCCTGAAAGACTTCTCCCGAAGGACTTTTTGCAACTAATTGGGACTCAGCTGGGAATGAATGTAATTCACAGCTGTTGCAATAAAATAGGTTTTTGGGACTCCTCGTGTGTTTTAATGATTCAGGAAGCCTAGGTCACAACAACTCAGCCCTTCCATTCTTCCGAGGTGGGTAAAATGAGGACCCAGATTGTTGGGAGCAATATGCTGACTCTGTAAACTGCTTAGAGAGGGCTGTAAAGCATTGTAAAGTGGTATATAACTCTAAGTGCTATTGCTACAAATAGTGAAAATATATTACTAATACATTACAAATATATTACAAATATTGAAAACAAATACTGAAGGTCCACTGAGAGGTAAGAGCCAAGAAGACAGAACAAAGCAATCCTTTAGACCGGGGTTATCAAACTCCTGGCCTATGGGCTGGAAGCATCATGCACTGGCCACGCCCACGCCTGATTTAACGGAGGGGGGGGAGTCCCGATATATCACGTGACGCTGCCATGATGACGTGAGTTTGAGACCCCTGCTTTAGACTGTCTTTTCTCAACTCTGATGTTAAAGCAGCAAAACTATCTTTTTTCAGCATTTCCTCTTGAGTTTCAGCTGATTTGGAAGTTCATCAGATGAGCTGCAGGAAAGAGATGATGGAACGAAAACAATGCCAGCTTAGATTGGTGCAAAGCAGTTATATGGAAGGGCCCTACAATTAACTATTGAAGGCTGTTGCAGGGTTTTCCATCTATCTCAAAATCTTTCATCCAAAATGATTAGCCACATGGGGACTTGCACCAGAAATGGCAACATGAATCGATCTTACAACTCCTCCCCAAATCTAGATTGATATTAATAAATTGCAATTTTAAGGCACAGCAGTGCCATTTATCTTTATTCTCAATTTTTGACTCGCTGGAGTAGTTTTTAAGTGAATTTTATATCCTAAAGAGTTCCAGTTGACTAAGTACAGTATATTCCTATCCCAAGACTTTTTCTCCTACTTTTAAAAAGCTTTCAAGAGAATCTGTTTTACTTCATACTGGGGTTTGTATAATTTTGAAGACATTCTTATTTCTAAATGATGTGGTTATAACTTTAAATGTTGTTAATAATCTTGGTTGAGAAGGTTTCATGAATTTAGGAAAGGATTGCTTGATATGAAACAAATTGAATTGCAGAATATGCTTTAGAATTAGAATTCTTTATGGGCCAAGTGTGATTGGACACACAAGGAATTTGTCGCTGGTGCATAAGCTCTCGGTGTACATACAAGCAACGAGTGATAAATCACAATCATAAAATACATTCATCATAAATCATAAGATACAACCCTCAGTGATAGTCATAGGATACAAAATAAACCATCATCTTAAATCAAATGATATAGGTTTCTCATCAATAACTATATATATAAAACTTTATTTTAGAAAATCGCATTTTTCCCATTCTTGAGCTGATCATACTAATCCTTGTTTAAACCTTGGATGATCAGGAATATGATGACACAAGCTTTTCAAAAGCTTCCTGAACCTGGAAGAATGTATATGAAGCTCTTTTCTATATACAGTAGTGGCCAAAATTGTGGAAACCTTTTGGGAAAAGTGTGTTTTCTAAAACTAGCTAATAATACCACTTTCTTTTTGGGAGTAGTACCATAAAATTATATATCAATGGAAAGATAATTTAATCAAGAATGTAATGCAATAACCTCACCAATTTTCCTCACATTGATGGATGTTTCAAGGCTTGCCACATCCCCTCTGAGTGTGTTGTGATCTGCCAGCAGCCTGCAGAGTTGGCAGCGGAGTCGGACAGTGAGGAGGCTGGAGAGGACCATGGGCCAGTCTTGGAGTCTGGGGAAGGCCACGACGAGGGCTCTGCGTTGGAGGCAGAGATGAGGCCAGGGCCATCTGGGAGTGATGCGCGGACTCCGGAGCCCCCAGAGTCGGACAGCAGAGAGGCAGGGGAACAGGAGGAGCCTCTTTTTAGTGCACGCATGCTCAGAGCTGCCAGAAGGCAAGAGCAGCAAAAGCAAAAGGGACAACTTGGGAGTAAGGCCAGGAGATGATTGGCCCCTCTCATAAAGCTTAAAAGAGAAACAAAGGCACTTGGGCCTTTTTGCAGGAAAACAACGTTGCTAACTCTGTTTCCAGTCAGCATCTCTTGTTTGTTTCAGAACTTCATGGGGCTTTGCCAAGTAAGGCCTTTGGCAGGGTGTCAAAGAAGATAAAGGTTGGTGATTATCCCGAAGGACTTCTTCCGAAGGACTTGTTTTGCAACTAATTGGGACTCAGCTGGGAATGAACGTAATTCTCAGCTGTTACAATAAAATAGGGTTGCTTGGGACTAATTGTGTCTCAGTAAGGCTAGATCACAACAGAGTGTGCTTCCTCATTGTAGTAGACATAATGAACGTGCTTCTTAAATGCTCTAAAAACTTGAACTCTGTCCACCATCCTCAAAATGTCCACCATTCTTGATGTCATCCAATAACTCCTTTATTTCAGTCAATTGCATACACTACACCTCAGCTGCAATCTTGTTGGTGGGTCGTAGGAGGAATAGTCAAGGAGGAAACATGAAACTACGACCAGAATTATCAAGCCAAGCTCAACTGTTCTGCCCATTTTTAAGCGTAGGTATTTATCAAAGTTGGAACTTTCTCTTGGTCTACCTATTTTCATCAGCTGAGGTGATGCTGCCCCCACGTATCTCATTGGCCCTTCCTAGCAAAGGAACTGAAACAACTTGGGTGTCAGCTGCCACCTTATGCTTGCTGTGCTTCACTGTTATTTGGTGCCGAGAACTGTGGGGAGGGGAAACGAGGAGAGGGCATGAGTGGGGAAATGGAAGTAAAGACTGTGCTGCCTTGAGATGTTACTCCAAGGTCATCCAGCTGGAAGAAGAAGGGAACTGCATACCAAGCTGCACTGGGACTGTCCATTATGAAAACTTCTTGCATGGACTTCATTGGTTACAGTGGGGTTGGTAGCGAGAGGCCGTTAAATGGGGGGGGAGGTAGAATTTAGGGACTTTGGCACACAATTCTCAGTTCTGGCTATGCAATACTGCAATATACTTGATCTCTAGTAGAATTATACCTTTCTCAACAAATGGAGCCAGGGATCATTTCTATTTAGAGGTTTACTTCAAGGCAGGTCTGACAGTGAGGCTAATTGTTGGTCTCGAATTAACAACTGCAAATTGGGAGACCAGAAGGAAACCTGAAAGTACAGCATTTTTTTAAAAAAAAACTATTGGATCAATCCTAAGCAAAGTATTTTACACTCCCCTAGCTCAGGAACCGATAATTATTTTTAGCCATATATGTCTGATTTCTCGCTTTCGGTGTATTTTTTATTCCGTGGCCCATTTCGTTGCTGACAAATTGAAAAAAAAGTGTCATTTCTATACTGCTTTTGTTCACTTCCTTATCTGCCAAACCCATTTTTTTTCTCTGTGGGATATTAGAATTGTTCTATAACAAACAACAAGAGTTAAGGTTTTTTTTTTGTAATACAAGTACCTGTCAGTGTGTTAAAAAATAGTGCTGGGTAGCATATATCTCCTAGATATTTCCTGTTCAATTTTGTGATTGCGTGATGTAAGAGAAATGCTTTGGATTTAGTTACAAGGTCATGGAGAAAAAGGGGTAATATTCTTTTTTTTTATGTAGAATAATCTGTCTGCAAATTCTCCCTGGATACTATCTATAGTAATCAGTGGTTTTCAACTTTGGCAACCTTAAGACAAGTGAACTTCAATTCCCAGAATTCTGCAGCCCGCCACGATCTATATTTTAGCATTGTGGAGGAATTTTGTGAGTGAGATTTATTTATTTATTTATTATTTGGACTTATATGCCGCCCTATCTCCAAAAGGACTCAGGGCGGCTCACAATAATAAAACACGTACAGTCCAATCCTTCCTTTAAAAGTACCCAATAAAACTATAAAACTATAAAAACCATTAAAATCCCCTCTAAAACCCCTTCAGTCCAAGCCGGCCAGGCGGAATAACCATGTTTTAAGGCCACGGCGGAAAGAGCGAAGGTCAGGGGCCACCCGGAGCCCCAGGGGGACCTGATTCCACAGGGTAGGTGCGCCCACAGAGAAGGCCCGCTCCCTAGGGGGCGCCAGCTGACATTGTCTGGCCGACGGCACCCCAAGGAGGTCCTCCCTGTGGGAATGCACCGGGCGATGGGGAGCTGTCGCTGGCCACAGATGGTCCACCCGGGCCTAAACCATGGGCAGTCTCTAAATTTATATATAAACTAAAAATATAAATAAACTCCAATCGATGCTATTTAGATCAGAATGCACTGGGAGGCTCCAGGGCAATGGGGAAAAAATTATTAAGCCATCATATCCAACTAACAGCATCATCAGCAGCAACCTTGACATCTCACAATAACATATATCAAAATAACTGTTAGGTTACTTAGGTTGTTTGAGATTATCTTCTCCCAGTTTATAAGAGGAATTCTCAGCTTTGTGAATAAATCTTCCATATCTCTAGCACTCCTGCATCACCTGGGCATGTGTGTGGAGAGAGAGATAGGGAGGGTGCATGTAGGTGAGTGGAACTGGTACCCAGTTGGAAAAAAAATCCCATTCCATTCCAGTTTCTAGTTTGCAGTAAGGCTAAAGATAAATTGACAGCCATATTAACAGATTAACAGAGTCGAAAAGGACCTTATAGGTCATCTGGTCCAACCCTCCACTCAAGCAGGAGACCCTACACCAGTGATGGCTAACCTTTTTGCCATCGTGGGCCAAAAGCGGGGGGCGGGGAGGGGAGCGCGGCAGGGTCATGCATGCACGCGCCCACACCCATAATTCTATGCGCCCTGCCCCCCCCGCACATGCATGTGTGAACCCCCCCCCCCCGTGCTCCTCCTGCTTTTGGCACGCAATGGCACAGTGGGCCCGATAGGCCTGTTTTTCGCCCTCCCCAGGCTCCAGAGGCTTTCTAGGAGCCTGGGGAGGGCAAAAACGGCCTTCCCGGTCCCCCCCCCCCCCCGGAGGCCCTCCAGAGGCCAGAAATGGCCCGTTTGCTGACTTCCAGTGGGACTGGAAGGCCCGAAAATCAGCTGGCCAGTGCACGCATGCGTGCCGGAGCTGAGCTCCCGTGCCCACCAATATGGTTCCGTGTGCCACCTGTGGCATGCGTGCCATAGGTTTGCCATCACAGCCCTATACCATTTCAGACAAATGGCAGTCCAATCTTTTCTTGAAAGTCTAAAGTGATGCAGCTCCCACCACTTCCGAAGGCAAAAGCTGTTCCATTGGGTGATTATTCTTGCTGTCAGAAAGTTCCTCCTCATTTCTAGGTTGGTCTCCTTGGTCAGTTTCCATCCATTATTCCGTGTCTGGCCTTCAGGTGCTTTGGAAAATAGCTTGACCCCCTCCTCTCTGTGGCAGCCCCTCAAGTATTGGAAGGATGCTATCATGTCTCCCCTGGTCCTTCTCTTCACTAGACTAGCCGTGCCCAGTTCCTTCAGCCATTCTTCATGTTTTAGCCTCCAGTCTCCTAATCATCTTGGTTGCTCTTTTCTGCACTCTTTCTAGAGTCTCAACTTCTTTTTTATAGTGTGGTGACCAAAACTGGATGCGGCACTCTGTATGTACCGCATCCAATGGTGTAATGGTTAAGGCACCAGGCTAAAGAACAGAGGTTTGTCTGTCTTGGCCACAAAACCAGCTGGGTGACCTTGGGCCAGCCACTGTCTCTCAGCCCCAGGAAGGAGGCAGTGACAAACTACTTTTGAAAAACCTTGCCAGAAAAACTGCAATGGACTAGTTCATACAGTCGCCAGAATTCCAGGACACAAAATAAATAATAAAATAAAGAAAATACCATAAGTGTCCAGGATCAAACCACTATTTCATTCTTTTGTTTTGCAGTCATCCTCCAATTTATAACAAGAGAGGAGCTGTTTCGAGACCACGGGAACGCTTTGAGGAATCTCGTCTCTGAAAAATGGCTTGATGAAACCTCATCTCTACTTTTGGAAAATTATTTTCAACTCACCCGGGCAGCCACGGGGAAACTGTTCTCGAGACAATGGATGTTCCCTACTTCATGTCTTTCCTCTGTTCCCTCATCAATTAGAACAGTTAATCAGTGGAACAACTTGCCTCCAGAGATTGTGAATGCTCCAACATTGGAAGTTTTAAAGAAGAGGTTGGATAGCCATTTGTCTGAAGTGGTATAGGATTTCCTTCCTGAGCAGGGGGTTGGACTAGAAGACCTCGATGGTCCCTTCCGACTCTGTTATTCCCATTCTGTTCTGTTCTGTTCTGTTCTGTTCTGTTCTGTTCCGTTCCGTTCCGTTCTGTTTCATTCCATTCTATTCTACCCTGTTTCCCCTAAAATAAGACATCCCCTGATAATAAGCCCAATCGGGCTTTTGAGCGTATGCACTAAAATAAGCCCTCCCCAAAAATATTTAAACACAGAGCTGGAAATCAGATAAGACAGCAAGAGGAGCCCCATCTTGCTCCATGTGCCCCAAAATAATAAGACAAGGCCAAGCATTTATTTCGGGGTTCAAAAAAAATATACTGCTCAAAAAAATAAAGGGAACACATAAATTGTGGAAAAGTATTAATAAATTAACATTATCTGTACCATACAAAGAAAATGCTTATAAATTGTTCTATAGGTGGCATCTACCACCAGCGCGAATTTCTAAAATGTTTCCTGGCACATCTCCACTCTGTTGGAAATGTAAAGCGCATAAAGGGACATACTATCATATATGGTGGTCATGTCCCAAAGCTAAAAAATTCTGGAACAGTATAAAAATGCAACTGGAACAAATAATAACTCAAAAGGTGCCATTAAAGCCAGAAACTTATTTATTAGGAATACCTACAAGCAAATATGAAAAAGAAATAATATATTTAATAACACACATTTTGACTGCAGCAAGAATTATATACGCACAAAATTGGAAACAAGAAGAGGTCCCGACTCAAGAGAAATTAATATCCAAAATTATGGAATGTGCTGAGATGGATAAACTTACCAAGGAGATCCAAGGAAAGGAAGAATCTGAATATTATCTGGTTTGGCAAAAATGGTATAAATGGGTAGAGGGAAGTGAAAAAAAAGAAGAAGAAAGAAAGAAAAATTAAATAAAAGAAAAGATATCAATAGAGTAAAATAAATTTTTACATCAAATGAAATTTAAGAAAGAGACATGCGATATCAATAAAATAATATCATTATATAAGGTGAGAGAAATATTGTATATTGAAGAATATAGGATATTGATATTGTAACAATTCAGATATTATAGGTAGATGTTATTAAGATGATGCTTGTTGTAAATTGTTTTACTTGCATTTATAAATATATTATGTGATTTCTTAAATTAATAAAAGTTTAATAATTAAAAATAAAATAAAATAAAGGGAACACAAGCAGAAGACATCCGAGATCTGAATGAATGAAATAGCCTTATTAAATACTTTGTTCGTTACATACAGTAGTTTATACACTGCTCAAACAACTAAAGGGAACACAAAACTACTTTATGTAACGAACAAAGTATTTAATAAGGCTATTTCATTCATTCAGATTTTGGATATCTTCTGCTTGTGTTCCCTTTATTTTTTTGAGCAGTGTATAAGACAGGGTTTTATTTTTGGGGAAACATGGTATTCTGTTCTGTTCTGTTCTGAAAAGGAGAGAATTGGGAGAACTCCTGGTGATTGGCACTCTCTGGTGAGCCAGAAGAGTAAAGCTACAACCTAGTTAAGCCAAATACGTCCCTCAGAAAGCAAGCATGACTTACTTAAAAAAAACCCAACAATTTGAAGTTGAGTTAATCAGCTGCAACAAGAGCATATTGTTGAAAGCTTCCTCTTGGCTTTTCAAAACTTTGCTATTCAGACACCAGCAGGTGAAGCTTTCCATAGCACTGAGCTGAACATTATTCTCTGTTAATTGTAGCAGAACAAATTGCTACTAAAAGAACATCTGCAGGTTTTTCAACAGTTGGCAACCTTAGCTTTCAAGGTCGAATACAGCCTCTCCCAACCTGGGTATTTTCCAAGGATCTGATTTGAATTTCTCAGAATTTTCTCGACAAAACGAGGGCAGAATTCTGAGAATTTCAACTTACGCGCTCACGGAGTCCTCAAATCAGTTCTAGGGTTGGAGAATCCTTGTAGGTAATTTACTCCTACCATTTTGCTGCAAATAGGAAGTTCAGAGCTATTAGCAGGTGGCTGTTCAGTTTTTGCTAGAAGATATCCAGAAAGGGAGAACCTACTTTCCATTGTCCAAACACTTCTTATAATACAGGTCGTCCTCGACTTACAACAGTTCTTTTAGTGACCCATCAAAGTTACAACAACATTAAAAAAAGTGACTTATGACAACTTTTCACACTTAGACCGTTGCAGCACCCCATGGTCATGTGATCAAAATTCAGATGCTTGGCAACTGGTTGGTATTTATGATGGTTGCATCATCTTGGGAATCATGTGATCATTTTTGCGACCTTCTGACAGGCAAGGTCAAAGGGGAACACTGATTCACTTAACAACTATGTTGTTAACTTAACAACGACAATGATTCACTTCACATATATGAGCCATGGTGGCTCAGTAGTTAGAATTCATACTGCAGGCTAATTCTGTCAACTGCCAGCAGTTCGATTCTGACCGGTTCAAAGGTTGACTCAGCTTTCTATCCTTCCGTGGTTGGTAAAATGAGGACCCAGATTGTTGGGGACAATATGCTGATACTGTAAATCGCTTAGAGAGGGCTATAAAGCACTATGAAGCAGTATATAAGTGTAATTGCTAGTGCTGGTGCTAATAACTCTGGCAAGAAAGCTCTGGAATGAGCTCTCTCACGGAATACGACTGATCCTGGACCTCCGTACTTTCCGTAAGGCCCTGAAGACTTTTTTATTCCACCAAGTCGGCCTAGCTTAAAAGGTCTTATGGGGTAGTTTTTTAAATTGTATAGATGTGGGGTTTTAAATTGGGAGGCCGATCGATTTAATTTATTTTAGTTATTTTTAACTTTTATATTATATGTATCTTAATTTCGGCTGTTCATCGCCCTGAGTCCTAAATAAATAAATTGAGGCAAAACTCACTTAACAAATATCTCACTTAGTAACATGAATTTTGGGCTCAATTGTGGTCGTATGTTTATTTAGATGAACAGCTAATGACTCTTCTGTGCAGTGGTGGGTTGCTCCCGGTTCAGACCGGTTTGCAAGAACCGGTAGTGAATCCGGCAGGAGGCCCTGCCTACTGTCCCGGATGTTGTCATCAGTGAACTGCGCATGCGCAGAAGCAAGACGCCCGCACGGACGAAATGAGTGCATGCACATGCACGCGATCCTGTTGCAAACCGGTAGTAAAGGTAAGTAGAACCCACCCCTGCTTCCATGGCTTCATTATAGAAATTCTGAGACTCTGAGACGAATGGAGCCGTTTTGAAGTAAAGTGAGCCTGAGTGGCGTAGGAGGCTAATGCCTCCTACTAAGGCAGCATTTAACATCCAGCTGCCTGCAATTACTGCGAGTTCAATTCTCACCAGGCTCAAGGTCGACTCAGCCTTCCATCCTTTCTAAGGTGGGTAAAATGAGGACCCGGTTTGTGGGGGCAATAAGCTGACTTTGTATAAAATATGCAAAAGTATGAAGGCTATTGCTTAACGCATTGTAAGCCGCCCTGAGTCTCCGGAGAAGGGTGGCATATAAAAATAAATAAAAATAAAAATTTTATTTTATTTTATTTATTTATTTATTCAAACTTCTATACCGCCCTTCTCCTTTCGGACTCAAATAAAATAAAACAAAAATAAAAATAAATAAATAAATAATCATTAGGTCAATGGACCAACCAAGTTAGGATGTTATTCCTAATGCTGACTTTTCTCACAGCTGAGTACTAAAAATCAGAGGCTATAATTATTATTTTTTTTTTACTTTAAAATGTGGAAAAATAGTGGATTATTTTCCTGGCCTCCGAGTTTATTCATTAATGGCTTGAAACGATGAGTCACCCTGGGCCATTCACAAGGAAAGGAATTCACAAGACTTCCACCTGCAGACTAAGGATTCTATTTTTTCCCCCCCTTTATCTACACACATGTGCCAATTAAGGTTATTCATTGTTTCAGAATCTACAAGGAACAGTTAGCCTGTTGATGTCCACTGATTTAAAAAAAAAAAAAAGGAAAGAAGTTAGGTAAATAAAGCCGCATACAAATTATCCCTCTTAGCAAACACCAGCTGCACAGGAAAGGGAAAACTGTTAGCCATTTCATACTGATTTGCTGTGCAGATCCAGTTGAAGCTTCTTAAGGAGCTGCGTTGCGCGGCTGCAACCACAGTAGGCAGCTTTGACAGGAAAGGACCGAGCAGGAAAACAAAGGAGACGAAACAATGGTGTGAAGTTGACCCTCACTTTATAATGCCAACATCTGGTCTCTCTGAGATTCATTCACAATAACACACACAATCTTCAACTTTTCAAAATGTGTATGAGAGAGATGAGGGGACTCCACTGGCAGGCCAACATCATGGGGTCTATGCAGCATGACGTTGGAGCAGAAGAATTCTAACTAGAGGAAGGAGACGCAAGTGGGATGGTTGATGTTTAAAGGTTGCCAGCCTGTTTTGCTTCTGCCTCGTGCAGGGGTGGGTTCTAAAATTTTTTTACTACCGGTTCTGTGGGCG
This sequence comes from Arizona elegans, assembly GCA_022577455.1. NCBI lineage: Eukaryota > Metazoa > Chordata > Lepidosauria > Squamata > Colubridae > Arizona > Arizona elegans. The sequence goes on from JAKOOJ010000009.1 coordinate 67,929,119, forward strand.
TGGCTTATTTTGTGGGCATGGCTTGAGGGTCATATGACAACTATTTAGGATTTAGCAGAGGTACTGGTCTGCCAGGCTTTTAACTGCTTGCAGAGCTGTACCGATCTACCCATTTATTTTTGCAGGCACTGATCTACTCATGTATTTTTGCAGGCACTGGTCTACCCATTTATTTTTGCAGGCACCAGTCTACTCATATATTTTTGCAGGCACTGATCTACATGTATTTTTGCAGGCACCGGTCTACTCATTTATTTTTGCAGGCACCAGTCTACTCATATATTTTTGCAGGCACTGATCTACATGTATTTTTGCAGGCACCGGTCTACCCATTTATTTTTGCTGGCACCGGTCTACTCATTTGTTTTAACACTGATCAGTTGTAGGGCGGCCCTTTGAAGCCCCGCGGCATGAGTTTAAACAGTTTTTTTTCCCTCTAGCCATCAGCTGGGACTCAGGAGGCAGCAATAGATTGGGGGTGGGGCCAAATAAAAGGTAAGAATAACGCGGGGGGTGGGTGGGGGCTCAAGAACCAGTTCTGTGATGTCATATCATCACCGCTACTGGCTCGACGGAACCGAGAGGAACCCACCACTGGCCTCGTGCCTTTTTAAAATAATAATAATAATAATAATAATAATAATAATAATAATAATAATTTAGTCTACAAAAATCAGCAGGTAACAGAGACAAGGAGGCAGTAGAAGTTGTGAAACCAAGATCTGGGATGGTTTTGGACGGGTAAAAAAAAAAGGGGGGGGGGAACGAGCTGAAGTTCAATCTTGAATAGGGGACAACCGTTGGTTGTATATTCTGATAGTATGGGACGCCAGCCAGTTTGGGATGGCAGAGGAAAATGAAAGATTATGGGTCTGTGGGCTTATGTAGTCATCTTTTAACTCTTATCTCGCTCTGGCTCGTTGGCAGAGCCTGGGGTGGCGAGGAAACAATAAAAGTAGCCTTGCACCATTGTGATATAATGTCTGCTCCTTTTGTGTCGTAACATTGCAGGCCTGAGCACTTTCGTTGTGACAGAATGATGCTTCTTGCAATGTTTTAACAAAAGCTTTCACACCCGTGGATGCCCTTGGCTGTTGAATGCTCTCTGTTAACTTCCATCAGAACAGAGCTGGAAGAGACCTTGGAGGTCTTCTAGTCCAGCCCCATGCTCAAGCAGGAGACCCTATACCATTTCAGATAAATGGCTGTCTAGTCTGTTCTTAAAAAAAACCTCCAGTGATGGAGCACCCATGATTTCTGGTGGCAAGCTGTTCCACTGGTTAATTGTCCTCACAGTTAGGAAGTTTCTCCTTCATTCCAGGTTGCTTCTCTCCTTGATTAGCTTCCATCCATTGTTTCTTGTCTTCTCTGGTTCTTTGGAAAATAAGTTGACCCCCTCCTCTTTGTGGCAACTTCTCAAATACTGGAATACTACTATCATGTCGTCCCCAGTCCTCCTTTTCTCTAGACTAGAGAAAACCAAAATCCTACAACCATTCTTTATTTGTTTTTTTTTGTCTCCAGGCCTTTCATTGTCTTAGTTCCTCTCCTTTGCACTTTTTCCAAAGTCTCAACATCTTTTTTTGTAACGTGATGATCAAAACTGGATGCAGTATTCTAGGTGTGGCCTTACTAAGGCTTTTATGAGGAATTATTGTGCACTATACAAACATTGTAAAGGAGTTTATAGGGCTTGAGTCTTGTTATTATACACCACCAAAGATTGGCTTACTCTGGTAACAAGATCCCCTTACATTATTTATGTATTTAGTGTATGGCAAATACATGGACTTATAGTGGTTCAAATGTTAATGTCCATTCCACCCAGCCATTCAAGGATAGGATTCAAGGACAATCCCTTTACCTGTTGAACTGGGATAAATTCAACAAAGAATTTAGCTGTCAAGAAAAGCAAATCTGAATCCTAGATTTTTCATAGCTGTGATACAAATGCACATCTGGTTATACCGCACTGCAAAGAATCTTGGGCATTGATTGTTTAAGAATTCCTTGATAAAGTTGTTTGGCCTTCATTATGGGCAAAAGAAACTAATGGTTCTCCAATTAATGTTGAACTCCCAGATCCAGAGGTGGTATTTAGCAGGTCCTGACCAGTTCTGGAGAACCGATAGCGGAAATTTTGATTAGTTCGGAGAACCGGTAAATACCACCTCTGACTGGCCCCGCCCCCATCTATTTTCTGCCTCCCTAGTCCCAGCTGATCGGGAGGAAATGGGGATTTTGCAATAACCTTCTCCTGGAGTGGGGTGGGAATGGAGATTTTGCAGTATTCTTCCCCTGGAGTGGGGAAGGGATGGAGATTTTACAGTATCCTTCCCCTGGAGTGGGGAGGGAATGGAGATTTTTTTAAAAAAATTTGATTTATATGCCGCCCTTCTCCGGAGATTCAGGGCGGCTTACAATGCGTTAAGCAATATTTTACAGTATCCTTCCCCTGCCACGCCCACCAAGCCATGCCACACCCACCAAGCCACACCCACAGAACCGGTAGTAAAAAAATTTGAAACCCACCACTGATCCAGGTCTGGCGTTGTAGCCAGTTCCCAGAGCTGATGGAATATGAGATTGGTGGTAGGCCAGATGTTTCTCATCTCTAAATAGGGCAAAGACGAATCCTATGATTTCTTGAGAACTGGGAAAGATAAAACGAGTTTATCCTTGTACTGCAATTGTGATTTTAATTTCAACTTGCTGGGAAACTTAGAGATGTTTTTTTTTTAATTTTTTATACAACCTGTTCTTTCTGATCCACATATGCTAAAGTTTTCTTCGCTGGAGGGCCAGTCAGCTGACTTCCAGGGGTGGAAAAATGAATCATGTTTTTTTGTAACTGACATAACAAAGCCGGGAAATATAATCATATTTTTTTCTCTTTAAAAAAAAAAAACCCTTGAAAACTTTTCTCAAACTGATTACGCTACTGAGGCTTAGGAACAACTTTAGTGTATGATTATAAAATGCTTACTGCCACAGATGCCAATGAATGGCTGAAAGATTATTTTAACGATAAATCAGTTTATGCTTCTGGTAGGGTTTGCTTCCTCTTTGCATAGGGAAGGGATTAAGATCCTCTATTTCTGAGCATGTGGTCAGTTAACCCCTGGATAGCAGCCTTTAGGAAAAGGGTATCAGTCTGCAAAATGGATTTGAAAGCTTGTAAATATTAAAGCCAGTGGACCGCCATTGTATTTCCCTTTATTTGGCTTTAACAGGCCATTTGGGTAAAAGAGGCAACAAAACTGTATTGAATTTCACGGGGCTTTAAATATATATATATAAAGATTAGCTCAGTGTTTGAAGAGTTTCTCAGATTTAATCTTCTTTTCTTTCCAGCTGAGATTTCTTTGAAACTATTGTTTTTACCTACAATGGAAGAACATTTTAAAGCTTCCTTAAAGCTTCAGAACATGATGTGGCGTTTTTATTTTGAATGGCCGATCATCTATTTTTTTTCATCACAAGCTTATATAGGAGGGATATATTACAATCTGTAGTCCTAAAACAGGGACCCGGTGTTTTCTTTCCCAAAGAAAAGAAAACACCGGGAGCCACAAAACCCTTCCCGTGCCTGACTATTTCTTGAGTGGCCACAAAACTAGCATATGTAGTTGAATTAGATGTTCTGTTTTCTTCTGAAACTTTTCTTTTCTTGGATTTATCCTTGGTTGGCCTACCAGGGGTTGAGAAGCTCAATAAATCACGTGCCGGCGGGTGTCGCACTTTGGTGGTTGTGACGCATATTTTGAGTGACAGGGAGCCCCAGCAGAGGGGTGAAAGAGCCACATGCGGCTCCAGAGCTGCAGGTTGCTGACCCCTGTCCTAAAAAGTTTTCGTTCTTCCCTATAAAGGACCCCCAAGGCTCATGCCGAATTGTACTTCAAAATGTCAAATGAAGGGCAAATTATTATCTGTAAAGATAAAAAATCCTATCAACTTCATCTAACTCAATTTGATTTTGTTAATGTTTACTTAGGCAGAATTAAAACCAGTTTTCATCTTGGCATTTCATTTTCTTTGTTCTAATTGCCCACTTTTTGAATGGATGCTTCCAGAATACCTGGGGTATGTGCCACACTGAAATGATTGAAAAATGTGAGTCTGCCCTTAAAACACTGAGCAGCCATGTATGTGTACGTGTACATGTATAGCTACATATATAGATGTGTTTATGTCTATATCTATCTATATCTATTTATATCTCTGTCTGTCTGTCTGTCTGTATATATATCTCTTATCTATCTCTTATCTATCTACCCTGTTTCCCTGAAAATAAGACATCCCCTGATAATAAGCCCAATTGGGCTTTTGAACGCATGCACTAAAATAAGCCCTCCCCGAAAATATTTAAACGCATGCACAGCTGGTCCCTGGCATTTTCTCTGGTTAGGATTAGGGAGACAGAGCTGGAAATCAGGTAAGACAGCAAGAGAAGCCCCATATTGCTCCATGCGCCCCAAAATAATAAGACCTCCCTGAAAATAAGGTGCTTATTTTGGGGTTCAAAAAATATAAGACAGGGTGTTATTTTCGGGGAAACACACACTCTCTCTCTCTCTCTCTCTCTCTATCTATCTATCTATATATATATATTCTATCTCTTCTATCTTCTGTTTTCTATTTCATCTATCATTTATCATCTATCTTTCCATCTATCTATCTATCCATCATCTCTCTCTCATCTATCTATCTATCTATCTATCTATCTATCTATCTATCTCTTTCTCTCTCTCTCTCCTATCTCTCTCTCTCTCATCTATCTATCTATCTATCTATCTATCTATCTATCTATCTATCATCTATCAATTATCTATCTATCTATCTATCTATCTATCTATCTATCTATCTATCTATCTATCTATCTATCATCTATCTATCCATGTATATGTATGTCTGTATCTGTATCTGTGAAGCATTTTCTCCTAGATGTTGAATCTGGGAGTTCTTGCCACTCTTGCTGATTTTACAGATTCAGATAATAATACACAAAAATGCAAAACTACGATATTGTAAATATTAATTGCAATTAACTCTCCTGTCCTTTGCATGCTGTTCCTGGGAGTAGATATCCCTGTGAAAACAGTGGGCTTTACTTCTGAGAAACATACTCTGCAAATTCCACTAGCTTAATTAGCAACCAAGTCTCTTTTTCTGAATTCCTATCACGTATCTTAGAAAGGAGTACATTTCCAGCAATTTTTAAATATGCAGCACTTTTAGTTGGCATCTAGGGCAATGGAATATTCTTCCAGAAAACATTACCACTGAGCATGTTATATGTCACAGCTTTGCTTTGTTCTCTCAAAACCAATACAAATGACACAAAACACACCTTTTCATATCTCCTCCACCCCTACATGCCATTCACTTCGTGGAAAAAGGAGTGGAGAAAAAAGGAAAATGGAAGAAGAAAAGAATACAAAGGATGTAAGTAAAAAAAATAATAACCACAGGGCCAAACTTGTTTGCGTCTAAGCTTTGTCTATTATATTCCGTTGCCAGCAACAAAATCTTCTTTTCCCAGTATTTCCATTTGGTGTATTATCTACTCCCTATATTAACTGTCTCTGAAAATCAAGATGTGTCAGCCAGAGTTTGAGAGAAGCATTCAATTCAATTCAACCCTTCATTGTCAATGCACAATATATTTTTTTTTATTTTTTTTTTTATTTATTTTTTATTTGATTTATATGCCGCCCTTCTCCGGAGACTCAGGGCGGCTTACAATGCGTTAAGCAATAGCCTTCATTCTTTTGTATATTTTATACAAAGTCAGCTTATTGCCCCCACAAACTGGGTCCTCATTTCACCTACCTTAGAAAGGATGGAAGGCTGAGTCAACCTTGAGCCTTGGAGAGATTCGAACCAGCAGAAATTGCAGGCAGCTGTGTTAATAACAGGGTGCACTAAACCACTGTACTATCAAGGCGTGGGTGAGGGGCCGGGCAGAGCGGCCGTTGCTGATTGGGCATGGGCACCGCGAGGAGCGAGGGTGTTAGTCCCAAGCACACAGGCGGTCGGTCACCCCGCGGCTGGGATAGGGCTATCGCTTTAATGCTCACAGCTCCGGCGGAGATGCGGCACATGCGCTGTGGCCGCCCGACCCGGAAGGGCGTATGCTTTGACGGCGTGAATGTTTAAAAGGCGTTGGGAGGCAGCCGATGTACAATGAAATTGAATGAGCCTCCCTTGGTGGAGCCCCCACCCAAAAAACACAGAATACATCTCAATAACTCGATAAATAAAAGAAAAGAAATCCCTAAACCCGAATAAGGAATAACTAGCATACATTCCCATATACATATATGTATCTAATATTATATTACACCGGTATAAACATATTGCATCGTGAGCTGGTCCTGCAAGCCTATCATATTAAACTTGTTGTGGTGTTATGTTGCGTTCAAAAGTCTGACGGCCCATGGATGAAAGCTATTTTTCAGCCTGTTCGTTCGGCTGGCTATACTTCTATATCAGTGGTGGGTTCCTCCCGGTTCTGCCAAGCCAGTAGCGGTGATGATATGATGTCACCGAACCAGTTCTGCCCCCCCACCGCAACCCCCTATGTTATTATTACCTTTTATTTGGCTCCACCCCCAATCTATTGCTGCCTCCCGAGTCCCAGCTGATCGGCTAGAAGGAAAAAGCTGTTTAAACTCTTTCTGTGGGGCTTCAAAGGGCTGCCCTACAGCTGATCTATCTATATTTAAACCTTTTGGTTTAAAAGGCAGTGTGCTGGTAGACCAGTGCCTCCAAAAACAAATGAGTAGACCGGTGCCTGCAAAAATAAATAGGTAGACCAGTGCCTGCAAAAATAAACGAGTAGACCGGTGCCTGCAAAAATAAATGGTTAGACCAGTGCCTCCAAAAATAAATGGTTAGACCAGTGCCTGAAAAAAATAAATGAGTAGGCAAGTGCCTGCAAAAATAAATGGGTGACCAGTGCCTCCAAAAATAAATGGGTAGACCAGTGCCTCCAAAAATAAATGGGTAAACCAGTGCCTGCAAAAAATAAATGAGTAGACCGGTGCCTGCAAAAATAAATGGGTACACCGGTGCCTGCAAAAATAAATGGGTAAACCAATGCCTGCAAAAATAAATGAGTAGACCAGTGCCTGCAAAAACAAATGAGTAGACCGGTACAGCTCTGCAAGCAGTTAAAAGCCTGGTAGACCAGTACCTCTGCTAAATCCTAAAGAATTGTCACTTGACCATCAAGCCACGCCCACCAAATAAGCCACGCCCACAGAACTGGTAGTAAAAAAAATTAGAACCCACCCCTGTTCTATATCTCCTGCCCGATGGTAGGAGAGTAAAGAAGTGCTGACCAGGGTGGGAATCATCCCTGAGGATTTTCCTCATTCTGCTAAGGCAACGGATCCTGGCGATTTCATCCGGGGGGCGGGGGTCAAGGGCAGCCCATGATTTTTTGTGCTGTGCTCATCACCTTCTGTAATGCCTTTCTGTCCATGACTGTCAAGCCAGCATACCATACCGTAACACAATACGTGAGGTTGCTTTCTATCGTAGTCCGGTAAAAGGAGGTCATCAATCGTTGTTCCACCTGATTCTTCTGCAAGACTCTAAGGAAATGGAGTCTCTTTTGAGCCTTCCTGACCACCTGGGACGTGTTATTTTTCCAGGTGAGATCTTGGCTAAGGTGGACTCCTAGGAATTTGAAAGAGGAGAGCCCCCCTTGATGTAGAGTGGGGCAGGTTCCTCGCTCTGCTTCCGGAAGTCCAGCACCACCTCCTTTGTCTTGCTGGTGTTTAGATGCAAATTGCAAACATCTTGATGGCTGCAGCTGTGAAAGTATTCATTCATTAGTTGTCCCGCAGGCAACACAAAGACAGATTTGTGTGCATCGCTTGGGGATGAGAAGAAACCTAGATGAATGGTGGAGGGTATAATTCAGAGAGGATGATGGACCTGGTGTTTTGTTTGCAGAGGGGCAATCCCTCACTGCTGACACGAAAGATCTTTGTGTGGGATCCTGACAGGTGGAATAGACAACATTGGATTAGGTAAACCCAGAATCTGATTTGGTTTAAAACAACTTCCTGTATAAATAATGGGTAGATTAACATCTGTTGCCCTGTCTTGGTCAAGACTTCCAGGCCCTGAAATTTATTCTGTTTAATGTTTAGAATTCAGCCAAACTGCTAGATTTTAGGTTAGGACCCACATTTTTACATTTTTCGCAGAGACTAAAGTGTTTTTTCTGTTGAAGCACCTGATCTACCCCAATATGGGAGGGACCATACTGCTTCCCTTTCGCCTTTCAGCTCCAATCCAGGAGCCTTCAGGCAGTTGCTATCGTGACAAACTATTTTGTACCAAATTTATATTTGCTGATAAAGAAATAAAGGGAAACTAGTATAGACCTATTTCAAGCTATTTAGCTCTCATCAGCTAGCCACACCCTTTCTCGGATTCGAACTTGGGCTGCCTGTATATTAGTTGTATTAACCTCTGAGCCACAGGTTCTCCTCCCTTTATCAGCTGAGCCAGGGGAGAAATTAAGTTTGTCGTGATAGCGACTGCCTGAGGGCTCCTGGATTGGAGCTGAAAGGGGAAAGGAAAGGGAAATGCTCCCTCCCATATTGGGGTAGACCAGGTGCTTTGACAGAAAAAACACTTAATCTCTCCCCTGGCTCAGCTGATAAAGGGAGGAGAGCTCTCTATACTAAATATATAGAACTCTCTACTATATATATAGTACCAAATTTATATTTGCTGATAAAGAAATAAAGGTATATATATATATAAAATTTATAAGCATTTTTGAATACAGTGTATGAATGCTGGGTATGTCAGTTACACAAATACCAGAATTAAAAAAAAAGGATATTAACACATGAACTCATAACAGTAACTAATAACAGTAACAGTATCTATAATATGATAAGCCTTTTATTACATATTATTGTAATAGTATAGCCAAATAGTTTAAACTGGGGTTTCTTATATCTATTTACATTTTGTAGATTACCATACTTATAGTTGAAAAACCATCTCTGTTTTAATACAGACATTCACAGTCTTTTTTCCTCTAATTCCTACCCATTTTCTCTAGCCACTCATAAAAACTGTGCCCATATTTGAGTCTTCTTTATCTACAAACACATTTCTTAATAAGTAGGTAATGGAAGTAGAGAACAGCGGAGAAGAAAACGGTCATTTTGGGCCAGTTTCCCCCCAATATTGGCAATTTCTAGTTGTCAACTTCCATAATGGCTGGGTATTTTAGGAACTGAAGTTCACACACTTGGTAGATATGAGGAAAGGCATATAAAACCATTTAGGGAAAGTCTCCATTCACAAACAGTGCTAAATTACAATTCACAATCTCCATTAGCCTCCATTGGAGGCACGGCCAATGATTAATTTTCCTAAGAAAATTAGGAACCATCGTCAGGAAATATCAGCAAAGTCACTCGTTGCACACTGTAACTTGGAGAGAAAATAATAACTGACGCATCTCATGTGAGCGTTTTCCCTAAGTTACAAGAAAACAGCTCGATATCGGATTTATCTGGGGCAAAAAGAAGAATCAGATAGAACTTAAGCCTCTCACATGGCAAATCCCAACCAGGAGAAAGAGACACACAAAGTTAACTGATTATTTACTATAAATAGCACTCGCATTTAATACACAGCACTCACTGGAATGTTTTCCTAATGCTTTCTTTGCTTTTCTACAATTTGTATGGATGTTTACCGTATTTTTTGGAGTATAAAACCTTAGTTTTTGGGGAGGAAAATAAGAAAAAAGCTGATTGGTGGGTGGATCGGCCTCCCGGAATACTCCCAATCAGTTGCTCCCAGAGGTGAATTTTAGCAAGAAGTTCCTTGGTTGTGAACTCTGTGCCTTGCTTGTTTTTCAGCCTCTGAAACCTTTGTTCCAGAGGCTTTTTTTCCTGCCTCTGAAACTTCTGAAACAGAGCTTCAGAAAAAAAAGGCTTTTTTTCCTGAAGCTTCGTTTCTGAGGCTTTTTTTGGAAGCTCTGTTTGGAGGCTTTTTTTCTGAAGCTTCTTTCAGAGGCTTTTTTTGGAAGCTCTGTTTGGAGGCTTTTTTTCTGAAGCTTCTTTCAGAGGCTTTTTTCAACCTCTGAAATCTCCATTTGAGAGGCTGGGCGGGGCTACATTCGGAGTATAAGATGCACCCAGATTTTCACCCTCTTTTGTGAGGGGAACAGGTGTGTCTTATATGCTGAAAAATACGGTAATTATTTCCAGAGAGAGAAAAGAATGAGCCTTCTTCAGAGTCATGTTCAAAAATGTAATCCCATCTCAGTTGATTCCATAATAGTCACTGGCTTATAAGAACAACCACTAGCCTCTAGATTTAGTGAAAGCTTCAGCCCTCTGATGGCATTTGCTGTTCCTTTACTGAACATTTTTCAAATGGTACAATTGGAATAAATCTTTTCCCTCTTCCACACTAGCCACCCATTTCTGGTAATATAAAAAAAAATATGGATGCAACTCCCCCAAAAGCCATTAGGAGTTTTTCCAAGTCCTTTCAGTAGGACTTGGATTGGACCTGAACTGAACGATTATCATTGGGCACCGAAGAGGATTTTTCGTGCCAAGTTTAGACAGACTAGGAAACAAATACCTGCTGTCAGTATTGGAGAACAATTCTGCACTAATGCGTATGCCTCAAGGAATAGCTTCTCTCCACAGTGGCAAGTGAATGCCAGCACACTTAAGAGCCGAGGTGGCGCAGTGGTTAGAGTACTGTACTGCAGCTACTTCAGATGATTGCTAGTTCAGCAGATCAGCGGATCAAATCTCACCGGCTCAAGGTTGACTCAGCCTTCCATCTTTCTGAGGTGGGTAAAATGAGGATCCAGATTGTTGGGGGCACTATGCTATTTAGTATACTATCTTTGATGTAAGCCGCCCAGAGTCCTTGGAGAGTGGGCGGCATAGAAATATGAATAATAAAATAAATAATAAATAAAATAAATAAATAAATAAAGATCAGTGGTGGGTTGCCCCTGGTTTGGACCGGTTCTATAGAACCAGTAGTAAAACCACCTGGAGGCTCCTCCCACAAACCCTGACATCATCAGGAAGAGTCTGCACATGCAGAATCACGTGTGCGTGGCCCCATTGTGAACTGGTAGTAAAGGTAAGTAGAACCCACCCCTGCTTAAGGCTATAAAATTGCATTTATGTTCAGATATGGAAGTAAGCTGAAATTGCTGCCCACTGTGGGCTAAATGTTTGAACAAAAGAGATCAACTGTGATACATCATTTGGCATAATACAGCACGATAAAATATTAATAGGAATATGGAATCTCAGTAGCACTGACAAGTAGGATAGAAGTAGAAGTCTCTTGGCCACCACATTGAACCATCTAGATCAGGGGTGGGTTCTACTTACTTTTACAACGGGATCGTGGGTTCTACTTACGTTTGCAACGGGATCGTGCGTGCACACTCGCTTCACTCACACCTAGCTTCTGCGCATGCACAGATCGTCGATGATGACATCTGGGGCGGTGGGCGGGGCCTCCCGTCAGTTTTACTACCGGTTCTTGCGAACCAGTCCGAACCGGGGGCAACTCACCACTGATCTAGATCAGTGGTGGGTTCCACCCGGTTCCGCCGAGCCGGTAGCGGTGACAATGTGACGTCACCGAACTGGTTCTGTCCCCTGCCCTCCCATCCCCATCCCCCCGTGTTATTCTTACCTTTTATTTGGCCCCACCCCCCAATCTATTGCTGCCTCCTGAGTCCCAGCTGATCGGCTAGAAGGAAAAAAACTGTTTAAACTCTTGCCATGGGGTTTCAAAGGGCTGCTCTACAGCTGATCAGTGTTAAAAGGCAGTGTGGTGGTAGACCAGTGCCTCCAAAAACAAATGAGTAGACCGGTGCCTGCAAAAATAAATGGGTAGACCAGTGCCTCCAAAAACAAATGAGTAGACCGGTGCCTGCAAAAATAAATGGGTAGACCAGTGCCTCCAAAAACAAATGAGTAGACCGGTGCCTCCAAAAACAAATGGGTAGACCTGTGCCTCCAAAAACAAATGGGTAGACCTATGCCTCCAAAAACAAATGAGTAGACCGGTGCCTCCAAAAACAAATGAGTAGACTGGTGCCTGCAAAAACAAATGAATAGACCAGTGCCTCCAAAAACAAATGGGTAGACCGGTACAGCTCTGCAAGCAGTTAAAAGCCTGGTAGACCAGTACCTCTGCTAAATCCTAAAGAATTGTCACATGACCATCAAACCATGTCCACAAAATAAGCCATGCCCACAGAACCGGTAGTAAAAAATTTTAGAACCCTGATCTAAATGTCTTCAGACTGCTCTCCCCATCATTTCCAGCCAGTGCGGAGTTCCAACACAAATGGAAGGTGCAAAAACTAGGGGATGACTAAAGAATTATACATATAGCTTTTCGAGAATAATATCCAGGCAAGCGTTAGAGTGCACAAGGGGAAAATGTAACACAATATTGGGATTTGCAAAATGAAATTGAATCTAATAATGCTATTGGAGTTCTTAGAACGTCAAGATTTTCAATTTGCTAAATAACTGGAAGTTTTAAATTTGACACTCGTGATTTGGCAATAAACAAGTCCTACCTTGTTTGGAACTTTCTACATAATACGGTGATACCTTCATAAATCCTAGAGTCTTGGTTGGAACTCAAGTCATTATAAAATATCCAGTCTAAAGCAAGGATAATGTTGGATGAGCAGTATGGCTGGTCCCCAATTTGCCACTGTAATGGAACATGACGATCAAAAGCTGAGGACTATTTATATGAGTTATAATCCTGTAATAATAACCATCACCATAACATCATCGTTCCAAAAGAGATTAGGAGTATGAACACAGAGGAAAAACGCAATTATGCAATAGAAAAGGAAAATTTAGAAATGTTCTACCTGGTTTTGGATTGGAATTCTAATTTTCCTTCTCAAGAACGCGGTAGAATTACAAAGGGAACTCAAATAGACAACAGGCACAGAAACAAAACTATAATATCCAAGACAATATGTTTCTCTATCCATGGGGGGAATTGTTACAGGATTTTTCTGCTTGAGAGAGAGCCACAATTTTCCATAAAATCAAAAGCCACAGAAAAGGATTTTGATAGCAGTCATAAAAATAGCTAGGGAAGAGAGGAAGGATAAAAAAAAGGTGTTACAAATATACATGATGTTTGGAATGAAAGCAGAAGGGTAGGTTTAAATGGAGCATTTAATTTTGGACACTCGGGAAAAAGAACATTCAGTTTGCTTCATGTGATTTTAGGAACAGACATGAAATGTCTTCCATAGAGTCTGGTGGCGCAGCAGACTAATAGCCTGTTATTAACATTCAGCTGCCTGCAATTACTGCAAGTTCGAATCTCCGCAGGCTCAAGGTTGACTCAGCCTTCCATCCTTTTTAAGGTAGGTAAATTGAGGACCCAGTTTGTGGGGGCAATAAGCTGACTTTGTATAAAATATACAAAAGAATGAAGGCTATTGCTTAGCGCATTGTAAGCCACCCTGAGTCTCCGGAGAAGGGCGGCATATAAATCAAATTTAAAAAAAATAAAAAAATAAAAAATAATAAAAAAAATGTCCTGAGAAATGCTTGCAGTTATTTCCTTCTTGATTCTATTAACTTTTAAAAAATCCCTTTAATTAAAAGATATTAATAAATGGGAGTAGGGACACGGTGGCTCAGTGGCTAAAACGCTGAGCTTATTGATCGAAAGGTCGGCAGTTCAGCAGTTCGAATCCCTAGTGCCACGTAACGGGGTGAGCTCCCGTTACTTGTCCCAGCTTCTGCCAACCTAGCAGTTCGAAAGCACGTAAAAAATGCAAGTAGAAAAATAGGGACCACCTTTGGTGGGAAGGTAACAGCGTTCCATGTGTCTTTGGCATTGAGTCATGCTGGTCACATGACTACGGAGACGTCTTTGGACAGCGCTGGCTCTTCGGCTTTGAAACGGAGATGAGCACCGCTCCCTAGAGTCGGGAACGACTAGCACATATGTGCAAGGGGAACCTTTATCTGTTGTGACCCCGGCCCCGGAGGCTGATTTATCTTTGCATGCTGATTCGGAGGATGATATGGAGGAGGAGGAAGCTGTTATGAGCTATGTGCCGGAGGGGCCGTCTTCACTGGTGAGTCAGCAAGAACTGACAGTTGCTGACGTGCTTCTGGACCCCAGCCAAATTGAGGAGGAAACAGAGGCCGGTAACGATGAGGGGGAACCCCTATTGGATGCAAGACAGAGACGTTGTAGAGAATAGCTATTGCCACGTCCCAGGAGGTGTGGTCAGGAGATGTAGGGCCACACCCTACAAAGTATAAAAGGGGTGTGACTGGGCTGGAAAGGCATGGTGAACAATTTGTTGGCGTTTTGGATGCCGTGGAGTTACAACTGTTAGTTTGGAGTCTGCATTCCTGCATTAGCCTGCTGTCTGTCTGCCAAGACCTTTGGAACATTGCCCCGTAACTATTGGACTGATATACGCTTTGGAAGAGAACTATTTATTAAAGGGCCAGCTCTAGCCTGCGTTTGTTACTGCTGGGCTATTTGAGCCTCTGCAAGGCCACTCATGGGAGGGGACAGAACATTGCCTTTACCTTTAATAAATGGGAAAACGGTGCCCTGTAAACCCAAGTTCTTTTAGTATGTTGATGAATTGCTCTGGATCCCACATAAGCCTGATAGGCTTCCTTAGAAATGAAAAATGAAAGAGTTGGAGGTAGATGCCAAGGTTGACTCGCAAGAGGCTTCTTTCCACTCACAACTTGACCAAAAAAAAAAACTATGGGAGAAGGGATGGGTATGATTGGAATGTGTGGGAAGCTGGGAGTGTGTGGGGGGGAGGAATTTACGTGAGCCGTTTGCAGCCTGAGAAAATCTTGCAGCTTCAAGGTCAGGCGCTGAAGACTTTCAGAAGGTGCAGACTGTTCCCCAAAACAAAATATTTCACCTGGATTGGTGGACAGTGAACAATGGGCGGCCCGGGGAAGGAAAAGGGTTTTTTACTATGTTGTGTTTCGCATCAGAACCTTAGAACTGGCTTTCCTTCTTCTGTGCCTATATGGATCTGTCAATAAAGTTATACTCTTGGTAAACAAAAATGTCTCAGGAGTTTCTTTTGCTGTACATGCCAACGGGATGGTTGACAGTAGAGCAGTGTATTGCTTGCTTGGAAATTTATTTATTGTTTATTTATTTATTGGTTCGATTTATATGCCGCCCTTCTCCGGAGACTCAGGATGGCTTACAATAGCCTTCATACTTTTGTATATATCTGCTTAGTAGGGCTTTCGCCCTCCCCCTAAGCGGTGGTTTTTTTTATACAAAGTCAGCTTATTGCCCCCACAATCCAGGTCCTCATTTTACCTACCTCGAAAGGATGGAAGGCTGAGTCAACCTTGAGCCTGATGAGATTTGAACTTGCAGTAATTGCAGGCAGCTGGTGCTACTTAACAGCACTTTAGTCTGCTGCGCCACCAAGGCTCTTATTTAATGCGCTTTGTCTCCTGAAAAAAAGCCTTCTCACTTCTCTTCCACTCCCATTTACCATTTATCTCAGAGGACTACAGAAGGAGGCGGGAGGCAGATTGCTTTTGGTGAATGGGTTTTTGTGAAGAGCAAGTTTCAATTATTTTTCAGTACCTCCAATAATGTTTTCTCTACCAAAGGTTGTTTCTCTCTGAATTAAAAAATGCCGTGCATGGTCCTGACAGTGCATCTGTCCCAAAAGTGGGTTGATCAGAGAGATTTGTTTGTTTCTTTAATAGAGATGGGAGAAATGGATTTTTAGGACAAGACCTTTTATATATTTGTTTGTTTGTTGTTTGTTTATGAGGAAACAAGTATAAATATGAACATAACATATAAACATATAAGTATAAACAGGTATAAGTATATTCATAAGAAATGAGTACGAATAAATGAGGACAGTAGGACAGGGACGGAAGGCACGCTGATGCGCTTATGCACACCCCCTTAGAGACCTCTTAGGAAGGGGGTGAGGTCCACAGTAGACAGTTTAAGGTTGAAGTTATGGGGGTTTGAGGATGTAACAACAGAGTCAGGTAGTGCATTCCAGGCATTAACCACTCTGTTGCTGAAGTCGTATTTTCTGCAATCGAGTTTGGAGCGGTTTACCTTGAGTTTGTATCTATTGTTTGCCCATGTATTATTGTGGTTGAAGCTGAAGTAGTCATTGACAGGTAGTACGTTGTAGCAGACAATTTTGTGTACTAAGCTTAGGTCAGGCCGTAAGCGGAGTAGTTCTAAATTGTCTAAGCCCAAAATTTCAAGCCTGGTGGCATAAGGTATTCTGTTGTGAGCAGGGGAGTGGAGGACTCTTCTCATGAAATACTTCTGGACTCACTCAATTGTATTAATGTCTGTTATACAGTGTGGATTCCAGCCAGATGAGCTGTATTCAAGAATTGGTCTGGCAAAGGTTTTGTAAGGCCTGGTTTGCAGTACAATGTTACCGGAGAAGAAGCTTCACAAAATTAGGTTAACAACTCTTAATGCCTTTTTGGCAATGCTGTTACAGTGAGCTCTGGGGCTTAGATCTTATGAAATGTGTACTCCAAGGACCTTTACCTTATCTAATTAGTTAGGAAAAATTCAGTGTTCCCAGATTTTTTATTTTTTATTTTTGTAATATTATACTCAAAACACATTTCAGACAATAATTTTGTACATTCATCTTACTTCTTTGTGCACTCATAATTATTGGTGGATTAATAGATGCGAATTAACAACCTATCCATTTCACACGGTGTTCCTTTCTCCTGACTCCTGCATATGACTGAAGTATCAGAAAACTTTGATCAAAATCCAAAGACATTTTTTTTGCAAGACAAAAATCCCACAACCTTAAAAGCATCACCACTCTCATTGTTAACCCACCAGTGGGATTACTGGATGCTTTTTGAGAATGACTTCATGATAAAACCCTTTCCATGGCTTTTCTTACAAAAGTTAACTATATTCTGAATGAAATAAAATTAGGTCTAGGGAGAAGAAGAAACTTATAGAGCCGTGATGGTGAACCTACAGCACGCAGCGCCCTCTCTGATGGCACATGAGCCGTTGACCCAGTTCATCTCTGCTGTGCATGAGTGCGCCTCCTGCTGGTCAGCTGGTCTTTGGGTCTCTGCTGCACATGAGCGGCAGGTGGGACGCATATGCGGTGGGCACGTGTGCATTGCATTTTGGGGGTTCGAGTGTGCGCTTTGGGCACTCGGTCCGGAAAAGGTTAGCCATCACTGTTATAGAGGGAAAAAGACAACAAAAACATTGGTGCACATAAAGGCATTGCATGCCCAAACAACTAGACACAAATATCATTTTTCCCCCTGTTCTGACCCAGGCCCAAGTAAATAGTAGGAAAATCAGTCAGTGAAAAAACAAACAAACTTTATGCGAACGGCTGAGAATTACTTCATTCCCAGCATCGTTCAACTAAATTAAAGCAAATTCCTCCCAACAGAAATTCCTCAGTCCTATCGCAAACCTTGGTCCAATTAGGCAAACTGCCAAAGGCCTTTCTTGGCAAATGTTCAGAAGACACAGATACAAAAATAAATACAAGTTGTAGACGAAGAAGAAGATGAAGCTACCAATGTTGTTTTCCGGCAAAGCCCAAACGCAGTTACTGGTCTGTTTTAAGCCTTATGGGAGGGGCCAATCATCTCTTGGCCCTACTCCCGAGTTGTCCTCTTTGCTTGAACTGCTCTTGCCTTCTGGCAGCTCTTCTCATGCGTGCATTAGGAACAGGCTCCTCTTGTTCCTCTGCCTCACTCCTATCAGTCTCTGGAGGCTCCGGAGTCCGCACCTCACTCCCCGATGGCCCTGGCCCCATCTCTGCCTCTGACGCAGAGCCCTCATCTGGGCCTTCCCCAGCCTCCAGAACTGGCCCATGTTCTTCCTCAGCCTCATCACTGTCCGACTCCGCTGCCAGCTCTGCAGGCTGCTGGCGGACCACAACACCCCCATGCCATCACTCTGCTGAACACCTAACTACCACAGCACTGTCTTATGTCTAAGGACATTTACCCATGTAGTAGGGCTATAATACTATCATCCTTCTCATCTTTTCTACTACCGTCTCCTATTAGTACCTTATGATTATATTACTGTGTTGTTTGTATGTACACTGAGAGCTTATGCACCGGAGACAAATTCCTTGTGGGTCCAATCACACTTGGCCAATAAAGTGTCCTATTGTATAAGACTATACAAGTCCAAACAATTGTAATGAAAACATTATAGATATGCACAGCATTGCACATCATAGAACTCCCTTCCTTCCCCCAACACATACACCTCCCCAAATTTACAACAGAGGTAGATGAGCTGTATATCTTCCAGGTGTAGTTCACTCAAGCTCCCATCAATCCTTCCTATCAGGAAATGAGGAAGAATGATGGGAGATGCAGTACAAAATACGTGAGGGCACTACTGACCTATCCATGATCCTCAAAGTATGAGCAAATGTTTGTATGTGCTACTATCTCCATGTTGGAGCTGATGTATATTTGAATGGTCTGGTCCAGTGTGATAAATAAATTCACAACATTCATAATGTGATGTGGTATAAGAAGTTGGTGGATCAAATACTTATATTCTCCAAGAAAAGAACATTTGGCTGTGTAGATGAGTTGAGAGATAGGAAAGAATCTGATGACCAAGTCATAACAAACATGACATCCTACATTTCTTTGCCTGATATCTGGTAATTGTCAACCAGCCCAAAACAAGGAAGTTGAAATATATAATATCTAAGTTATTACTTTATGTGTGGTTCCTAGACAGCAGACCTCCAAAATGCGAGTGAATGTTATATATATAAAAAAGAAGAATAGAAAACAATCAGATCTCAAAATTCGGAAGTATGATTTTAAAAATATTAATCTACCTTAAAAATATACAGGTTAATAAAAATGTTTGACACGAGAATATTATAGTTTGATCCAAGGGGAAAAAAAATAGTATTACTCCAGTCTATCTGCCTATGCCTGTCAAACTGAGACATGAATTATTAAGGAAATAATTAGATTTAGGAAAAGGATAAAAGAGAAACCGTTCTAGCTACCTGAAACACGAAAGCTCAATTTCCATCTTTTTTTGTGTGGTTTAAATAGATCTGGTAAGCAGTTATTTTTATAAGCCTTGATGTAAAATTGTGTTCGTGATACGATCAGCAGAGTGCTATGCCATTTCATAATTTGGATAACTGCATAGGTTATTTTAATTTGTCTGAGGCTTTTGTTTTAATGAAAGAAACTCTTTGCCTGAAATTATGATTTCACAATAATAATAATAATAATAAAGTTTAAGACATCAGGAGGCACATACTCCAGGCAGATTTGACATATTCTTCAACAATTCTAAATGGGTCCTGTTGTAAAAGTTTGTGTGAATGACCTTGGGAGAAAGGCAGTGGTGGGATTCAAATAATTTAACAACCGGTTCTCTGCTCTAATGACCAGCTGGGTAGGCTGGGCTCAGTGGTCATGTGACCTTGTTGGCGTGGCCAACTCAACGTCACTCAGGTTGACGGGCGCTTCGCCTTAGCTGTTACAATGTAATAAGGGTTAACCAGAGAGGCAGTTTCTGTAAGCAGGACAATAAAGATTAGGCTAGAAACACCAGCAGAATGTTCCCTTCCTGCCTTCCTTACAGGATTAGCCCTGTAAAGTGGAAAAAAACAAAATAAGATTTCTTCCAACCACCGGTTCTCTGAACTGCTTAAAAAGTTAACAACCGGTTAACCCGAATAGGTGCAAACTGGCTGAATCCCATCACTGGAGAAAGGATAGGGGGTGTGAACAACAAGCATGAAAAAGATTTCTTCAGAAAGAGGGAGGGTGTGGGAAATGTTTCAGAAGGGACCTTTCCCAGTTCCCCAGAGAGTAAAAGAAAGGAGGGCAGGAATATTGTTAGTCTTGCAAGATTCTGTTAATGTCACAATATAGACATTAAAATATAAGATAGATGTCTATGGGGATTCTTAGTCATCCAGGTCATAGCTGTCCCAAAGGTGCTTTTTCAAGAGGCAACTGGGCTTTATTTGTTTTGCTTGAAGCTTCTCATCCAAGGAGTTCCTTCAATATGTCTTCAATATGTGTCAGATTGGTCAAACAAGTGGCAACTTCAAATCTCAACCAACAAATGCTCTGTCTTACACATTGGCAAAAAAATAAATAAATCAGAACATAAAATACAAGCTTGATGGACATGACCTTGTAGATGATCCTCACTCTGTCAAGGACCTTGGAGTACTCATTTCTAAAGATCTAAGTGCCAGAGCTCACTGTAACAAATTTGCCAAAAAGGCATTAAGAGTTATTAACCTAATCCTGCGTAGCTTCTTCTCTGGCAATATTGTACTACTAACTACAGCATAGGAAACATTTGCTAGGCCAATTCTCGAATACAGCTCATCTGTCTGGAACCTGCATTGTATATCGGACATTAATACAATTGAGAGAGTCCAGAGATATTTCACGAGAAGAGTCCTCCACTCCTCTGCTCACAATAGAATACCTTATGCCACCAGATTTGACATTTTGCGATTAGACAACTTAGAACTATGCTACCTTTGGTCTGATCTAAGCATAGTACACAAAATTATCCTACCTGTCAATGACTACTTCAGCTTCAACCACAACAATACACGAGCACACAATAGATACAAACCTAAGGTAAACCGCTTCAAACTCGATTGCAGAAAATATGACTTCAGCAACAGAGTGGTCAACGCCTGGAATGCACTACCTGACTCTGTAGTTTCTTCCCCAAACCCCAAAAACATTAACCTTAGAATGTCTACTGTAGACCTCACCCCATTCCTAAGAGGTCTGTAAGGGGCGTGCATAAGTGCACCAGCATGCCTACTGACCAGGGGTGGGTTCTATTTACCTTTACTACCAGTTTGCAATGGGACTGCTTACTTGCTTCTGAGCATGCGCAGATCGTAATTTATGACATCTGGATGGGTGGGCGGAGCCTCCCGCCACTTTTAGTACCGGTTCTAAAGAACCGGACAGAACCAGGAGCAACCCACCACTGCTACTGTCCCTGTCCTACTGTCCCCATTTACTCATATCCATTTCATGTATTCATAATCATGTTTATACTTTCATCTGTTCTCTTATATATGCTTGACAAAATAAATAAAATAAAATAAAATAAATAAAATGTTGGAAAAACAAACGGGATTCTTTTTTTTTTAAAGAAAACAGGAAAGGAGATACGTCATTACAAAACCTACGGGACACAGCGAAAGCATAGATGAGAGACGTTGCTATATCATTTATAGCAAAGAAAAACAAAAGGAAGAAGCAACAACAACAAAGAACTTTAGAAGAAGAGCGTAGAAGACTCGAAGTAGAGTTACAAAAGGAACCACGGAAAAGAAATTTAAAACGGCAAATGGAACTAACTGAACACAAATGGTACATCCTTGAAAAAGAAGACCTGGCGCAACGTATAAAGAAAATGAAACAAAACCTTTTTGAGAATGCAAAAAATAAAGATGGCAGCTGCAATTGAAGTCCTCTCCATTTTACATGTATCTCATGTAGAAAAAAGGGTGTGGCTTCAATCATGGGTTTGTGCCACTATCATTACTTTTTGGACATTGTCTCCCCTGTGTGGATGTCTCTAGGGTCCAGTAATTAGTAATCTAATGTTTTATCTAAAACAAAGGCACATTAGCATTTTTTTCCTGCCAAATACAGTATGGAGCAATAATTCATAATAATAAGTAATGTAGGGTGATTCGCTGTTGAATAAAGGCCCAGTTGGGGCTCATCCAGTAAAAAACAATGAGAGAAAGTGACATTATGGGCTCATGCTTCTACTAAGTGGCTATATAGCATTCATCACCTCCTGTCCATCACCTCAGAGGGGAGAGCAATTTGTCACTTCCTAAAGGGACGCAGTGGCTCAGTGGCTAAGACCTTTTGTTGATCGAAAGGTCGGCAGTTCAGCGGTTCGAATCCCTAGTGCCACGTAGCGAGGTGAGCTCCCGTTAGGTGCTTTCGAATCTATCAGTTCGAAAGCACGTAAAAATGCAAGTAGAAAAATAGGGACCACCTTTGGTGGGAAGGTAACAGTGTTCTGTGCACCTCTGGTGTTTAGTCATGCTGGTCACACGACCACGGAGACGTCTTCGGACAGCGCTGGCTCTTCTGCTTTGAAACGGAGATGAGCACCACCCTCTAGAGTCGGGAACGACTAGCACATATGTGCGAGGGGGACCTTTACCTTTACCTTAAAGCTCAATAATTGTGGGACTCAAATAATAAATTAGCTTTATCGTGCTGAAGATCTTCCGGGCTCTTGCCCATGTATTTCTGATGATAGCTGGTTTGAATTTAAGACACTCCATATAATACAAAGGAAGCCAAGAAGTTGGTTGCGACCATGATGCATTCTTCAGGCCAATCTAGATCATTCTAAACCTGCCCTCTGATGAATGCATCGAGACACTGGCTCTCAATTTTCTACAAGCATTCAGAAACTAACCAGAGGATATTAAATATGGGATAACTGATAGACTAGAACAGCACCCCCCAACCAGTAGTGGGTTTCAATTTAGTTTACTACTGGTTCGCTTGTGCATGCATGCGCTGCTTTTGCACACGCACAGAAGCTTCTACGCATGCGCAAAAATGTCCGGGTGGGTGGGCGGAGCCTCCTGCCGCCGCCACTACCGGTTCGCCCGATCCGGGAAGAACAGGTAGCAACTCACCACTGCCCCCAACCTTTTGAGCACCAGGGACTGGTTCTGTGGAGATAATTTTTTTCCGCACACTGGAGGGGGTGTGGTTTTGTGTCATGCCTGCATCCCGTGGATAGGTGTTCGCTTGTTTGTGCAGGCCGGTTTCTAGCATGCCACGGACTGCTGCCAGTCCATGGACTAGGGGTTGGGGACCCCTGGTCTAGAAAGTAAGCAACCTGTTGTGGCTCCGTTGCCTGAGCCTGGGCTATCGACAGATGCAGACTTTGAGAGTGAGAGGGAGGAGTTGGCAAGGCCTCCCTCTCCAGGACCCTCCACTCTGGTAATGCCTCCGGAGGACACTGAAGGCCAAGAGATAGGCCCAGAGCCAAGCACGTCCCCGCAGCCACAGGTGGACAGCGACGAAGGAGATAAGTGCTGGCTGGATCCTTGACAGCGGCGCAGGGAGAAGCGTGTGCAGCAGAGGGGAAGGTGTGCCACAGATTAGCTGAGTCACTGGACCACACCCCAAAGGGTATAAATGTGGGTGTGGTGGCCGGTTCAGTTTGTGACGAGCAAAAACTAGAAATAATCCATGATCTCTGCGTTACTGGACTTCTGCCTGCCTTGTCGGATTGCATTTGGACTAATCCTTGTATTGCTGAAACTTTGCCTGCTTTATTGGAATGCTTGCAGTATAATCTTTGTTTTGTGTGAGAAAGTCTGAATTGGCAGCTAGCCACTGGGTTGCTGCCAGCTTTATCTTCAAAGACTTTGTCGTGTGGCTTAATTAACTCTGGGCCATCTGTGGGGGTGCGTTTGTAGGACGGGGACAGAACACAACCTGACAAAGGAAAGGCTGAAGATTATGGGTGGGGAACAGGAATGTCTGATGAGCAGAAAAACTATTTTAAATAAATAGTTTATTAATTGAAGGGGCAAAATGAAATATCTATGACTTGAATCTATAAACCTTTCAACATATACAGTTGGCCCTTGAGGTTCCTCCCATCCATGGTAGCAACGAGTGTCCAACTGCAGTAGTATTGATTGCCCCAAATAGTGGTTTTTTTTTTAGTACTATTACTTTTAAGTAAGCCTCTTGCTCACATGACAAACCCAGTGGACTTTTCCTGTACTATTTTCCTGTACCTACCGAACAAGTGCATTTTGAACAATAACAAACCATAGTTCAGAGGTCTGCAACCTTAAACACTCAAAGAGCCATTTGGACCCGTTTCCCACAGAAAAGAAAACACCGGGAGCCACAAAACCCTTCCCGTGCCTGACCATTTTTTGAGTGGTCACCAAACTAACATATGTAGTTGAATTAAATGTTCTGTTTTCTTCTGAAACTTTTCTTTTCTTGGATAAATCCATGGTTGACCTACCGGGGTTGAAAAACTCAATAAATTGCATGACAGTGGGTGTTACACATTGGCAGTTGTGACGCATATTTTGAGTGACAGGGAGCTGTAGCAGAGGGGTGAAAGAGCCACATGCGGCTCCAGAGCTGCAGGTTGCTGACCCATTCCATAGTTGCACTTTGTATACAGGAGTTACGTTTTGGCCATTTGCATATCGCCAAGGTGGAGGAAAGCAACATGGACTTCCTTTTAACACCTGATTTTAGCCTCCATAAGATCTCCAAAGCTATAGTTTCAGGGTAGTCCCCAGAGCAAGGTAAAAAGTCCAAAATTGCAGCAATGTCCCCCAACTTGTTTTTTGTTTTTTTTTTTATCCTTGCAGATGTCCTGGTTATTTTTACTTTTTTTCCCCACACGCTTAGAGGTTCAGAACCAATTTGGTTTTAAGGCACAAAAATAGAGTTTGAGAACTCTTGGCTTAAAGCAATAATACCCAGGAAAACCAATCTCCATGGAGTAAAATTGAGAGCGAAGGGTTTCATTTTTGAACCAACAGCACAATAGCAAACTTGGTTGAACATTTTTCCCTTTGGGAGAAATTAGCAACTTTGCAATTTAGTTGCTTTCTCCCCATTATTATTATTATTTTAATCAGCTTCCCCGTTTGCTTGTTCCACCACGCTGGCTTAGGACAAAAGCTCATTTGCTCATTCACCTGACTAGAAACTCTGGCATACCTCTTCCAACCACATCAAATGAGGTCTCTTACTTCCCTGGTTGAGTAAATCTGTTTCCTCCCCACCTCCCCCTCTTCTGAATTCATTGGAAGTCAATGAAAAAAAGTCACGCAGAGACGAACGGTGGGTAAGTACCGAACAACTCCTTGCCTCTGTGTCTTCTGAGGCTTGATGTGTCTTATCTGGGCTGCAAAATCGGAGATCGTCATTAGGGGGCAGCAAAGAGAAATGGAAACCGCAAATGTCTTCCTGCCCTCTGGAGGTTGTCCAAACTTTTTGCAGGTCTTATTTGGTAGACTTGCCTCTCCACACAGCTGAAAATAGGACATAATGGTTCATGTGCTGTTTTTTTCAATGGATGGACTGCTTCCCTCAACATGTGCCTGTGTCCCATAATGCTCTCCAACTCAACCGAGCCTTTGCGGCACATTGGCAAAGTGCCACAACAAGAATGAAAACCAGTGACTGCCACTTATTTGCTTGGTCAGCAGCCAGTCCTGCGAAGGCTGAAGGGGGATTGAGTTGGCAAGAATCAGGAGCATGTAGAAGCGTTAAATATAGGCCTCCATAATCAGAAATGTGATTCTTTTGTCTTAGGCTCCTAGCATTTTGCTGACACCTGTTATGGACTTTGAGGAGTTTTTACACCAAACAGATAAAGATCGAAACAATCAGGATATTCCAATGTCACAAACCTTTAATGAACTTGCCGGTATCTGCAAATCTGATAACTAACACTCGGACTCTGTTTTAAAAATCTTGGCTTTTCTTTCTTGTTTTTGCAACATCATGGAATCCTTGCGCCCCTCCAAATAAATGCAAAAGCACAAATGAAATAGGCAAAAGTTCTTTCTTGTGTAGTACTAAAATAGGTTGACCAATAGCTTGAACCGGTAAAAGGCTGTGGGTACGCTGGTTAGGAAATCTGGGCACTTTGGAGACCATTCAGACTGACAAAAAGAAAAAATAGTACAGCCTACAGTATCATAAGGAGCAGCACAAGAGACAGAACAGGAAGGTCAATGCAGGTCAAGATAGCCAAGGAATTAGTATCCGCATTGGACAAGTTCAATCTCTAGGACAAGTTGGTTTACACCTCTGTGTTCTGAAGGAGTGTGTTCTGCCCCAGCTACGGACCCCAAAGAACGCAGCACACACAAAGTCTGTACAACCTTAGTTTACTAAATTAAATCAGTCTTTTTCAAACAATTAACTTTCTTTACAGCCTACAAAAATCCAAAGCATAAATAATCGTAAACTTACTATGGTTGGCAGAAAACCCAGAAGCAATTTGCAGGAAACTGATAAGAGAACTAAGATCCAGACACGAAGGAGAGTGAACGAAGTTGTTCCCTGCAAATTGCCTCAGTCATCGTTCTTCCTTAAATAAGCTAAGGGAATGGCCAATTAGCCCAAGCCTTACTCTCAAGGAGACTCCTCCTGAGGAGCCACTCCTGCCTTTTGGCAGCTTTGCGCGCCTGTGCATCGAGAAGAGGCTCCTCCTCTTCTTCCTCTTCACTTAAAGGAGCTTCTGGAGGTTCTGAAGGCCCTGGCTGAATCCCTGCCTCTGGCACCACATCTTCTCCAGCCTCCTCATTGTCTGACTCGAGTGCCAGCTGCACAGGCTGCTGGCGCAGCACCACACCAGCCTCCTCACTATCGGAATCAGCTACTAGCTGCACAGGCCGCTGACGGGCCACAACAAAGTGGCAGATCTAATCTTGGAACCACAAAATGAAATCTTTTATTGCACAGCGGAACTGCCAGAGAATTGGAAAAGAGAGAAGGAGGAGGAGGAGGAGGAGGAGGAGGAGGAGGAGGAGGAGGAGGAGGAGGAGGAGGAGGAGGATAATCCAGGAAACTACCGAATAATCAGTTTGTCATCAATGCCTGCGAAAATCCAGAAAAGATAATCAAGCAGTGGATTTCTAAGCAGCTAGAAATGAAGAAGCGATTACTAGAAGTCAGAATGGGCTTCTTAAAAATAGGATCATGCCAAACGAACTGTACTGCCTCCTTTGATAAATTACTGGATCAAGGAAATGCTACCGCTAGAGTATATTTGGACTTTAGTAAGATATTTGATCAGGGGTGGGTTCCACTTACCTTTACTACCAGTTCACAACGGCATGTGCATATCGTCAGTGATGACGTCGGGGCGGGTGGGCAGAGCCTCCCACCGCCATTACTACCAGTTCTTGCGAACCGGACTGAACCGGGAGCAACCCACCACTGTATTTGATAAAGTAAATCATAGCCTATCCTTGGTAAAATAGAACAATGTGGGATTGACAGTATCCCTACCAGATGGATTTGTAGTTTGTTGACCAATTGCAATTGAATTAAGCCCCTTCGAGCAAACATATTCTCGGCATATCAGGTATATTTAAAAATATGTAAATATTTTGTGTGAGTCTAAAAGAGAAACATCTGTTGATTCTTTAAAAGCCATAGATATCCTTAGGGAACAGGATACGAATAACAATGAGTTATCTTATTTCAATTTCATCGTACGTCTGTGAACCTCAAATTGAGAAATCACAAAAGCTTCTACATGGACCATCAAAAGATGATGATTTTCCTGGAAAAATACTAGTTTGTTCATTGAAATTGAGTCCCGCTCAGTTTGCGCACACATAATCTTTGTGAGCAGATGTGGGTATTGTCCTATATTCTCTGCCTCTTTTTTTCCTTCTGACTCTTAATTCTATGTTTACATTCCTTTTTTTTTTTTCTAGGACAGCTTTCAAACTCTCAGGATTTCTGGCAAACGCAATGAGTTGTCATGAATGCAAATTCCCTCTGGGGTGTGGGAGGGGAGACAGTTTTTGAATGCCAGCTGACCGTCAGCTCCACCTTAGAAAAATTGTCAGCTCCACCTTAGAAAAATTATTGGATGCCCCTGATTCAGGGGTGAAATCCAGCAGGTTCTGACAGGTTCTGGAGAACCGGTAGCGGAAATTTGGAGCAGTTCGGAGAACCGGCAAATACCACCTCTGGCTGGCCCCAGAGTGGGGGTAGGAATGGAGATTTTGCAATATCCTTCCCCCAGGAGTGGATGGGAATGAAGATTTTCCAGTATCCTTCCCCTGCCATGCCCACTAAGCCACGCCCACAGAACCAGTAGTAAAAAAATTGGATTTCACTGCCTCCCTGATTGCATTCAAGTGATTTTTAAAATTGTCCTTAGGAGTTCAGGAAATCCATCAAGTTCTCACTGACTGAACCCTAAGGTTCTGTTCAAAAATCCCTGTTCTGATAGCTCAGAATCTTCCTACTGCAGGCAACATAATAAAAGTCTTCAGCCTATTAGCACATGCATGTAATTAAAAAAAAACCTGAAATATATATATATATTTAAAGGTCCCTTTAATTTGTTGTGAGTCATCCAGAGTTGTTGAGAATTGGGCAGCGTACAGGTTTAAATTATCGTTATGGTTGGTCGCACAGCCAGCCAGCCAGATGTTTAGATTGGATTTGGCATTTTTATCCATCTCTCTCTCGCACTTGCAAAATTCTGTTTGTGTAACTGACAATAAAGATAGAGCCAGTTCTCCTCTTTTCTGGATTACCTCTCAAGGCTGGTGTTAGGATGGAGAAAGAGCAAGGGGATAATTTCATCATGTTCCTTTTCAGATAATAAATGGTGACAACGCTTAAGGTAGTCAAAAGATGGTAGCTCGAATCTTAGATCTTTGCTTGTGGTTGTTGTTAGTTGCGAAGTCGTGTCCGACCCATCGCGACCCCATGGACAATGTTCCTCCAGGCTTTCCTGTCCTCTACCATCCTCTGGAGTCCATTTAAGCTCATGCCTACTGCTTCAGTGACTCCATCCAGCCACCTCATTCTCTGCCGTCCCCTTCTTCTTTTGCCCTCAGTCTTTCCCAGCATTAGGCTCTTCTCCAGTGAGTCCTTCCTTCTCATTAGGTGGCCAAAATATTTGAGTTTCATCTTCAGGATCTGGCCTTCTAAAGAGCAGTCAGGGTTGATCTCCTCTAGGACTGACCGGTTGGATCGCCTTGCAGTCCAAGGGACTCGCAGGAGTCTTCTCCAGCACCAGAGTTCAAAGGCCTCAATTTTTGGCGCTCAGCCTTTCTTATGGTCCAACTTTCACAGCCATACATTGCAAGTGGGAAAACCATAGCCTTGACTATACGCACTTTTGTTGGCAGGGTAATGTCTCTACTTTTTAGTACGCTATCTAGATTTGCCATAGCTTTTCTCCCCAGGATCAAGCATCTTTTAATTTCTTGGCTGCAGTCCCCATCTGCGGTGATCTTGGAGCCCAGGAAAATAAAATCTGTTACTACCTTCATTTCTTCCCCATCTATTTGTCAGGAATTGAGAAGGCCGGATGCCACAATCTTAGTTTTCTTAATGTTGAGTTTCAAGCCAACTTTTGCGCTCTCTTTCTTCTCCCGTATCAAGAGGCTCTTTAGTTCCTCTTCGTTTTCTGCCATTAGAGTGGTATCATCTGCATATCTGAGGTTGTGGACATTTCTCCCGGCAATCTTAATTCCAACTTTTGATTCATCTAGCCCCACCTTTCTCATGATGTGCTCTGCATATAAATTAAATAGACAGGGCGACGGTATACAGCCTTGCCGGACACCTTTCCCAATTTTGAACCAATCGGTGGTTCCGTGTCCAGTTTTCACTGTTGCTTCTTGACCCACATATAATTTTCCCAAGAGGCAAATAAGATGGTCTGGTACTCCCATCTCTTTAAGAATTTGCCACAATTTGTTGTGATCCACACAAAAGGTCTTTGCTACCCTTTATCAACGCCGGGATTTTTATCGGGTTGGAGGGGAGACCCATATCCTGTGCTTCCCCCACTCTTCTCTAGCTGTCTTTTTAAAATGCTACCTCCCTTGCAAAAGAGAATATTTATCTGGCTCAAGTGAGAAAGGTTTCGTAGCTCGGAATGCTCTTGGGAGGGTTGAGAGAAACAAGGCAGAGGGTGGGAGGGAGTTTTCTGGCTGCTGGATGCTGCCTCGCCATGTGATTGAAACTGACTGACATGTGACACGGCATCCCCAAATTGGCAGGCCTGCCATATGCTCTGAAATCTGGTCTTTTCGGCACAAACAGTCCTTTTTTCGAAAAGACAAATTTTTGGCTCTTAGTGATTTCTTTCACTGACAGTGACATTTGTCACCGTTGGCAACGTGTGCGGCTGTGATCGGCTTTAAGTTCATACGTGTCTTGAAAATTGGGGGGGGGGTTTGTATGTGTGACCGGGATGAGGTTATTTAATTGATTAATTTGACATAGGCACTGCCTGACTCTTGAGAGAATAGAATAGAGCTGGAAGGGATCCTAGAGGTCTTCTAGTTCAGTCCCTTGCTCAAGCAGGAGATCCTATATCCGTGATGGCGAACCTATGGCAACCAGTTCAGTGATGTCATATCATCATCGCTACCAGCTTGGTGGAACCGGACTGAACCGGGAGGAACCCACCACTGCCCTAAATGAAACGAATCTGAATAACCGGCAAGAAAAATGAGATTGCTTAATTGTCCAGGTAAATGATTCAATTTGCTCTCCCTCGAGCCAAGAATAATGACTATGGAACATTATTGGGATTAACGTCAGAGCCGTGGTTGCAATAAATGTACATTTAGAAAGTCACATGAAATCAATACACCTTTCCAATACGGGCTCAACAATTCTTTATCAAAAATTGCCCTGAGTTTTCAAATTAGATACAGGTGAAAAGGCATTCTTAGTTTTCAGATATCCTGAACGCCAAAAACAATCTCAATAGCCTAACATCTTGTTAGAAATGTGAATGTATAAGCTGGTTTAACATTTAAAAGCAGAAGAATATAGGAAAAATAAATAGGGAAGGAAACCATTTAATCTGAATGATGTAGGAATAGTACAGGGTCAGCTATATGAACACTGAAGGACCCTCTTTATTCACATTATTATAAGAAAGAAATGTGCTTGTTTAGAGATTACACTAAGTCAGCTAAATTCCATTCTTGGTAATATATATCTTCTGAGAGGCCTAGTTGTCAAGAATGCAAGGACATCCATATGAAACAAAAGTTACTTATTATCCAAAGCAGCCATGAATCTAGCTAAAATAAATCTTATGAACTAGAAAATAATGTAGGAATTTAGTAATTTAGAAAGTATCAATTATCATGTAACAAATGTATGTTAACCATATATGGAAAACTGCTGTGCTCACAAAATCCTTTGTCTTGGATATATATAAAAGCAGTTGTATCAGAACTCTTCTTGGTTCAGAATTGCAGATACAAACCTGATTCTGAAACTGCGCAATAAACTGTCTCTGGCTGACCCAGGAATGTTGTTTGGTCTCATCATTCCATAACACATTTATAACTTGCATGTACTTTTTGCCTTGTTTTTGTTGTTGTTAATTGCAAAGTCGTGTCCGACCCATTGTGACCCCATGGACAACGTTCCTCCAGGCCTTCCTGTCCTCTACCATTCCCCGGAGTCCATTTAAGCTCACGTTGACTCCATGCAGTGACACCATGCAGTCACCTTGTTCTCTTTTTGCCCACATCTGCTAAAGTTAAAAACAAAGAGTCCTGTTTTTAAAAAGAGAATCCAGATTCCATTTGAATTCCTATCACTAAGTAATTAAAATGTCATTTTAAAAAAGTAATTTTTCTCCTGCTTTTCTAACAGCTACTATTTCTTCCAAACTTCCTGAATATTAGAATGAAGGTCCACAGACGGTTACATTTTGATGCTAAAATTAGTATCCGTGTAGAGAAGACAAAGAAAGCCAAATTCCTTCAAAAGAGACAGAAGGAATTGGATAATTGTCTTCTCCAAATGCAATTTGTAAATTCCAACCCTGTCATTCCGAGGCCTTCTCGCTGAGTTTGTGAATGATGCATTCCAGATTTTCTGGTTCACGGCTGCTTAAAATCAACCTTGGATTTTAAAAAGTCCACCTGATATCTCAGACCAGGATTTAGAAATGGAGAAAGGTTAGAAGCATTTCCCCCGTCTTTAAAGAAAAAAAAAATGTGTGTCCATTCTTATGAAACGTGGAAACTCTAAAAACAAAAAAGTCTTTATGAAGATCTGGAACTATGATAGATAGGGAAGATTATTCTGTGGGAGAGAACATGTTTTATTTTGTAAGCGGAAGGTCCCATTTTTAATTTGTAGCATCTCCAAGTATAGCTGGACCACTAGACCCCCACCGAAGGCAAATCTGGAGGAAGCAGGTACCTGAATCAGTGCATGGTTCCATCTCTGGTCCTAACACTGCCAGCTAAAAACAAGGAGAGAATCACTTCCTACTGCCCAATGACCCTTATACTGGTTAGGTATAGAGTAGAGGTGGAGAACTATAGCCCCTTTATCAGGGGTAGGCTGCTGGAAGTTTGCAGGGGTTCTGGAGAACCTCTAGCTAAGATTCTGTGCAGTTCAGAGAACCCCCAAATCTCACTCCTGGCTGGCTCCGCCCATCCCGCCACTCCCAGGAGCCCCCACATGGTCCGTTTTGGATACAGGTAAGTGCAGGGAGTGCACAGAGGCTCAGGGAGGGTGAAAAAAAGCACCTACCGGAAGTTTGAGAAGGCCGGAAACGGGCCTGTTTCCAGCCTCCAGAGGGCCTCTGGAGCCTGGGGAAGCTGTTTTCGCCCACCTGGAGGCTTGAGGAAAGCCTCTGGAGCCCGGGGAGGGCAAACCCCACCCCTACGGTGCAGGAGGCTGTCTAGGCCACACCCACCATGGTCACGCCCACCCAGCAACCAGGCAGAGAACCCCTTGCTAAAATTTTTGAAGACCACTCCTACCCTTTATAACTGGCTGGCTCAGGAATTCTGGGAGTTGAAGTCCACAAGTCATAAAGGGGGCCATAGCAAGGGTGAAATCCAGCAGGTTCTGACAGGTTCTGGAGAACCGGTAGTGGACATTTTGAATAGTTCGGAGAACTGGTAGTGGAAATTTTGAGTAGTTTGGAGAAATGGCAAATACCACCTCTGGCTGGCCCCTGAATGGGGAGGGAATGGAGATTTTGCAGAATCCTTCCCTTGGAGTGGGGGTGGGAATGGAGATTTTGCAGTATCCATCCCCTGCCACACCCACCAAACCAAACCACACCCACCAAGCCACGCCCACAGAATCAGTAATAAAAAAAATTGGATTTCATCACTGGGCCATAGTTCTCCACCCCTAGTATAGAGGAAAGCTTAATTTATGGTGGGCTTTTGTTTTCCATGATTGCACTCATTGGCAGGCTGGATTTGGAAATAGCCTGAATATTCTTTGGCAATCATCCTGGAGAAAAATCTATCTGCATGGTCCCTCAGAGCTGATACCACTTTGAATAAATCCTTTCGTTTCCAGAAAATGGAGAAGCTCAGGGTTTGCCAAAGTGGCACTACTCCATCTTTTCTTACTTGTCCCAAAGGGCCCCAAAGACCAGAGAAGACTTTGGGTGTATTCTTAATTAGCTGTCACCAGTTTCCTCAAAATTGATCCGTAATTGCATAGCCCGTTACTTCTTACCACACTGCTTGCTACTGCTTTGGTGCCAATCCCAGACCTCCTTCCAATGGCTTAGCAGTTGTTTCATTGGTTGCAATGACTTTAACAACCTTCTCTTTGATTGGTGAGTTCGTGATCAATAGTACCCAAATTTACAAAGGCTGGGTTCACAGATTGCGCTAGTCGTAAGCCATTGTGGTCAAATTCAATAAATTCTGCAAAGCTAAGCCAAGCCAAGCCAAGCCACATGATGGCTTAGTTTTAACAGTGAATCCAGCTAATGGCTATTAAATAAGGCTCTACATTTAGGCAAGAAAAACAAAATGCACAGGTACGGTATAAGTGGTACCTTGCTCAATAGTGGTGACTGTGAGAGGGATCTTGGAGTCCTAGTGGACAATCACTTAAATAGGAGCCAGCCGTGTGCTGCAGCTGCCAAAAAAGCCAACACAGTTCTAGGCTGCATAAACAGAGGGATAGAATCAAGATCACGTGAAGTGTTAATACCACTTTATCATGCCTTGGTAAAGCCACACTTAATACTGCATTCAGTTTTGGTTGCCACGATGTAAAAAAGATGTGGAGACTCTAGAAAGAGTGCAGAGAAGAGCAACAAAGAGGATTAGGGGACTCGAGACTAAAAAATATAAAAAACAGTTGCTGGAACTGGGTGTGTCTAGTTTAATGAAAAGAAGGACTAGGGGAGACATGATAGCTGTGTTCCAATATCTCAGGGGCTGCCACAAAGAGGGGATCAAGCTATTCCCCAAAGCACCTGAGGGTAGGACAAGAAGCAATGGGTGGAAACTAATCAAGGAGAGAAGCAACTTAGAACTAAGGAGAAAGTTTCTGATAGTTAGAAGAATTAATCAGTGTAACAAGTTGCCTTCAGAAGTT
This sequence comes from Arizona elegans, assembly GCA_022577455.1. Classification (NCBI taxonomy): domain Eukaryota; kingdom Metazoa; phylum Chordata; class Lepidosauria; order Squamata; family Colubridae; genus Arizona; species Arizona elegans. The sequence continues at coordinate 67,963,360 of JAKOOJ010000009.1, forward strand.
GTGAATGCTCAAATACTGGAAGTTTATAAGAAGAGACTGGACAACCATTTGTCTGAAGTGGTGTAGGGCCTAAGCAGGGGGTTGGACTAGAAGACCTCCAAGGTCCCTTCCAACTCTGTTATTCTATTCTATTCTATTCTATTCTATTCTATTCTATTCTATTCTATTCTATTCTATTCTATTCTATTCTAACTGCTACACAGAATAATCAGGACAAATGTTCAGTTGTCCATTTCCTATCCCTCAATCATAGCGTGGTTGGAAGGACTGTAATACTAGGAAGGAGCAGGTTCTTTTGGAGAAAATGTATCCATGTGCTGTTTTAAGAGTTGACCCAATACCAAATAATCAATCTGGGGTAGCTACAGAAATCTGAATGACCGTTAAGTGACAGAAAACAGGTAGCGTTTTCTACAGAATTGAACTCCTGGAGTGAGCAATGAGTTAGCCTGCAGTAGTGCATTCTATCCACTGTGCCACCATAGCCTTATTTTCGCTAAAGGTATAAAGGCAGTGGTGAAATCCAAACTGGTTTGCTATCAGTTCGCTGGCTGCACATGCTCCCTGACTCCCGGTAGGCAGTTTACAAATTATTAAAAGTATTAAAAAAAACAAGAAACCAGTGCAAAACAGAAACCAGCAGAGATTGGTAGAGGTAACAAACCAGGGATGAGTTCTAATTTTTTTTCCTCCTGGTTCTGTGGGCGTGGCTTATTTTGTGGGCGGGGTTTGATGGTCATGTGACAAACAATTATTTAGGATTTAGCGGAGGTACTGGTCTGCCAGGCTTTTGCAGTACCGGTCTACCCATTTGTTTTTGGAGCATTCCAGTCTACCTATTTATTTTTGGAACGTACTGGTCTACCACCACACTGCCTTTTACTGCTGATCAGCTGTAGAACGGCCCTTTGAAGCGCCGCAGCAAGAGTTTAAACAGTTTTTTGCCACTCTGCCACCACCGAGAGCATCGGAAACCGCTTTCAGGCAGCTTGGCCTCAATTGCCAATCTACCACCACCGAGCGGTTTACAAGGAGCGGATCGGTCCTAGCCGATCAGTTGGGAGGCTTCTTGGCTTCTCAATTTAAAGTTACGGTGTCTTGTTTTTTCCCCCTCTTCTTTGTCAAGTGAGCCCTGATTTTTTTTCTTTCTAGCCGATCAGATGGACTCGGAGGCAGCAAATAGATTGGGGGCGGGGCCAGGTATTTACCGGTTCTCCGAACTACTCATAATTTCCACTACCAGTTCGCAAGAACCGGGGAGAACCGGTAGCAACCCACCACTGTAACAAACCCAGATGGGACCAAATAAAAATTAAAAGCAAAACTGCATTTACTTTTACCCAAAGGCATTGTAACTTATAGTAGGCAGAGAAGCTGAATCTACTACCTGTGTGCAACGCCATGACGCACTGGTATTTTTATGCTTATTAGATTATAATCAATACAAACTTAATTCAACATAGAGCAAATGTCCACTGTAATTTTTCTGCAAACTGCTTATGAAATAGTATATAAGTATTTTAGGTAGGTAGGTAGATAGATGAATGGGTTGATAGATGATTAATTGATTGATTGGTTGCTTGCTTGATAAGTGATATCTGAAAGAAACCTCCAGTTGGGAATCCACATTTTTTACTACAATTCCCAAACCAGTGAAGTTTCCAAGTTGATTAAGGGTTGGGCTAAAATGTAAGTAGAGGATTGTAGAAAGGATTGTTCTATTCCTGTTGAGTGGTCGATATTTAAAAGGACATTGGAGTAGAAGGTGTGGTGTTTTCAAATTTACAAAATAAAACTAGATCTTCTGGAATCTCATGAAGATGCTCAGTTGCATAAAGAATTTATTTCTAAGCATTGATATTTTCTTTTCAGCTTTGTAGGGCAGACCCGCTGATTAAGTCAAAAGACTGCTAAAAGTAGATCATTGACCAGAATTTAGCTATATTTGGTCTCTCATAATTATGGTTCGCTTGGTGTGAAAGCTGTAGGATTTGAATACGTTAGGCAAAATGTTTAAATTGGTCATGGACGATTTGAGGAATGATGTTCTCCCTATCACTTTCCTCATTAAGGGAGGGGGGGGGAAACTGTTTACAAGAGCTGAACTTCTCTAACTGCATCTCTGACATGGAGAGGCAGTTACGCGCTGTTAATTATTTTATCCTTTCTTAAGATCCTCTGAGGTAAGTGGTTTGTTATGCAACAAAAAATCAGCTTGCCGCATGTCACATGAGGGTCTAAGGAAACCAGGCGATGCCTGAGATAAACTGGAATTTTGCTGGGCTACGGTTGTTGTGAGACACATGAGTAGTGAAACAGCCCACCCTCCTTTGCTGAAAGGACAATATATTAGTTCAGAAGTTCCGTATAAGTAACCCACACATGTGCCACATTTCCTGAGCATCTGTGCTTCATGACACCTCCAAACCTCCTGGATTTCCTTGTGAAGGCCTCTGGCTTCCTCTCTTGTCAATTAAAAACCTAGAAAACGACTTAGGTTGTGCAACACTGCAGAGGCCCAGTGTGAAATTGGATGGTTGCTTCAGTTGGACTGCATTTCAATCTTGAGGTAAACAACTAACATTCAAAATGTTGGTCGGTGATGATGGTATAGGAGGAACACTAGTGTTAGTATTGCCTCATGAAGCTTGGGCAGTAATCTATGATTTAATCTACGATTAAATAATGCACGATAGAGCCACTTTGGTCTAGTGCAGGGGTCAGCAACCTGCGGCTCTGGAGCCGCATGTGGCTCTTTCACTCCTCTGCTGCGGCTCCCTGTCACTCAAAATATGCATCACAACCGCCAATGTGCGACACCCATCGGCACGCAATTTATTGAGCTTTTCAACCCCCGGTAGGCCAACCATGGATAAATCCAAGAAAATAAAAGTTTCAGAACATTTAATTCAACTACATATACTAGTTTTGTGGCCACTCAAGAAATAGTCAGGCACGAGAAGGGTTTTGTGGCTCCTGGTGTTTTCTTTTCTGTGGGAAATGGGTCCAAATGGCTCTTTGAGTGTTTAAGTTTGCAGAACCCCAATCTAGTGGTTTAAGGCGTCGAGCTAGAAAACAAGAGATTGTGAGTTCAAGTCCCATCTGAGCCAGGGATGACCTTGGGATCTCAGCACTCTCTCTCAGCTCAGCTCACTTCATGGGTTTGTTGTTGTGGGGAAAATAGGAGGAGGAAGGTGCATTTGCTGCCTTGAGCTATGTGTAAAAATAATAAAGATGGAATAGAAATAAATACATAAATACATAAGATAAAAGAAATGCCTTCCACTATATGCAGAAGCAGCCCTACCATTAAATCAATTGATCAATAGCCCTGGAAGAGCAGCTGCTTGGGCCACAAATGGTAACAAGATATTGAAGACCACGTGTGTCTGTCTGTCTGTCTGTCTGTCTGTGTATGTGTGTTTTGTTTTTTTTTAAATTTGATTTATATGCCGCCCTTCTCCGGAGACTCAGGGCGGCTTACAATGCGTTAAGCAATGGCCTTCACACTTTTATATATTTATACAAAGTCAGCTTATTGCCCCCACAAACTGGGTCCTCATTTCACCTACCTTAGAAAGGATGGAAGGCTGAGTCAACCTTGAGCCTTGGAGAGATTCGAACCAGCAGTAATTGCAGGCAGCTGTGTTAATAACAGGGTGCGTAGACCACTGTACTATCAAGGCTCGTCTGCAACCCCACAGCAAGTCAGTTAGTTTCCCTCAAGTGTCATAGAGAATACCATCATTTTACAGAATTGGATTAAGAAAATACTGCCAGTCAATGCATTTGATCCTTATTTTGATGTATTTTATGTATTGTTAACTTACATGAATTCAAGCAGGTACAAGTCAGGATTTACAAAGAAATGCCTCACAGGCTCACACCCGATGTGGCACTTTTAACAGGGCGTTGAAAGCCTATTTCTGAAAAATCAAGGAATCATCTCATGTGGCACTCAGCAAAGTGCAAGAAGCCGTAGTTGGATCAGACGCCTCCCTGCTCATCATCTCTTAAGTAAACATTAGTTATTCTGAGCCTGATCAGAGCATCATGTGATGGATGGATTATTGTAGCATGCTTAACTTATAGCAAAGCTGATCACTGAGTGACTTATGGAAAACGCTTTTTGATCCGTAAATGTCTATGGAGATTCTCTGTCATCCAGGTCATGGTTGTCCCAAAGGAGCTTTTTCAAGAGGCAACTGGACTTTCTTGTTCTTCTTTGAAGACTTTTCGCTTCTCATTGAAGAAGCTTCTTCAGCTCTGACTGGGTGGTGGGGAATGGAAGGATTTATACTCCTTGCAGACAGCTGGTCATAGTGCAAATGGTCCAGATCCATTTGCACTATTGAGGTGACCCTGGGAACACAGATAAACCTCCAAGTGGCCTCAACGACTCTCTAAAAGGATGTGGGCATGGCTTGGTGGGCATGGAGTGGCTTGGTGGGCATGGCTTGGTGGGCGTGGCAGGGGAAGGATACTGTAAAATCTCCATTCCCTCCCCACTCCAGGGTGAGGATACTGCAAACTCCCCATTTCCTTCCAATCAGCTGGGACTCGGGAGGCAGAGAATAGATGGGGGCGGGGCCAGTCAGAGGCGGTATTTACTGGTTCTCCGAACTACTCAATATTTCCACTACCGGTTCTCCAGAACTGGTCAGAACCTGCTGAAACCCACCTAAGTATTCTTAGGAGCATGGTTTTGCAGCATTCTAGACTGTGGCTCTAGATGTATCGATGTAGAATCAAGAAGGAAAGTTCAGTGCCACGTTCCAGATTTCTCACTAGGCCTGCTTGTTAAATGCATCTTTGTCATGTGAAGAACGTTAACTGAAGTCCACTTAGTCTTCCTGATGGGGTGGAGGTGGGACCCATGATATTCAAAGTTCTTTAGCCCAGGGGTGAAATGCTCCCGGTTTGGACCGGATCGCATGATCCAGTAGCGATGGCTGCGGGTGGTTCGGAGAACCGGTAGCAAAAATCCCTGAACCCCCCCCACCCCCCCCCAATGCCCAGCTGAGCTGCGCGATCATCAGAGGCCTTTTTTAAAACTTTTAAAAGCATTTTTTCTACAACCTCCTCAGCCGAAAAAACACTTTTAAAAGAAAAAAAAAGCCTCTGATGATCACGCGGCTCAGCTGGGATCGTCAGAGGCTTTTAAAAGCATTTTTTCTACAACTACTTTGGCCGAAGAGGTTGTAGAAAAAATGCTTTTAAAAGTAAAAAAAAAAAAGTTGGCCATGCCCACCCAGTCACATTAACCCCCTCCCCACCAAACCATACCCACAGAACTGGTAGTAACAAATTTTACATTTCACCACTTCTTTAGCCGGTTTTCTTCTTTTTTTTTAATAACTTGAGCTTTTATTAGAGATTAGAGATAGGCAACATGTTACATTAACAATCTGGTAAGTGTCAATTTTTTTAGACTGTTCTCGAAACAAGTCTTGGCTTTCCAATGAAAGAAAAGCCCGGGCAAGTATTGGATATGGGAGATGAAGCAAGACAAGGACATGAAAGCAAATAGTATTGACCAGCAGTGGGTTTCACATTTTGTTACCACCGGTTCGCCCCGTGCACACACGCTGGCTTCACATGCGCACCTTCCACGCATGTGCCTGGCCTTCCGCACACAGACTCGGCCTCAAAAACGTGTCTAAATAGGACGATATATCGTCCGGGTGGGTGAGGGGGCCCACCCACGATCTCTGCTACCGGTTCGCCTGAACCGGTCTGAACCGGCTGAATACTACCTCTGGTATTGACCATCTCTGAAGAACATGGGCATGGTTTGAATAGGGCAGGGCTCTGCAACCTTAAGCACTCAAAGAGCCATTTGGACCCGTTTCCCACAGAAAAGAAAACACCAGGAGTCACAAAACCTGGGTGGGCGTGGCCAACTCGGTGTCATTCACTTCCACCAGTCACATGACCCTCCCCCTCAGCCACACCTACCCAGCCAGTCATTAGGGCAGAGAACCAGTTGTTAAAAATCACCAGGAGCCACAAAACCCTTTTGACATCTCTCTCTCCCTCCGTCTCTCTCTGTATCTCTCTATGTCTCTCTCTCTCCCCCTCTCTCTGTATCTCTCTGTCTCTGCCCTGGCTGCTTTTCCATCCCCCGCCGTCACCCTTACCTTCTCAGGCCAGGTGAGGAGTGACTGGGAGGGGAGGGTGAGGTCAGCCAGTGGTGGGATCACCCGACAGGGAGCCACAGCAGAGGGCCCAAAGAGCCGCATGTGGCTCCAGAGCCGCAGGTTGCTGACCCCTGGAATAGGGTATGGGCAGCCTGTTGGCATCTGCTGGGGGGCAAGGTAGGCAAGAGGCATGATGCACGCCATGATGTGACAACTGCAAGATATCATGGTGGTTTCTATTGGATGTCAACGCAACAGTTCCTACTAGAACGGCTTTTTTTCTAAAAGATGAAGTTGGATTATTATTGAATTTCCATTCCCATCAGCCTCAGCTCACCCTAAATTGGTCAATGATTTGAGGATGCTCACAATAATGTTTAGAAAATCATAAATTCCAACCTATTATCTAAATCAGGAAAGACTAACTTTTGTTGGTCACACAAGATTATTTGCTGGGAGGACAGCCATAGCAGGCAACATATTGGCACAATAAGTAAGTCTGTATTTTTTGTTGTCCCCTGAAAAATTTTGCGGCGTGATCTTCTGCCAACCTAGCAGTTCGAAAGCATGTTAAAAAACGCAAGTAGAAAAATAGGGACCACCTTTGGTGGGAAGGTAACAGCATTCTGTGCGCCTTTGGCGTTTAGTCATGCCGGCCACATGACCACAGAGATGTCTTTGGACAGCACTGGCTCTTCGGCTTTGAAACGGAGATGAGCACCGCCCCCTAGAGTTGGGAACAACTAACACATATGTGCGAGGGGAACCTTTACCTTTACTTTGGAACTTTCTTTTTAATCATGGCAAACCTATTTGGTCTATGGCAGGTAGGAGTACTTAGCACTTGAAAAAAGGCCAACTTGATTAGTACTTTGACAGAAGGCCACCAGATAATTCCAAAGGTGTAGATTAGAGAAAGAAGTTGAAAAAGGACATTGGAAGAACACAGTGGCCACTGATTTCCACCCTATTGCCAAGAATATCCAGGATATCAGGCATGAAACTCGACTCAAGTGTGTTAGCTTTTAAGGGTTATTTAGGCTTTATACAATAGCTTTCATGTATATCCAGTTTGAAAAGGAAGGTGGTGACCACCTTTAAAGCGCTCCATGGCTTAGGGCTGGGGTATCTATGAGACCGCCTTCTGCCGCAAATAGCCTCCCACCGGCCAGTACGCTCGCACAGAGAGGGCCTCCTCAAGGTGCCGTCCGCCAGACAATGTCGGCTGGTGACCCCCAGGGGGAGAACCTTCTCTGTGGTGGCACTCGCCCTCTGGAACGACCTCCCCCTAGAGATACGCACGATATCAGACCTCCGGACTTTTCGTCGGGCCCTGAAAACTCATTTATTTCACCTAGCCGGGCTGGCTTGATCCCATCGGTTTCGGTTTTAATTTGAAATTGGTTTTAATTGGGTTGTTTTAAATTGTGGGCCGAAATTATTTAATTACCTTTTAAACTGTTTTTTTAAATTTTGTATGCTCTGTTTTATCTCGGCTGTTCACCACCCTGAGTCCTGCTGGAGAAGGGCGGTACACAAATCAAATCAAATAAATAAAATAAACAAATCAGTTTTTAGTAACTAAAGATGGAATTAACAGCATCTGTAACAAATCACAATGAAGTGAAAATGTTATGCATGTGAGGATGTCATCGTGAAAATGGGAATAGTTATGCAGCTGTTCCTGATGTGCAATGCAATTCCTTCTTTATGGCATTTGTACAATGATGTCATCATGCATACACCATTATTTGCTCCCTTTCATAGCTGGAAGGGTCTCCGGAGCATCATATAGGTCAGTGTTGGTGAACTTTTTCGGCACCGAGTGCTGAAATGGGGGGTGCATACACACACACACGTACCGGAAACTGGAAGAGCAGCCGCCCGGTATGCGTGCGCATATCAGGAAGAAGATTTTGTGGTTTCTGCACCATCACCTGGTCTTTCTGATCGTCACCGCTCATTCCTGATGCAAAAACATTACTATGTCCATGATGGCGAACCTATGGCACATGTGCCACAGATGGCACACAGAGCCATATCTGCGGGCACGCGAGCCGTTGCCCTAGCTCAGCTCCAGCGCGTATGTGTACACCAGCCAGCTGATTTTTGGCTGTCCCCTCTCACGCCGCCCCTTCCCTCCCAGGAGTCTCCACACGGCCCATTATGGATGCCAGGTAAGTACAGGGCTCATGCAGAGGCTCTGGGAGGGCATTTTGGGCCTCTGGAGGGCCTCCAGGGGGCGGGGAAGGCTGTTTTTGCCCACCCCAGCCTCCAAGACAGCCTCTGGAGCCAAGGGAGGGTGAAAAACGGGCCTTCCGGGCTCATTGGAAGTCAGGAAACGGGCTGTTTAAAGCTTCCAGAGGGCCTTGTGGGGGGGGGGCAGGGAAGGCTGTTTTTGTCCTCCCCAGGCTCCAAGAAAGCCTCTGGAGTCTTTGGAGGGCAAAAACAGGCCTTCCGGGCCCTCTGGAGGTCAGGAAACAAGCCATTTCCAGCCTCCGGAGGCTTCAGGGAGGCCTGCTAGGCCCAAAATGGCTCATGGGGGGGGGGGTGTTTCGTGTGCGCATGCCAGGATTCGAGGTCGTCTCAAATAAATTGCATTTCAAACGAAGTCTTTGAAGAAAACTCCCATTTATTAAGCACGACATTCAAAGCCCGATTCATCGTAGCCAACACTGACTTCCAGATCCAAAACCCTCCCTTTCCATTCCCCACTCCCCTGCACTCATTGGCCATCTTCCAAGTCACTCTACCCCTATCTACTGCTCCATTCAAAGGAATTTCCCCCCTCCCATCCCATCTCCTAGGGGATATTATCTCCAGGGAAAATAAGTAGGTGAAAAGTCTAATGTCTCTTTCCAGACGTCTCCGTTCCTCCTTCTTATGTCAGCACTAGAGCAAATGCAGCTTGAAGTGCTGACACGGGGGAGCGCAGGGGCGGGTTGTGGAAGGGCATTGAATTATGGGTATGGGCACATGTACGCATGACCCCCCCGTGCTCCCCCGCTTTTGGCATGCGACGGCAAAAAGGTTAGCTATCACTGATCCATGTCACTGAATCAATGGATAATATTTGCAGGAGTTCATCCCAGAGTTCTTCAGCTGTAAGGTTTCATCTAAGAAAAACACAAAGTTAAGATTCTCCAAAGCTTTGCAACTGAAAGAGCCATGTTGTCTATTGTAATAATAAAAAATTATACTAAGAAGCAGCATAAAAGCACTTGTGTGGCTTTCTGTAACCACTTCAAAGCATGATTTAATTGCATTTGACCCAACGTTATGAAACTGATCGCCATTAAATCATGAAGTAAAACTTGGGCAGAAAGCCGCAATGCGTGTGAAAATGTATGTGCATTAAAGGGGCCCTTTGAAGATGATACTTAAGACACCCCAATGCTCCACAATGTGTACAGCTTGTGTTCTTCAAAGATCAAAGTCTGTGGTTTGGTTGGGTTTTGCTTTTGTTGCCCTGAAGTGGGCATACATAGTCATCTGCCCATTAACTCAATAACCTCATATATCAATAAAGCAATTACACCGTTAAATGATGAAAGGCTAGAATTTACATTCCTGACGTTTCCCAGGCTAATTCAAACTGGTGATCTTCTTCCCATGATTGGAAAAAATGGGAATATGTTTGGTTTATTATTCAAATCGCTTTTCGTTTCTGAGCATGCTAAACAGATTCAGATTAGACCAGTCATGAGGCTGGTAGAATGAATCAGATCGGGATGGGCACTCGATCAACAAACACCACAGAATGTAGGATGGGAAACAAATAACGCTAAAGACAAGGAGCGTCTACGGAGATTCTCAGTTATCCAGGTCAAGAGGTCAGCTGATCACTGAGTGACTTATGGAAAACGCTGTTTGATCGGTAAATGTCTACGGAGATTCTCTGTCATCCAGGCCATGGTTGTCCCAAAGGTGCTTTTTCAAGAGGCAACTGGACTTTCTGGTTTTTCTTTGAAGAAATTTCGCTTCTCATCCTGACTGGATGGTGGAGAATGGAAGGATTTATACTCCTTGCAGACAGCTGGTCATTTGCATCCTTTTAGAGAGTTGTTGAGGCCACCTGGAGGTTCATCTGTGTCCTCAGGGTCACCCGAGTAGTGCAAATGGGTGTGGAACCTTCTTGGAACTATGTTGTAGACTGGAGATAGATGATGTCGTATATCTCCCCCTCTGTTGAGAGAGGGCTGTTCAATTTTGACCTAGATGGCCTCTTTGACTCCTCTTTCAAACCAGGGGTCCTCTCTGTCCAAAAGGTGGACTTTGCTGTCTTCAAAAGAGTGGCCTTTGTCTTTTAAATGCAGATGGACTGCTGAATCTTGTCCTGATGGGTTTGTTCTCCTATGTTGTACCATGTGTTTATGAAGTGGTTGTTTTGTTTCCCCAATGTACAGATCTGCATGTGGCTCACTGCATTGTACTGCATATGCAAAACCTCTTGAAAAAGTACCTTTGGGATAAAGACAAGGAGGTGAACCCTGATACCAGTGGTAGGTTTCTACCGGTTCACCCCAGTTTGGGCGAACAGGTAGTGGTTGTGGCGGGAGGCTCTGCCCACCTGCCCAGACATCATCACGGACGCTCTGTGCATGTGCAGAAGCGCTGTGCACGAGTGAAGCAAGTGCACGTGCACGCTCCCGGTTCCGAACCATCATCTTGGTCTTCTTGGACCATCCCTGAACTGAGGCAAATATCTGAGGAGATTTTCAAACTATCTGGAACGAACTCCTCCCAGAAATACGGAGGATCCCGGATCTGTGCACTTTCCGTCGTGCTTTGAAGACACTCCTATTCCAGCAGGCTGGCCTGGCCTAATTTTCTCCCCTTCTTTTAAATTTTTAAATTGAAATTTTAATTCGTTTTAAATCATTGGGAGTTTTAAATTGTCTCAGGCAAAAATTATTTAATTGGGTTTTAATCATGTTTTAACTTTTGTATTTATGTGTTTTATTTTGTGCCTGTTCACCGCCCTGAGTCCTTCGGGAGTAGGGCGGTATACAAATTTAATAAAATGAAAATGAAATGAAATGAAACTATTCCCTTTTCTTTTTGGTGGAAAGAAACAATGTATACAAAAATTAGGACAGATAATGTTATATACATTATATTGAAGTCCTAGAGCAGTGATGGCTAACCTTTTT